>CM019695.1:7271967-7871967 GCA_009760885.1 Achatina immaculata | reverse complement strand
TGTGTCCTTTCCAGGACATTTGTCTCTCTCTCTCTCTGCCTCCCTGAATAATATGTAGTCTTGCACAAGCTGACCAGCAACTCACAGTGACATATTCAGACTTTCTGTAGTGTCCTGAGTCCATCTGTGGTGAGGTTGCCCCTTTTTCTCTTTTGTTGGGCACTATGTGTATGAAAACTGGCATCCTTCTCTCTGCCCTGAGCTTGCCAAGGAAGCTGTTTTATTCCCCTTTATGGCACAGTGACGTTTTTTTCCATTTTAGTCTAAAACTTTAAATGGTAATCGCTTGCAAATTCAGTTTGGTGTATCCTCCTTTCTGGCACGGAGCACCACATGTACTTTATCACATTGTCTCGTGTTCTTTCATTGGTTGATTTTTCACCTTTGATGGACAGAAAAGAAAAAAAAAAAATTCCCCAGATTCTGTTTATTTTCTAAATGTTTTCTATTGCTGTTGACTGTATTCTTTTGAGACTATGAGACTGTTTTATCTTGTTACTAAAAAATGAAGAGACTTTTTTTTTTTCAAGTGACTGGAACCACATTGTTGATGTATTGGGTGTACGTGTGTATGGTGTTTATTATATCTCCTTCTACAATCTCCCTGGAACAGCAAGTGATGTGGTGAAGATATTGAGGCACAACATTGTGTTGTCAGTTTGGGAGTGTTTTTCAGTCCCAGAGTGCAGCTAGCAAACCTTTATCTTAATGCAAAGAAAACAGAATTGGCGTCGACTGACAAAACAAATTTGGCAGCTGAAATATATATATATATATATCAGTGAGGAAAAATTGGAAGAGGTGGAGAGTTTTGAATATCTTGGATCATTAATTACTACTACTGGAGAATAATGGTAATGAGGTAAATTAAAAGGAGGACATCTATCATTCTTCAAAAAATAAAACGGCTAAAGAAGCTGTGGAGAGGAACAGACAGAACCACAAAAATAAGATTTTTAAGGGCATGCATTTTTCCCATCGCAACATATGCCTATGAGACCTGAACACTTAACAAAACAGCTGAGAAACACATAAATGTCTTTGAATGTAAATGCTACAGAAGAGTTCTTCAAATATGGACACAAAAAAGAACAAATATATCCATACTACAAGAACTTAATATTGAAGAAGGCTGGCTAGTAAAGAGGATTAAACAAAGAAAACTTAAATATTTTGGACACATTAAATGTCATGATAATCTAGAGAAGACTGTCTTGGAAGGGTACATAATAGGAAAAAGAAAGAGAGGAAGACCAAGGTGAAGATGGCTGCAAGACATCGTTGATGATCTGCGAATGGATGCATCACCAGCAGGTCATCTTGCTTACAACTGAGAGGCATACAGGAGAGCTGTTAGGGAGGCAAAGTTCCTCAAGGGACATGCAAATGACTGACTGAGTGCAGCTAAAAAGCAGGGAATGTGCAATACTTCTTTAACAGACTCCACCACCATGGGGGCGATCACTGCCCCTTCAGCCAAGCTGGGCTTGCTACTAGGGATACCAACAGAGAGGTGAGACAGGGTCTTGGTCAGCTATGGTTCGCCAACCCTTATGCTAGCATGCCAGCTGTGGGTCGCCGATTGCCAAAACAGACAGCATCTTGTCCCTTTATTTATTATATATATATATACACGAGGGGCGTTCAGAACATAATGCACCACATCGTTTTTTTCAGGTAATAATGAAGATAGAAGCATGAAATTTTGCACACTTTAAATATGGCATGTGCCGATTGTGTGAACCAACTGCACCACAACTGGCCAAAGAATATGGCTGCCCTAACTGTTGAATTGAGCGTGTTAGCAATTTGCAGTATAAGAACTTAAAAAGTACCAGACATCTCACCAAACACGAGCTACACATTTCCTCAGACTAACACCAGACTCAAGAACAAATTAGTGAACACATCATCAGATCCCAACACCCTAAAGCTGTGTGCACTGGAGACCATAGAATCCTACCCCAAGGACTGGATCCATGCATATAAGAGGTAACAGACAATTCAGGACATGGGGTACTCATAATGTTCCCAGACAAGACAACAAGCCACATTTCTGGTCCTTGTGGATCTCGCTGCTCCAATTATGACGCAGAGATGCAGGCAATATTAGCAGCCCTGGCAGCCACCACCACCAAATACAAAAACAGTGCCTCCCACCCAAAAAAAATTTTTATTTTCTCAGACTCCCAGTCTACTCTCTAGACCCTTAAAAACTGGACACCATCAGCTGATCACATTACAACTGACATACTCAGTGCAATAAACCAATTCACCTCCTATGACATCAAGACCACCCTACAGTGAATACCAGGGCACATAAGATATCAGAGGAAATGACCGTGCTGACAGACTGGCAAAGAGTGGAGCCACCATGTCGCAGTTGGCATCTCCACCAACATAAGAACAGCTAAACACATTATACACAACAACTGCAAGCAGCAGTGGATGGACAGCTTCCACTGGAAGATCCCTATATACACACCTGCCAAAGCCTAACCCCGGAGACCTTCAACATTTTGTGTGTGCTTTTACATATCACAGCTTATGTCGTAGAGACCAATGCTCAATTTTCAGGTTGAGAACAGGACACATCACCCTCAGTAAGCACTTACACAAAGTGACCGCTGACCACACACCATACTGCATGCACTGCAACTGATAAGAAGAAGAAACTGTTAAACACCATCTGCTGGAATGCAGTGCATTGAAGGACCTTCAGAAGAACCTGATACCACCAAACTCCTCAATCACCGACATTCTGTATGGAGATGTAGAACAGCTGAAGAGGACCTGTACGTTTCATTATCTGACATAAGGGAAAAAGAGTGAAAAACTCATAAACCCAGGGATCAGAAAAGTCAAAGTCTTACTGATAGGCGTATCACTACTCAACAACTGGCCTTAAAGCTGTCAGTCAGCAATGGTACTGCAGATGCAGTTATAAAAGCTCTTGGATTTTCTAAGGTTTGCGCAAGACGGGTTCCTCGAAGTCTCACAAATTAACATCGATTGCAAAAGAAAGAAATTTCTTCTGAATTGTTGGAGTGTTTCAATGCTGAGGGAGAGAACTTTTTGGCTAAGATCGTAACAGGTGACGAAATTTGGGCACATCATTTTGAACCTGAGACAAAAAGACAGTCAGTGGAGTGGCATCATCCACAATCGTCACGAAGAAAGAAATTCAAGAAAACTCCTTCAGCTGGAAAGGTCATGATCATTGTCTTTTGGAACACTGAAGGTGTGATTCTTGTGGATGTTATGCCAAGAGGAGAGACAATCAATTCGCAAGCTTACATTAACACACTGAAAAAATTCAATCAACGTTTTCGCAGAGTTTGGCCACACAAGAATCCAGCAGACATGCTTCTCCTTCATGACAATGCGCGCCCTCACACATCTGGCAACATAGTAAGCAATCACCAAAATGGGTTGGACTGTACT
Source organism: Achatina immaculata (assembly GCA_009760885.1). Lineage (NCBI taxonomy): Eukaryota > Metazoa > Mollusca > Gastropoda > Stylommatophora > Achatinidae > Lissachatina > Lissachatina immaculata. The sequence continues at coordinate 7,868,523 of CM019695.1, read as the reverse complement.
ACCCCATTCACCCTATAGTCCCGATTTGGCACCCTCTGATTTTCATCTGTTTGGTCCTCTTAAAGATGCACTCCGAGGGGTAAGATTTGAAGATGATGAAGGAGCGATTCATGCAGCGAAGAAATGGCTACATAATCAAGAGAAAATCTGGAACAGGCTGGGAATACATGCACTTGTTTCATGCTAGCATAAAGCCGTACAAGTTGATGGGGATTATGTTGAATCTGATGTTTCCATGACATATCCATGTATATTGTGTATAAATTTCATGTTTTTTAATAAACAGCTCCTGAGAAAAACGATGTGGTGCATTACTTTCTGAATGCCCCTCTTGTATTATATAATCCCTGTGCCCAAGGGACAGTAATCTCATCTGTGATGATGCTGATGGTCTGGTATCTTCTTGGCAAGGACTGGATTATGGTGGAAAGAGCCAGAAGAAAGTAAAAAGATAGTTGCTGGCATTGTGAGCCATGCACTTAGCCAAAGCAAATAGAGCACAAGACTTGCTTGGAGCACCATGAAAGCACAAGACTTGCGTGGAGCACCATGAGAGCACAAGACTTGCTTGGAGCACCATGAGAGCACGGAGCACTGAGTGAGCACAACACTTGCTTGGAGCACCATGAGAGCACAATACTTGCTTGGAGCACCATGAGAGCACAATATTTGCTTGGAGCACCATGAGAGCACAATACTTGCTTGGAGCACCATGAGAGCACAAGACTTGCTTGGAGCACTATAAGGAAGTGAGAAGATCTTGACCAGCACTGCATCAGTCATTTTTGGCTCTAAATTATGATTAGATAACCTCTTTCTTGTTCTGTTAGCAGCAACTTCACAGGATAAGCTCCCTTGTTCTGTTAGCAACATCACAGGACAACTCTCTTCTTCTATCAGAAGCAACATCACAGGACAACTCTCTTCTTCTATTAGCAGCAACATCACAGGACTGTATTCTTGTGCAGTTCTGATAGTGCGTTTTCAATATAACCCCCTTATCAATTCAACATTCCACTTCAAATTCACCATTAACACCATCTTTAGTCATTTTTGAAAAGCAGCCAGCCAACCAAGCAACTACTGCATACATTTTTAGTTTTATAAACAGCAATTACAATGATAAATCCAATGAACTTTTTTTTATTTAAATGATCATAATCTCTTGTATAGAGATAAGACATAGCACATACGGATACACATGCACCCTGCCTTAAGAATTGTACCAGGTAATTTTGGCACTCACTCAAAGATAAAAGGTACTATTTTCTTTTTTTTTTTTTTTTAATTGTAAATGAAGAGAAATGATAAACAATTCCTGGGACAAACAAAATGTTTCAAAGTGTGGGGTGGGGTGGGAAGATTGCTTGGATCCCATAATCCGTATTACAACTTGTGAAAATGGAAACTGCAAGAAAAAGTTTTATTCTATTTTGTTTGTTTTTTAAACTAAAAAAAAAAAAAAGTACATTTTCACTTCATACTTCAGAAGTTCCCTAGGAAAAGAAAAAAAAATAATTAAATATTAATTCTTTATATAGCTAGAATTGTTTAAGAAAAAAAAAAACAAGTTAGAAAAACTAAACTGGACTCTGATGTTACACATGAAAATGCTGAGAATAATTCTTCCACCTTTGTGCTCTCATGTACAGATATGGATTTTGGAAGCCTTCAACATTTTCTGTGTGCTTTTACATATCACACCCGAAAACAAAAAAAAAAAAACAACTGACAAACAAACTATGTCCATCAATTCTCCGCATTTACTTATCCACATACAAGCAGATTCAAACGTGAAATTTTAACAGCAAAACATGAAATATCTACAAAACAATATGTTCTATTTAGCAGCTTCTGTCAGTGTGTTCAATGAAGTAGGAAGCCACTGTCCATTTGCAGCCTGCATGAAGACCACATTGTGGTCGTAGTAAATGGATGCCTTGCCAAATCGATAAACTTGCTTTCCCTCGTGGGTTTTGCCAGGTAAAGGTATATACAGGAGATCTTCTTGTTCAGCCTGAAATAGAAGGCATCAGTGGAAAGGTTAAGCTCTGGAGATGCACTGTCAGTTCACTTTTCATTTTAAATATGCTCGACAAAATAACGCTGAACCCATAATAAATAATATGTACCATCCATTCCAGAAATTGGATATGCCCACGATATCATCCTTTTAAGAAACAGCTCAGAAGGCCTGCAACAGCTGATTCTCACCATCAAAAAATGCAGTGAAGCTCAGAATCTCTTTTTTAAACACTCAAAAGGTTTATTTATTTCATCTGTGCACTTTAAAATCTGCTATGTTTCTTGGCTGAAGAGCTGTCTATATGATATTCAGTTTCTTACCGTGTGCTCTCTAATCTCTTTGGTCACTGTCAGACATGTTATCCTTGCCTTCAGAGTTTCATTTTTCAAGGGCTGGTTAACATTCTGTCCTCAATACATCACCACAAAAAAAAAAAGAGTTGAGAACAAACCATAGTGTTGGGCCATCTATCCCAATCCACTGGTGCACAAATAAAGTAAAAAAATTTAAAAAAAACTTTATGAAATGTGGTCAAATTTACACACATGCACAAAAAAAACGCCACATCTGTTCCTAACAAAGTTTTTGTGTAATAAATGTTTTAAATCAGGGAGGGTCTGACCATTCTTAACCTTGTAGATACATATGTATCCTGTTTTACCCAGGTAATGCACTGCAGTAAACACACTCCATCTTCAGCTGGCTTGGGGGGGGAGGGGGCGGTGTGTGTGTGTGTGTGTGTCCCCAGACAAGAGGACTACATCAAACATCAAGTCTGTGCTCTCGGTGTCGACTCTGGGTTACACTCCATTCATGAGCGCTCAAGCTCTGAACTGTCCTTCAAGAGTGTCCAAAAACCATGCAGACCTGAGGCATGAGACATGGCCTGAGGTCGCAAGCTCTGGGGCTCCTATCAAGACCTGGAGAGGTCTGCAGACTCTGCCCTGTCGACAGGGATCAAGATCTGTTCGACCAACAACCTCAAATGCAGAAGAAGAAGAAATCAGGGAGAGACTATGTTCACCCTGCATGAAGAGATCGGACGAGAGATTCATTCGTGCATGATGTATGAACACTCACGTTTCTACATTTTCAGCTTCCCTTGGCGCTTCTACTCGGTCCAGTTGTCATTCTTTACCTATGCCGCTAGGTGAAGCCAATCTCTCATCTCTCGAGTTTTTCCAGAGAGTGTGAGATTTTTTTTAACTCATATTCTCGTGGCATGAATTCTGATCATCTTTTTTTCTTGTGATTTTAATCAGAACACCAAAGAAAGGAATGCTATTAAAAAATCGAAGCCTCATACTGAAAGAAGCACTAGCACTACTGCACACAATTTTTTGCTTATGAAAGACTGCACGCTACACAGAAATTAGATGTAGCCCACTCAAATAAAATGATGAAAGAAAAAAAAAAAGACATAAAACTCGTCATTTTAAAACGAGAAGAACCAAACCCCATCAGTAGTTGTGCAAGAAAGTAAAGAAAAATAATACCAACTTTACATATCAGTGAGAACATCGCACCAGGATCATAATTTTCAGAAGTATTCAAGTTCAAGGTTCTGCTCCAGACCCTAGGGCAAAGCTCTTGAACTTACCCTTCGTTCCACAAGATCCTTGAATGTTGTAGGAATACCACTGGGTCCTCTTGCTGGCAAAGACTGGGGACAGAACAAAAATTATCAGCTGATTAATACTGCATTATTATTGGTCAAATATGCTTTGGGATGATGTCTTAAAAACTAGACAGAAAAGAAACTGGGCTTTGTATAAAAACTAGACAAAACAAACTGAGAAACTGGGCCTTTGTATAACAACTTCTAACAGCAATATACTTCTTTAAACGGTGCCACGGTGGTGTAGTGATTAGTGTACTCACCTACTGATCAGAAGGTTTGATTTTGCACTCGGGTGGAGTTTTTTTGGACCAATTGGCACCAGGGTCAACCCAGCCTCAAAAAATGGGTACCCGGGGTTTTTCCCTACCTCAAATGCTGTAGTGGCCTAGAAATGTGAAAGCACCAACACTTCACATCTCTACGGCATGCAAATGCTACAGGACTTGGAAAGATTTTTTTCTTTAAACAAGATGTTTTAAGTTACAAGACTAGCATTGGTTATAAGCAATGTGAAAGAAAAATGATCCAAGTTAAGCTACATATTCCAGAAAATGAGACACGTCTTGTGCAACAGATCCATATCAATGGAAACAATATCCTGAGTACTTAAATGTTACATCGAGCCAATTCTGTTTTATGGGTGTGAAGCATGGCCCATGAATAAGAGAGTACAGCGAGAAATGGAGGCCATGGAAATGTGGTTCATAAGAAGGATATTGAAGGTACTGTGGACAGCTAAGAAAACCAACAAAGAAGTCTTAAGAGAGGCTGGAGTTAAAAACCAAATTATAGCAAAGATCAGAGGCAGACAAGCAAGATCTATAGGACATTTTCTGAGAAGAGGAAAACTGGAACACACTGTGGCAACTGGAAAAATTGAGGGAAGAAGAGACAGAGGAAGACAGAGAAGTTATCGGATGGGCTGTCATTGTGGCTAGAAAGAAAGTCACTGGCGGATCTCATAATCAACGCAAAAGATGGGGAATTGTGGAGAGAAATGATCGCCTACGCCACGCGGCATGGCACTTAGAAAAAAAAATTAAGCTACATACAAGACATAAAGATATGATGATGACAACTATCTCTCTCTCTCGTTATCTCCCTCCCTCTGGTCCATGCCAATCAGGTGTTGGTCATCAAATCTGTCTTTAGCTCCTTCTATAAGATGTGTGTTGGACTGTGCTTCACAGCACTTTTTAGTCCACCAAGTAGCTTGTTTCTTTGTCTTCCTGTCCCTTTGTCCAATTAGCTACACTCAAGCTATTAAAAACTACCATTTGTCCTTTTACTAAAGTATATGAAGCTAAACAATAACATTTGGGTCTACTGATGTTTTAAATCAAGTGTGAAATATACATAACAAACCTCTCCATCTGCTGATGTAGTCTGCTGCAGCTGTGGCCCTTTAGAGTCCATAATCCTCCTCTTTTCTGTCAGGGTGAAGTAAGCAATATTTTCTTTGATCCCAGGAACAAATGCACCAGACACGGCTCGGTTCATCGTCTCCAGAGCTTTGTTAAAGTGATCTGAACAAACGAAGTTAATTTCTTAGGAACATCAGCAAGTCAATTCTATCCATTTTTTCACCTTTTTTTTTTACAAACGCATTTGTAAAATCACATTTAACAAGAAGGCAAAGACAATTATTCTGATGTAAGGGCTAATGAGCATTAACTGGCCAAAATGATATTTCCTCCTGGCAACGTCTCTGGCAAATGGCCGAAACATGCGGTAAGAATAAAAAAAAAAAAAGAGTTCAGCACCTTGGCTCAACAGAAAGGACATTATTATTATATGTATTTCTATACTGCTTCATATGTAATGGGAAACTTGAGAAAGCTAAGGCAGTCACCACAGCCATCTTTCAGCACCATCACTACCTTGAGTTTAACTCTCCATCCCACTGCAGCAAACATCGCCAATTACAACATGTAAACAGCTGCAGTTTTTCTAAGTTAATGATAATGTAGCAGACTAATGCATGTTTACTGCCCAGAGAATACAATGGAAATCCATTTTATAATCAGCTCACTATGTAACCAATATATTTTTATATTCAGTCCACTATATAACCAAAATAATTTTATAAATGGCTCACTGTATAACTAAAATAATCTTACAATCAGCTCACTATATCACCAATGTATTATAATATTCAGCTCACCATATAACCAATAGTTTTATATTCAGCTCACTATTTAACTAAAATAATTTTATAATTGGCTCACTGTATAACTAAAATAACCTTACAATCAGCTCACTATATAACCAATATAGTTTTATATTCAGCTCACTATATAACCAAAATAGTTATATAACTGGCTCACTGAATAACTAAAATCATTTCACAATGTGCTCACTGTATAATCAAAATATTTGACAATGGACTCATTGCATAATCAAACATTTTATTAAGGGCTCTCCTGATTAAAATAACAATAACAACTGTGCTCTCTTCACAATGGTTCGACGCTCAGTAACTCTGCCCATATTTGACCATGACAGGACAGCAAGTGTTAAAACAGTGTCAGGTAATCACAACATTCTGAAATGCTCAAGTGAGGGAATGCATGATGTCCCTTGCAGAACTTTGCCCCCCTAACAGCTCTCCTGTAGGCCTGTCAGTTGTAAGCAAGATGCCCTGCTGCTGTTGCATCTTTTTGTGGATTATCAAATCAGCAAATTCACTTAAGAGCGCTTAAATTTAGGACTCTCATCAGATGTAGACAAAGAATATTACGATGCCATAACACTTGGAGGTTATGAAATACCAGAGATTAGATATGCTGATGACACAACATTACTGTCCACAACACAAAAAGGAATGGAAAAACTAATTATGTCAGTCCATAAGAACAGCGAAGAACAAAACCTCTATCTTAATGCAAAGAAAACTAAATTGATGACAACTGACAAAACAAACAAGGCAGATGAAATATGTATCAATGAGGAAAAACTGGAAGGAGTGGAGAGTTTTGAATATCTTGGATCACTACTAACGAGTAATGGAGATACAATGAGGGAAATTAAAAGGAGGACATCTACAGCTCTTCAGAAAGTAAAACAACTAAAGAATCTGTGGAGAGGAGCAGACAGAATCACAAAAATAAGATTTTTAAGGGCATGCATCTTTCCCATCACAACATATGCCTGTGAGACCTGGACACTTAACAAAACAGCTGAGAAATGCCTTTGAATGTAAATGCTACAGAAGAGTTCTTCAAATATCATGGACACAAAAAAGAACAAATATATCTATACTACAAGAACTTAATATTAAAGAATGCTGGCTAGTAAAGAGGATTAAAAAGAGAAAAATATTTTGGACACATTAAACGTCATGATAATCTTGAGACGACCGTCTTGGAAGGGTGCATAATGGGAAAAAGAAAGAGAGGAAGACCTAGGTGAAGATGGCTGCAAGACATTGTTGATGATCAGCAAATGGATGCATCAGCAGCAGGCCATCTTGCTCACAACTGAGAGGTCTACAGGAGAGCTGTTTGGGAAGCAAAGTTCTGCAAGGGACATGCAAATGAATGAATGATCAGATCTAATACTTCTTGGGCTTTAGCTGCCAGGGAACACAAAAACCTACTGGATCTATTCTCTGTCCCACTTATCATGAACTAATATTCCTCGACAGTGTTTCTCAACTAGGGCTCTGGACAACACCATCTGTGGTTGTGTGAGAAAGTAAAGAAAAAAAAAATTGCAAAATATTCACATACAGTGGCTCATATCTAACAGCAAAGGTTAGTTTTTGTGATATTTTCTTATTTAAGGAAATGACAAAAAAAAAAAAAAAAAGAAAAAAAGAAACACATTAAGAACAACACACTCTGCTACCAACTTTTTATAGTCCATTAGCGTACTCGTGGGAAAAGAAAGAAATCAATTTAGAGACTAGGAAAGATGGAATGCATTCTTTGGTCGATTTTTTAACAAATGTAAAAAAAACAAAACAGAACAAGTTTTTTTTTTTCTACCTTTGATGGACGGATGACCTATAAGATTTTCTGGAAACTGAGCCTTCCATCCAAGATACCACTTGGTGATATCCTCATAGTTTGGCAGGTTTGAGAGCCAGGCCACAAGAACCTGGTGCCACTTTGGGAAGAAAGCCTTCTCCAACATGCCCACCATGGCCTGCACTGGCATCAGATCTTTCCATGACATGACCCACCGCCAAGAATCTGCAGGTGAAACATTCTGAACGATCAACTTCAATTTTTAACTGTCATTCATGCTAAAATATCAAATTTATATTACTAATTTCATATCACGATTAAAACGTTAAAGATGATATTAACTCCTTCAGCACTGCTTTGAAAAAAAAACCAAAAAAACCGAGCAGAACGGCCAACAGGTATAGAGACAAAGTAAAGATTTATTATGCAGAAATAAAAATAACATGTTTTAACATAAACTAATGATGACAGTGAAAGCGGTGGCAATGATGATGATGATGATGGTTACGGTGGTTTAATAATGTTGAGAGTAAAAGTGGCGGCAAATGATAAAGATAATGCTCGTGGTGATGACAATTATACTTTCTTGACATGGGTTCATGATGATGATGATGAAGGTGTTAGCAACAATGATGGTACGATGATGCTGATGTCCAAAGTTTTTCTTTATCTGATAAACTGCAAAGCAACGTCACTTGACGGTTCTTGTAGAAATACAGTGTTTCCCTGTCAATCTAAATTCTGGCCTGAAATGTGGCCATGTACCACTCTTGGATCACACAAATTCAAGTACAATTCACATCAGTCTCACTCAAAGAATCTAAATTGTCTGCTGTCTATATAAGTAGAAACATTGGTATTGTGCGACAAGTCCTCATCGTCTACAAAATGAATGCATTTACTGCAACCGGCCGTTGTTCTCAATGCTATTCTCTCATAGCATAAAACAACAACGCGGTTATATTTAGCACGACTCACTGTTCCCACAACCTCCCATGATATTTGATAACTAGGTCATCCACTATTTATGACAAGAGTGAGAAAGCTCAGGGATAATGCTATGAAATGCATCTGTGTATAATCTGCGAGTTAACTCAGGGAGAATACTGTAAGTGCAGCATATCAAGATATCTCAAAGAGAAAGCTAAAGAAGTTAATTAATATAACATTAATGACTAAAATTAATATAACATTAACGACTGAAGCTATCATAGGTACAAGTAGGCTAGTCCACAGTGATCTGTCAACTAACCCTGAAGGTTGTTAAGTTCAGACCTCCTAGTGTGGGGGCCCTTTCAGTCAATTCAGCTTATGGAAAGGGTGGCCTCCAAAGACAGAAAATACCTGCCTGAGCTGTGAGGTATACTGGATTGCATCGCACACGTGACCACCAGTGAATGTGAGGAAAACAAGATGGTACATGAAGCTATGTCCCCTGAATAAAGGATTTCTCAAAGTTCAGACTGAACAAGAAAAAAAAGAGAAAAAAACCCACAGAGCTGGCACAGAAACTGTGAACCTTAATGATTGAATGACCTAACAGTGTGGTCAGCATCATATCTAACTTTTTTTTTTTTTTTTAACAGCCAAGTTCTGCTATGTGCCCCTTGCCAAAACAGAAATCATGGAGGTACTGAGTTTTACTCTGTGCATGCCCAACCAATCTCATTTTTTGCTCGATATTATAATCTCTCTCTCAAGGTCCCTGCTGAGAGGCGTAGGATATCATGTTCTTTCATAACCCTCAATCCCTTGTGCATCTCAACATTTCCCATGCCAGGAGCCAAACCATCAAACATCTTTTCCTGTCTGTCTACCTCTGTCTCTTCTACCTTCCATCTTCCCTGTTACCATTAGCCTGCCTCTCTTCTACACATGCCTAAAAAATCAGGACTGTCATTTTTCTGATCTTTATCACTCCAAAAAAGACTGCTATAGCTTTAATTAAATTTCTCCAAGGTGTACATCTCAAATAACCTCCGACGGTCAAGTCAAAACTCCTGGCCTTCTTGAGGCGGAACTGTTTAAACAAACTGGAGAAGTGGCAAAATGCAAGTAACTGGCATCTGAAAACCAGATAATCTGCAGGGCAGCTCATCTAGGAGACGGAAAACTGATTTCAAACCACTGCTGACTTGTGGGATGACCTTTGGTTATAGCCAAGGTCTAATGGAGTAAACCAAATACAAATCCAACGGTATCATTTTCTGCTCAATGTTATAATCATTCTTGATTCGTCTCCATTTCCAAACTCAACCCAAAACTCTCCACATCAGAAACTAGATAAATAACCCTACCCAAAAACTGCTGATGTGGGTTGATGGTCAGGCCCTGTATCTCCTGCTCCAGTTTGGGCAAGATGTTCTTCACAAGAAATGCGCTCATGTGGCCGGGACGAAAAACACCGCGCCAGGGCTCCAGAATGATTTTAGCAGACACGTCCGACGGATGCCAGCTGGTGAGAGCGCTGGCTATTTTGTGTCGGATTGGTGCGTACAGAGGCTCAAGTTTGTCTCCTGTGAGCAAGGAAGAAACAATAAATTTCTGATGACAAGCAGCGAATTAATAGTCTAAACAATATTAGACAAAAGCAATATCTTATAATCAAAACTATTAACATTTTATAAACTGTAAAATTTAAGATAAAAGGAAAAATGTCATCATTTATGAACTGTAAAATTAAAATAAAATGAACAAAAATAAAACAATTACAAAAGCTTGGTTGACAAATTTAGTATCATCCTTCTTCCATTATAACCAGTCTTAATTTTTTTAAAACCTGTTTTTGGCCTCTTCCACTCAATCATGAAGAGGGACTGACTGAATCGATATCACCACAGATTCCCACTTCTATCATCCCTTAAGGTAGGGGTTCTCAACCACAGGTATCTATACCTCTTGGGGGTATGGGAGCCAAATGATGGGTGTACAGAACCCAGTCTCTGAACAATTTTCTATCTCCAAAAGAAACCTATCTTGTTATATGGAAGTGAATCATGGACAACAGGCAAGTCTGCACAAAAATCATTGGAAGCAGCAGAAATGTGGTTTATTAGAAGAATGTTGCGAATCCCCTGGACAGCAAAAATAACTAATGAAGAATGTATGAGAAGAGCTGGAGAGACAAAAAACCTTGTCAAAAAGATAAGAGAGAGACAATGTACTTTCATAGGACATGCAATGAGAAGAGGGGGCATTGAAAATATTATAACAACAGGAAAAATAGAAGGAAGAAGATCAAGAGGAAGACGAAGAGAAATGATACTGGACAGTCTGACGGGATGGTGTGAGAGGAGATCACCAACTGAGCTGATGGCCTGCATGAAGGATCGGATACACTGGAGAAGCATAATAGCCAACGCCAGTCGGCACGGCACATGATGATGATGAAAAGAAATTGGTAGATTGGAGCATCTGCTTGCAGGATAAGCCAAACCAGACTGAAATTTACATAAAAGTAAGAGAACAAATTTTGTAGGATTAGACCTGGAAAAAATCGCAGACAAAGCACTTTAGTGAGACATCTAATCCTACAAAATTTGTTCTCTTACTTTACCATACCAAAGCCTTGTAGTTTCCTATTTATAAAAAATTGTTTCTTAAAACTAAACCTGAAACTAACTTCATGTAATAAGTATTCATTTGTTTGTTATTGTTGTTCAAGTTTGCACCAGACACGGTAGGAGACCGTGTGTGTTTGTCTAAAAAAAGTTGGTACCTGCTAGAGAGACTGAATCTAAGCTACGGAATTTCTGTGTCATGACCTCGATTCTTTCCGGGTGTCACGATCCCTCATGTCTGCTGAGCAGTTACTAAAGACTATGTCAACAAAACACCTTTAGTGAGACATCTAATCCTACAAAATTTGTTCTCTTACTTTACTGTACCAAAGCCTCGTAGTTTCCTATTTATAAAAAACTGTTCCTAAATTTTACATATGGCTGTTGGTCAATTAGGAGAATATAGTATGCCATGTTCTTCAAATATCATGGACACAAAAAAGAACAAATATATCCATACTACAAGAACTTAATACTGAAGAAGGCTGGCTAGTAATAAAGATTAAACAGAGAAAACTTAAATATTTTGGACACATTAAACATCATAATAATTTATAGAAGACCGTCTTGGAAGGATACATAATAGGAAAAAGAAAGAGAGGAAGACCAAGGCGAAGATGGCTGCAAGACATCACTGATAACCTGCAAACAGATGCATCAGCAGCAGGGCATCTTGCTTACAACCGAGAGGCCTACAGGAGAAAGCTGTTAGGGAGGCAAAGTTCTGCAAGGGACATGCAAATGACCGACTGACTGACTGACTGAGTGAGTGTGCCATGTGAGGATAAGTAAAGGACTATGTATGAGTGTGCCATGTGAGGATAAGTAAAGGACTATGTATGAGTGTGCCATGTGAGGATAAGTAAAGGACTATGTATGAGTGTGCCATGTGAGGATAAGTAAAGGACTATGTATGAACCCACGGCAACTCTCGGAGCCCTACCCACCCATCAGAGGTAGCCAGGGATGAAGCCAGCAGTGGATGGGCGTTGTGTCCGTCAGTGGGTTCCAGTTCTCCACCTCCTGCAGCAGCAAGGGCAGCACAAGCTGGTCTAGAATGTTCTCAAGTACCCAAGCTGGTAGAGCTGGCTTCCATGTTTCCAGTAACGTGATCACTGGATCTGTTTCCCTCACTCTCCATTTTCTTGTTTAAAAAAAAAAAAGAATACAAAAGCACATTAAAATATTTAGTACCATCACCACTCCTTTTCAGACAAGTTCATTAAGTGTTTTGATCACATCTTAAAAGAAAGATCTCAGTACAGATGCATGTACTCTGTAGTTCTGGAGAGAATCTTGCATTTTATCTTCCTGGAATTTGAGCAGGATATTCTTGGCAACTGAAACAGCGAAATTTCTGAAGTGTGAATGGCTGTGACAGCATCTTTACAGACTCTGCCACTTTGGAGGAACCACAGTGAGATCTGCCCCATTAGCCAGGTTGGGCCTGTGACTATGAACACCAAAGAAGAGGTGGGATGGGATCACTGCCAGTTCTAGTTGGCTGGCCCTGATGACTGCAGAGTCATCACTGCTCCACACGGAGTGAAAAGAACACACTGTCTCCAGCCCCATAAGCAGTGTTGCTGTCAACTTGGCCACTCCTATAATAATAATGCTAAACGCAACTACAAAATATGCTCCATCCTTTTGACTGCACTCAAAGTAGACAAGCCCCTCTAACTGCATTCAAAGTAGATAAGCCCCTCTGACTGCACTCAAAGTAGACAAGCCCCTCTAACTGCATTCAAAGTAGACAAGCCCCTCTAACTGCATTCAAAGTAGATAAGCCCCTCTGACTGCACTCACAGTAGATAAGTGAAATGAAATCAACCAAGTTTACAGGAACTAACTACAGCTCAGTTATGTCTAAAATTACATTCAGATAAGTGAATTACAATAAGTGCGTGTGTGTGTGTGTGCGCGCGCGCAAGAGAGAAAGAGAGAGAGAGAGAGGGAGGGAGGAGAAAGAGAGAAAAGGAGAGAGAGAACGAGAAAGAAAGAATGAATGAATGAATAATCCTTATTTTTAAATGGTAAAGAATTGGGCATGCAGGCCCGTCATACATTCTGCCCTGAGGTAGTGAGAAATATTTTCAAATAATTCTATGAATGTTAAAATATATAAAGAATTTTATGTGCCAAAGAGAACTAATATTTCTGTGATAAAAGAATTGTATGATTTCATGGCCTGTGTGGAAGATTTTATTGTTGTGCAAAATGAATAAAAAATGTAAGCTTTTAAAACATGTAGAAGTTTATATATTTGTGACACACACAACTCTATCGCAAAAGACCGTGAATATCTCAAAAACTCACAGAATAGTTGACCTGACTGGTGGAAGCCACACATCCCATATTAACCTCTGGTACACATCCATGTTGGCATGACCATGACTCCTGTCATGTGACATCATTTCACTCTCGTCCGCCCCCAGCAGCAACTGCCACTCAAGAACTGTGAGCAAACCAAACTTGGGGTTCCGTAGGGGCAGCCAGCCCGTAAAAAATGTTTTCATCTAACAATACAAACGAGAAAAACAAAAACACAGATGGTCTATCATTACATAACTTCGGGAGATCTATCTAGCCTCTTTACCATGCACTCCGAGTTAACTTGTTATCACACATTACCCAAGTCTCACTGGATTTAACCTGTCTAATTAACTGCTATGTCATTTTTAAAGTGAATTTGATGCTTTACATTATAAACTGTACTTTATTTCTGTTTATTTAACTGTTCAGTTTTGATGATACAGTATGACATTATCTGGTCAGTTTTGATAGATACAGTATGACATTATCTGGTCAGTTTTGACAGATACAGTAAGACATTTGTTCAATTTTTTTACTGCTACCATATGACATCTGTTCAATTTTTTTCTGCTACCATATGACATGTTCAATTTTTTTACTGCTACCGTATGACATCTGTTCAATTTTGTTTACTGCTACCATATGATATCTGTTCAATTTTTTTTACTGCTACCGTATGACATCTGTTCATTTTTGTTTACTGCTACCATATGATATCTGTTCAATTTTTTTTACTGCTACCGTATGACATCTGTTCAATTTTTTACTGCTACTGTATGACATCTGTTCAATTTTTTACTGCTACCGTATGACATCTGTTCAATTTTTTACTGCTACTGTATGACATCTGTTCATTTTTTTACTGCTACCATATGATATCTGTTCAATTTTTTTTACTGCTACTATATGATATCTGTTCAATTTTTTTTACTCTTATCGTATGACATCTGTTCATTTTTTTACTGCTACCGTATGACATCTTTTCAATTTTTTACTGCTACCGTATGACATCTGTTCAATTTTTACTGCTACCATATGACATCAGTTCGATTTTTTACTGCTACCATATGACATCTGTTCAATTTTTTACTGCTACCATGACATCATCTAGTCAGTTTTGACTACTACCCTACAACAGTAAGCTGTACTACCAGTCCCTGGCAAACCCACTGCCTCATGGGTGACTCTGGGAAGCCAAAGGATATGGGGGGAAATCCCTGAAAGAAACAAATCCAGAAGGAGGAGTCTTGTGGCAGCTGATGGCAAAGCCCACCTACCCTCTGTATGGTCTTGCAGCTCTGCTAGATTCTCAGACAAATGGACCTTGTCTTGCTGCTGGAATTGATTGTCAGAGTTGGGGGGAGGAGGGGAGGGGGGAACTGCAACAGAAGCAAGAACTTTCTCCATACCAACTGTCCAGGGGAAGCAGGATAAGTAATACTAATAATAATCTAAACATAAAATGCCATTATGTCACAATATATTTATTCTCTCTCTCTCTCTTTTTGATGACTTTTTTTAAAACAGTAATTTACCAAACCAATCTTTCAGAATTAAGAAAAATTCTCTGAATTTCAAGAGAAAAGACTGGGTTGTTTATGCAGAGAAAAAAGATTGGGTTGTCTGTGCAGAGAAAAAAAGACTGGGCTGTTTGTACTCATTCTTTATTAACTCAGGCATGGTCTCATGTTTGTTTTTAAACTTGACTCTAGACAGTAGGTCATTCTAAGTTCAGATATCATGAGACCCACACTGCACTAGACATGCTTAAAGGAGAGGCCAATGACTCAAATGGACTTCTTTCCACCAACATTACATTTATAAAGGCACGTTACTTTGTCTGCTCCTTTCAATGCTTCTCAATATCTGAACCAACTGTTTTTGTTTTTTTTTCTTTTTTGCTGCTGACCTCCACAATATTTATCTACATTTTCATCTCTCCCGACACAGCCCTTCTCCACCACTATCTAAAAATAAATTCAAGAGCATAAATACGAAAAGCTGTACTCCACACAGCCAACAAAAAAAAAACCGAACACAAGTTTTAAAGAACACCAGAGACCGGAGAAAGACACTGCTGTAGAGACCGGGTTACTCTTGACAAAAGAAACCATTCCAACTCACCAAAGGAAAAACCAGAGCTATAGCAAGGGAAGGCAGGTCATAGATCTTGTATTCCTCATAATAGTCCTGCTGCAGCATCTTGAATATTTCAGCACAGGAGTCCAGCGTCAAGGGATCCTTACTGTCAGGCTTGGTTCTCTCCTCACAGCTGAAACAAAGGACATTAACAAGTGAACTCCTGCACTCTTCTTCTATTCTGCGTTCGAGGTTGTTGGTCACATCAGATCCTGATCTGTCAACATAAGAAAGCTCACAGTCCTCTCCAGATCCTGATAGAAGCCCCAAAGCTTTTGCCTCAAGCTTGTGTCTTCCAGCCACATCTCTCATCTCAAGTCTGCAGGGTCTGGTGACTCTTGATCTGGAGAAGGCCCGGAACAAAGCCATGCTGTGAGATCAGACTGTATAATGACAATTCTTAGCCTCAATGCTGATTCTTAACCTCAATACAGTATCTTAACTCAAGATACTGTCACATGCTCGTAACATCCTCCTCCCATCTTCCTCTCTGTTATCAAACTCCAGTAAATGAGAACTTGAGGTTTTTGCAGACAGTGTCATGCAGGCACAAGTATCAAAACTGAGTGAGCATCAAGGTAATACTACTGTAAAGAGTAAGTTATGGTCAGCTTGCTCGAGTTTCAGGAGAGAACCTAAGACTTCCCGCCAGGCTCCACTACCACAGAAAGCATATCAAACTCTGTGATGTTAATCAAGCTGCCTGGAATCATCTTGGACTCCTCCCCCCCCTCCCTTTTTTGTCAACAAGTGACTCGCTGTGACAACTGTTCAAGAAATTTTTGCTGTGGATAATAACACAGTAGATTTTGTTAGCAAAAAAATAGCATGCTCACAAGAATCAGCAAATTATAGTTGGTCAAGACCCCTTTACTATCTTCAAATAGTACAGGCTGGTAACAGGCTGCTGAATTAATGGTCAACACAATAGGGATCAACATGCTCTCCATGGTGGTGGACCTGTAGAGAAGCAACTTCTTAGGGCTCAAAAAATTGTCATCTTGTTTGCAGAAATTGTCATACTCATCTGTGTTATGGAACTGCTTCTATAAAAGGAAGTTAGGGTTAGGGAACTGCCTCTATAAAAGAAAGTTAGGGTTAGGGAACAGCCTCTATAAAAGAAAGTTAGGGTTAGGGAAATCCTCTATAAAAGGAAGTTAGGGTTAGGGAAAAGCCTCTATAAATGTAAGTTTGGGTTAGGGAACAGCCTCTATAAATGGATGTTAAGAACAACAATCAAACCTTGTAACTAAATCCATAACTGTCTTCAACCTGTCCAGCTGGTTCCCTTCTTGTGACACCACCATCTCCAGTCGATCTTTCTCGTGCTCAAGGCTAACGATTTGGTCTCGGCTGTGGTGCAGCTTGCGGTCATTGTGGATGATGTCATCCTCAGCCATCTCAACCAGCAAGTTGAGATTGTGCACCAGCTCTGGCATGCTGAACGCTCTCTTCTTTGGGGGCTCCTGTTTGATAAGCTCCTCGGCCTCATCCGGCCGATCATGATGCTTCCCAATAGCATGATAACCTGAGGAAAAATTATGAACAATTATAATTAATATAAGTTTCTTCACAGATATGTCAGAATGATGTTCACATGAACGTATGTTTTATGATCCTTCAACCACTGACAGCTGCGTATTGAACACTCAATCAGTTCATTACCAACCTGATAACCTCCACATTTCTGAAATGCAGTAACTTTCAACTATTAACAATTTTACAACAGCAAAAGTATCACGGCTTCTGTGGCATGTACTTCATTATCTATGCAGACTGTGCTGATGATCATAAAAATGAATGAAATAATGTGAATGAATAGGGTTTTCAATGTTTTTCAGATCGAATATGATACTTAGTTTCAGGAGAAATTTTTTATGCTTGTAAACGCTGTCCTGTTATGCCTTACAGGGATATTCTGTTTCCTTGACCTGACAGCATGCTAGAAGATGATTGTGGCCAGAACCACACCTGTTTGCCTTTCCTTTCCCCGTTCCAGATTATCTCTTGTAACAGAAACCAATAATATACAATAAACAAACCAGACATTCTGGTATACCAAATATTACTACACTGTACACATTCTGCTGAATAATAATTAGAAAAGGATTAGGTTTTCTCTATTACAAAAAACTTTTATGGCTAGTGTAATGGTTAGAGAACTCGTCTAGCAACTGAAAGGTCAAGGGTTCGAATCCCCAGCTGAGCGGGAAATTTTTTTTTTTTTTCAACCAATACAGCTCCGAGGTCAACCCAGCCTCGTAAAATGGGTACCAGAGAAAATCTGGGAAGGAAGTAGCCACCCTACCTCATACGCTGATGGCCCAGAATAATGAGGTCTCTAACACTTCATCCCCTATGACATTTGCTATGGGACTACCTACCTATCTAGGAAAATTCAAAGATGAATCAGACTGTTAGAAAAAGATGCTGACAGACACGTGAAGGTAACAGGTCTGTAGACAAATATGACAGACATATGAAGGTGACAGGTCTGTAGATGAATATGACGGACATGTGAAGGTGACAGGTCTGTAGATGAATATGACGGACATGTGAAGGTGACAGATCTGTAGATGAATATGACAGACACGTGAAGGTGACAGGTCTGTAGACGAATACGACAGACAGGTCTGAAGATAAGTTTGACAAAAACGTCTGAAGATGAGTCTGACAAAAAGGTCTGAAGATGAGTTTGACAAAAAGGTCTGAAGATGAGTTTGACAAACAAGTCTGAAGATGAGTTTGACAAACAAGTCTGAAGATGAGTTTGACAAACAGGTCTGAAGATCAGTCTGACAGACAAGTCTGAAGATGAGTTTGACAAACAGGTCTGAAAATCAGTCTGACAGACAAGTCTGAAGATGAGTTTGACAAAAAGATCTGAAGATGAGTTTGACAAAAAGGTCTGAAGATGAGTTTGACAAAAAGGTCTGAAGATGAGTGTGACAAACAAGTCTGAAGATGAGTTTGACAAACAGGTCTGAAGATCAGTCTGACAGACAAGTCTGAAGATGAGTTTGACAAAAAGGTCTGAAGATGAGTTTGACAAAAAGGTCTGAAGATGAGTGTGACAAACAAGTCTGAAGATGAGTTTGACAAACAGGTCTGAAGATCAGTCTGACAGACAAGTCTGAAGATGAGTTTGACAAAAAGGTCTGAGTTTGACAAAAAGGTCTGAAGATGAGTTTGACAAACAGGTCTGAAGATCAGTCTGACAGACAAGTCTGAAGATGAGTTTGACAAACAGGTCTGAAAATAAGCAATGAGGGATAAGTTACAATGAATGATATCTTCAAAAGGCAAACACCTGGGAACTAAGGCCCTTCTAACAGCCTGCCTCTCACCTTTCACCCTAATTCAACATGAATATAGCAACAGTATTATATATGCATTAACTCTCTGTGTATGGCTCGACATTCCTTGCATGGATGGGGTCCACATGGGTTTGCTACCCACTCTTAGTGTGCTGGGATACGTTGGAATCTAATTTTGAATTTATCCTAACTATTTTTAAAAATCAAGCACAGCCGGTAGTATTATTTCCTGCCAATATCTAAAGCACAAACCATCAAGGAAATGCACAGATACAAACTAGACATACTAGGAATACAAGAAGCAAGATGGACAGGACAAGGCAGAAGGAAATTAACAACACAGCACACAGAAGATACAATAATATGGTCAGGTAAAGAAGATCTTCATGAAGGAGGAGTAGCATTGATTATAACAAAAGAAGCATCAAGAGCATTGCTGAAATGGACCCCAATAAATGAGAGATTATTATATGCACGGTTCAACTCAAGATTCACGAAGCTTTCTATTATAGTTTGTTATGCACCAACAGAAGCAGCTGAAGAGGAATTAAAAGAAGATTTTTACAACAGCCTCCAAGCAACAGTAGAAACAATACCCAAGCATGATATGCTACTCATCTTGGGCGACTTCAATGCAAAAGTAGGTGAAGGAAATGAAGATAGAAGAAGAATCATGGGAAGAGAAGGAATTGGAGAAATAAATGAAAATGGAGAAAGACTGTGCAGTTTCTGTGAAGAAAACATGATGACCATCAGAGGGACAATTTTCCAACACAAAAACATCCATAAGGTGACTTGGAGGTCACCAGATAAAACCACAGAAAACCAAATCGATCACATACTAATAAACAACAAGTGGAAACGCTCACTACAAGATGTGCGAGCAAGGAAAGGAGCAGATGTAGGAAGTGATCACAACCTTCTGGTAGCAAAAATAAAACTAAAATTAAGGAAAGCCAAAATCGGAGAACACAGAAAGATACATTTTGATACAAGAAAACTGATAGACCAGCAAACAAGAAATGAATTCTCAATAGTACTTAAGAACCGCTTCAGTGTCCTACAAGACGAAGCAGAAATGTTCATAATAGAGTTCAATAAAACACTACAGGAAAAGCAAAAGAGGTGCTGGGATATCGGAAATGGAGAAAAGAGGAATGGACAAGCGAGACCACATGGGAAAAGATAAAGCAAAGAAAAGAAATTAAGAAAAAATTACTGAACACCAAATCACAACGGCTTAAAGAACGAGTTTTAAGTAATTATGCACAAAAAGACAAAGAAGTGAAGGAATCATGCCGTCAAGATAAACGTCAATATTATGACAACTTAGCAGAAACAGCAGAGAAAGCAGCATATACAAATGACATGAAAACCATATATAAAATCACAAAGCAGATGACAGGTAACTTCAACACAAGATGTGAAAGTGCAGTAAGAACACAAAATGGACAACTGGTCAGTGGAGAAAGAGAAAAAATTGAAAGATGGAGGGAACACTTTAACACCCTACTAAACAGAACACAAGCAGCACAAACAATAGACATACCTGAAGCAAAAACGGAACTAAACATCAATACAGGACCAATAACAATAAATGAAGTAAAGGAGGCGATAAAGAAGCTAAAATCAGATAGGGCACCAGGTGAAGATGAAGTGACTGCTGAGATGTTGAAAGCAGAAGAAACAGAAACACCAAAACAACTTTGCCGGATATTACAACAAATTTGGGATCTAGAAAAAGCCCCAGAGGAGTGGAAAACTGGGCTTATAGTAAAACTACCAAAGAAGGGTGACCTCAGAGATTGCGGGAACTGGAGAGGCATTACCCTACTGCCACTCACCAGTAAAGTATTTTGCAGAATAATCATCAACAGAATTGTACCAACACTTGAGGAAAAACTTCGGAAAGAGCAGGCAGGATTTAGGAAAGGAAGATCATGCATAGACCACATATTTGTACTTAGACAAATATTAGAACAGGCAAATGAGTGGCACAGCACAACATATGCATTATTCATAGATTTTGAGAAAGCCTTTGACAGTGTCAACAGAGATGCACTGTGGAAAATCCTAAGATGGCATGGCCTCCCCCATAAAATAGTTAATGTAATCAAAGCCCTATACGAGGGTTTTCAGTGCAAAGTTATCTGTGGAGAACATACCTCCAGCAGCTTTAGGGTACAAACAGGAGTGAAACAGGGATGTGTACTATCACCAACATTATTTATCTTGGCAGTAGACTGGTTAATGAAGGAGGCAACATCAGACAAATGCAGAGGATTACAATGGACCCTTGACACAGTGCTGGAGGACCTTGACTTTGCGGACGACATTTGTCTATTATCAAGCAGTCACAAAGATATGCAAGATAAAATAAACAAGCTAACTCAGAATGCAAACAACATAGGATTAAAGATCAACGTAGGAAAGACAAAGTTAATGAAGCAAAATGTGAACAACAGAAATGTACTCAGAGTAGATAACAAGTTAGTGGAGGAGGTCAACGAATTTGTATACCTTGGCAGCAGAGTAGTAGAAAATGGAGACAGCACAGAGGACATCAACAGCAGACTTACTAGAGCAAACCAGGCTTTTGCAATGCTGCAGACTATATGGAAATCAAAAAAACTAAGCATAAATATGAAAATC
Organism: Achatina immaculata; assembly: GCA_009760885.1. Lineage (NCBI taxonomy): Eukaryota > Metazoa > Mollusca > Gastropoda > Stylommatophora > Achatinidae > Lissachatina > Lissachatina immaculata. Next base: position 7,846,921 of record CM019695.1, on the reverse strand, counting down.
AGGATATTTAAGAGTAATGTTCTAAGTGTACTACTCTATGGAAGTGAATGCTGGAAAATCACCAAAACCATAGAAAACAAGTTGAATTCCTTCCAGACTAAATGTTTACGAAGAATTAGAAAAATATTTTGGCCAAACACCATAAGAAATAACATCTTATTAGCAGAAATACAGATGAAACCACTGACAACAATTATTGAGGAAAGACGCTGGCAATGGTTGGGACATGTGCTCCGAATGACTGACAACTCACTACCAAAAATAGCACTAAGATGGACACCACAGGGGAGCAGAAGTAAGGGTAGACCAAAAGAGACTTGGAGAAGAACAACAGAAAGGATATTGAGCAATAGAGGGCTCACCTGGGCAAGAGCAGAAAAAAAGGCGAAGGACAGGCATTTGTGGAAAACCCTTGCGGAAGCCCCATGTGCCCTGGGCACTTAAGGTTCAGAGAGAGAGAGATTTTTAAAAATCAAGCACAGCCGGTAGTATTCATTCCTGCCAATATCTAAACCATGGATGCAAGGCATCCACAAGGTTGAATTCAGAACCAACATGTGTTAAAATTTAATTCTGTTACAATTTTTTTCTAAGTTTATAGCCTGTCACCCACTTGTGGTGTCATGTTTTCAGTTTATTGTAGATTGTAAATAAATAAAATAAATAAATAATTAGTGTATATTTTCCTGTGTGGAAATGGTGTTTGCATAAAATTTTATTCGTTTTGGATATACGGGACCCAGTACAGTGGATTAACTTGAGGGGTAAGGGAGAAAATTTTCATCATAATTTTTCATTTCTTTCTTCTCAATTCTTAGCTATTTTCTTCTGTTCTATACTAATAAAACACTAACAATTTTATTAGAAAAACAATACAACTTTTCCTGTTTCAACTAATGTATAACATCTCACACTGCAAATCAGACTATGCCTTTGTGACCCTTTTAAATGTGACAACCATCTCATTCCACTTTATGAAGTTTAACCCCTTGGTTGTTTGATGTAACCCCCCCCTCCCCCCCCAGTACAGAATGAGTTAAGAATATTAAAAACATACAACAAACAATTTTTATATAGAACCACTCCTCCACATATTCAACAATACATAGAAATAAAATGTAAGAGAATTTCACACATCAGCTGCAGCAAAACTGATAAACTGAACAGAACATGCGAGGTGTTTCAACTTTAGGAGATTACTGCGCTGGATAAGCCTAGAATGTGACAGACAAGTTAACGTAAAAGAGAACATATTTTTTTTTTTTTTAGCTTCTTGGAGTAGGCTTCTTTCCCACCATGCCAATGAAACTGATGATACAAGCATAGATAATTTAGATAAATGGAAAGAAAAGAAATAAAATGATTACAGAAAGAAATTACAGCAGATTTGCCAGGGGAACAGAAAAAAAAAAAGACTTAGACTGTATGTTTCACATGAGAAAGTGTATAATGATTCAGATAATTCCATATTTGAACTAACAGTTCAACAATTCAACTGGTAAGTTCAACTTTTATCCACAAATGCTGCACTAATCAATTAAAAACAAAAACCAAAAACAGAGCACAAAAAAAAATATAATGAATACTCCACCTGACAAAACCCTCTGCTCCCTTCCGGTCATGTCAATCACCTTGACCTTTGGTAATGTCTCAACTGCCGGTTTAACCCTTTTCCCTCCCATCTCCAGCACCTCCTTGGCTGTCTTGTACATATACTTTGGCTTCTGTTTCTTGGCCTGTAGATTGTATAAGCACAACCTTATCATTAACAGCAGCTGCATGTTTGCTATAAATATCACAAAAGAAGGACAACCCAATAAGACTGATGATGATTCTCATACGCTCAACTGTGAAAAGTCAAACTTGCTACTCCTTGTTCTGACAATAATCATTAACAATCTATATAAAAATGTTTTAACCAAATCAAGCAAGTTGAATACTGTGATAAAACTAAAATAACGAAAGAAATAAAACATTCAAAATATTATGGAGTTATGATCATTTTACTCCAAGGACGCTCCGATCTCCTGCATGCACAAGCAAGAACTCCGAGTGAATGGAACCAATGCCTACAGCAGGGTGGAACTCACCACCACTGCTCTGAGATGCTTCGCTGATATCAGTTCAATCATACCTGCTCTCTTGTACAATAAAGTAAAGACTGGCAAGGGTATGTGGTACGGTTTTATTTTTTTTTTTTAATGTTAAACAGTTACCATCACTGCAAAATGTACAAGTCCATCAAGTGTTCTGACCTCTACTTGTAAAGAAAAATCTAGCCCGATGCTTCATAGAGTGACAGGCAGAATTTGATCCCACACCCTAAGACTGAGACTGATTGAGAAAGTGTGCACACCTAACAATTCAGTCAATCCTTTTTTTTTTTTCAGTCCTAGTTTTATAAATAGGAGGAAAATAATAAAAAAAGAAAGAAAGAAAAAAAAAAGCACTAAAATCAATATTCTGACAACAGCCTTTCATGCAACAACCAAAATTATGTATCAATCATCATAATCAAATACCAAATGACAAGTACTGATAATAAGACTACTCCAATATACTGAGTCCATTTATTGAACTTGAAAAAAAAATAGAGGTGCTTGAAATATTGATATGCAGAAGAATAGGCCACATTTCATGGAGAGAAAAGACAAAAAACAAGGCCACATTTCATGGAGAGAAAAGACAACAAAAAAAAAGGCCACATTTCATGGAGAGAAAAGACAAAAAAAAAAAAAAAAAAACAAGGCCACATTTCATGGAGAGAAAAGACAACAAAAAAAAGGCCACATTTCATGGAGAGAAAAGACAAAAAAAAAAAAAACAAGGCCACATTTCATGGAGAGAAAAGACAACAAAAAAAAGGCCACATTTCATGGAGAGAAAAGACAAAAAAAAAAAAAAAACAAGGCCACATTTCATGGAGAGAAAGGACAACAAAAAAAAAACAAGGCCACATTTCATAGAGAGAAAAGACAAAAAAAAAAAAAAGGCCACATTTCATGGAGAGAAAAGACAACAAAAAAAAAAAACAAGGCCACATTTCATGGAGAGAAAAGACAACAAAAAAAGGCCACATTTCATGGAGAGAAAAGACAAAAAAAAAAAAAAAGGCCACATTTCATAGAGAGAAAAGACAAAAAAAAAGGGCACATTTCATAGAGAGAAAAGACAAAAAAAAGGCCACATTTCATGGAGAGAAAAGACAAAAAAAAAAAAAGGCCACATTTCATTGAGAGAAAAGACAACAAAAAAAAAGGCCACATTTCATTGAGAGAAAAGACAACAAAAAAAAAAAAGGCCACATTTCATGGAGAGAAAAGACAAAAAAAAAAAAAAAACAAAGTACTGAATAAACTGAAACTGAAAAAGAAATAATGAAATAATAATATTAGAACCAGACAGCTCAAAATATTTCGATCAAATTAAGAGGCATGATGCTACAACAAAAACCATACTCAAGGGGAAAGTAGAAGGGAAAAAAAAAGAGCAAGAGGAAGACTATGATAATGACTGGAGGTTATATAAAAAAAAAAAAGGGCTGGACTGAACTTGGGCCAGGTGCACCATGAAAATGGAGGACCATCCAACCTTCCCTGGCAAGAGGGCACAGGATGATGATGAATAAGCATCCATTTATTTCTGTTACACCAAAAAAAAAAAAAAAAGGATTAGCAACATAACAAAATTTAACAACTTGTAAGATGATAAATCCATCTACCTCTGTTGGCTGTCTCTTCCACTGTGAAAGCTGCTTCTGAAACTCTTTCTCCTCCTCCTCTTCTTCATCCTTCATGGGGAAGTCTTTCAGCGATTTCTCAGTCTTCTCACTGCCATAAGCGCCAACTGCACCTTTCCCTTTCCTCACAACAGCCTGTACAGGGATTATTATACCCTGACCTGACTTGCCAAGACCCTCTCCTGGTCTGTGACCCATCTGGAACATGACAAGGTAGAAAATTAACGAGCGAAACTGAGGGTGGAAAATACTGTGGACACAGAGAACTCTGTGTTAAATATTTGTACCTGAACTTAAGCAACAGAACTTCTATGTCCTGATTTTGTTCCTTTCCCAGTGTCATGATTTCAGCTGCATTTGGGGTTACCGAAGCATGTTTTTTGGAGGTGTTAGATGGCCAAGTGGACAGTGTGCAGTTTCTGTGACTGGGAGGCTACTCACCCTACTGGAGTCTGTGGTTGTGAGTCCTGGGTGATTGCCTTGTTACTTTTCTTTCTCTCACATCTAAAGTGCGTAGTCTACAGTTTTTTGAATGCCAATCATACACCACTGTGATAAATCAAATTAACGTGCAAAAGACTGGTTGTTTCTCATTCGAAAAATCAGCGCCCGGGACCATAAACTGCCTCTGTGTAAAATATTGTTCATTTATTTGCCATTATTGTTGTCTAGTTGCACTAGACATTTGATGGAAACCATGCGAACATGTCTGTGTCTCAAACTGGGTACCTGTCGGAGACAGAACTTTAGTGACGGAATTCCTGTATCATGGCCTCATTTCCTTTCTGGGCATCATGATTTCCTTTCTGGGCATCATGATTTCAGCTTCATTAAAGACTCATCTACTCCAGCACTTTTTTTTTTTTTTACAGAGGTGTCTGATGGCTGAATGGATAGAGTGTTCTTATCATGGTTACGCTGCTCATCCTACCAGAGTCTATGGTTAGAGTCCCAGGAAATTCTCTTGTCACTTTTCTTCCTCTCACATTTAAAGTGCTTTGTATACTATCTTCGAATGCTAACCATACAACATTGCGCTAAATCACTTTTTAACATCTGCTGTATACATTTACCTAGCAACCGATTAACAGTTTCTTCTTATGTTTCAACATTAGTTTTCCTGTCCAGATCTCATATTTTATCATTAATTCACCTATATTCCCTCCCTAGTTTTAACATTACAACTTCTCCATCAATGCTTCCTCATTCTCCATATATATGCTTTCCTGGACATCCTTTTTATGCATGTGATTTTCACACAATTATTACTTTGTGGAAGGTAAAGGTAGCCCTGTTTCATGTCATTCTAGCACACAGAGGCTATGGTATTACCTCCTGTAACTTCCTTGACCAATGGACACACTAGTGGGACAGATTCATACTTGCCCTCCTCTCTTTCTTTGTCTCTGGGAGTTGTGTAGCAACTTGGGTTGTATGGGATTTCTTAGCATTTCTCAACCTGGACTGATTGGGGGCTTTTTAGCATTTGTCAACCTGAACTGACTGGGTTTTTTTTTTTAGCATTTCTCAACCTGAACTGATTGGGTTTTTTTTTAAGCATTTCTCAACCTGGACTGATTGGTTTTTTTTTAGCATTTGTCAACCTGAACTGATTGGGGTTTTTTTTTTAGCATTTGTCAACCTGGACTGATTGGGGTTTTTTTTAGCATTTGTCAACCTGAACTGATTGGGGTTTTTTTAGCATTTGTCAACCTGAACTGATTGGGTTTTTTTTTAGCATTTCTCAACATGGACTGATTGGGTTTTTTTAGCATTTCTCAACCTGGACTGATTGGGTTTTTTTTTAGCATTTGTCAACCTGGACTGATTTGGGGGGGGGGGGGGGGGGGGCTTTTTAGCATTTCTCAACCTGGACTGATTGGGGGCTTCTTAGCATTTCTCAACTTGGGATGCTTGAGGTCTCTTGGCATTCTTTAAAAAGGGCTGCATGGGGTTTCTTAGCATTTTTCAGCTTGAGTTGCATCATGTTCCTTAGCATTTTTCAACCTGGACTACAAAGGGGTTTCTTAGCATTTCTCAGCCTGGATTTTCAGGGTTTCTCCGGCCAAGAACAAACCTCTGACTTCCACCTTGAGAGCCACTTTGTTACTCTGATGCCTAATGTTTATATCTTACAAAAATTTTACTCTCTGTAATTACATCTTACATGATACTCTTCTATTCCTTCTAAAGACTGCCTTCTTCTTCTTGGTCTATCTTATGTGAAATAAATAAACATAACCATTTTTTCAATTTCTTTTCAGCCATCATTACCTATAATGTTACCAAATAAAATGAAGAGAACAAAATGTCACCAAAATAATGACTATAATGTTGCATGTTCTCTGGAGAATATTGTTTCATAACAATCAATCTGAAAATGTTTTGTTGTCTGTTCAAGATACCTGCCTCAGTGAGAATTGTTTCAAAATATCAGCGATGTCCCAGCTTCACTGTCTCTTTGGCTGGTTCCTTTCTCATTTCCCATGCTCATCATCTACTCAGCTGCTTCTTTTCTCATTTCCCAGGCTCATCATCTACTCAGTTGCTTCTTTTCTCATTTCCCAGGCTCATCATCTACTCAGTTGCTTCTTTTCTCATTTCCCAGGCTCATCATCTACTCAGTTGCTTCTTTTCTCATTTCCCAGGCTCATCATCTACTCAGTTGCTTCTTTTCTCATTTCCCATGCTCATCATCTACTCAGTTGCTTCTTTTCTCATTTCCCAGGCTCATCATCTACTCAGTTGCTTCTTTTCTCATTTCCCAGGCTCATCATCTACTCAGTTGCTTCTTTTCTCATTTCCCAGGCTCATCATCTACTCAGTTGCTTCTTTTCTCATTTCCCAGGCTCATCATCTACTCAGTTGCTTCTTTTCTCATTTCCCAGGCTCATCATCTACTCAGTTGCTTATTTTCTCATTTCCTAGGCTTATCATCTCCTCTGCAGCTTCTTTTCTCATTTCCCAGGTTCATCGTTTCTTGGCAGCTTCTTTTCTCATTTCTCATGCTCATCATCTCCTCAGCTGCTTCTTTTCTCATTTCCCAGGCTCATCGTCTCATCTGATGCTTCTTTTCTCATTTCCCAGGCTCATCGTCTCATCTGACGCTTCCTCATTTCCCAGGCTCATCGTCTCATCTGATGCTTCTTTTCTCACTTCCCTGGTTCATCATCTCCTTGTCTGCTCTCTTTCTCATTTCCCAGGAACCATATTTTCCATTACTGTTCCATCTAGCCATTTTGTCTTTTAATATGATCTTTTCTTGATGGAGCCAAGAGGCAGTTTTCACTCATATCTAGTTCTCCTAAGCCAGAGGTTAGTAACCTGCAGGATGCTGACCCCTGGCACAGCTGAAGCAAATATTCATATCTTTATTATGTTTATTATTACTATTATCTTCATGTACCAGCTACAGAGATAAGTGTGACTCATCAACCACTCACAATATGGCATCCGGCCACTGAGCAAAAGGCTGCTTTTCTCTGTGATAAGCTATCAAAATATTTACACTAGATAATTTGTTAACAATACAGAAAGAAATTGCATTTTAAAAAAACTCAGAAGTTAAAAATGGAACATGTCCTTGACAAGACCTTCATCAGCAACTTCTGTCCAATTCCTTTCGTGTACTTTTCCCAAGAACCAAATTCTCTGAAATTTAAAAAAAAAACATTTTAAAAACTTTTTAAAAATGTAAACATTTTGTAAAAATTTTATTAATAACATAGAACCAGAGTTTTTTGGTAAATTAGAAAATGTTATCACATATGGTGAAATTGCAAAAGTATACTTTATTTTTAAAACGCACGCACGCACCACGCACAAGATGCCTAAAACACCCTCACTCAGTCAATCATTTGCATGTCCCTTGCGGAACTTTGCCTCCCTAACAGCTCTCTCTTGTAGGCCTCTTGGTTGTGAGCAAGATGCCCAGTTGCTGATGCATCCATTCGCAGATCATCAAAGATGTCTTGCAGCCATCTTCACTTTGGTCTTCCTCTCTTTCTTTTCCCCATTATGTACCCTTCCAAGACGGTCTTCTCTAAATTATCATGACGTTTAATGTGTCCAAAATATTTAAGTTTTCTCTGTTTAATCCTCTTTACTAGCCAACCTTCTTCAATATTAAGTTCTTGTAGTATGGATATATTTGTTCTTTTTTGCTAAAACATTCTAGCACTAAACAAAATAATAAACACATCATAAAATTGTCAATCTGATGGTTTATGTGATTTTTTTCTAATTATATAATTTCATGAAAACTTTTTTAAAAAATGTGATATTCATTAAGCAATTGACTACTTAAATCCAGTTCTGATTTTCATGAAAATGACTCACTCTGATTTAATTTCAGTTTAATTTCTTTTTCATGTTTTTTTTTAAACCATTCAACTTTAACCATGCAATTTATTTTTATGCATACATCCTGTTTTCCCTTACTTGGATGACCTCAAGTAAAGCACATTTTGGTGTGTCTCATTTTGCAGACAGACATTCCACTTCTTTCTCGCAAGCAGTTACCTACCACAAGTATCAGGTGCCCATCTTTACAGCCTGGTTTTGTTGCAGCTCACCAAAGCCAGGTTAAAACTCACTTTCCTCACCTAATGAAGCCAGATCACTATGGCTGAATCACTCATGTTCATGTTCTCCCTATATCCTAAAACCAGTGGTTCTTAATCTGGGGTCCCTGGACCCTCAGGGAGTCCATGGAAGTATTTCTGAGGGTACACAGACTTGCAAATGAATTGCCTCAATTAAAAAAAAAAAACCTTTGCATTATTTGATGTCTATTTATTGCTTTTATTTTGACGGGGGTTCTCAACTGTTCTCTGCTCAAAAACGGGAGTCCTCTGCAACAAAAAAAAAAAAAACGGGTTGAGACTCACTGTCCTGGACTTAAAAAGAAAAGCTAGACCTAGCACAAAAACCCTCAGTAAAGAAGTAATTATGTATTACCTGTCTTGATCTTTCATGTGCCCCTTGACATAGCGAGGCATGGGCATCTCTTTGCTGCTGGAGTCTTTCTTCTTCTGAATCCATGGTGTCTCTTCCTGATCAAACACATGAGTGCATTCATTTCAGAATTTTTCAGTGAAAGCTTGTTACAATCAGTGGGAATATGGGGCACATGGTGTTTCATAATTTTTCTCTGAAAGCCTAGAATAAATTGGAATTTGGGGCAGCTGGCATTTCATAATTTTTCTCCAAATGGCTAGAATAAAATGGGAATTTGTGTCAGCTGGTGTTTCATCATTTCTCTCTGAAAGCCTAGAATAAATGGGAATTTGTGTCAGCTGGTGTTTCATCATTTTTCTCCAAATGGTTAGAATAAAATGGGAATTTGGGTCAGCTGGTGTTTCATCATTTTTCTCTGAAAGCCTAGAATAAAATGGGAATTTGGGTCAGCTGGTGTTTCATCATTTTTCTCTGAAAGCCTAGAATAAATGGGAATTTGTGTCAGCTGGTGTTTCATCATTTTTCTCTGAAAGCCTAGAATAAATGGGAATTTGGGTCAGCTGGTGTTTCATTTGACAAGGTGAAACATAATGAAATTATTAAAATGCTTGAAGACATCAATATAGACGGCAAAGACCTGAGGATTGTAAAACATCTATACTGGCAGCAAGAAGCAGCAGTTCGAGTTGGAAATAGAACTGGAAAATATCAACCTATAAAACAAGGGGTGCGACAGGGATGTGTACTATCTCCAGACCTTTTTTCTCTATACAGCGAGAATATTCTAAGAACGATCATCACAGAACCAGGCATAAAAATTGGAGGATACAATATTAACAATCTTCGGTATGCTGACAACACAGTACTGATAGCTGAGAACCAACAAGACCTGCAAAATCTCTTGGATAAAGTCGCCAAAGAAAGTGAACAGAAAGGCCTTACTTTGAACATCAAAAAGAGAGAGACTATGGTTATATCTAAGAAACAGAATCCACCAGCGTGCAGTATTAAATTAAACGGAACTATTCTAAAGCAGGTGCAGAAATTCAAATACCTTGGAGCAGTAATAACTTCAGATGGGAAATGCAGAACAGAAATTAGGAACAGAATAGGCCAAGCAAAGACTGCATTTCAGAGAATGAGAAACATATTGACCAACACATCCTTATCAATGAATGTTAGAAAACGAGTCCTAAAATGCTATATTGAACCTATCTTGTTATATGGAAGTGAATCATGGACAATAGGCAAGTCTGCACAAAAATCATTGGAAGCAGCAGAAATGTGGTTTATTAAAAACCTTGTCAAAAAGATAAGAGAGAGACAATGTACTTTCATAGGACATGCAATGAGAAGAAGGGGCATTGAAAATATTATAACAACAGGAAAAATAGAAGGAAGAAGATCAAGAGGAAGACCAAGAGAAATGATGCTGGACAGTCTGACGGGATGGTGTGAGAGGAGATCACCAACTGAACTGATGGCCTGCATGAAGGATCGGGTACTCTGGAGAAGCATAATAGCCAACGCCAGTCAGCACGGCACATGATGATGATGATGATGGTGTTTCATCATTTTTCTCTGAAAGCCTAGAATAAATAGAAATTAGGGGCAGCTAGTATTTCATTATTTTTCTCTGAAAAAAAAAAAAAGGCCACATTTCATGGACAGAAAAGACCAAAAAAAAAACCAAAGTACTAAATAAACTGAAACTGAAAAGAGAAATAATGAAATAATAATATCAGAACCAAACAGCTCAAAATATTTCAATCAAATCAAGAGGCATGATGCAACAACAAAAAATCATACTCAAGGGAAATGTAGAAGGGAAAAAAAAAGCAAGACGAAGACTATGATAATGACTGGTGGTTACATTTAAAGAAATGGCCTTGACTAAACTTGGGCCAGGTGCACCATGAAAATAGAGGACCATCCAACCTTCCCTGGCAAGTGGACACAGGACGAATGATAAATAAGCAACCATTCCTGTTACAGCAAAAAAAAAAAAGATTAGCAACATAATAAAATCTAACATACGACACATGTAACAACTTGTAAGATGATAAATCCACCTACCTCTGTTGGCTGTCTCTTCCACTGTGAAAGCTGCTTCTGAAACTCTTTCTCTTCCTCCTCTTCTTCATCCTTCATGGGGAAGTCTTTCAGCGATTTCTCAGTCTTCTCACTGCCATAAGCACCAACTGCACCTTTCCCTTTCCTCACAACAGCCTGTACAGGGATTATTATACCCTGACCCGACTTGCCAAGACCCTCTCCTGGTCTGTGACCCATCTGGAACAAGACATGGTAAAAAATTAACGAGTGAAACTGAGGGGTGGAAAATATTGCGGACACAGAGAACTCTGTGTTAAATATTTGTACCTGAACTTAAGTGACAGAATTTCTATGTCCTGAATTTGTTTCCTTTCCCAGTGTCATGATTTCAGTTGCATTTGAGGTTACTGAAGCACGTTTTTTTGGAGGTGTTAGATGGCCAAGCGGACAGTGCGCAGTTTCTGTGACTGAGAGGCTACTCCCCCTACCGGAGTTTGTGGTTGTGAGTCCTGGGTGATTGCCTTGTTACTTTTCTTTCTCTTACATCTAAAGTGCTTTGTCTACAGTTTTTTGAATGCCAGCCATATACCACTGTGCTAAATCAAATTAACGTGCAAAAGATTGGTTGTTCCTCATTCGAAAAATCAGCCCCCGGAACCATAAACTGCCTCTGTGTAAAATATTGTTCCTTTATTTGCCACTATTGTTGTCTAGTTGCACTAGACATTTGATGGAGACCATGCATACATGTCTGCGTCTCAAACTGGGTACCTGTCGGAGACAGAACTTTAGTGACGGAATTCCTGTATTATGGCCTCATTTCCTTTCTGGGCATCATGATTTCCTTTCTGGGCATCATGATTTCAGCTTCATCAAAGACTCATCTACTCCAGCACTTTTTTTTTTTTTTTACAGAGGTGTCTGATGGCTGAATGGATAGAGTGCTCTTATTATGGTTATGCTGCTCATCCTACCAGAGTCTATGGTTAGAGTCCCAGGAAATTCTCTTGTCACTTTTCTTCCTCTCACATCTAAAGTGCTTTGTAAACTATCTTCGAATGCTAACCATACAACACTGCGCTAAATCACTTTACTGTGATAAATATTGCGCACGCAGGACTGGAGAATGTAAGGTAAAAGGTAAAATTCCCGTTTCCATGCCATTAAGGCATATTGGGGAATACAGTGTTAGGCCCGTATTTTCCATGACCTTCGGCACATGAGAGTGTGATGTGGTCAGTATCACACCTGGCCGCTTTACCTTCCATGATTCCCCTGGTACCCATTTTTAGAGGCTGGGTGAACCCCGGGGCCTTTTTGGTGTGTACCAGAAAAAAATCCCACTACCAGGACTGAACCCGGTACCACTGGATTAGTAAACCGTGCACCTAACCACTCAGCTAACCAGACCAGAGAATGTATAATCCAGTATTATGCAAACAAATACAGGACACTACAGCATTTGAAGTAGGGAAGCCGTCTGATAGTTCTGATAAATTTATATATTTCCACATCAATATTTTTGCTCCCTCGATTTTTTTTCTACACGTGAATTAATTTTTTTTTATCTAAATATTTTCCTTCCTTTAATTTTTTTTTTATCACAACTGTATCAATTTTCTTCATTTAATTTGTCTATTTATAGACTTATTTATTATGCTTATATTTTTCATTTTGGTACTTTTTTTTTTACAGCTGCTGTATACATTTACCTAGCAACTGATTAACAGTTTCTTCTTATGTTTCAACATTAGTTTTCCTTTCCAGATCTCATATTTTATCATTAATTCACCTATATTCCCTCCCTAGTTTTAACATTACAACTTCTTCATTAATGCTTCCTCATTCTCCATATATATGCTTTCCTGGACAACCCTTTTATGCATGTGATTTTTCACACAATTATTACTATGTGAAATGTTTCACGTCATTCTAGCACACAGAGGCTATGGTATTACCTCCTGTAACTTCCCTGACCAATGGACACTCTAGTGGGACAGTATCATACTTGCCCTCCTCTCCTTCTGTCTCTGGGAGTTATGCAGCAAGTTGAGTTGTATGGGATTTCTTAGCATTTCTCAACCTGGACTGATTGGGGGGGTTTTTAGCATTTCTCAACCTGGGATGCTTGAGGTCTCTTGGCATTCTTTAAAAAGGGCTGCACAGAGTTTCTTAGCATTTCTCAGGTTGAGTTGCATCATGTTCCTTAGCATTTTTCAACCTGGACTACATGGGGGTTTCTTAGCATTTCTCCGCCTGGGCTGTACAGGGTTTCTCTGGCCAAGAACAAACCTCTAACCTCCACCTTGAGAGCCACTTTGTTACCCTGATGCCTAATGTTTATATCTTACAAAAATTTAACTCTCTGTAATTACATCTTACATGATACTCTTCTATTCCTTCTAAAGACTGCCTTCTTCTTCTTGGTCTATCTTATGTGAAATCAATAAATATAACCATATTTTCAATTTCTTTTCAGCCTTCATTACCTATAATGTTACCAAATAAAATGAAGAGAACAAAATGTCAGCAAAATAATGACTATAATGTTGCATGTTCTCTGGAGGATATTGTTTCATAACAATCAATCTGAAATGCATGCCTCAGTGAGAACTGTTTCAAAATATCAGCGACGTCCCAGCCTCACTGTCTCTTCGGCTGCTTCTTTTCTCATTTCCCAAGAACCATATTTTCCATTACTGTTCCATCTAGCCATTGTGTCTTTTAACGTGATCAGAGAGATATAACGCTCTGTTCTTGACGGAGCCAAGAGGCAGTTTTCACTCATATCTAGTTCTTCTAAGCCAGAGGTTAGTAACCTGTGGGCTGCTGACTGCAGGATGCTGACCGCTGGCACAGCCGAAGCAAATATTCATATCTTTATTACGTTTATTATTATTATTATTATCTTCATGTACTAGCTATAGAGATAAGTGTGACCCATCAACCATTCACAATATGGCATCCGACCACTGAGCAGAAGAAGGCTGCTTTTTTTCCTGTGCTAAGCTATCAAAATATTTACACTAGATAATTTGTTAACAATACAGAAAGAAATCGCACTGAAAAAAAAACTCAAAGTTAAAAATGGAACATGTCCTTGACAAGACCTTCATCAGCAGCTTCTGTCCAATTCCTTTCGTGTACTTTTCCCAAGAACCAAATTCTCTGAAATTAAAAAAAAAAAAAAAATTTAAAAAGTTTTTTAAAATGTAAACATTTTGTAAAAATTTTATTAATAACATAGAACCAGAGTTTTTTGGTAAATTAGAAAATGTATCACATATGGTGAAATTGCAAAAGTATACTTTATTTAAAAAAAAAAAACACACACACACACACAAGATGCCTAAAACACCCTCACTCAGTTAGTCATTTGCATGTCCCTTGCGGAACTTTGCCTCCTTAACAGGTCTCTCTTGTAGGCCTCTCGGTTGTGAGTAAGACGGCCTGCTGCTGATGCATCCATTTGCAGATCATCAATGCTGTCTTGCAGCCATCTTCACCTTGGTTTTCCTCTCTTTCTTTTCCCCATTATGTACCCTTCCAAGACTGTCTTCTCTAAATTATAATGACCTTTAATGTGTCCAAAATATTTAAGTTTTCTTTGTTTAATCCTCTTTACTAGCCAGCCTTCTTCAATATTAAGTTCTTGTAGTATGGATATATTTGTTCTTTTTCGCTAAAACATTCTAGCACTAAACAAAATAATAAACACATCATAAAACTGTCAATCTGATGTTTTATGTGATTTTTTCCTGATTATATAATTTCATGAAAACTTTTTTTTTAAAAATGTGATACTCATTAAGCAATTGACTACTTAAATCCAGTTTCTGATTTTCATGAAAATGACTCATTCTGTGTCAGATTTAATTTCAGTTTAATTTCTTTTTCACGTTTTTTTTTTTTTTTTAATCATTCAACTTTAACCGAATCCAGTAACCATGTAGTTTATTTTTACACATACATCCAGTTTTCCCTTACTTGGATGACCTCAAGTAAAGCACATTTAGGTGTGTCTCATTTTGCAGACAGACATTCCACTTCTTTCTCGCAAGCAGTTACCTACCACAAGTATCAGGTGGCCATCTTTACTGCCTGGTTTTGTTGCAGCTCACCAAAACCAGGTTAAAACTCACTTCCCTCACCTAATGAAGCCAGATCACTATGGCTGAATCACTCATGTTCTCCCTATATCCTAAAACCAGTGATTCTTAATCTGGGGTCCATGGACCCTCAGGGAGTCCATGGAAGTATTTCTGAGGGTACACGGACTTGCAAATGAATTGGCTCAATAAAAAAAAAACACAAAAAAACCTTTGCATCATTTGATTTTTATTTATTGCTTTTATTTTGACTGGGGGATCCATACCTGTTCTCTGCTCAAAAAAAAAAAAAAGGGGGGGGGGGTCCCTCTGCAACAAAAAGAAGGTTGAGACCCACTGTCCTGGACTTAAAAAAGAAAAGCTAGACCTAGCACAAAAACCCTCAGTAAAGAAGTAATTAATCTATGTATTACCTGTCTTGATCTTTCATGTGCCCCTTGACATAGCGAGGCATGGGCATCTCTTTGCTGCTGGAGTCTTTCTTCTTCTGAATCCATGGTGTCTCTTCCTGATCAAACACATGAGTGCATTCATTTCAGAATTTTTAAGTGAAAGCTTGTTACAATCAGTGGGAATATGGGGCAGCTGGTGTTTCATAATTTTTCTCTGAAAGCCTAGAATAAATGGGAATTTGGGTCAGCTGGTGTTTCATCATTTTTCTCCAAATGGTTAGAATAAAATGGGAATTTGGGTCAGCTGGTGTTTCATCACTTTTCTCTGAAAGCCTAGAATAAAATGGGAATTAGGGGCAGCTGGTATTTCATTATTTTTCTCTGAAAAAAAAAAAAAAAGGTAAAGATAAAATCCCCATTTCCATGCCATTAAGGCATATTGGGGAATATGGTGCTAGGTCCATATTTTCCAAGACTTTCGGCACATGAAAGTGTGATGTGGTCAGTATCACGCCTGGCCATTTTACCTTCCCAGATTTCTATGGCACCCATTTTTAGAGGCGGGGTCAACTTTTTTTTGTGTGTGTGTGGTGTGTACCAGAAAAAATCCCACTGCTGAGACTTGAACCCAGTACCATCGGATTAATAACCCGAGTGCCTAACCACTCAGCTAACCAGCCCGCCACTTTTTCTCTGAAAGCCTAGCATAAATGGCAGTCTGAGGCAGCTATAGCCTCAGAATTTTACTGTATGTACAAAGTAGGAAAAAAGTAGGAACAGCTTTATTAATTAACAAGCACATAGTTGTGATGTTTCAGTGTGAACCTTAATCATACAAAAACACACAGGATGAAGAAATAAAGAAAGAAGATAAAATATAAATTCACATGAATGCTACGTAAAAAGTAGGAATGGAAAAAACAGAATAAAGAAATAAATTGAGCTACTTAGCTGTAGCTTGTAGGAGGCTGTGTCCAGAAATGTGCATGGAGGAGCGGTGAGAATGTATAAATGAAGACTTCTAATGTGTGATAGGTGGGCTGTAAAGTGGAGGAGGGAAACCATAGAAAGGGGAGAGAGTGGTACGGCTGAGGCTCACACCAAAAGGTTACAACCAAAAACCAAGAGTGGTACAGTTGAGGTTTACACTGAAACATCACAACTGTGTGCTCATTAATTAACAAAGCTGTTCCTACTTTTTTCCCTAGTTTATACATTTTGTTTTAATCACAGCTTTATTGCAGTGGTTTCGTGTACAGTTATACATATATATTTAGTTATGTATACTTATACACTAATTATTCATATGTTACAGAATTTTACTGACGTTTCCAGATTTAATAATTTTTTTATAATAACAACACTATAACAACCATAGAACTATGTTGAATTATCATGAAGAAGGAAAAAACTGCCAGGTGTTGAATACTCGGGTCGGTCTCTGAGAATCCTTTTCAATAGGCGTTTCAAAACATTTAAATAAACTTTGGCAGTGACAGTCTGTCCCTCTGGAATAAATTCTTTGTGAATAAATCCTTTGCTGTTGTAGAAGCACACCAACACTGTTTTCATTTTTGACTTCTGAAGACAAAAATTTTTGCCTTTTGGTGATGATGATGACTTCCACTTAGCACTTTGGTGTTTAGTTGTGGGATCATAGCGGAAAATCCATGTTTCATCCTCTATAACAATCAAATTTAAGAAATATTTATTTCTGCGACACGTTTTGATGATGTCTTTTGCGTACTCAACATGCTGATGTTTTTGGTCATCAGACAACAAATGTGGTACAGACTGGCAAGCAACTTTTTTCTTGCCCAAATCTTCCACTAAAATTTTACAAATGGTCTCTCGGTTAACACCAAATTCATCTGCCATCATCCTCACAGTCAAATAATGATCTTCTTGTATCCGTCCTCTGACTTTTGAATGAGTTCCTCATTATGAACAGAAATTGGGAGTCCATGTCTAGTTGCATTTGTAATTGTTTCCACACCACTTTTGAATCGTGAATACCACCTGAATATCTGTGCACGAGATAAACAATTATCCCCAGAAACTTGTCGCATCAATTCAACTGTCTTAATGACACTTTTTCCGAGTTTTAAACAGAATTTTATGTTAGCTTTTTGCTCCATGCCGATTACATGACAATGCACCTCTAACTAGGGCAACAAAATGGCAGCTTGTTTGTTATCTGGTTATTGGGCAGCGATGAAAAGTTGCCAGATCATAGATGAAGGTTCCCTCTTTGGATTCCATGCTTTGCCTTACAGATGGCATTTCTGTTTTGGCCATAATAAAATCAGACTCATTACTTAACTGTTGAACATTGTATGCCCATCTCCTTTTTCTGATTACCCATGAGACAGGTTGTTGTTCACACATCTGCCTTATCTCTGCAGTGTTCTTGAATTCCACTTTATATAGAGTATTTTCCTTAGTATTCAAAAGAGTGTAATTTGTTGTCTATTTCTTTAGTTGTTTTCCAGCTTTCACATGCATAAATGAAGGTGGATATTACATTTGAATTGAATAATCTTAACTTGGATTTTGTGCTTATAACTTTTGAGTGTCATATGTTCTCAAGATTCTTTAAGGTCAATGCTGCTTTTGCAATTCTAATTTCCTTTCTGGTGTCCCATCCTGGTCTATGTAGCTGCCGAGATATGCAAATTGTTGTACTTCTTAAACAGCTGTTCTTTCTATGTATATTTTTCCTTCTTGATTAATGGGAAATTTCATTACTTTTGTTTTTTCTTTGTTAATTTCAAGTCCTATTTTGCCAGCCTGTGAAGACAGGGTATCTTTTTTTTGCATCAAATTCACAATGTCACTGATAAGAGCTACGTCATCAGCAAAATCAAGATCTTCTAGTTGGGTCCCATGTACATCATGTACAGCCGTCACTAAATTCACCTTATGTTACTAGATCAATGCTGCTGGTATCATACTGTGTCAATACAAGATGTCTACTTGGCTCCCTGTCAAGTGTGTGACACTGTCAATGTTTAATTGTGCACTCATTTATATCATCTTACTGTAAGCTCCACAAAAAGACACTGATGCTAGTCTATGTTGGACTGGTTGAGTGGGCTTAGGGACTGCCATAATAGTAGTTCTACATTAACTACATCTCTGTAGGACTGCCATAATAGTAGTTCTGCATTAATTACACCTCTGTAGGTATGCCATTATAGTAGTTCTGCATTAATTACACCTCTGTAGGTATGCCATAATAGTAGTTCTGCATTAATTACACCTCTGTAGGTATGCCATAATAGTAGTTCTGCATTAATTACACCTCTGTGGAACTCCATCCACCATCATCAGTTATTATCAACACCATCAACAAATGATATAAAAGCACACGCCTTGCAAATACATCATGTGTGAAAACAGTGAAAAAGACTGAAAAAAAAAACTGTCATTTATCTTTGGAAAACCTTCCTGGTTAAAATACTCACCTGCTCAGAATCCTCTTTATTCTGCTCCTCTTTGTAGCCTCCACTCACAAAACTTATTCCTCCACCGAGTGATGGGCCATGATCCTTCCTCCTCTTTCTTCTTCCTCCCAGCCCAGTCATCTCCTCGTCACTGCCATCACTCTCCTTGTCTGCCCAGATACCTGAATAAGTTCTCAACGTCTTTAAATACCATCACACACTGTGTGGATTAATAACGATGTCCAATAAGATAAAATTAACCCTTTCACACACCCATGGAGGCATTCAAAGGATATGGTGCTAATATTCACAGCTTCCTCAAGCTGTTGGCATGCTAGAAGGTGATGTGGTCCAGTATCATACCCAGCTGCCCTTCCCCAGCTCCAGTGGAAGTCAAGTAGCTATTTCTACAGCTAGGGGGCACCTCCAGGCAGATTTTAAACCACCAACCTTCACTATGAGAGGCTAGAGCACTAATCACTTCACCACTCAGGCACTTCTATGATTGTCCAGTACCAGGTACTTATGAATGTTTTTAACTATGTCAGTTAATGTACACTTTTAATTACAAATACTTCAATACATAGGTTAATGATAAGGTATCTTCAGTGGTTACTCCGATGGTATGAGATGACAGTATAAAGACAAGAATGATAACAAATAATGATGGTTAGAATAACATTCATTCATTCATTTATTTGCATGTCCCTTGCAGAACTTTGCCTCCCAAACAGCACTCCTGTAGGCCTCTCGGTTGTGAGCAAGATGGTCTGCTGCTGCTGCGTCCATTTGCAGATCGTCAATGATTTCTTGCAGCCATCTTCGTTTTGGTCTTCCTCTTTTTCTTTTTCCCATTATGTATCCTTCCAATATGGTCTTCTCTAAATTATCATACTTAGAATAACATACAAATTAATTAAACGATGGTTAGAATCTTCTTCTTCTTCTTCGTACGCACAATGGCAATGATGCGTGGTACACTGATTTTTGCGATGCGCCTTTTGGCTGGGTACCTCCGACTTCAGCACCTTTCCTTGCTAGGGCAGACTGTGGTCTTGCTCAGGCTGCCATGAAGACAGTGGTGTAGGCTGGCCTGGCCAAAACTTTGTTTTCCAGCCTCTGGTGGCTGTACTTAAGCCCCTTCTCCATGTCAGATCCAGCATGCAACACTGGCTGGCCAGACAGCTTTGAGACAGTTCCACAGAGACACTTCGACTTTGGGATGAGGAATCCAGTGAGTGCCTCAGCGATATCCATTTCCCGCCACCTATAGTTTGCTGGCTCTGTTTTGTTTACATCATTCTGATAGCCGTTGTTGTAAAGATCCATAGGCTTGTCACGTCCTGGATTCACTGGTTTCACACCAGACTTTCCTCATCCCTGCAGCGACCTCCATGTCCCCATCCATCCACCATCCTGACATTACATTTTACAAAAATAACAATTACAACTAGTGTCGATTGCTACAGGTTTCTGGGCTACAGAAGTAGGTCAGAGTTTTTAAGCAAACAGATCTATGTTCCCTGTCTCACAAACACTATGTTAAGATAAGTGTGCTCTTAACACAGTTGTTCCCAGGGGGGAAATGGTTAGAATAATATACAAATTAACAAGGAATATGAAATGACAGTTCAAACTAAAATGTGGCTTACACTCCCTGATTAATTCATTTTAACCCCTTATAAAACCCAAGAAGTGTTCAAAATGACTGAGCATTCCGTTTCCCTATTAAACTTAAATTTTAAACAGAAACCTTTACCAAAGAGTTCATCAGAGAATGCTTTTCAAGTTTATAGTAATTTTATAGTAAAGTTTTGCAGCTGCACCTGATATTGTGTATCATTATATAAAATAAAGTCTCTACTGGATAAAGGGTTAAAACAAGAATACAGTAAGCTTTGAAGAGAAATTCTAGTAGAAAGAGACTGGAAGGAAGAATAGGTCTCTAACAGATAAAGGGTTAATACAAGAATAAGGCTCTAATGTATAAAGGGTTAAAACAATAAAACAACAGCAGCATTAGAATGTATAACAAAATGAATCTTGTCTGTCTTTTTATCAGTGTTCTTGGACAGTGATTGAATCATCATCTAGTACATTCTGTGGCATTCTGCAGAGCAGCAAACTCATTCTATCCACCTCTCATGACCTGCAGATAGTCTGTATATGAAGATACAGGCTGTGCTACATCCTACTTCAACCTTACACAGTTCTTTGCTGTTCTTTTATTTGCCTCTCTTTCTCTTTCCTTAAGATGTCCATCTCATGACTGCTTAGTTATAATGTGAAAGTCTTTTCAAAACCATTCCAGCACTTTCTTGCTATAGCTATGCCATTCCAACACCTTCATGCATAGCTATGCCATTCCTGCATCTTCTTTCTACAGCTATGCTATTTCTGCACCTTCCTGCTATAGCTATGCCATTCCACCACCTTCCTGCTATAGCTATGTCATTCCTGCACCTTCTTGCTATAGCTATGTCATTCCTGCACCTTCTTGCTATAGCCATGCCATTCCAGCACCTTCTTGCTACAGTTATATGCCATTCCAGAACCTTCTTATATAACTATGTCCATGTCTTCTTGTTTGCTGTGAGAAAGTAGGTATCTGCTATTTATAGCCTGTGGCAGAAAAGTTTTTAAATCTTTCCCTTAGACAGGATGTATGGAAACAAAATGTCTTTTTTTTGTGGTAATGAGTAAATTCTCAACAATTTTCACATGCATAAAATAATCATTAATCAATGTAATTAATTACTAACATATAATAATATGTATTTACCATATGTGGCCTGGTTTTTAGTCTGTCTCCTCCTGTTTGCGCCAGTTGGATCAAACATATGATCGTAGTCATAATCTGTCATTTCAAAACGTTCAACTTCTGGAGATGACATCTTGAAATGCTGTTCTGGTAACTTTCTGAAAACCAAATAATGTTTTTCTCCAAATATGTTTGTGCATACAAATATTTTTATATCAATGAAGTCTTCACAATCCTATATTAAGTTTCTGCTCTGTATTTACCTTCTCCTTCATTACTGCGGTACTTCTCTTCTTCATCATTACAGATTCTGTTCCCACTGTTTGCTTCAAATTACTTACCCTTTTGTTATTTTCATCTATTCAACCCGAATTCTATGTCCATGACAAGAAACAGTGGGAACAAATTTTACTTAGCCGCAAGGGAAACATGTAATATTTCATCTCACTCCCTTCATCAGACATTTGGTAAAGGAAAACAAATGGAGAATAGGCATTATGAGTAATGAACAAGATTACAATGTGATGTTTCAGCTCATACGTTCACCAGATAACTGTATTTGATGAAGTGAAACAAATGGAGAAACTCTAGCATGAGTTAGTTCAGTTCAGTTCAGCATTAGGTTCTCGGTATCATCGCAAATGAGATACTCTCATAATCGCTCCACTGCATGTGCCAGTATCACACACCAATGCTCCCTCATATCATCCTTGATAATGAGCCACTCAGTGAGGATGCCACTTTTGGAACTACAAAAGTCCAAACGTGAAACTAGTCAGCATCGCTCTAGGCACGAACTTCATAGCTAAGGTGCCAAGTCAAACCGGAACACACAAAGACCATCACAGCTAGCCAATGGCCAAGTACCGTCATACAAGTAAGTTCAGTAGCTTGGTACACAGAACCGACCTCCATCGTGAAAGCAATGACAACAACGTTTCTCATCTAACATGTTCATACATTCCTATTCACACCACATTATGTCAAACTTTGAACAGCCACCAGGTCACAAGCACTATCAACGGGCATCGCAGAAATACAGATCCACGTCGAATTTCATGACAGTCGGGGTGTCGCTTGTAGGAGCACGAAACAATCAAATGTGACCTACCGCCACTGATGTCCTCAAGAATGAGTTACAAATGATTAACATTTTTATTGCAAGAAAAAAAGATTATAAACTCTGATGAACTGATTCTAAGACAAGAATAACATTTGACAGAACTCTTGATAGTAAATAAACATTTGACAGAACTCTTGATAGTAAATAAACGTTTGACAGAACTCTTGATAGTAAATAAACATTTGACAGAACTCTTGATAGTAAATAAACGTTTGACAGAACTCTTGATAGTAAATAAACATTTGACAGAACTCTTGATAGTAAATAAATATTTGACAGAACTCTTGACAGTAAATAAACATTTGACAGAACTATAGACATGCTAGCAAAAGATAAAGAAATGAAAGAAATATTTAACACAGAAGTTAAATGTGTTGTCCCAATCAACTTTTCTATTCTTAGGTTTCTATGTTTTAATCACACTTAACTATTCTGTTGTTAACTCTTTGACTGCCACAGTCGATATCGTGATAACTTCTTGTTAGTCTAGTGACCGCCACGTTTGTTATAGTGATTTTGTTTCGTTGCAACGTAAAACTATTGTACAATTTTTTACTGTACACGATTTATCTGCCATGTTTGGTGACCTTTCATAGTTCAGTCTAAAGCGTGGCTAACAACTGAGTGAAACAGATGCTTTACCAGAGAAATGTCAGTGTTTATTGTGATTTCTGAGGCAAAAGGACATGTCCTATGACCAGACCACTGTTCCTGAATGTACCCCAAGTACATCTAGACCTATTAAATAGACTGGAGAAGTAGTTAGAAGGTTATTTCAGACATTATTTTAGTGAGAATGCCACCACACGACGAGATCTGACGAAATTTAAGTAGATCTGGAAATCGCCGATGGTAAACACTGTACATCCAGGCATCGCCGATGGTAAGCACTACACAATTATCAGCTAAAATCATCACACTACTTCTTTTTTCCTAAAAACCTCTTCATTTATTAAATCTTCTTACATTTACAACTATTTTCATGCATAATATGTATACTTTTAAAGTGGAAATACTTTGTACATTCACTTTTACAACTATATCCCCTATACATATCAAGACCCGCGCTTTTTGTGTGGCACTGACGAGAACATCCACTTTTTTTTTCTGGGCACGGGAAAAGTTAAGGTTCTATGCATACTATACTACTAAACAACTCATCTGTTATGTTACCATTTGTTATTACAATTATGCTTTTGTTATGCTTCAATGAATTATCACATTCTGCTACTTTACTGATTTGTTTCTGTGTCATCATACTAAATTATTTTGCTGTTGTTTGTGTGTATTATCACATCCAGCTTTTCTCTTTAATTTTTCTATACATTGCTCATCATCATGTGCCATGCCTGAAGGCATCAGTCAACAAGTCTCTCCACAGTTTCCTATCTTTCATGTTATCCATCAGTTCTGCTGTTGTGCTTCTCCCATGCCACTCTGTCAAGCTATCTAAGATTTTCTCTCTTTCCTGCCTCCAATTTTCCCTGCTGTCACGATATTTTCTATCCCTCAACTCCTCATTATACGGCCAATAAACCTTGACTGTCTCTCCCGTAGTGTATTCCTTTCTCATTTCTTATCTTATATCTTATATCCTTCCCGTGCCGTTAGACGTCACATAGGGCTCGCAAAGTAGTTCGCCAATTTTTCCTGTCTTCGGCGAGTCTTTCAACCTCATCAAAGGATTTTATGCCTGTTAACTTGGCCTCTCTTAATAATGTTCTCTTCAGAGTTTCACGCGGTCTGCCCCTTTTTCTTCGGCCTGTTGTGTTCCACTTGATAGCTTGTTTTGGGATTCTCTGCTCATTTCTTCTCATCAAGTGGCCAACATATGTCCATCTCCTTTTCCTGATCACCCGTGAGACTGGTTGTTGTTCAGTCATCTGTCTTATCTCTGCATTGTTCTTGAATTCATTCCACTTGATGCCGAGTATTTTCCTTAGGCATTTGTTTTCAAAAGAGTCTAATTTCTTGTGTATTTCTTTAGTTGTTTTCCAGCTTTCGCATGCATAAATGAGGGTGGATATTACATTTGAATTGAATAGTCTTAACTTGGTTTTTGTGCTTATAACTTTTGAATTCCATATGTTCTCAAGATTCTTGAAGATTGATGCTGCTTTTGCAATTCTGATCCTAACTTCCTTTCTAGTGTCACCATCCTGGTCTATGTAGCTGCCAAGGTATGCAAATTGATTGACTTCTTCAATATCTGTCCCTTCTATGTGTATTTTTCCATTTTGATTGATGGGAATTTTCATTATTTTTGTTTTGTCCTTGTTAATTTCAAGTCCTATTTTGCTAGCCAGTGAAGATAGGCTATCTGTTTTTTCTTGCATGGAATTCACATTATTACTGATAAGAGTTATGTCATCAGCAAAATCAAGATCTTCTAGTTGGGTCCCATGTACCCAGTCAATACCTGTGTTACCTGTGCAGCATTTTTTCATTATGAAGTCTATTGTAATCCCAAAAAGTAAAGGAGACAGTATACATCCTTGTTTCACGCCTGTTTCAATCTGGAACCATTCACTCATCCCTTCTTCTGTCTTGACTGCACAACCATATCCATTGTATAAGTCCTTAATGATGTTGACAATTTTAGATGGTATTCCATATAGACATAAAATTCTCCATAATGAATCTCTGTGTATGCTATCAAATGCCTTTTTAAAATCTATGAAATTCAGTATTAATGGTTTCTGCTTTTCAATATGTTCTTCAAGTATTATTCTGAGAGTAAAGATCTGGTCGAGACAGCTTCTCCCTTTTCGAAATCCTGCTTGTTCTTCTCTCATTGCAGTATCCACTATATATTTGAGTCTATTCAAAATGACCTTGCAAAATACTTTTGACACAACTGATATTAAGGTTACTCCTCTCCAGTTGTTACAGTCACTAAGGTTGCCCTTTTTTGGTATTTTCACAATGATTCCCTTCTTCCAATTAGAAGGGACCTTTTCTTCTTTCCAAATCTTGTTAAACATTCTCTGTAGTTGTCTCATGTTGTCACTATTGATAGCTTTTAGCATCTCTGCTGTTATTTCATCTTCACCTGCAGCTTTGTTGTTAGCCATTAAATTCACTGCTGTTTCAATTTCATGCAATTCAATTTCATCTAGATTGACATTTAGTTGTGGGGCTGGTAAGTCAGTTTCAAGGTTGAACAATTCTTTTGGGTGTGGTCGATTGAGTATTTCTTGGAAGTGTTCAGCCCATCTTTGCTTTTGGTCTTTATTTGATGTTAATAGTGTTCCAGTTTTGCTAAGGATTGGTCTTTCTTTAGATGTAATAGTACCTGTTAGCCTCTTTTGTATGTTATATAAAGTTTTGCTGTCTCCTGTTTTTGCTGCTTTTTCTGCCTCTTTCGCCATATTGTCTATGTATTCTCTTTTATCCCTTCTAGCTGAACTTTTTACTTTCTTGTCTATGTCTTTGTATTTTGCTTTTGCCGAATCTCTTTCATGATCTGTTTTTGCATTCAACATGTTTAATTTGACTGCTCGTCTTTCATGTATATACTTCCATGTTTTATCTGATATCCATGCTTTTCTATTTGGTTTTTTCAATCCAGCACTTACTTTTGCTGCTGTGATTATGGCTGTGCTGTAAGAATTCCATAACTCATCTATACCTATCTCCTCAACTTCACTGGGTGTTTTGGAATGATTGGCAAGTTCCTGATTGAAATTAATGTTAGTATTTTCTTCTTGTAGGCTGTGGATGTTTATCTTTCTGTGTACTGATTTCTTGTGTTGACTTTTCAATTTTAGTTTTATTTTCCCTATGCACAGGTTGTGATCACTGTTGACATCTGCACCCCTATAAGCCCTTACATCCATGAGAGTTTTCCTTAAAAGCATTCTTCATTTGTTATTTTGGTTTACGTTGCTATCCCCGACTACAAAGCAATTTTTTTTAAAATTAGCAGCGAAAGCAGCAGCAGAATACAGTACTACATATCTATATTAAGCTTATATTTCTGACACCGAAATTAACTTTCTCCAAAGAAAACATTGTGAGAAATCGAGTAAATAAACTTTTTTTTTCGTCTTGAAAGGTGGATTTCATTAGAAAAAAAAGGAGTCTATTGCTTTACTTACAGCTAATGAAATGTTAACGTGCTGAGGTCCCCTGAAAAAAGATATGCGACTTATATAAACAGAATCATATCTCCTAACTTTATGGCCAAGTGTCACAGTTTGTTATTGTATCTACTCAAGATTTGTATACTGTATGGTGTCCGCCATGATTAAACTGTGTGAACGACGTACTTACCAGGTTTGCTTCACGGTTATTAAATAAAATAAAATTCAGTTAATTCATCCGTAATGTAATACTGATTTACAAATAAAATTATTTTTTTATTTTAAATATACAGATTCTAGACAAATCTTTATTAAATTGTATAGACTGAATGAATTTGAAGCAAATAATTTTAAATTAACCAACGTTAAGTACAACTGGCCAGATATTTATTTCGTTTTTTCTGGTAGATATGACCAGCTTGTTTGATTTCTCCGTTTGCATTGGATTTTAATACACTCTGGCTATTCGTATGTAAAGACGTTACCTATTCGTACTATTACTACTCAGTAAATACGGGCTTAACAACATATCCCCAGTATGCTTTAATGGCTTGGAGATTGGAATTTTTCCACATTTGTACCTTTTTACTACTCACTTATCAGATCGTGAAGAGATATCATTGCCAAGCCATATCTCTCTGAACCTTAAGTGCCCAGGGCACATGGGGCGCCAAGCCATATAGTCACCTAGGCGTCACATTTAAAAGAATGACAAAGGCATAATCTGATTTATTGTATCATATAATATTCATTATTTTAAAGAAGAAAGAATGTATTTTGTTTTTGTTATAAAATTTTTAGAATGTTGTTAGTATACCCAAAAAAAAAAAGCTAAGAACTGAGAAGAAAGAATGGAAAATGAAGAAATTGAAACAATGTTTTTTTCACTTACCCATCAAGTTAATCCACTGTAGTTGATCATATAATTCTATAATGAATCACAATGTACACAAACACCTTTTCTTCATATATCCTCCAAAATTTACATGAAAACATACACTAATTATGCATTTACAGCAAACTAAAAACACCAAGTGGGTGGGTAACATTTACATGAAAACAAGTGGGCGGGCGTTGACTAATATTTACCAGAAAACAGGCCATTGTGCTTGTTTTTTTTTAATTTGAAGCATTCTACAATATTTAATTTTTTAAATTACACAATCTCCAGCATTATTTACTGTGATATTACAGCTAGTACTAGCAAAAAGCTGAGAAGTAGTATCACCAGCTACCCTTCTAGCACGTTTTGCTGCTGGACCAACAAAAAAAAACCATCCTAGGTGACTATATGGTGTTCATCTTACACTCTTCCCGTGCCGTTAATTAAACGTCACTCAGGGCTCGCATAGTAGTTCGCCAAGATTTCCTTCTTCGGTGAGCTTTTCAACCTCATCAACTGATTTTATGTCTACTAAACTAGCCTATCTGAACAACGTCCTCTTTAGAGTTTCACGTGGTCGACCTCTTTTTCTTCGATCTGACAGCTTGCTTTGGGATTCTTTGACAGTTTATTCTCATCACGTGACCGACATATGTCCATCTCCTTTTTGTGATCAACCATGAGACAGGTTGTTGTATGCTCATCTGCCTTATCCCTGCGTTGTTCTTGAATTTGTTTCACTTTATACCGAATATTTTCCTTAGGCATCTGTTTTCAAAAGAGTCTAATTTCTTTTCTATTTCTTTAGTTGTTTTCCAGCTTTCACGTGCATAAATGTGGGTGGATATTACATTTAAATTGAATAGTCTTAATTTGGCTTTTGTGCCTGTAACTTCTGAATGCCATATGTTCTCAAGATTCTTGAAGGTCAGTGCTGCTTTTGCAATTCTAACTTTCTTTCTGGTGTCACCATCCTGGTCTATGTAGCTGCCGAGATATAAAAATTGGTGTACTTCTTCAACAACTGTTCCTTCTACGTATATTTTTCATTCTTGATTAATGAGAAATTTCATTATTTTTTTTTCCTTGTTAATTTCATGTCCTATTTTGCTAGCAAGTGAAGACAGGGTATCTGTTTTTCTTGCATCAATTTCACATTGCCACTGATAAGAGTTATGCCATCTGCAAAATCAAGATCTTCCAGTTGTCTCCCCTTTTAACTGTGCAGCGATATGGTGCTAAAGTGTCCCTATTTTCCTTGATCTGTCAGCACATCAGAGCTGGACATGGTCAGCCATCTCTCCGTCCCCAGTCCCAGAAGAAGCCTGCTGTCCACTTCTACAACCTGGTCGGCTGGGGCGGACAGATCTGAATCATCAGCCAGTGCCGCGAAAGCCACTGAACAGTCACCTCACTATTCGGGCGCCCTATCAGAACTTAATGTGCTACAGTGAATAGTCTTCATAAAGAGATAATAAAATGTTAAAACTAATTGAAACAAAAGTTAAAACAGCTTTATTAGTTAACGAGGACACGTTTTTGCATAACGCGGAATCTAACGAAGGTCGTGACCCTGCTTGGCCGTGAATGCCGAGACTGGGGTCAGGGTGCAACAGAAGCCCAGGTGCAGGAGCAGATCCAGCGTCACTCCAAACCACATGACCCAGTGACCTTCACAGACGGGTCGGTGGCAGTCAGTCAGTCGTGTGCATGTCCTTTGCGGAACCTTGCCTCCATAATAGCTCTCCTGTAAGCAAGATGCCCTGCTGCTGATGCATCCATTTGCAGATTGTCGACGATATCTTGCAGCCATCTTCGCCTTGGTCTTCCTCTCTTTCTTTTCCCCATTATGTATTTTCCGAGATGGTCTTCTTTACTAGCCAGCCTTCTTCAATATTAAGTTCTTGTAGTATGGATATATTTGTTCTTTTTTGTATACATGATATTTGAAGAACTCTTCTGTAGCATTTACATTCAAAGCCATTTATGTGTATCTCAGATGTTTTGTTTAAGTGTCCAGGTCTCACAGGCATATATTGCCATGGGAAAGATGCATGCCCTTAAAAATCTTATCTTCTGTCCGCTCTCTCCACAGCTTCTTTGGTTGTTTTACTTCTTGAAGAGCATCTATCTGCATCTATCCATAGAGCGTCTGTCTATACCTACATCTATATGGGTGTAAATTATGCCCATCTTTCTTATACCATCTTTTTTTTTTTTTGTAAGAATGAACAATGCACTTCTGTCTTCCTTCGTTACTAGAACAAGTTTTGCTGCGGTCGTCGTTTCTATTATCTCTCAGTAAATACGGGGTAAACAGAGGAAAAAACAGAATTTTAAAAGAATGAAAATAATAGAGAACCGGATCTTGTCATCATCATCATCATCATCACCTTTCACTCCCTTGAGAGCATAGGCCACGGATAAAGGTTCTCCAGTCATCCCTGTTCTTGGAATTATTCTCTGCTTCCTTCCATGTGTATCCCTTGTCTCTGAGCACTGTCACACTTTCTCTTCTCCAAGTAGGTCTAGGTCTTCCTCGTTTTATATTTCCTTGAGGAGTCCACGTCAGTCCCTGTCTTGCTAATGCTGGTGTCGAGTTTCCACAGAGTGTGGATCTTGTACTCCAGTATAAAGAGCCCCTTTCTGGTCAGGAAAAGGTCTCACGCCAACAACGAGGTTGCCAATGTTATGGCCGACACCGTAGCTATACAATCAATGCAGCGGCGACTTTTTGTACATTTTGCAGGATCAGATCATTTTGTAAATTTCAATCCCCCCACCCCACCCCTTCGCTCTCTCTCTCTCTCTCTCTCTCTCTCTCTCTCTCTTTCTCTCTCTCTCCCCTGACACTTGCTGAACCTGCAAAAATGAACATTCCAAACGAAATTACAAGCAACAGTTTAAAAGCCCTGTAGTTATTTGCAAAATCTTTATTGCATAATAAATATGGGGCTACATAAATAAACGTGCAAAACTGTTTACTTTGTCACAAAATTGTGTTTTGTCAAGTGAAAATGTCCTAGACACATTCAGAATAAGTGATAAAAAATTGTTCTTTTATAGACAATAAGTAACCTGGACATGAGACATTTGTGCAACAGAAGTATGAGGAACATATTTCAGGAAATTTTACGGTTACGTGCTTTCATTTGGAGTGTGGTTTTGTTGTTTACTTTCACCCTTGTACTGTTTCCATGGTGAGCAATTTGCTTCTGTTTTACTGCAGCTAAAAATCCGGAAACTGTCTGAGAAATACCGGGAAAGAACATTATTAGAACTTATTTTCTCACAAGCCCATTAAAAAACTGCAAAAACATTAAAAAAATTTTTTTTGGACAAATTCTTTGTTTCCTGGGTTTTAGCTTTATCTTCCAGTCTTCTTCTTTGTCTGCAGCGGTAATAAGGTTTTTTTTTGTTTGTTTTTGCTTTCTTGTCTCTTTCTTAACCCCCCCCCCCCCCTTTTTTTTTAAAAAATATACCCGAGCACATTCATTCCCGTCTTTTGAAACAGTAGGATATCAAAGAGCTAAGTTTTTCCATCTGTTTCCCATGTATTTTTGTGTTGTTCTTGTATGTAGTCCTTGAAAACGGCTGACGCCGAAATATTGGATGTTGTGTGTTCTTCGTTTATATGTTCTCATCTCTGTTTCTTATTTTCTGCCATCCGTGTCTCTGCTCACTTTCCTCACTCCATCTGTCGTTTTGTAAAACGGAACCATACAGCTTTGTCTATCATTACTTGGGAGCAAAGACGAAACTGGAGTGACAGAACGGCCATTTTGTTTTCAAGACTGTTCCAGCTCTCTGTTGGTGGTCATAGTGGCAGACTCGGGTGGGTTGGCCGTACCGCAATGGTGGTGGAGCCTGCAGGAAAGCCCCTTTTTTTGTCAACTCCGGGTCCTCCAGCAAGCCACTGGCCGGTCATAAGGACATTGTGCTAGGAATTCAAGGGAAATAAAACTATAACAAACAAAGAAATATTTCATGACAGTGTAAAAAAGAAATAGTATGGCAGTGTACGTATTTTGATGATACGGGTATTTCCCACATAACGTCCTTTCGGACACCGTACGACCCTATATACGTCCGTGTTCCCAATAGTGGAGTACAAAAATCCCAATCGGAGAATGGACCGTAGCCTGTGTATATACTATATACGATACATACATACACACAGAGTACTGTATTAACCTATCTAACCCATAAATTGCCTTGCCAGATGCATTACTTGAAACACGGCACTGCATGTATACAGTATCTTGATTGTCTAGTCAGCACGGCTACGTTATATTATTTCATGCATGTTTGCTAAGTACACGGTATTCGCATAACGTATAAATAACAAAAACGTCATATTTCACAGAACGTATCATCGATGTTATGTCGGGGGATACTTGTAGTACGCTTTCAAGTTTATTTGTACAAAAAGGTAGGGAAAAGCTCTACTTTGTGGCAAAAAAGTCTATATTTAAACAAACAAACAAAAAAAAAACAATGTAAACACATTATGTCTCGTTTTATCAAATACAAGAAAAACAAGTGACAACAAAGAATAATATAGGCAAGTATAAATACTCAAGTCTTTCAAGCAACACATTCATTATTTGTTTCTACATCCGTGCTTACTTTTCATCTTGTCTTGTCTTGTCTTATCTTATCTTGTCTTGTGCTATCTCCCTGTAACTGTTGAGCCACACCATCATATCGACGTGGGAGCGGGTTATGGCAGCGAATTTTTCAGTCCCGGAGTACAGCTAAAAAGCAGGGGAGGGAGGGGGAGGGGGTACAATGCTTATTTAGCAGACTCCGCCACCAAGGGGACTATGCCAATCCCTGCCCTGTTAGCCAGGCTAGGCCTGTTACTGGGGGTACAAATGGAGAAGTGGGACAGGGTCTTGGTCAGCTATGGTTCTTTAACCCTGACCCTAGTATATTAGATATGAGCTGCTAACCCTGACCCTAGTATATTAGATATGAGCCGCTAACCCTGACGCTAGCATATCAGCTATGGTTCGCTAACACTGACGCTAGCATATCAGCTATGGTTCGCTAACCCTGACGCTAGCATATCAGCTATGGTTCGCTAACCCTGAC
This sequence comes from Achatina immaculata, assembly GCA_009760885.1. Classification (NCBI taxonomy): domain Eukaryota; kingdom Metazoa; phylum Mollusca; class Gastropoda; order Stylommatophora; family Achatinidae; genus Lissachatina; species Lissachatina immaculata. The sequence continues at coordinate 7,814,272 of CM019695.1, read as the reverse complement.
GCTAGTATATCAGCTACTGTTCGCTAAGCCTGACGCTGGCATATCAGCTACGGTTCGCTGATTGGCTAATCGGACAGCGTCTTCACAGCCATCAAGACAAGGAGATGAGTCACCTACATGAATCCCATTATCAGTGGGTTTTTTTCTCTTTACGCCAGTACGAGTTAACCAGGCATCGTCGTTGGGTTGGCATATATACAAATGCATTTTCAGGGGAATTAACATACTGGCTTGCGGTGCAAACAATGTTGCGGTTCTGTCCCTTCAAGAAATTTACTTATATAGGAACCATTGCACCTGGGCTCCGATTGTTTTTCTGAAGTTATTCCAGGGTCGATGTTGAGAGTACAGAGTTGTGGGACGTGTTGTGGAATCTAGAGGCTATTTTGCCATGTACATATACCAATGAGAAAAAATTGGAAGAGGTGGAGATTTCTGATTATATTGGATCATTACTAACTAGTACTATAGATACTAAGAAGACCAAGGCGAAGATGACTGCAAGACATAGTTGATGATCTGCAAATGGATGCATCAGCAGCAGGCCATCTTGCTCACAACCGAGAGGCCTGCAGGAGAGCTGTTAGGGAGGCAAAGTTCCGCAAGGGACATGCAAATGAATGAATGAATGAACTACAGATATAATGAGGGAAATTAAAGGGATGACATCTATAGCTCTTCAAAAAATAAAACAACTAAAGAATCTGTGGAGAGGAACAGACAAAATTACAAAACTAAGATTTTTAAGGGCATGCATCTTTCCCATTGCAGCACATGCCTGTGAGACCTGGACACTTAACAAAACAGCCGAGAAAAACATACATGTCTTTGAATGTAAATGCTACAGAAGAGTCCTTCAAATGTCATGGACACACACACACAAAAAAGAACAAATATATCCATACCACAAGAACTTAATATTGAAGAAGGTTGGCTAGTAAAGAGGATTAAACAGAGAAAACTTTAATATTTTGGACACATTAAACGTCATAAGAATTTAGAGAAGACAGTCTTGGAAGGGTACATAATGGGAAAAAGAAAGAGAGGAAGACCAAGGCGAAGATGGTTGCAGGACATCGTTGATGATCTGCGAATGGATGCATCTGCAGCAGGGCATCTTGTTTATAACCGAGATGCCCACAGGAGAGCTGTTAGGGAGGCAAAGTTCCGCAAGGGACATGTAAATGACTGACAGAGCTGGGATCTGAACGACCTTCCACATTTACATTACTGGCCTTATTTGCTACTTGTAAGTAGCTTTAAAAGCTTGAAAAAAAAGGAGTTTTCAAACACTGTAGAATATTCGTAATGTAACTTCCATTTTCAAGAAGCTGAAGTTGATGATATTGGTGCGAAGACGCAAATCAGCGGCAAGATGGCGCCAGGGTTGGCGAACCATAGCCGACAAAGACACTCTGGTACCCCCAGTAACATGCCTAGTCTAGGTAACGAGGCAGGATGACCACAGTTCTTATGGCGGAGGAGTCTGCTAAAGAAGTCTTGCATACCCCCATGCTGTTTAGCTGCACCCAGTCAGACAGTCGTTTGCATGATGTCCCTTGCTGAACTTTGCCTCCCTAACAGCTCTCCTGTAGGGCTCTCTGTTGTGAGCAAAATGCCCCGCTGCTGATGTGTCCATCAGGATGCTCCGCTGAGGAACTGAAAAAAAGAAATAGCCACCATAACCCACTCTCAGGCTGAAACGATGCTATGCTTCAAAACCATCACAGCAAATCAGCTATGATTCGCTAACCCTGACGATAGTATATCAGCTACGGTTCGCTAACCCTGACGCTACCATATCAGCTACGGTTCGCTGATTGCCTAATCAGACAGCGTCTTCACAGCCACCAAGACAAGGAGACGAGTCACCCACATGAATCCCATCATCAATGATGACGATCGACTTCATCGACCGCAAAGACAACTAGCTCGTAGCTCCAGGAAGACAGAAGACAAGACAAGGCTTCACTGGAGCAGCGTGAATTAGTTGCTGTCCGAAAGTCTTGAGACGCTGACAGTCGTGAGGGCCCTCAAACTAAAGTTGATCTAGAACCTACCACCAAGTGATGACTCTGGTTCCAGTTTTGTTGTTGTTGTGACACTGCAGCCTGACCAGAGAGGGAGGGATTGATGAGTCCCGCATGGTAGTGGAGCTGAATGGGAAACAATATCTCTCTGCACAGCTGAAAAGCAGAAACTCCCTTTCTCAGGTTTCTTTCCAAGTTTGTGCCCACAGTATTCTCGGTCTCACTTTGTCCATCACATATTTCTTTCCAAGCCCAAAGTATTCTCGGTCTCACTTTGTCCATCACATATTTCTTTCCAAGCCCAAAGTATTCTCGGTCTCACTTTGTCCATCACATATTTCTTTCCAAGCACAAAGTATTCTCGGTCGCAGTGTGTCCACCCGTGCCCTCTACAGTCAAACATCATGTCCTCGTATATCGGTATCATTATCTCAGACATCAGCATTATCATCTCAGACATGAACAAAAAAAAAACATAATCTCAGACATGAAAAAACATCATCTCAGGCATGAGCAACATCATCACAGACGTGAACATCATCTCAGACATGAACAACATCATCATCTCAAACATAAACAACATCATCATTTCAGACATCAACGTCTCATCTCAAACATCAGCATCATCATCTTCGTTATCGTTCTCTCTGAATCGTAAAGTCATGCAACACTCAACACCCTTAATCTTCTCCTGATCTTCTGCATCTCTTTTCTTATTCTCATCCTCATCACTGCCGCAGTCAAGTACCTCAGAAATATCACTGTCTGTCACTTTTAGGCCATTATCATCATCTTCATCAATGTATCCAGCAAAATCACTACTCTTATCACAGGTATTTTTGATAGGAATATTGTGTGACGGTAACCCTGTCAGGGCCTCCTTCTGTTTATTTTTAATCGTGACCTCTGACGTTTCGCTAGCGATGGCATAATCCACATGCGAAATAGGCGAGGGGGAGTCAGAAATGGTTTCCTTATTGTGGATACTAGATTTCTCTTTTCCTGTAGCGACTTCATTGCTATCCACGGGTTTACTGGATTTGTTTGTGCCTGAAGAATGGGGACATGAGGTTGTTGGCAAATCTTTCGCCGCCGAATTTGAGTTATCGCTTTGACTTCGATGCTTATTCACAACCCCCATGTCAGCGTTCCTATTTGTTGTAGTATCAGTCTTTCCCTCATGATTGTCCGTTGAAGCCAGCACTTCTTGATGCCCCCGGGAAAGACTTGAAGAAATTGGTTTACTTTGTTCTTTCCCAGACTCGCTATCACTGAGAAGAGAACTTTGTCTCCCTGACCTGTTTTCCTCGTTTTTCATTTCAGCTGTTTTCAGATTTGGTAAATCCCTGCCGCCATATTACTGGACGTAGATGAAGAACTAGTGCAAGGGGCATTGACCTCGTTTGGCGTCGATATAGATTTGGTATGTTCTTCAGTTGCACTTGCAAGATGGGCACTTTTCGGTGTGTCTGTGTTATCTGTCCCTGTCTTAGATGATTTGATTTTATCTTGATGACAATCGCTTGTGTCCTGAGAAGAGTGGTCAGGTTGGATTTGAGTACCAGATGTTGCCATCCTGGCACCGCTAGTTTGGCGGAGGTCATTGTTAGGATGGTTTTGGCCCTGATCAGCTGTGGAGATTGCCTGCGAAATGTGTTCTTGAACTGTCTCACTTCTGACAACACTGACGTTCTCTGAGCTGCCATTGACTCCTCCCACTGGACCACTGATGTTATGCCCCTCATTCTTCTCTGAAATGTCACTGGCTCCTCCCACTGGATCACTGCTGTCATGTCCTTCATTCTTCTCTGAGATGTCACTGGCTCCTTCCACTGGATCACTGGTGTCATGTCCCTCATTCTTCTCTGAGATGTCATTAGCTCCTCCCACTGGATCACTGATGTTATGCCCCTCATTCTTGTCTGAGATGTCACTGGCTCCTCCCACTGGATCACTGTGCACCTCGTTCTTCTCATCCACGTCCGGGACAGTGCCAAGGTTGACACTGACGGACTCTGGAGACATGCGCCTTGGTTTTATTTCCTTTGATAGATTTTCAGAATTATCGTTTGTCGGAGCCAGCGGAGACGGAAGTTCTTGGCGGACAGAAATATGAGCGTCATCTCTTGAGGAAGGTTTGTTAGAATGTGAGCCAGATGTTCCCAGATCTGCTGAAGATCTAGGATGTGGACTGAGGGCACTTTCGACCTGCAGGGACATTTTCCGCGCAGATTTAGCGGGATTGACGTTAAAACCTCGTGGAGCGAAACTTGATGGAGAACTGTCAGCGCTCAGCGATCTCGACTTGGCTTTCACCATGGCCCAAACTTCTTCAAACGTTGGTTGCTCAAAAAGTATCGCCGAAGATTTCACACATCTACCACTGCTACTTTTGTTGTTAAATTGGCTTTCATTTTCATTTGTTTGGAGAGTATTGTCTATCGATACGGTTTTGGTATAACTGGAAATGTTACTCTCACTTTCGAGTGTTATTTCACCTTTATTATCATTTGACACACCGGTAACGGAATCTATATTTGTCTCTTTTGTTTGAACATTATGTAAAGAGGAATATTTTTTTGCCGTCCTTTCCAGTCGACGTTTCTTCCAGATACCGCTGTTTTTCTTATAAGATTTACGTTCCTTTAGAAGATCCTTCGCGTCCCTAAATCTCCCTCGTTCTTTTCTTTTCACGTCATGTTCTGATGCTTCTTTCCCCTGGTGTTTCTGAGCTATGGACGAGTTTGCGACTTTATCCGGAATCTCCTCCGGTTCTTCTAACGTTTTCCTGAACAACCAGTTCTTTTTCTCGCGGAAAGTTCTTTCTTGTTCCTCTTCGTCATCGACATCTTCTTCGTCCCTGCTGAAACCTAAGTTATCATACATTGCCCCGACAATCACGGGGTTAAGCTCTTCCGGGTTCAAGTTTGCCGAGCTTCTTGTGCTGAAATACAGGTCAGCGTCTTCCCTGATTAGAGCAGGCGAGTCGACAGGTCGGACGTAGTCTGGGTTTGTAAACTTGCCGAAATCTCGTCCGATAACCATTCTCACCGGATATTTTCTTCTGTAGCACAAGTACACGCCCACAAGAACAACAGCGAGCAAGACAAGGGGGATAACCACACCAAGAGAAATCTTCCACAGATCCCTGGAATCTTCCCGGAAGTCTAACACGGTGGTGGAGCCATTACTACTAGGGAGACTGAAGGCAGGCGCAATGGTGTTGTTAAGCAAGCGTGTGTACTGCGTTTTCTGCTGTGCTAGAACTGCTGTGGTCTCGTTTGTAGTCTGGTTGAAGGGTTGTTCCGAAAATGGTGGTTCATTTGGCTGGTTGGTGGACTGGTTAGTGACAGACTGAGGTGGGAGAAAAAAGAAGAAATGTATTTCAGTGAATAAAGTTATATGGTTAGATGAGAACTACCAAAAAAAAAAAAACATAAATAAATAAATGATGAAATCAACGCAATTGTTTATATGTGACAGTTTTCAAACACTCTTCTTCTTCTTCACATCCTCCTCCTCTTCCGTCTTCATCTTCTTCTTCGCATCCTTCTCCTCTTCTTTCTTCTTCATTTTCTTCGCATCCTGCTCCTCTTCCTGCTTCTTCTTCTTTTTCTTCGCATCCTCCTCCTTCATCTTCTTCTTTGCATCCTCCTCCTCTTCCATCTTCTTCTTCATTTTCTTCACATCCTCCTCCTCTTCCTTCTTCTTCTTCATCATCATTTTCTTCGCATCCTTCTCCTCTTCTTTCTTTTTCTTCTTCTTCATCTTCTTCTTCTTTTTCTTCGCATCCTTCTCCTCCTTCTTCATCTTCTTTTTCGTCGCATCCTTCTCCTCCTTCTTCGTCTTCTTTTTCTTCACATCCTCCTCCTCCTCCTTTGTCTTCTTTTTCTTCGCATCTTCCTCCTCCTCCTCCTTTTTTTTTCGCATCCTCCTCCTCCTTCTTCTTCTTTTTTCAGCGCATCCTCCTCCTCCTCCTTCTTTTTCTTCGCATCCTCCTCATCCTCCTCTTCTTCTTGTTCTTTTTTCTTCGCATCCTCCTCCTCCTTATTATTATTATTTGCCGCGCCCACAGACAGCCGATGTGTGTGTACTCGGCGCCATCAACGTGTGACCTGCCCCTTGTGCTACGGTATCGTGTCTTTGTCACGTGACGCGTCCTTTCCAGAACGTTATCCCTCTCACTGCCTCCTTGAATGCAGTGTGATCTTGAGCAAGTTAACCATCTCGCAGTATCATATTCAGACTTCTCGCGATGTCCAGAGTCCACCTGCGGTGAGATTGTCCCTTTTGCCCTATGCCTTTTACTGCCAAACTCTCCAAGCTGCTTGATGCTGGCGAGGTATCTCAGTTTTCTAACTTTGATGGTGTTACAGGCCAGTTTTCTACGGCACCTAATCCCATCAATATCTCTTCATTTGATGTTCTTGCTATCCATGATATTCTAAGTGCCCATCTGTAACACTTCTTCTTCTTCTTCTTCTTCTATTTCTTCATCGTTCGCTTCTACCACCAAGATCGCCCCGTGATCCTGCTGAATTTACACTTGTGGTCATCGATGTGTCCTGTGGTCCCTCTGTGGTCCCCGAGAGGCCCACAATAGATCCCCGAGAGGATCACAAGAGGTTCAGAGTATCGCGGGGCTTGCGCCTGAATTCTTGGTGGGTAGCAGAAGTGGGATTGCGTAACACCGTGGTTTTCGTTGCACCAGTTTAATCTAGAGTTGGAATTTTTCACCGGAAAACCTCGACGTGTTTTGGATATCAGTATATTCCCGCCGGGTGAGAGGTGGTTGCCCATCCAGTCCAGCGTTGGACTTTTTCACCGGAAAACCTCAACGTGATTAGGATACGCATACATCCCCGTCGGGTGAGAGGTGGTTGCCTATCTAGACTGCACCGGTCCAGTGTCTCCGACTTCAGCATTTTGCGGTCGTGGCCGCTACCCTTCCTAGTTGTGACCAGGACGGAGCTTTTGTCCAGGAGGACGAATCCTCGCCACTAGTAAGTTTCACTCCTGGGTTGAGCCTGTTTAGGCGTATTATCCCAGTAAACGAATACTTATAACATGAAGTTAGTTTCAGGTAAAGTTTTAAGGAAAAATATTTTATAAGTATTCGTTCGTTTGTTATTGTTGTTCAAGTTTGCACCAGACATGGCAGGAGACCGTGTGTATGTTTGTCTAGTTGGTACCTGCAAGAGAGACTGAATCTAAGCTATGGAATTTCTGTGCCAGGACCTCGTTTCTTTCCAGGTGTCACGATCCCTCGTGTCTGCTGAGCAGTTACCAAAGACTATGTCAACAAAACACCTTTCTTTGGGGGTGTTAGTTGGCTAAGTCGATAGTACTCTGTTCTCTCGTGGCTAGACGGCTGCTCGTCCTACTGGAGTCCGTGGTTCGAATCCCAGGTAATTCTCTTGTGATTTTTCTTTCTCTCACGTCTCACTAAAGTGCTTTGTCTACGATTTTTTCCAGGTCTAATCCTACAAAATTTGTTCCCTTACTTTACCGCACCAAAGCCTCGTAGTTTCCTATCTATAAAAAATTGTTCATGTAAATGTAGGGACTGACTGAGATGCATACGTCATGAGAATTTAGAAAAGACAGCCTTGGAAGGGTACATAATGGGAAAAAGAAAGAGAGGAAGACCAAGGCGAAAATGGCTTCAAAACAGTGTTGATAATTTGCGAATGGATGCATCAGCAGCAGGGCATCTTGCTTACAACCGAGAGGCCTACCGGAGAGAGCTGTTAAGGAGGCAAAGTTCTGCAAGAGACGTGCAAATGACTAACTGACTGAGATGCAGATACATGCACGGCTGCACATAATGATAGTAAAGTTTATTTCCGTATATTTGTTGATGATTTTAGACTTGCAACTTCTCCGTTAACGCTGTTTCCTGTGTGCGCTGCATGCGACAAGATTACACTCATCTTTTGCCTTGTTTCAAGCACCTATCTCCACATTATGGTCTGCTTCAAGCGAATGTTTGTATCTTCAAGCGAATGTTTGTATATCTACGATAGTTTGTGCAGGTATATTCCTATATAACTAACGAGATATGGTCAACATGGCCTAGGACTTTGTGATACTTGTTGAGAAGTCCCGGTATTGCAGACTGCAGTTAGGTAGGACATCATGAACTCTTCACTGCAAGGAACTGAGGACAGCCAAATGGCAGCTTAATGTCAAACGTCACCCCAAGAACGCTGACATTGTCATCAGTGACCAGAAATCCCTTTAGCATTGCATTTTGTACAAGAGCAACTGTCAAGCATCATGAACAACTAAGATGCCACGGTGGTCTAGTAGTTAGTGAACGTGAACTAACTTTCCGAACAGAAGGTCCCCGGTTCGATGTCGCACTCGGGGCGGAATTTATTTCCGACCGGCACCTGGGTCAACCCAGCCTCAAGAAATGGGTACCTGGGACTTTCCTAGGCAAACAAAAAGCCAGGGAAGACAGGTGCTAGCATCCCTAAGTTAAATGCTGTAGTGGCCTAGAAATGTGAAGGCGATAACATGTCACACCCCATACGACATGCAGATGCCACAGGACAAAGATGAAGTTAAGTGACCTGTAAAGTCTTGAGTACTTACATGTGTGATCCTTAACATCGACACTGCCGTTGTATGTACATCATCTTGTGTATCGTTATAGGCAACAGTCTTTGTATCACTGTGAACATCGCCGTGAGTATCATTGTGGACATTAGCGTATGTACCATTGTGAACATCACTATAGTTATCATTTTCCGTATCACTGTGAACATGGCCATGAGTATCATCAGGGTGAGTATCGCTGTGAACATGGCCATGAGTATCATCAGAGTGAGTATCGCTGTGAACATGGCCATGAGTATCATCAGGGTCAGTATCATTGTGAACATGGCCATGAGTATCATCAGGGTGAGTATCACTGTGAACATGGCCATGAGTATCATCAGTGTGAGAATCACTGTGAACATGGCCATGAGTATCATCAGGGTGAGTATCATTGTGGACATTAGTGTATGTACCAGTGTGAACATTACTATAGCTATCATTTTCGATATCATCACCATGAGTATCACCAGTGTGAGTATCACTGTGAATATCGCCATGAGTATCATCTGTGTGAGTATAATTGTGAACATCGACAGGAGTATCATTACTGATTTGGCCGAGAGTAGCATTATGGATGTGAACATGAGTATCATTATGGACATCAGTGTGAGTATCCATGTGAACATCAGTGTAGGTATAATTGTAGATATCACTGTGTGCATCACTGTGGATATCATCATGGGCATCATTGTGAGCACCACTGTGGAAATCAGTGTGAGTATCATTGTGAATATCGCTTTGAGTATATTCGTGGATGTAACTATGAGTGTCATTGTGGACATCTCTGTGACTATCATTGTGAACATCACTGTGAATATAACTATGGACATCACTATGAGTATCATTGTGGACATCAGTGTGAGTATCATTGTGAACATCACTGTGAGTATCATTGTGAACATCAGTGTGAGTATCACTATGGACATAACTATGAGTATCATTGTGAACATCACTGTGACTATCATTGTGAGCATCACTGTGGGTATCATTGTGAACATCAGTGTGAGTATCACTATGGACATCACTGTGAGTATCATTGTGGACATCACTGTGAGTATCATTGTGAACATCAGTGTGAGTATCATTGTGAACATCAGTGTGAGTATCACTATGGACATCACTATGAGTATCATTGTGGACATCACTGTGAGTATCATTGTGAACATCAGTGTGACTATCATTATGGACATCACTATGAGTATCATTGTGGATATCAGTGTGAGTATCACTATGGACATCACTATGAGTATTATTGTGGACATCAGTGTGAGTATCATTGTGAACACCACTGTGAGTATCATTGTAGACATCAGTGTGAGTATCACTATGGACATCACTATGAGTATCATTGTGGACATCACTGTGAGTATCATTGTAGACATCAGTGTGACTATCATTATGGACATCAATGTGAGTATCATTGTGGACATCAGTGTAAGTATCATTGTAGACATTGCTGTGAGTATCATTGTGGACATCAGAGTCAGTATCATTGTGAATGTCACTTTGAGTAGGTTCGAAGATGTAACTGTGGGTATCGTTGTGGACATCAATGGAAGTATCATTGTGAATAGCGCTTTCAGTAATTTCGTGGACGTAACTATGAGTATCACTGTCAACATAACTGTGAGTATCATTGTGGGTATCACTGTGAGTATCATTGTGAACATCACTGTGAGTATCATTGTGGGCATCAGTGTGAGTATCACTGTAGATATCACTATGAGTATCACCGTGGACATCAATGTGAGTATCATTGTGGACATCACTGTTAGTATCACTGATGATATCACTGTGAACACCATTATGAACATCACTATAAGTATCATTGAAAACATCACTATGGGTATCACTCTTGATATTACTGTGAGTATCACTGTTGACATCACTGCGATTATCAACGTGAGAGTTATTGTGGACATCACTGTGAGATTCATCTGTGACACCGCGTTTAGAACCAACGTGATCATCGCTGTGAGCATCATAGTAGACCTCATCGTGAGTATCATTTTGGTCATCTAACTGATAATCATTCCTGACATCACCATTCGTTGCGTTTTTTGAGCCTTGCGGTTGGTAACTAATGACGCTAAGAGTAGAATTTTGGTTGCCATGCTGAGCATGTAGCCGGGCGTGAATGACCAATGGCAACAAGTATATTACACAAACAAGTATAGGCGACATATTGGTAATGATATTGTTACGTAACCGAATATACTGCGTTTTGTAATGGTATTGCTACGTAACCGTATATACTGCTGTTCAAGAACTACTGTGGTCTCGTTTGTGTTCTGGAGGAGGGGTTGTTCTGTGTACAGTTCATTTGGCTGGCGGACTGGTTGGCGGGCTGGCTGGTGGACTAGTCTGTGGCAAGCTTCTCTTATGCTATAATACTTATAGTCTTTGAGTATTGCTTCTTTTAGTATATGTTTCTGTTTGTATGCAACTGCAGTATGTCTAATATTTATGTCGTACAAGTATTGCTTGTGTTGTAGGTATAGTATATTTATTTGTTTAAGGTGTTTTTTTTGTTGTACGTAAATTACACGTGTTGCATGGGTATTTATATTGTGTATAAAAAATATATGTATATTTATTGCGTTGAATGTGTATTAGTTCATTTTAAAAAAATATGCTTCTTCTGTTGAATGTATAATGTTATACATGTTTTGCTTGTGTTGTGTGTGCTATCACTTGTTTTGTATGCATGCCATTGTATTTTACATTCATCATTTTAAATGTATGTAAACCTAGTACAGTATACCAGAACCCTATGCAGATTTCACTGTAATAGTGTCCCTGTCTTTGCTTTTGTTCATAATGATCTCCGACCTGTTCATTCCGTAGATATTTAGATATCTGTTCTCCATTCACTAATGAGAATCGGTAGTTCTGTTTGTTTCTGCTGTCTTCTCTGCAAGAAACAGAATAGGGTCTACTTCTTGAGCTTCAACCATTTTTTTTCTGCACGTACGGCTTTTCTTGCGTTGAATGAAGAACGTAACGAAAATGACCAGCAACAAAACACCGTATCTCCTCAGAGTAAAAGCAAATATATAGGTCAGCACGTGCTTGATGTTGTGGAGCAAAAAAGGTCAAAAGCTGACGAAGATAGCAAGATCCTCAAAGTCTAGGAGGAGGCTGTTTGCGTCTTTTGTTTACAGAATGTTTTCGATTTCCGTGCCCTGAAAAAGAAAGAAAATACGAGAACCTTTGTAATATCTCGTACGTGATTGGTAAACAGGACATGAGATTTTTTGTTTGTTTGTTAGAAACTGAGAGAATTAAGGATTTATAACACTGGTTCTCAAGATCTCACGTCCCTGAATACTGGTCTATGTAAATCATCATCAATAAAGAATTTTTGCCGTTTTTTTTCCTACGTAAATTAATTCCCTTGGAAAAATTTATCTCCCCTTAAATTTGAAATTCCTTTTCAAGGAGAAATCATTGGTTTCAAAAGCTACCTTAGTTACTAGGTGGTCTGGATGGCTGAGTGGCCAGGCGCTCGGACTTCTAATTCAGTGATATCAGGTTACGATAAGTAAGAGTCCTACAGTGAAAGGAAACAAAAGAAAGCACTCCGTAGCACAAGTGGGTGCCTTATTGGCTATAGGAAGCGAATACGGGAAACAGAAGCAGCTGCTCCTATGGGTAGCACGCGAAGGCTTTAGTGATCGGATATAAAGGAATTCACTGTAGTTGGAAACAACGAGTCGTGCAAGTGGCAGAGTATGAGAGGGCAGTTCACTGATTACTCAAACACGAAGCATCCCTCTCGTGGCTAGACAGGAGTTTGTCCTGCTGGCCTTCTGGGTTCGATCCTCAGCCTTTTTCCTTTCTTTCAATGTCTTTGAAACTTTGTCCAAAAACGCTTGTATCCTTTACTCTCACACTTGTGCAAAGGGATAGTGATCCATGTCTTCTCGAGGTTGTGGAGCTATTTGAGAAGACTGCTTCATAGATCCATTTATGAAAAAAAGGAACTGCACCATGCCCTCCAGAAGTTATTGTCCTATGAGGATGTGGAGTGGTCGTTTTATTATTTTTTTTCTCAAAGATGATAACGATGACGATGATGATGAGTGATAAGCTAGTTAGCCTTTGCTTTCTTAATTTCATCGGTACACATGAAAAACGAAAGAAGGTAAAATGTTAATGGGAAAAGAAGATATTGTGGACAGGTGGACAGAGTATATCGGTGAGCTATATGGAGGAGAAAGACCAGAATTAACACCAGAGACTGAAAACTGTGATGGACCACCAATACTTGAAGATGAAATCATAGATGCCATCAAACACATGAAGAAAGGAAAAGCTACTGGGCCTGATAATATAACAACAGAAGAAATAGAGGCACTAGAGGAGACAGGAATAAAAATAATAACCAAGTTACTGAATGACATTTACAACAGTGGTTATATTCCCAGTGACCTGCTTAAATCCACGCTTATAGCACTACCAAAGAAACCAGGTGCAAAGGAATGTGACGACCACCGGACTATCAGCCTCTCATGTCACATAACGAAGCTACTTCTGAGAATCATTATGAGAAGAACAAGGAAAAAAGATAAAAATGGAAATAGCAGATGAACAGTTTGGATTTGTTGAAGGAAAGGGAACACACAATGCCATTTATGCTTTACGAACACTAACAGAAAGAGCTTTAGAAGTACAGAAAGATCTCTACTTGTGCTTCATTGATTACACCAAGGCATTCGACAAGGTGAAACATAATGAAATTATTAAAATGCTTGAATACATCAATATAGATGGCAAAGACCTGAGGATTGTAAAACATCTATACTGGCAGCAAGAAGCAGCAATTCGAGTTGAAAATAGAACTGGAAAATATCAACCTATAAAACAAGGGGTGCGACAAGGATGTGTACTATCTCCCGACCTTTTTTCTCTGTACAGCGAGAATATTCTAAGAACGATCATCACAGAACCAGGCATAAAAATTGGAGGATACAATATTAACAATCTTCGGTATGCTGACAACACAGTACTGATAGCTGAGAACCAACAAGACCTGCAAAATCTCTTGGATAAAGTGGCCAAAGAAAGTGAACAGAAAGGGCTTACTTTGAACATAAAAAAGACAGAGACTATGGTTATATCTAAGAAACAGAATCCACCAGTATGCAATATAAAATTAAACGGAACTATTCTAAAGCAGGTGCAGAAATTCAAATACCTTGGAGCAGTAATAACTTCAGATAGGAAATGCAGAACAGAAATTAGGAACAGAATAGGTCAAGCAAAGACTGCATTTCAGAGAATGAGAAACATATTAGCCAACACATCCTTATCAATGAATATTAGAAAACGAGTCCTAAAATACTATATTGAACCTATCTTGGTAAATGGACGTGAATCATGGACAATAGGCAAGTCTGCACAAAAATCATTGGAAGCAGCAGAAATGTGGTTTATTAAAGAATGTTGCGAATCCCCTGGACAGCAAAAATAACTAATGAAGAATGTATGAGAAGAGCTGGAGAGACAAAAAATCTTGTCAAAAAGATAAGAGAGAGACAATGTACTTTCATAGGACATGCAATGAGAAGAGGGGGCATTGAAAATATTATAACAACAGGAAAAATAGAAGGAAGAAGATCAAGAGGAAGACCAAGAGAAATGATACTGGACAGTCTGACGGGATGGTATGAGAGGAAATCACCAACTGAGCTGATGGCCTGAATGAAGGATCGTGTACTCTGGAGAAGCATAATAGCCAACGCCAGTCAGCACGGCACCTGATGATGATGATGATGACACATGAAAAAGTATGGGCTCGAACTAATGAACGAACGAACAAGCAGGCATTATTTTCAAAGGGTTAGGAATTAGGCACGCAGGCCCGTCTAACATTCTGCCCTTCGATGACCTCCTAGCCAGATTTCTAAGTAAGTTCCACCTCCGCTGGTAGCACATCGATCCCTCTGTCGATCACAAGGCTGTTGTGACATAATATCGGATAACTTAGTCATGAATTTGTTGCTGGATCACTCACACCAATCGGGCCAAAGAGAACAAAATATCAGAGGACCACTAAATGCGCGTTGTATGAGGAACACTGGACATCAACTGTGATCAGTTCCTACATTTCCAGTGTCTCTGTAACTATGACAAGCAAATAAACACTTTATACATACCAAGATAACAGAACACAGTTTTGTAGGATTAGACCTGGAAAAAATCGTAGACAAAGCACTTTAGTGAGACGTGAGAGAAAGAAAAATCACAAGAGAAATACCTGTGATTCGAACCACGGACTCCGATAGGACGAGCAGCCGTCTAGCCACGAGAGAACATCGAACCAACGAACTACACTATATAGCACCCCTGCTACTGTACGAAAGCCTCGTTGTTTCCTATTTATATAAAAAAAAATTGTTCCTGTAACCATAACCTCATACACACCAAACATCTCGAAATCACTGCGGCAGGAGAATATTAACTCTTTCACTCCGAAACAGCACTGACAGAGCTGATAGATCTTTCACGCCCATGCTATCATTGCTCAGAGCTATTTTAGACAAAATATAAGTAAAATTAAAAGCAGAACCTTTCTAACCCAACAGGTATTTTAAAATTATAGAATAACTTCCTTCCAGTACATTTTTACCAAAATTTATCATTGAAATTTATTGTAGTAAAACAAAGAAGCTATTTCAGGAGTGATCAAGTTAAAATTATTAACAAACCTTTCTATTCATATCTTTCCAGTGGCTTCTCCAAGTGCCAAGTTTCTACCTCGTTGTCGCTCACTCTTGAACAACATATGCCATCGATGGTGCAAAACTTTTCTTAGAACTTCACCACATCTCCACCGCTCTTTGGTTAGGACTAATCTCCAATCGCTCGTACAAAACTACGCTAAATAAAACCAACGCTCTTCAGAAACGACAACTCTTGCCCCCAAAATCTCGTTCATGAGCAAAAGCTCATAATCTCATCTTCCTGAGAACAGAACGGAGACTAGAATATTTCTGTTTATCTAAACAACGACCCAGCTAGTTAACTGACACACAGCAATTATCAGAGTGACGTTGTGAGAAGCTCAGGGAAAAAGAAGATGAAACTTGACACCAGAAGCTTGGGCTAGAAACGTCCCAAATCGTAAAGTTTGGCAAATGTTCTGCTGGTCAGCCCACACGAACACAGGCTGTGGGTGGAGCGAATGAAACAATTCTTAGGTCGTTGTAAACGTCGGGTCATGCTGTCGCATTATGCTACGATCATGTGATGTTTTTTTTTTTTTAGCCAGTCAGTCATTTGCATGTCACTTGCGGAACTTTTGTCTTCCTAACAGCACTCCTGTAGGGCTCGCGGTTGTGAGCAAGATGCCCTGTTGCTGATGCATCCATTTGCAGATCATCAACGATGCCTTGCAACTATCTTCGCCTTGGTCTTCCTCTCTTTCTTTTTCCCATTATATACCCTTCCAACACTGCCTTCTCTAAATTATCATGACGTTTAATGTGTCCAAAATATTTAAGTTTTCTCTGTTTAATCCTCTTTACTAGCCAGCCTTCTTCAATATTAAGCTCTTGTAGCATGGGTTTTTTTTTTTTTAGCGCTGGAGCTAAAATTTCGTCAGAACATGGCAGTTCAAACACAATGTTTTCCTTCTGATTTTCTTTCTGCCTTTGTCTTCATAGAAATGCAAGAAAGATGTTTTTAGCAGTTGATACTGTCAGCATGAAACAAACATCATGATGGAATGGAAGTAAATTACAAATGTAAGCTTCAAGACCGTAAATGGAACCCTAAAAAAAAAAATGCGAATTTCTTGGCAGATTCCATCGCTGAAGGGACCACAGGAAGCGCTGCTTACTCCATCCACAAACAAACAGCCAGGCTGCAGGCTGTTTGTGACTTGCACAGTCAGAATAACAAAGTAATTGTGACTGACATTCGAAAAAAAAATACACAAACCATTTTAGGAGTGAAGAGAACAATACACTATCAACATGTAGGACAACACAGTGTCAACCTGTGGGACAACAGACTGTCAACCTGTAGGACAACACACTATCAACCTGTAGGATAACACACTATCAATTTGTATAAAAACACACTGTCAACCTGTAGGACAACACACTATCAACTTGTAGGACTACACACTATTAATCTGTAGGACAACATAGTGTCAACTTGTAGGACAACACATTATCAAATTGTAGGACAACACACTATCAACCTGTAGGACAACACACTATCAACTTGTAGAACAACATACTATCAACTTATAGGATAACATTCTATCAAACTGTAGGACATCAGACTATCAACCTGTAGGACAACACAATATCAACCTGTAGGACAACACACCATCAACTTATAGGACAACATGCTATCAAACTGCATAACAACACACTATCAACCTGTGGGACAACACACTATCAACTTGTAGGACAACACGCTATCATCCCGTAGGACAACGCTATCAACCCGTAGGACAACACACTATCAACTCCGCCATATTGCCTCTCATCTCACGGGGGAAGTGGTACACTATCCTGGCCCTCTTGTTTATTCCACTTATGATAACAATGCACAACCAATTATCCGCCCCTTATTTCTCTTACATTATCATCTCATCATCATCGTCATCATCGTCAGCATCTGATATTCTGGTAAGCTACAAAGTCTATCAAAAATCCACCAAAAAAGTTGCAAAACCACCCGAAATCTTATTGCTCTTTTTCTCACTGTAAATTATTCCACTGCTGTTTTCTTTATTCTGTCTTCCCTAGTTTCATTTGCCACTTATTTTTTCGTGCTGTAGCGACCTTTTTAGAAGTTTTATTTTGTTGGCACGCTTATGATTTCATTTGTGAAAGCATTTTTTCTTTGTTTCTATAAAAAATTTGCTATTGTTTAAAATAATGTTATACTGACAAAAAATTTCCAGAAAATGAGACACATCTTGTGCAACAGATCCATATCAATGGAAACAAGATTCCGAGTAATTAAATGTTACATCGAGCCAGTTTTGTTTTATGGGTGTGAAGCATGGTCCATGCACAGCCAAGAAAACCAATAAAGAAGTCTTAAGAGAGGCTGGAGTTAAAAAGCAAATTATAGCAAAAATCAGAGGTAGACAAGACAGATTCATAGGACATTACCTGAGAAGAGGAAAACTGGAACACATTGTGGCAACATACTGACAGAGAAGAATATGAACGAAAGACACAAGAACTAAACAGTTCTACAAGAACTAGACAAATCCACAAGAACAATACAGTTCTTACAAAACTAGACAGTTGCACAAGAACTAGACAGTTGCACAAGAACTAGAGTTAAAATATTTCGACCACATCAAAAAGAATAATACAATAATTAAAATTAAATTCAAGGGAAAAGTTGAATGAAAAAAAAATATACCGAGAGCACAACAGAGATGTAGATGGATGGACGACATAAAGACATGGACTGAATTCACCATATAATAGCTAACCTTCTGAGGGTGGAAACGGCACATGATGATGATTGTAGTTTTAAAAAAAAGTTTGTACGAAAAGCGCATTTATGTTATCTTCTGTTGTTGTGCTCTGATCGTCGCTAGTTCCATTCTAACATATTAGGATAATATCATCATCATCATCATCATCATCATCATCATCATCATCATCATCATCATCATCATCATCATCATCATGTGCCGTGTCGACTGGCGTTGACTATTATGCTTCTCCAAAGTACATGATCCTTCATGAAGGCCATTAGCTCAGTTGGTGATCTCATCTCACACCATCCCGTCAGACTGTCCTGGATCATTTCTCTTGGTCTTCCCCCGGCTCTTCTTCCCTTTATTTTTCCTGTTGTTATAATATTTTCAATGTCCCTTCTTCTCATTGCATGTCCTATGAAAGTATATTGTCACTCTCTTATTTATTTATTATTTTTTTTACAAGATTTTTTGTCTCTCCAGCTCTTCTCATACATTCTTCATTAGTTATTTTTGGTGTCCAGAGAATTCGCAACATTCTTCTAATAAACCATATTTCTACTGCTTCCAATGATCTTTGTGTAGATCTGCTTATTGTCCATAATTCACTTCCATATAACAAGATAGGTTCAGTATAGCATTTTAGGACTCGTTTTCTAACATTCATTGATAAGGATGTGTTGCATAATGATACAAGATTACACTAGATTATACACGATTACACTAACTTATACAAGAATACACTAACTTATACAAGATTACACTAACTTATACAAGAATACACTAACTTATACAAGATTACACTAACTTATACAAGAATACACTAACTTATACAAGAATACACTAACTTATACAAGAATACACTAACTTATACAAGATTACACTAGATTATACACGATTACACTAACTTATACAAGAATACACTAACTTATACAAGAATACACTAACTTATACAAGATTACACTAACTTATACAAGAATACACTAACTTATACAAGATTACACTAACTTATACAAGATTACACTAACTTATACAAGATTACGCTAACTTATACAAGAATACACTAACTTATACAAGATTACACTAACTTATACAAGAATACACTAACTTATACAAGATTACACTAACTTATACAAGATTACACTAACTTATACAAGATTACGCTAACTTATACAAGAATACACTAATTTATTACATGCAACAACCTTAAATTCTCTTTTCCGTGCCTCCCACTAACAGGTTTCTTTCTGCTGCAATTTGTGAACTAAATTTAAGGCGTTGACGCTTTAAAGAAAAAAAAATTGTTTCGTAATATTAGATTCGTGTTTTAACTTTACTGACCTGAGTGTGACACCCCGGAGTTTGAGACAGACATATGTTGGTCACGTGATGAAAAGAAACAGAGAATCAGGAAACAAACTATCAAGTGGAACATAACAGGCCGAAGAAAAATAGGTCGACCACGTGAAATTCTAAAGAGGACATTGTTAAGAGAGGCCAGGATCCATCTAGCTTCTAAAAACGGGTAACAGAGAAATCTGGAAAGGTAAGTGCAGCCAGGCGTGATATTGACCACATCACACTTTCATGTGCCGAAGGTCTTGGAAATCTTATATCTTACATCCTTCCCGTGCTGTTAAACGTCACATAGGGCTCGCAAGGTAGTTTGCGAATTTTTCCTGTTTTCGGCGAGCTTTTCGGCCTCATCAAGGGATTTTATGCCTATTAATGTGGCCTCTCTTAACAATGTTGAAGTTCTGTATTAATGGTTTCTGCGTTTTAATGTGTTCTTCAAGTATTATTCTTAGAGTAAAGATCTGGTCGAGGCAGCTTCTCCCTTTTCGAAATCCTGCTTGTTCTTCTTCCATTGCAGTATCCACTATATCAAGTCTATTCAAAATGACCTTGCAAAATACTTTTGACACAACTGATATTAAGGTTACTCCTCTCCAATTGCCTTATTTTGTTGTTGTTGTTGTTGTTGTTGGGTATTTTAACAATGATTCCTTTTTTCCATTTAGAAGGGACCTTTTCTTCTTTCCAAATCTTATAAACATTCTTTGTAGTTGTCTCATGTTGTCACTATTGATAGCTTTTACCATTTCGGGTGTTATTTCATCTTCACCTGCAATTTTGTTGTTAGCCACTAAATTCATTGCTATTTCGAGCGAACGAAGAAGAAGAAGAACTTCTGTTTCAATTTCATGCAATGTAATTTCATCACTTCTTTTGGGTGTTGTCGATTAAGTATTTCTTGGAAGTGTTCAACCCATCTTTGCTTTTGGTCTTTACTTGCTGTAAATAGGGTTCCAGTTTTGCTAAGTATTGGTCTTTCTTTAGATGTAATAATACCTGTTAGCCTCTTTTGTATGTTATATAAAGTTTTGCTGTCTCCTAGTTTTGCTGCTTTCTTTGCCTCTTTCGCCATATTGTCTATGTATTCTCTTTTATCCCTTCTAGCTGAACTTTTTACTTTCTTGTCTATTTCTCTGTATGTTGCTTTTGTCAGATCTTTTCCAAGATCTGTTTTTACATTCAACATGTCTGATTTGGCTGCTTGTCTTTCATATATGTACTTCCATGTATTTTCTGACATCCATGGTTTTCTATTTGTTTTTCTCAGTCCAGCACTTGCTTTTGCTGCTGTGATTATGTCTGTGCTGTAAGAATTCCATAATTCATTTATACCTATCTCCCCTACTTCACTGAGTGTTGTGGAATGGTTGGCAAGTTCCTGATTGAAATTACTGTTAGTATTCTCTTCTTGTAGGCGGTGGCTGTTTATCTTTCTGTGTATTGATTTCTTGTGTTGGCTTTTCAGTTTTAGTTTTATTTTCCCTATACACAGATTGTGATCACTGTTGACATCTGCACCCCTATATGCCCTTACATCTATCAGAGATGTACTGTATTGCTTTCTAATACAAAAATGATCTATCTGGTTTCTAGTTCTATCAACTGGAGATATCCATGTTGTTTTATGTATCTCTTTGTGTGGAAATATTGTGCCTGCAATAACCATGCCCTCTGTAAGACATATTTCAATTAATCTTTCTCCGTTCTGATTAACCATGTCAGTTCATTCTTTCCCCATTACTTTTTCGACGTCGGTATTATCCTTCCCTACCTTAGCGTTGAAGTCCCCCATAACAATTAAGATGTCGTGTTTAGGGACTTTGTTGATGATTTGTTGTAACTGGTGATAGAAATCGTCTTTCACCTTTTCATCTGCATCGTTCGTGGGTACATAACACTGTATTATTGTCATTCTTCCGTGTCTTAGGTTGTATCGTGCTCTTATTATACGACTGTTCACCGGTTCCAGTTCTACAAGGCTCTTTGCTGCTACATTTGACATAATTATACCTACCCCTTCCTGATGTTTCTCATCCTCTCTGCCTGAATGTATTAGTAACTTACCGTTTTCCGTCGATCTTCTACCTGCTTCTGGCCATCGCATTTCACTGATGCCCAGTACGTCCAGATGACCTGAGTAGTTTTTGTTGGTGCTGCCATCGTTCTCACATTCCAGAATCCAATCGTTGTCACATGTTTGGGGTCGACGAATGAGCTCTTCGGAGTTGGCATCCCTAATGCTCGGTTGGTTTCTCTGCGAGTTTCCGTAACGATATCTTTTTTTTGCCATCTGGAGTCGCCTCTAGATAAGTCCCAGGATAAGGTTGTTAGACTTATGCCCAACTCCCGGTCATGGAAATACGGGCGGGTAAAAGAGAACTCTGGGAAGGTAAGTGCAGCCAGGCGTGATACTGACCACATCGCACTTTCATGTGCCGAAGGTCTTGGAAATACGGGCTTAACTCCGTATCCCCACTATGTCTTAATGGTATGGAAACTTGGGATTTGCCTTTAAACATGATTTCGCTGTTACTGTGGCCGATTATGTCCCTTGGATCTTTGTAGAATCTGCTACGAAAGCTCGCAAATTTTTTAGAAACAGATAACATCTACATGTGAAGTCTTCTAAAGATGAAGAATAGCTAATGTATTATTGTTTATTATTATGCACCACTGATAGCTCTGTTAAATATTATATAAAAGAATTAACGCAACTAGCACTGACTGCCAATTAAAAAGAAAAACACAAAAAAAAAAAACTTACGTTTTAAGTATAATCCTTATGTTTTATGTTAAAATGAGAATTAAATCCGGGTGTCTTTTTTCACGCGACACCGCACACATGCCCGCGCTCCCAGCTCTCTGTATGACAAACTAAACAAACGATTGTGAGCCCCGTGATTGACAGATTACGAGCTCTCAAAGCTTTTCGATTGATTGAAATCGTTTACAGAATTTCAACAGCTGAACTGGTGATAACAAGAATGGTTGACAACATGGATTTTAGATTTCTTTTTTTCTCCCAACCTTGGCTTACTATTTTGTTTTAAAAATTCCCACGGTTGTTATACGTAAATTCAGAATAGTTTATTATTTATGGGACTAACATTAAAAGCTCTGTGTAAGTACATATACAAAACTAAACATGCGAAAGATACACGAAGCCAGTGCAGTAAAGCTGTGACAACAAAGATACTGTATTAGACTATTTTTTTTTTTAAACTAGAAGGAACAGTTTTATTAATTAAATAACGAGCAAGTAGTTGTAACGTTCCAGTTTAGACCTTATTAATCACACAAAAAACTTACAGGACAAAGAAGTAGGAAAGAAAAGGAAATCTAAATTCATATCAGCGATATTATAACAAATAAGAATGGTTTGGGGGGAGAGGGAGAAGGGGGATAATATGCAGAGCTTAGCTGTGACTTGTATGAAGCTGTGTCTGAGAGTGCGTGTTGTGAAACACTGCGAACGTTTCCTTGAAGGTTTGTGAGGTGCTGTGGCAACCTGCCTGGTTGGTAGTAAAGACGATAACGAAGACAGGATATAGACTTATCAGTCGTCCCGCTTTGACCCGGATTGTCCCGGTTTGATGATATAGTCCCTGCGTCCCTGCCAGTTTGTCATTTTGTCCCGGTTATGTAGTAAAATTTTTGAAGTGCCGAATATACAAAAAAGTAAAAAAGAAAAATAGTGCAGCCTCTGGTAAAATGGCGATTTGGCAACTAACATATCCCCTCTGTTACACTCACTGTTGCCAAACTAAATATTTTGTATCTAGATCTAAGTACTTTTAAAGTTGTCTAGATGTTTTCCCCCAAAAATTTAGAGCATGTGGCCTAATGAATTTAGATGTTTTATTTTTTCATCCAGGTATTTTTTCACAGAATTTATAATACCATGTAGCATATGAGATCCAGAATTTTTTTTCATTTTTTAGATATTTTGTTTCAATTAGAGTTGGCTACACTGTATCTTACACCGGCCACGTCATTGTTGCGCATGTCCTATCTTAGTTGAGTTCAAATTGCGGGTCGGAATTTGCCATCATTCTGTACTGTACAATAAAGTAATGTAATCTCCAAAATGCCAAAAAGAAACTGCATGTTTACTGATGAATTAAAAAAAAAGGATTATCCGTTTTTTAAAAAAGGTTTGTGATCGTATTGACAAAGTGAAATGTGAACTGAGCTTTTCAGAATTTTCAGTAGCTCATGGTGGGCGTTCGGACATTAAAAATCACTTGAAATGTGTGAAACACAAGGCAAGCCTAGGAACTTCCTCAGATATATTCTCATATTTTAAAGGGACCGATTTAAGTTACAAAGAATTCTTACTAGCAGCTAAAAGAATGCAACTTTTGCACTTCATGTTGCTATTCACAGCCTCAGCTTTAAGTCAGCCGATTGTTCATCTAAACTGACTTCGAAGCTCTTTGAAACAAAGTTTAGATTAGCCAGAACAAAACGTGAAGCTGTCATCGTTGATGTGATTGAGCAACTGTTGTTTCAGCGGCTTTGAGAAGATTTAAATAAAACAAATTTTGTGACGGTATCAGCAGATTCTTCCAACAAGAACGAAATTAAAACTGTCCCAATTGTTGTGCGGTATTTTGTACCAAATTGTGGCTTAAAAGTTAAAACTTTTAGACTTTCAATCAGTTTCCGGTGAAACTGCAGAAATACAGACAGACCATTTAATGTCAGTTATAAAAACTCATAATATAGCAAAACAATTATTGGATTTTGTGGAGATAATTGCAACACTAATTTTGGGGCTGTTAATCGTAGAGGAGAAAACAATATTTACAACAGATTGAAGAAGGAACTAGGAAGAAATATTGTTGCCACAGACTGCGGTGCTCACGCCGTACACAAATGCCTTCAAACCGCAGTTGATGCTCTACCTATTGAAATAGAAGCTTTAGTGGTAAAAATTTATAAATATTTCCACATTTATACGGTTCGAGTCACTCAGCTAAAATAGTTCTGTGAATTTATAGAAGT
The DNA here is from genome assembly GCA_009760885.1 of Achatina immaculata. Lineage (NCBI taxonomy): Eukaryota > Metazoa > Mollusca > Gastropoda > Stylommatophora > Achatinidae > Lissachatina > Lissachatina immaculata. The sequence goes on along the minus strand of CM019695.1, from coordinate 7,789,810 downwards.
AGAGTATAACAAAGTTCTTCGGCATGGCAACACCCGTTTCCTTTCGCTTCTTCCAGCTGTTGACAGACTTGAAATCTACTCTTATGAAGGACTGAAATCTGATTTCATTTCACAAGAACACTGTCCCGTGATGATAAAACGGTTTTTTGATAATGATTGAGGTGAAATGTATTTGTGATTTGTGCAAGGGCAACTCAAATTGTTTAGCAAAGCTATCTTGATTATGGAAAGTACAAAAGCGAGTGCAGCAGATATTGTCAGCGAACTTGGAAAATTAAAAACAAACCTTGAGGAAAGGGGGATAATAAATGTATGCCCAAAGAAGCAAAAAAAAAAAAAGTTTTAGAATACTAGAAAATAATGGAAGTATTAATATCAATACAATCCTACAAGAGTTTACAGCATTTTATGACAGATGTCTTTCTTACATTGAGCTGCGGGAAAACAACTAGTGATAAATATTAATAACTTCTTAATAATAAGGTATGTTCAGATGAGTTATTAAAAATTGCTTTTAACTCATTGTTGTTTTTAATAACTTCTTTAGCCTTTTCAGTCACAGGTACTTATCCTAGTGGGCTTTATTTTCTGTTGTGAGTATTTTCTCAAAATTGTCCCGGTTTCAGAACAAAATATTATGGTAAGCATATTATATATCTTATCTTATATCTTATATCCTTCCCGTGCCGTTAGACGTCACATAGGGCTCGCAAAGTAGTTCGCCAATATTTCCTGTCTTCGGCGAGTCTTTCAACCTCAACAAAGGATTTTATGCCTGTTAACTTGGCCTCTCTTAATAATGTTCTCTTCAGAGTTTCACGCGGTCTGCCCCTTTTTCTTCGGCCTGTTATGTTCCACTTGATAGCTTGTTTTGGGATTCTCTGCTCATTTCTTCTCATCAAGTGGCCAACATATGTCCATTTCCTTTTCCTGATCACCCGTGAGACTGGTTGTTGTTCAGTCATCTGTCTTATCTCTGCATTGTTCTTGAATTCATTCCACTTGATGCCGAGTATTTTCCTTAGGCATTTGTTTTCAAAAGAGTCTAATTTCTTTTCTATTTCTTTAGTTGTTTTCCAGCTTTCGCATGCATAAATGAATGTGGATATTACATTATATAGCCAGATCTACCTTGGTTAGCAAAATAGGTCTTGAAAATAACAAAGACAAAACAAAAATAATGAAAATTGTCATTAATCAAGAAGGAAATATACACGTAGAAGGAACAGCTGTTGATGAAGTAAACCAATTTGCATACCTTGACAGTTACATAGACCAAGACGGTGACACCAGGAAGAAAGTTAGAATTAGAATTGCAAAAGCAGCATTGTCCTTCAAAAATCTTGAGAACATATGAAATTCAGAAGTTATAAGTAAAAAAACCAAGTTAAAGTTATTCAATTCAAATGTGATATTCACCCTCATTTATGCATGCGAAAGCTGGAAATCAACTAAAGAAACAGGAAAGACATTAGACTCTTTTGAAAACAAATGCCTAAGGAAAATACTTAGTATAAAGTGGAACGAATTCAAGAACAACACAGAGATAAGACAGATGAGCAAACAACAACCTGTCTCATGGGTAATCAAGAAAAGGAGATGGACATATGTTGGCCATCAGAGAATACCAAAAACAAGCTATCAAATGGAGCACAACAGGCCGGAAAAAAAAGAGGTCGACCACGTGAAACTCTAAAGAGGACATTGTTAAGAGAAGCCAGTTTAGTGAGTATAACATCCCTTGATGAAGTTGAAAGACCCGCCGAGAACAAGAAATCTTGGCAAACAACTATGTGAGCCCTATGTGACGTTTAATGACACGGGAAGGATGTGAGAAGACATATATATATATCTGAACCTTAAGTGCCCAGGGCACAAACAAGGGTTTTCCACAAATGCCTGTCCTTTGCCTTTTTTTCCTGCTCTTGCCCAGGCGAACCCTCTATTACTCAATGTCCTCTCTGTTGTTCTTCTCCATATCTCTTTTGGTCTACCCTTACTTCTGTTCCCCTGTGGTGTCCATCTTAGTGCTGTTTTTGGTAGTGAGTTGTCAACCATTCGAAGCACATGACCCAACCATTGCCAGCATCTTTCCTCAATAATTGCTGCCAGTGGCTTCATCTGTACTTCTGCCAAAATATTCTTCTAATGGATTTTCCATAGAGTAGTACACTTAGAACATTACAAACCCACGCACGCACGCACGCACGCAGGCACTCACTCTCACTCACTCACACACACACACACACACACAACACACACACACACACACACACACACACACACACTCACACACACACACCAGCGTGAAACAAACGTTTGAAATGCGACTTGAAAAAAAAATAGCACCGCGCGGATACACACTCAAATACTGCTCACACACATATGCACACACACATACTCTCTCACAAACACATTTACATATACGCACAAAGAACACATCCGTGTCGATAACAAACGCAAAATGAAAGGTGAAAGTTCATAAAAGTACCTTGACTTCCTTACAAACATCCTTCACCTTACACGCAACGACGGACACAGCTGTTGTGTTGTTATCTTTGTCAACACTGCATCAACACGGACCGATATCTGATAGTTTCAGGGGCGTTTCATTTGTACAAGCAGGATAAGACATCTGTATCAGAGGGGGCGTGAGTAGGCTGGTCCAGGGTTTCTCAAGCTTTACCCTAACATAACTCTTTTTTATCTTTTAACATTACAATTTCCTCCGTATCCCATTCCTTACGTTCTATTGTAAACCTTTTTAGCGGAATTCTGCTAGGCTGGGGCAAAAGAGAGAAATTATGGCACAATTCAGAACACGACAGTTCAGATTTATAGGACATGTTTTAAAAAGAGGCAAACTGAAACGGGAAAACTGGATGGAAAAAAGGGACAGAGGAAGACAAAGAAACAAGATACCTGACGGACTCAGAGAGTGGCACGGAGCATAGTCCAAAACACGGCTTATAGACAGAGTAAAGAGTAGATGGTCATGGAAATCAATGACGACTAATCAGACATGGGCCGGAGAGAGAGGGGGAGAGAAGAAGAGAGGGGGAGAAATAGAGAGAGGGAGGGAGAGAGAAGGAGAGGGAGGGAGGGAGAGAGAAGGAAAGGGAGGGAGGGAGGGAGAGAGAAAAGGAGAAAGAGAGGGAGAGAGGGAGGGAGAGAGAGAAGGAGAAAGAGGGAGAGAGAAAAGGAGAAATAGAGGGAGGGAGAGAGGGAGGGAGAGGGAGAGGGAAGGAGAAAGAGAGAGAGGGAGGGAGAAAGAGAGGGAAGGAGAAAGAGAGAGGGGGAGGGAGAAAGAGAGGGAGAGAGAGTGAGGGAGAGAGAGAAAAAGGAGAAAGAGGAAGAGAGAGGGAGGGAGAGAGAGGGAGGGAGAAAAGGAGAAAGAGAGAGAGGGAGGGAGGGAGAGAGAAAATGAGAAAGAGGAAGAGAGAGAAGGAAAAAGAGAGAGAAGGAGAGAGAGAGAGCCCTTTCTGTTTATTCCCCACCTCCCACCTTCCCCTTGAAAACTCACTTGGAGCTCTTACTTCATCAGTTGAGAAACCTTGAGAACGCCAGCAGTAACCCAGAAGGTTGTGAGTTTGTGGCTTGTCACTCATCCTCCCCCAGTCACCTGAGCTGTAGAACTGGGTACCCTACACATTGGTTGTTGGGGGGGGGGGCGTGGGGACACGTTCAAGGTCATTATTACTGCACTTTAGACAAGCACATGTTTCCCGCCATCTCTTGATAGGACAGACCTCAGAGCTTGCACGTGCAGTTCTTAGCTGGGGGGGGGGGGGGGGGGGGGAGAAAGAGACCTTAGAGACTGGAGAGCGACGGTACAAATGGTAGAGCACACTGCCTTCAGTTCAAGAAGCCGTGTCGCTATCGATTCAGGGAATCGCTATTGGGAAAACAACTCTTGAAGATGGAGACAGTCTGCATTGGGAAAACACTCCTTGAAGACGGAGACAGTCTGCACTAGGAAAACGGCTCTTGAAGACGGAGACAGTCTGCACTGGGAAAACGGCTCTTGAAGATGGAGACAGTCTGCATTGGGAAAACACTCCTTGAAGACGGAGACAGTCTGCACTGGGAAAACGGCTCTTGAAGACGGAGACAGTCTGCATTTGCGAAAACAACCCCTTAAGACGGAGACAGTCTGCACTGGGAAAACATTCCCTGAAGTCGGAGACAGTGTTGTAAAGTGTCAAATACCAGCTTCCACTGCATACATGAATTCAGCGAATGAAGCAGTAAGGGAACATCATGCGAAAATTTGGTCACGCGAATAAAGAGGCCACAATCTAGCGCTGTCAGATCTTTTCTTGTCATTTGTAACTGCAGGCGTCTGTTCTTATTTTCAAAGGGCAGAATGTCAGACGGGCCTGCGTGCCCAATTCTTAACCCTTTTGAAATAAAGATCAATCAATCAATCAATCAATCAATCTCTTTTTTCATTTAAACGAGAAAGAAAAACAACGGTTAAAGTCAAAGTATCATATTTCCCTCCTACTGTATCAAAGCTTTACTCCTTCACGTGATTGCTGGAGTTACTTCCTACAACTTTACAGCTGGTGCTGCACGTATTTGTACGCGAAATTGTATGTAAACGTCATAGGCTTGTTAATCTAGGGGGCGTTACTCACAACTTTTTTTTGTTCTATAGCCTGAATGTTAACATTAACTCTTTGATTCAAAACAACACTGGCGGTGCTGGGTAAATCTTGCACGTCTATGGAAATCAATGTTCGGACTGAGAATTAGCAGTGTTAATGAAATGAAAAGTGGCACATTTCTAACCCAAGTTTTTAAATTATAAAGTAACTTCCTCGCAGTTTATTTCTACAGAAATTTCTCAACAATATGTTTCTGGCACAGCGTGAAAATAATTCAGGAATGAAAGAGTTAAGTCAAGAGAGATGTAATGCGTAGTTACACGAAAGACACAGGAAATCTGTTCCAGTGTGTTTGGTCAAAGAGGAGGATACACTGGCGGGCGTCCACTAAGAAACAATGGTTGGCCAACCACAGCGGGTCGAGATCCTTACCTCATTTCTCACAAGTGTTTTATGCCAACCGTGTCACAGCAGCCTTACCAAATATCAAACTGATTTTTCTTTCTATGAGCAGCCAGCTATACTGTTACAACCAAGAGGCCTACATGAGAGCTGTTAGGGAGGCAAAGTTCCGCAAGGGACATGCAAATGACTGACTGACTGATGGAGCCAGCGTATCGACTCATCGTCTTCTGTATGATATTAAAAAAGTGAAATGAAGAAATCCAAGCAAACAAGTTTTTTTTTTTTAGCTTGCAGATAATGTGGGGGGGGGGGGGGGGGTTGACGATTGTAATGACGCATGATGATGATAGCAGGTTGTTATAGGTCTTCTACTCATTTTCTTGCGCGTAAACAAAGATGATTATTACACCCCCCCCCCTCAACCCACTTCCAATCTTGTAATTTTAAACTAATGGTTCCTAAACTGTTTGTCTTTCTTTGGTAGCTGGTGAACCACTATTCTAGATTGTTCTATAAGCTTCTCTATGATTTGTAGGGCTGGGGGAACCAGTTCTAGACTATTCTATAAGATTCTCTATGATTTATATGGCTGGGAGGAAACCACTGTTTTAGACTATTCTATAAGCTTCTCTCTGATTTGTAGGGCTGAAGGAACCAGTTCTAGACTATTTTATAGGCTTCTCTATGATTTGTAGGGCTCGGGGAACCAGTTCTAGACTATTTTATAAGCTTCTCTATGATTTGTAGGGCTGGGGAACCTTTGCTCTAGACTATTCTATAAGCTTCTCTATGATTTGTAGGGCTGGGGAAACCACTGTTCTAGACTATTCCATAAGCTTATCCATGATTTGTGGGGCTGGGGGAACCACTGTTTTAGACTATTCTATAAGCTTCTTTATGATTTGTAGGGCTGGGGAAACCACTGTTCTAGACTATTCTATAAGCTTATCCATGATTTGTGGGGCTGGGGGAACCACTGTTCTAGACTATTCCATAAGCTTCTCCATGATTTGTGGGGCTGGGGGAACCACTGTTCTAGACTATTCCATAAGCTTCTTTATGATTTGTAGCGCTGGGGGAACCACTGTTCTAGACTTTTCTACTGTATAAGCTTCTTTGTCTATGATTTGTATGTGAGAGGGCTAAACAGATCCATACTTCCAATTGTATAACTTTAGTAACACAACCTTTTCCCACACAACACTGTGAGAGAAAGCCAGAAAGGGTCTTGACCAGCCAAAGGACTCCAGGCTCTGATCTCAGAATGAACCTCGTCTCTCAACTTCTCCAGAATGTAGAGTGGTGGGGTGTGCTTTGAGAGTGCAAAAACTTACGGAGGGAACCACTTTTACGGTTGCCTTCCACATATACCCTTCAGCGTCGTGTGGACAAAAAGACATCTTGATGGTGCCCAGTGATTTGCCACAAATAATGGGATATTTATGATTTCTGTAAGGTTTATGACAGAGTGGTAACAGCCATTCTCTTGTATGTAAGTTTTTTTTACTAGAGGTACCACTTTTCAGTGGCTGCACTGCTGGGCATCACCAACCCTAGTGGTATAATGCTCTACTCTGAGCTTGTGCAGTGTTTTTTTTTGCACAATCCTCCACAGCAAGTGCTGATGGAGTTGTGGCTTTAGTTCAGTGTAAATACTAAACTGCTAAGAAGTGAAACAAGACAGTCTAATATAAATAGTTTTTAATACTGGTCATACAATACATGAACAAACCAGACAACATTTTCCAGTGATTATGCCAGGATAAACACTAGGATTACATGCCATACACCAAAAATACTTGTCAGAGTGATACATGACATATTAACAGTAAAATACTCTCGAAACTTGAAGTGTTATTTTCCATTCTTAAGACACTTATATATTTATGTCAAATTTTGTCAGCCAAAGTAGTAGTATGTATTTTTGTTGTTGTTTTGTTTGTAGTTCTGCAGTTAAGATGGTTTTGTTGACACCTGCCTAAGATAAAGGTAATCCTGTCATGCCTTAGAGCCACATAGGGATATGGTGTTAGTGCCCATATTTTCCTTGACCTGTCAGCACACTAGAGGGTGATATGGTCAGTATCACGCCTGGTCGCCTTTCCTTCCCCAACTCCAGAAGAAGTCGGGTACCCATTTCTACAACTGGGTGACTGGGGCACCTTTGGCTGGATTCGAACCCCCAACCTTCGCCACTAACCACTTCACCACTCAGACACTCCTGTCTAATGAAGATCCTTTAGATGGGCAGATAACATCAGCAATGAAGAGCTATGACAGAAAACGAACCAGCCCACAGTGAAAGAAATGATAATGAAAAGACGCTGGAGATGGACAGGACATACACTTTGAAAGCTTACCTCTAACATGACAAGCTCTCACCTGGAACCCCCAGGGAAAGAGGAAACAAGGAAACACCTGACAAAGGAGTCTTGATGCAGGGATCAAAAAGACGGACTACACCTGGAGACACAAACAGCCTAGGACAGAAATAAACGGAGACCCTTTGTTGACGGCCTATGACCCAGATAGGGGTATTGAGGGCAAGAAAGGAAAGGACGTTGAAAAGGACATAAATGCTACAACTGTAAATGAAAACATTAACAAAATAATTAATATTATAATTTATCAATATGAAAGGAATAGAACATGTTGTGAAATGTGGTGTACGTGGTGTAAACTGAACGCCATAAAAAGCTCACTTTGTATATGACAAAACGGGCCTCCAGACTATAAAAACATATACAGTACTACAAACCCATACTCTCATCATCATCATCATGTGCCGTTCTGACTGGCGTTGGCTATTATGCTTCTCCAGAGTACTCGATCCTTCATGCGGGCCATCAGCTCAGTTGGTGATCTCCTCTCACACCATCCCGTCAGACTGTCCAGTATCATTTTTCTTGATCTTCCTCTTGATCTTCTTCCTTCTATTTCTCCTGTTGTTATAATATTTTCAATGCCCCTTCTTCTCATTGCATGTCCTATGAAAGTACATTGTCTCTCTCTTATTTTTTTGGCAAGATTTTTTGTCTCTCCAGCTCTTCTCATACATTCTTCATTAGTTATTTTTGCTGTCCATGGGATTTGCAACATTCTTCTAATAAACCACAAATCTGCTGCTTCCAATGATTTTTGTGCAGACCTAGCTGTGGTTAGTTGTGCCAAAAACTAACTCAACAGATGCAGAAATGTCCAACCCTAGGCCCCAGTACAAGTGCAAGGATTGAAAACTGTGGAAGAATTTCTGCTGACAGTGGGATTCACAGGGACATTCCATCTCCTTGTCCAAGTGGACATGGAAGAAAAAGACAAAAGAAAGTATGCAGTACCAGGAATTGCTCAGACAGCAATAACACAGTGGACTAAAACAAAGAAGAGAAGGTAATGAAGCAGTTTTTAACATCCCTAGTCCTGCAGTAAGAACAAACAAAATCCTTTTGAAAAGTAAAAGCTCTCCACAGAAAGTGCAACAATAATACTCATAATACAGTTAATACACTTCAAAATATGTTAAATTAACATACAGACATTCACAAAATAGTCAAAGCTCCTTTAAATATGAAATGAATGTGCGGTCAGTTGCAGGTCAGCGTCATATAGAATACAGAGGATGGAAACTAAATAGTGATGGGATGCCACACAAGCATATCAATACCAGTCCTAAATAGTGATGGGATGCCACACAAGCATATCAATACCAGTCCTAAATAGTGATGGGATGCCACACAAGCATATCAATACCAGTCCTAAATAATGATGGGATGCCACACAAGCATATCAATACCAGTCCTAAATAATGATGGGATGCCACACAAGCATATCAATACCAGTCCTAAATAATGATGGGATACCACACAAGCATATCAATACCAGTCCTAAATAATGATGGGATGCCACACAAGCATATCAATACCAGTCCTAAATAATGATGGGATACCACACAAGCATATCAATACCAGTCCTAAATAATGATGGGATACCACACAAGCATATCAATACCAGTCCTAAATAATGATGGGATACCACACAAGCATATCAATACCAGTCCTCTGCTACCAAGAGTGACACATTAAAGATGTTAACATTCACTGGATGTTACATTTCTGTATTTAACCAGCCCTACTGTACTAAATGAGATGATACATCAACTACATGAAGTACTCTATGCTTCAAAACAATACAGAATACGAAGAAGCAAAATAAATCCTCATAGCTCATAAATATGTAATAACTGACTTTGTTCAGTTATGCTGGTAACGTTTAGCACTATGAAACTGTTCAGCCACTTTATTTGGTAATGCTAGTAATGTTTAGCATTGCAAAACTATTTAGAGACTTACTTTGGTTATGCTGGTAATGTTAGCACTCAAAAACTACTGGGCCATGGTTATGCTGGTAATGTTTAGCACTTCAAAACTATTCTGTGACTTTGGTAATACTGGTAATGTTTAGCACTTCAAAACTATTTAGTGACTTTGGTTATGCTGGTAATGTTTAGCACTTCAAAACTATTGTGACTTTGGTAATACTGGTAATGTTTAGCACTTCAAAACTATTCTGTGACTTAACTGGTAATACTGGTAATGTTTAGCACTTCAAAACTATTCTGTGACTTTGGTAATGCTGGTAATGTTTAGCACTTCAAAACTATTCTGTGACTTTGGTAATGCTGGTAATGTTTAGCACTTCAAAACTATTCTGTGACTTTGGTAATGCTGGTAATGTTTAGCACTTCAAAACTATTCTGTGACTTTGGTAATGCTGGTAATGTTTAGCGCTTCAAAACTATTCTGTGACTTTGGTTATGCTGGTAATGTTTAGCACTTCAAAACTATTCTGTGACTTTGGTAATACAGGTAATGTTTAGCACTCTAAAACTATTCTGTGACTTTGGTAATACTGGTAATGTTTAGCACTCTAAAACTATTCTGTGACGTTGGTAATACTGGTAATGTTTAGCACTTCAAAACTATTCTGTGACTTTGGTAATGCAGGTAATGTTTAGCACTCTAAAACTATTCTGTGACTTTGGTAATACTGGTAATGTTTAGCACTTCAAAACTATTCAGTGACTTTGGTAATACAGGTAATGTTTAGCATTCTAAAACTATTCAGTGACTTTGGTAATACAGGTAATGTTTAGCACTCTAAAACTATTCTGTGACTTTGGTAATACAGGTAATGTTTAGCACTCTAAAACTATTCTGTGACTTTGGTAATGCTGGTAATGTTTAGCGCTTTAAAACTATTCAGTGACTTTGGTAATGCTGGTAATGTTTAGCACTCTAAAACTATTCTGTGACTTTGGTAATACTGGTAATGTTTAGCACTTCAAAACTATTCAGTGACTTTGGTAATACAGGTAATGTTTAGCATTCTAAAACTATTCAGTGACTTTGGTAATACAGGTAATGTTTAGCACTCTAAAACTATTCTGTGACTTTGGTAATACAGGTAATGTTTAGCACTCTAAAACTATTCTGTGACTTTGGTAATGCTGGTAATGTTTAGCGCTTTAAAACTATTCAGTGACTTTGGTAATGCTGGTAATGTTTAGCACTTCAAATCTTTTCTGTGACTTTGGTAATACTGGTAATGTTTAGCACTTCAAAACTATTCAGTGACTTAACTGGTAATACTGGTAATGTTTAGCACTTCAAAACTATTCAGTGACTTTAGTAATGCTGAGCACTCTGAAATTATTTAACCAAAAAGACTGAAATATGAGAAGACACAAATACTTTTAGATTTGGAAACATCTAATATCTGATATATCAGCAATGTTCAGAATTAAAGTCTTCAACTACGAGACCACATGATACACACTAAGACTGAAATACCAAAAAAAACAAACAAAAAAACCCAAGTAACGTTAGACCAAAGCAAAACTGCGCAGTGTTACTGTCAGAATGTGGCCAAACACATCAGGGCATTGGCAGCATCATTAAAGTAATGTCATATGTCATTAGCTCTGAGATCATTGCTAAATGGCATCAAATGACAAAGTCATGACACTGCAGCAAAAGTGAAATCATGATACATAATAATACAATGAAATCACTATCAAAGCAAGCAAGCTAGGAAAATTAACTTCACACACTGACTACATAGACATGACATTACAATCAAGGGGAAGTCACTACACATCACCAGGGTACATTACTCTAAGACAGATCCATGATCCTCTTGGAGATCTGTTGATAGATTCGGAAGGGCCCATGAATTTAAATGACAAAATTTCAGCTCTGTTCTCATTTTCTACACAATAATGAATGATCATAACAAAGTAATGTAAAGTATACAGACTCCCAGTGTCCTCATTAATTATACTGAACCTCACCTTCTGAAACTTGCATCATCAAAGAAAGTAATACACATCAGGTTGCGTGAAAGTGTCTTCTATTCATAAAGAAGTACATTGATCTTCAGAACTGCATGATTTGAACTCTTCCACAGAAAAAAGAACGCACATGTTCCACATGACTCTCAAGAGAGCCCCATGGCGCAGAAAGTTTTAAGAGCCTTTGACCGCAGAACAGAACGAACAGGTCTAAGGCCAACTATGCAACTGCCTAGTCCAATTAACACAGACTGTGCCAGTGGTACACAACGGTACAAACTGTACCAACGGCACAAAACAGCCTGTCACTATTACTTATATCTTATATCCTTCCCGTGCCGTTAGACGTCACATAGGGCTCGCAAAGTAGTTCGCCAATTTTTCCTGCCTTCGGCGAGTCTTTCAACCTCAACAAAGGATTTTATGCCTGTTAGCTTGGCCTCTCTTAATAATGTCCTCTTCAGAGTTTCACGCGGTCTGCCCCTTTTTCTTCGGCCTATTACTGAGAACTGTCAAAAACTTCCTCTATAACTCCAAAGTAGTCATTACTTTCTTAAAGAACTTATATTACTTCTTGAGCACACATTATACTGCTATGGCTTGAAATATTAAAACTAACATAAAAGTTAATAAACACACAATGAATATCTAACAAAGAACAAAAATATACACACATATCAAATAACTAACAAACAACAAAAATATAAACAAACATCACATATCTAGCAAACAACAAAGTCAAAAATAGACACATTTTAGTAATACTTGTTAAAACTAACAATGCTGTGATATTTTCAACAGATATACCAAGTGTTGGATCAATGACCAACAAGTTCCAACAAAAGTTGCATAACGAAATAACAAACCCCACACTTCATACAGACATAATGTATTTGACTTTCTGACTGAACAGAAACTCACTTTCTTTGCCTAAAACTTTTCCCGTCCTTTTTGAAAAAGTGAAGACCTCTTCCAGAAAATAAATTATTAACTGTACTTACCAGGTTTTATTTCATTTTGAGGTTATTTTTTTTTCATCATTCTCTGACCATTATTTAAATCTATAAAAGATAATTGAACAAATAATTAAACTGGTTAACTCAGTTGAATTATTTCTCCTTATGACATAATTAATAAAAGAAAAATGTTTTCACTTTGATTGGAAAGTCCAAAAAAAAAAAAAAAGAGAAAAAAAACAACCTCGTCTACAAAATATTGGATAGGAAAAAGTTAGTCTATCACCCGAGACAAAAGAATAAAGATCAGAATCTTTAGAACTTGTGAAACACTGATGACAATTTTATGAAGTCGTACATACCATATTTTGTCCCACCTTATAAAATATTTTATAATAAATTAACATCATCAAGTTGCATAAAAAGTGCATTTAAAAACAATGTGAATATGATTATGATTACACATTAATTACATGATTAATTAATAATGTAATTAATCATGCCATAATTAAAGGATTATATCATACAACCCATTGTTTTGTTATCCCACTGCATTACTTAATTTTAATACATCAAATTAGACAATCAATTCCACATTAAGCCACTTGATAATTTATTATCACAATCAGCTGCTTATTGTTTCAGCTGTCATATTAGATATCTGGTGACTTGTCATATTAGATAGCTGGTGATTTGTCACATTACGTTATTTAATGTCACAGAGCAGGGCCACGCCCCTCAGGGTCCAGTAATCTGGAGTTTTGTTCGTCTTCAGCATGAGAGGAAAAATGTAGGTCAGGTCAGTGCGGTTCGGTTTCTTGTACACGGGACACTCGTACATGTTGGAGCTGCGACTTCTCTCCTGGTTGCTGGCAAACACATGGACGACTGGCAGAAGTGTGTACAAAACTTTCGGGGTGGGTTCCACAACTCTGGAATTACGTTTGTCCCAGCCACAGCCATCCAGAAACAGGCCATAAATGTAGACGCCTGCGAGAGAATGAAAGAGTGCAGTGATACGTTAGGTCAGTTATTTACATGTATGAATATATTTTTTAGTACAGATGGCTCTCATCATATGCAAAACTGATATATGCAAATCTGTATTTAAGTAAGAAATGTCCAGGAGGTAAAAAAATCTGCAGAGACTGCCTACACAAATCAACACACACAGGTGAGCTGCTTGAAAGGTAAGTTGCTGCCCGGGGTGACTAAGTTTGTGATTTGGTTATGGCTATGAGACAAGTGGTCATACTCCTCCACAAGTCTTGGTCCTTGACATTTCTGAGTAACTCTCTTGCTGATATCTTTCCATGGCATGGTGTAAGGCTTCTAACATCAGCTCCCTCTGTCATCCACTGCCTCTCTTGCCTTCATTTTTGCCCATTGTTAAGATTTTTTTCCAGTTTCTCTCTTCTCATCACATGCCCCGAAAATGATGATTGCATTTTTTCTATCTTTATTATTATACTATGTTTTTAACTGCAATTATTGAGGAAAGACATTGGCTATGGTTGGGACATATGCTCTGGATGACTGACAACTCACTATAGCACTAAGATGGACACCACAAGAGAACAGAAGTAAGGGGTAAACCAAAAGAGACATGGAGAAGAACAACAGAGAGGATGTTGAGCAACAGAGGGCTCACTTGGGCAAGAGCAGAAAAAAAGGCAAAGGACAGGCATTTGTGGAAAACCCTTGTGGAAGCTCCATGTGCCCTGGGCACTTAAGGTTCAGAGAGAGAGAGATGTTTTTAACTGCAACAGCTACAACAGCTCATTAAAAAAATATGATTGTGAAGATAAGTGTAAGAAGATAATGTTCCAAGTGTAAGAACATAATGTTAAGTGAAAGAAGATAATGTTCCAAGTGAAAGAAGATAATGTTCCAACAGAAAGAATAAAATAAGAGAATTAAGATACAGCAAACAGCAAGTAACAAGATGTATCATGGTACCAGCTGTCTCTCACAATGTGACCACACATTTCATGTTGAGATACTCACCCTCACTTACATCTGAACAATGTGATCACACATTTCATGTTGAGATACTCACCCTCACTTACATCTGAACAATGTGGCCACACATTTCATGTTAAGAGACTCACCTTCGCTTGGACCTGATGAAATGTCCTCTTTCATCATCTTTGTGACCTCATTCTCCAAGAAGACAGTGTCCAGAGCCCATCCTTTGTGAGCTCTGGTAATCTCTTGTCTCATGGCAGTCAGAAAGCCCTGTTCATATAGGTAAACAATACATACATAGTTATGACACACATATTAAAAGTAAAATCCATCAGTAATGGCGTACATTATATCTGCCATCGTGATGGAATCTATTCATCCAATCACTTATTAGCTGTTTCATTACCTCCTTTATCCATACACAGTGTGATCCCTTCAAGAAAGGCTGCATGAATGTGTTGGCTAGTGGGAACTGATTCCTAACAGCAAAGAGCCTAGATTCATTCTTAGTTCTCAAAAAAACTTCACTAAACTCTGACAGATATATTTACACAGCCTGGGCTGACACTAGGTACAGTCAAGTTAAAGCTCAGCTCTGGCAAGATCTTTATCATTTTACTCTGCTTCGGCTGCCAGTCTACACTGGAACCATTGAATCAATGTTTTTTTTTTTCCTATTTTTGTTGACATCCACTTGTCTCTTTATTTTTCTATTTTATCTGTCTATTTTTCTGACAGATGAGAGAACAATCTCATAGGTGATCTGAAAAAGGAGATGGGCATATGTTGGTCATGTGATGAGAAGAAACAGTCAGAGGATCGAAAAACAAACTATCAAGTGGAGCATAACAGGCTGAAGAAAAAGAGGTTGATCATATGAAACTCTAAAGAGGACATTGTTAAAAGAGACCAAATTAGTAGGCATAAAATCCCTTGATGAGGTTGAAAAGCTTGCTGAAAACAGGAAAACTTAGCAAATTACCATGCTAGCCCTATGTGACGTTTGGTTTAAAGGCATAGGAAGGATATAAGATTTTTAAAACAGACTAGCTCCTAATCATCCATTTATAATATTTTAATCATAAAATATAAATCTTATTTGATACACACATTCTGACTTTGTACATAGAAAACAACTAACCTGAGGATTAAAAAAGCCAGTCATCCAGAAGGACGTTGGTCGCCCTTCAGACAGCCATGATGAGAACTGGGCATTGCGGTCCAGTAGATCAGTGAACCAGAATCCAAGGGTGGTGGATTGCCAGGACACCTGAAGGCACAGAGAGTGAAAGATAAAACAGGATTTACTAAGCAGAATTTATGACCTGTCACAGCCTTGTCATTTGAATGCAGGCATTAAAGACAATGTATTACACTGTCATTTCAGTACTTTTGTTGAAGGTGATGTCTCACTTAAAGATTTATGCAAGGACTTCATCTGAAAAGATTCTGATCTAAGCTTTATTTTACATCACGCTTCCTCCCATCCTCACCTTCCATACCCCCTATCAGGTCCATAGGCCATCAGCAAGGACTCTGTTTATTTCTGTCCTTGGTTGTTATCTATCTCCAGGCTTTCATTACACCCTGTAAAAGATCTTTGTGGAGAAGTTTCTTCCTCTCCCAGTATTAACTTTTCCTCTTGCTGAGCTCTTGTTGATGTTTTCATAGTTGAAGTACTTTTACACAATCGGGTAGCCTCTTCTCTCTCATCTGTTTTTGGGACTTGTCATGGCAGCATTTTACATCATGCATTGATGTTTTAATATTAGTTAGTTAGCCCATAATCTCAGCACTCAGGAAAGTCCACAGTTCTCTAATCTCTTAACTTTAGGACCATAATCTCAGAACTCAGGAAAGTCCACAGTTCTCTAATCTCTTAACTTTAGGACCATAATCTCAGAACTCAGGAAAGTCCACAGTTCTCTAATCTCTTAACTTTAGGACCATAATCTCAGAACTCAGGAAAGTCCACAGTTCTCTAATCTCTTAACTTTAGGACCATAATCTCAGAACTCAGGAAAGTCCACAGTTCTCTATCTCCTAACTTTAGGACCATAATCTCAGAACTCAGGAAAGTCCACAGTTCTCTGTCTCCTAACTTTAGGACCATAATCTCAGAACTCAGGAAAGTCCACAGTTCTCTAATCTCCTAACTTTAGGACCATAATCTCAGAACTCAGGAAAGTCCACAGTTCTCTATCTCCTAACTTTAGGACCATAATCTCAGAACTCAGGAAAGTCCACAGTTCTCTATCTCCTAACTTTAGGACCATAATCTTAGCACTCAGGAAAGTACATAGTTCTCTAATCTCCTAACTTTAGGACCATAATCTCAGCACTCAGGTGTCTTGCCACTGTTACACAATTCCCATCCTTCTGTTGACTCAGTTACATAGGGGAAAAGGGAGTACATGTATTTGGAAATCAAACAGAAAAGCTAGGCAAGAAAACCTCTACCATCAATTGTTTTACAACTCCATGCCATAGAGTTTTTTTTTAATGAGTTTACAATTTTTCATTTTTGTTACAATAATATCTTTTACACAGACAACAATATAATATTTTATCATATAAGTAACACTGAATGTATCATCTGTATCTTGCTGGGATAAGGAATAAGTTTTATTATTAACAGAAGAAAATACAACTTACTGTTATCACAAAATGTGACACATTAGGCCCTCTCTCTCTGAACCATTAGGTGCTCAAGGCAAGGGCCCCCCCTCATTTCTGTAGCAGTCTGTGCCAGATAGGGTTGCTGGCCCTATGCCAAACCCTCTTATTAGCCTTTTATAGTCATGTTTGGTAGGGTAAGGAAGTCCTGTTCTTTGTACCCCAGACATGTGCCCAGGTCCCAAGTACCACATGGGGGATGTAAGGTCCTAATTTTCTCTCTCTCTCTGAACCTTAAGTACCCATAGCACATGGGGCTTCCACGAGCCTGCCACAAATGCTAATTATTCGCCTTTTTTTTTTTCCACTCTTGCCCAGGTGAGCCCTCTATTATTCAACATCCTCTCTGTTATTCTTCTTCACACCTTCTTTGGTCTACCCTTACTCCTGTACCACTGTGGCATCCATCTCAGTGCTATCTTTGGCAGTCACAAGTCATCTAGAGCACATGCCTCAACCATTGCTACTGTAACTGATGTCAGTGGCTTCATCTGCATTTATACCAGCAAGGTGTTATTTCTTATGGTATTTGGCCAAAATGGTCTTCTGATCCTTCATAAACATTTAGTCTGGAAAGGTCCTAACTACTGTTAAATTATTAACAAAATGTTATATTTTTTTCATTTCATAATATCCAAAACTTACTGAGTAACAAATGTCATTCCTTGGAGTTTTCTCACTTTTACTGTTATTTTTTTGTGTAAAATACTGGAATGAAGTCACCAGTAAGGATGATAGCAGGTCACATAGACTTATTTTTTTTTATTTACTAGAGCAGACCAAAGAAGCAGGTTCTTCCATAGCTCCACCACCTTCAGGAATATGTTAATCTCTATGCCCTACACCTAGACTACAGATTTACAAATCTCTTATTAAGAGCACCATGTTAGGACTGTATAAGTGTTAAAACCATCTTCAGATTGCCCTAATAAGAATGCCATCTCTGACAATCATTTATCTTATGTCTTGATCTTAAAAGAAACAAAAAAATAAACAGAAGTGCAACCAAACAAAATCACGAATGTCCTCACTTTTCTCCAGTTATTCGGCACCCGGGCATCATACATGTTGTCCAGGGCGTCTCTGAGGTTTTCAGACATGATAATTGTGCCATCAATGGCTAGCTTGAGGTCAGTCAGGGTGGACCTCACTAGGCTAATCACTCGTTGCATGCGGTCAATCTCCTGACGAAGGAAGATGTTCAGTGGCTGCAGGATGCCCATTTTTTTCAGTCTATCACGAACCTGATCAATGGTAAAAAAAAAATTGGTAGAAAAGTTGAAAACACTCAATTAAATGTAGACCTTATTTTAGGCAACTGAAATATGTATCAATGAGGAAAAACTGGAAGAAGTGGAGAGTTTTGAATATCTTGGATCGCTACTAACTAATAATGGAGATACAATGTGGGAAATTAAAAGGAGGACATCTATCGCTCTTCAGAAAGTAAAACAAATAAAGAATCTGTGGAGAGGAGCAGACAGAACCACAAAAATAAGATTTTTAAGGGCATGCATCTTTCCCATAGCAACATATGCCTGTGAGACCTGGACACTTAACAAAACAGCTGAGAAATACATAAATGCCTTTGAATGTAAATGCTACAGAAGAGTTCTCCAAATATCGTGGACACAAAAAAGAACAAATATATCTATACTACAAGAGCTTAATATTGAAGAAGGCTGGCTAGTGAAGAGGATTAAAGAGAGAAAACTGAAATATTTTGGACACATTAAACGTCATGATAATTTAGAGAAGACCGTATTGGAAGGATACATAATGGGAAAAAGAAAGAGGAAGACCAAGACGAAGATGGCTGCAAGACATCGCTGACGATCTGGAAATGGATGCAACAGCAGCAGGCCATCTTGCTCACAACCGAGAGGCCTACAGGAGTGCTGTTTGGGAGGCAAAGTTCCGCAAGGGACATGCAAATGAATGAATGAATGAATGATTTTAGAGAATGAAGAAAAAGAGAAATAAATACTGAGTTGTTATAAAAAAAAATTGATAAAAAGCAAATGCAAAGATAAAGAGTACTGATGAACAATGGGAAATGCTCTGGGATCCATCCACCAAACAAGAAACTACCTATGGGAAAAAAGAACTGATAATAACATGATCTTACATCCTTCCCGTGTTGTTAAACGTCATGTAGGACCCGCATGGTAGTTTGCCAAGATTTCCTGTTTTTGGCGAGCTTTTCAACCTCATCAAGGGATGTTATTCCCACTAAACTGGCTTCTCTTAACAATGTCCTCTTATATGCTTATCTTACCCCTGTATACTACCTTCTGATATCTCATCTTACCTCATGTGTACTACCTTCTGTTATCTCATCTTACCTCATGTGTACTACCTTCTGATATCTCATCTCACCCCTGTGTACTGCCTTCTGTTATCTCATTTTATCTCATGTTTAAAACTTTCTGATATTTTATCTCACCTCATGTGGAACATGGTCCTGTGGGAGCTTATCTAGCATATCATTGGCCAGTCTGTACACAACAGCTTCTCGAGTCTCTCCACCACCACTGCCTGCATCCTTAGGCTGAATGTTCACAATTGTTGACAACATCTTGTTGGCTGTGTTGGTCTGGTACCTGAAGACATACAGCACAACTGAATGTGATGCTACTCACTACAAAACGAAAGACATTTTCAAACTGGTTATGTTAGAATAGAGGGAAAAAAATGGACATCACTGTTGTAGTACAACAGTGCCTTCTCTTGTTTTGTCTTGTCTCCTTCCTCAGGTACCTTACAGTGTCAAGATTACAGATTCTTTGACAGGGCTCAACAGTTTTCTTTATGTAAGGGGATATTTAAACTTCTTGTTATTTCCTTCATCCACTGACTGTAAATCTTTCCGCTTGTTTCCTGTTGTTTTTTTTTTTCGGTGTGAGGCAGTGACTGTGCTAGGAGTTTTCGAAACTGGTACAACTGTACTTGTCTTTCCACCTCGCACGGATAACTTTCTGAAATGCCAGTTTTTTTCAATACAGCATTTGGTACTTTACACTTACGTTTTTTAACATAAAATTAAACACACTTTACAAGCATCAGCGGAAAGTATATGTTAATGCGAATTTTATTTTTCTTGCCTTATTTGTGGTGAGATTTAATCTTTATAAAATGCTCACATGCTGAACCAAAGTTAAAACTGGCTGATGCTTCATACAAAATGAGCATCATCATCATCCTACTGGCCTGATTATCCTCCAACTGATTTTGTTGGTTGCTTTTCTCTCTCTCTCTCTCTGAACCTTAAGTGCCCAGGGCACATGGGGCTTCCGCAAGGGTTTTCCACAAATGCCTGTCCTTCGCCTTTTTTTCTGCTCTTGCCCAGGTGAGCCCTCTATTGCTCAACATTCTTTCTGTTGTTCTTCTCCATGTCTCTTTTGGTCTACCCTTACTTCTGCTCCCCTGTGGTGTCCATCTTAGTGCTATTTTTGGTAGTGAGTTGTCAGTCATTCGGAGCACATGTCCCAACCATTGCCAGCGTCTTTCCTCAATAATTGTTGTCAGTGGTTTCATCTGCATTTCTGCTAATAAGATGTTATTTCTTATAGTGTTTGGCCAAAATATTTTTCTAATTCTTCGTAAACATTTAGTCTGGAAAGAATTCAACTTGTTTTCTATGGTTTTGGTGATTTTCCAGCATTCGCTTCCATAGAGTAGTACACTTAGAACATTACTCTTAAATATCCTGATTTTCATATTTATGCTTAGTTTTTTGATTTCCATATATTCTGCAGCATTGCAAAAGCCTGGTTTGCTCTAGTAAGTCTGCTGTTGATGTCCTCTGTGCTGTCTCCATTTTCTACTACTCTGCTGCCAAGGTATACAAATTCGTTGACCTCCTCCACTAACTTGTTATCTACTCTGAGTATATTTCTGTTGTTCACATTTTGCTTCATTAACTTTGTCTTTCCTACGTTGATCTTTAGTCCTATGTTGTTTGCATTCTGAGTTAGCTTGTTTATTTTATCTTGCATATCTTTGTGACTGCTTGATAATAGACAAATGTCGTCCGCAAAGTCAAGGTCCTCCAGCACTGTGTCAAGGGTCCATTGTAAGCCTCTGTGTTTGTCTGATGTTGCCTCCTTCATTAACCAGTCTACTGCCAAGATAAATAATGTTGGTGATAGTACACATCCCTGTTTCACTCCTGTTTGTACCCTAAAGCTGCTGGAGGTATGTTCTCCACAGATAACTTTGCACTGAAAACCCTCGTATAGGGCTTTGATTACATTAACTATTTTATGGGGGAGGCCATGCCATCTTAGGATTTTCCACAGTGCATCTCTGTTGACACTGTCAAAGGCTTTCTCAAAATCTATGAATAATGCATATGTTGTGCTATGCCACTCATTTGCCTGTTCTAATATTTGTCTAAGTACAAATATGTGGTCTATGCATGATCTTCCTTTCCTAAATCCTGCCTGCTCTTTCCGAAGTTTTTCCTCCAGTGTTGGTACAATTCTGTTGATGATTATTCTGCAAAATACTTTACTGGTGAGAGGCAGTAGGGTAATGTCTCTCCAGTTCCCGCAATCTCTGAGGTCACCCTTCTTTGGTAGTTTTACTATAAGACCAGTTTTCCACTCCTCTGGGGCTTTTTCTAAATCCCAAATTTGTTGTAATATCCGGAAAAGTTGTTTTGGTGTTTCTGTTTCTTCTGCTTTCAACATCTCAGCAGTCACTTCATCTTCACCTGGTGCCCTGTCTGATTTTAGCTTCTTTATCGCCTCCTTTACTTCATTTATTGTTATAGGTCCTGTATTGATGTTTAGTTCCGTTTTTGCTTCAGGTATGTCTATTGTTTGTGCTGCTTGTGTTCTGTTTAGTAGGGTGTTAAAGTGTTCCCTCCATCTTTCAATTTTTTCTCTTTCTCCACTGACCAGTTGTCCATTGTGTGTTCTTACTGCACTTTCACATCTTGTGTTGAAGTTACCTGTCATCTGCTTTGTGATTTTATATATGGTTTTCATGTCATTTGTATATGCTGCTTTCTCTGCTGTTTCTGCTAAATTGTCATAATATTGACGTTTATCTTGACAGCATGATTCCTTCACTTCTTTGTCTTTTTGTGCATAATTACTTAAAACTCGTTTTAAGCCGTTGTGATTTGGTGTTCAGTAATTTTTTCTTGATTTCTTTTCTTTGCTCTATCTTTTCCCATGTGGTCTCGCTTATCCATTCCTCTTTTCTCCTTTTCCGATATCCCAGCACCTCTTTTGCTGTTTCCTGTAGTGTTTTATTGAACTCTAATATGGACATTTCTGCTTCGTCTTGTAGGACACTGAAGCGGTTCTTAAGTACTACTGAGAATTCATTTCTTGTTTGCTGGTCTTTCAGTTTGCTTGTATCAAAATGTATCTTTCTGTGTTCTCCGATTTTGGCTTTCCTTAATTTTAGTTTTATTTTTGCTACCAGAAGGTTGTGATCACTTCCTACATCTGCTCCTTTCCTTGCTCGTACATCTTGTAGTGACCGTTTCCACTTGTTGTTTATTAGTATGTGATCGATTTGGTTTTCTGTGGTTTTATCTGGTGACCTCCAAGTCACCTTATGGATGTTTTTGTGTTGGAAAATTGTCCCTCCAATGGTCATCATGTTTTCTTCACAGAAACTGCACAGTCTTTCTCCATTTTCATTTATTTCTCCAATTCCTTCTCTTCCCATGATTCTTCTTCTATCTTCATTTCCTTCACCTACTTTTGCATTGAAGTCGCCCAAGATGAGTAGCATATCATGCTTGGGTATTGTTTCTACTGTTGCTTGGAGGCTGTTGTAAAAATCTTCTTTTAATTCCTCTTCAGCTGCTTCTGTTGGTGCATAACAAACTATAATAGCTTCGTGAATCTTGAGTTGAACCGTGCATATAATAATCTCTCATTTATTGGGGTCCATTTCAGCAATGCTCTTGATGCTTCTTTTGTTATAATCAATGCTACTCCTCCTTCATGAAGATCTTCTTTACCTGACCATATTATTGTATCTTCTGTGTGCTGTGTTGTTAATTTCCTTCTGCCTTGTCCTGTCCATCTTGCTTCTTGTATTCCTAGTATGTCTAGTTTGTATCTGTGCATTTCCTTGATGGTTTGTGCTAGTTTTCCAGTCTGGTTTAGTGTTCTTACATTCCAGCTGCCTATTTGCATCTTATGTTTAGGTTCCAGGATGTCTGCAGTCGGGCTGGGGACTTCCAGTGGCTGGCTTTCATCCACAACCTTCATGGGCTCAGTTTCCTGATACGCATTTCTCCTTCCACCTGCATTTGCTTTTTCCCTTGCTTCCGTTTCTGTAGCAGTCTGATAGTTTTTTTACCAGATAGGGTTGCTGGCCCTATGCTGAACCCTCCTTAGTCGCCTTTTACGATCATGCATGGTAGGGTACAGTGGTCCTATTCTTTGCAGATCCCGGGTACCACACGGGGGGGTTGCTTTTATAGTAGGTTTTATAAACTGATTATGGTAACCGATGACCTCCAAAACTTTCAGTTTTTTTCTTTTATCAGTAATTTACTAGTTATTGCCAGTTAATGCAATCACTGATGTGAAGGTATGCTGTCTGGTGGTAATGTGGCCAACAATATTGCTATAAAACAAATGAAAATAATCTGAATGACCGTCAAATGCAAAAAACTTATTGCATATATAAATCAGTAAATAACAAAGCATATCACTGCATCAAGCTATATCTTTATAATGAGAGAGGATACTGCATCATTGTTTTTTTTCCAAATACTGTCTAGAAGTTAATGTTTGTGGCGTAATTTTTCTAAATATATACACACAGCAAATACCACATACTCACGTGATATCTGCATTAGGATGCAGACCAAAGCACTCTGGTGAGTCAACCAATGGAAGCGATTCTATGTAGGTCCGGTAATCATCCAAATTCTTACACTTTGGAATTTTGTAATCTGGAAAGTTTGTATAGTTTTCAGCTAGAATAATCTAGAAAGTAAGTTGCTGGGTGTTTTATCTACAGGACCTTCATATTTCAAGTTTTTGGACAGATGCGAATACTCTTGGTAGAGGCATAATTTAATGGCACTTTTTTGTATTAGTAGATACTCATAATTTTGAAATAAATATTTTACTGAGCAGCTCTTGTAACTGATTCTATTAATACCGAATTTGCACCGTTGACCATAATTACAGCAAACAATGTTTGCTTTGCAAGGTCCGGTCACTTCATGCTTTTGTCGTTTGTCTTCAACTCTGCCCTTTGTTTCCTTCTCAAATTATGCTGAACTCTTACACAGAGTAACCAGTCAACTATGTATATATTAAGAGTACGTCTTACAGACATGCAAGATTAATTATTTTGAATTAAATATATCACTTACATCTTACATCCTTCCTGTGCCGTTAAACGTCACATATGGCTCGCATAGTTGTTTGCCAAGTTTTCCTGTTCTCGGCGAGTCTTTCAACTCTTTTTCTTTGGGCTGTTGTGCTCCACTTGACAGCTTGTTTTGGTATTCTTTGATTGTTTCTTCTCATCACATGAACTACATATGTCCATCTTCTTTTTCTGATCACCCATTAGACAGGTTGTATGCTCATCTCTCTTATCTCCGAGTTCTTAAATTCGTTCCACTTTATATCAAGTATTTTCCTTAGGCATTTGTTTTCAAAAGAGTCAGTATATCACTACTTGAGTTAAACATTTATCTGAGTTAAACATATGACTACTTGAGTTAAACATATGATTACTTCAGTTAAACATATTACTACCAGAGTTAAACATATTACTTGAGTTAAATATATTACTACCAGGGTTAAACATAATGCTACTTGAATTAAATATATTACTACCAGGGTTAAACATATCGCTACTTGAGTTAAAATATATGGCTACTTGAGTTTACAACTAACACAATCTGACTTGTTAACACTTATTTTCAGCACAATCATGAAATTAAATAAAATAAAGATTGAGGTGTTCACTCAGTAAAGAGATCTTATTTCAGCCAGAAACACTGCAATGGAGAGGCAGGACAGGGTCTTGGTCAGCTATGGTTTGCAAACCCTGATACTAACTCTGTAGTACATGTCAGCTCTGAGTTGCTGACTGCCAAATCAGAATGAGGTTTTGCCCCCTTCTTGCTAGTAACATGTAGGTTACCTTTCTTTTCTTAATGTGATATTGTTTACCACAGAAATATTTAAGACCATTAAATCTTACATCATTCCCGTGCTGCTGAACGTCACATAGTTCGCCAAGTTTTCCTGTTTTTGGCGAGATTTTCAACCTCATCAAGGGATGTTATGCCCACTAAACTGGCCTCTCTTAACAGTGTCCTCTTTAGAGTTTCACGTGGTCGACCTCTTTTTCTTTGGCGTATTCTTATCTTATATCCTTCCCGTGCCGTTAAATGTCACATAGGGCTCGCAAAGTAGTTCGCCAGTTTTTCCTGTCTTCGGCGAATCTTTCAACCTCATCAAGGGATTTTATGCCTGTTAATTTGGCCTCTCTTAACAATGACCTCTTCAGAGTTTCACGTGGTCTGCCTCTTTTTCTTTGGCCTGTTGTGTTCTGCTTGATAGCTTGTTTTGGGATTCTCTGATCATTTCTTCTCATCAAGTGACCAACATATGTCCATCTCCTTTTCCTGATCACCCATGAGACTGGTTGTTGTTAAGTCATCTGTCCTATCTCTGCATTGTTCAATATGTTCGTTAAGTATTATTCTGAGAGTAAAGATCTGGTCGAGACAGCTTCTCCCTTTTCAAAATCCTGCTTGTTCTTCTCTCATTGCAGTATTCACTATATCTTTAAGTCTATTCAAAATGACCTTGCAAAATACTTTTGACACAACTGATATTAAGGTTACTCCTCTCCAGTTGTTACAGTCACTAAGGTTGCCTTTTTTTTGGTATTTTAACAATGATTCCTTTTTTCCAATTAGAAGAGACCTTCTCTTCTTTCCAAATCTTGTGAAACATTCTCTGTAGCTGTCTCATATGGCGTATTACAAGACCATTAATGTCTACACAGAAAACCATGATGAGACAAACCTGTATAGAACTGGAAGTTATCAGAGAACATGTTCTCACTGAACCACACTCGAGTGTATGTGTTCAGCAAGTTCTTGTCATAATCATCCGTGACTCGGCCACCATACTGGACCTCACCAATCATGTACCGAACGGTAACCCAGTTAACACCCTGTCAGATATAACAAAACCATAAAAAATGTTGCTCTGAAATATCCTGCTAAATGTACTGGAAATGATGACTGTGGTAAAACTGATTCTAGTACAAAAATAGGAAGAACATCATAAGTCAATGAAAACAGATGAAAATCTACAGTGTTGCAGTTTGGTTGGGAAATGTAAGACAGAAAAGAAATAATGACTGCGATAAAACTGGTTCACCTCCACATATTTTCACTGCTAAACCTGGATTATATGAGATGCAACATTCTGCTGGATGTAGCAAAATCACAAAAAAAATATTACTATAAAATAACTTGCTTAAACATAATGAAATTATACAAAATGCTACAATGAAACACTGCTAGACTTGTCAGCCGCGCCAAGCTACGCTACACAGCGCGGGCCGACCATTCTTTTGGTGAAAAAGCGCTCTCGAGTTCCGTGCGTGAGGAGACAGGCTTTCGCTCCCTTCCCGGACGGCGAGAGTGAAGGTGTTTCAATGTAGAAGCAAGTGGTTTGTCCATCGAGCGAAGCATGTAAACGGCTAGCCAGCCAGGTTCGTGCTAACGATGTAGTACGGTTTTGTCGACCGAGTCTCAAAATTGGCCCATATCTTGCAAAGAGTATCGGGTATGCAGTATGTAATGTGTGTATGTTGTGGGTGGCTGGGCTCTCTTCTCATTCGCTAGAGCAGAGAGAGCCCCCGGCCCCGCCCACCGGTTAAAGGAAGTGAAACGCCGCCGGGGTCGAAAGGGATCAGCTCTGAGCAGAGCGCTGTCTCCCTTGCCCCGCGTCGGTCTGTCAGTAGATATCCGACTAAGGTTCGGTGAAGAAAACTATCTGGCTGATCCTGCCAGTAGTCATATGCTTGTCTCAAAGATTAAGCCATGCATGTCTAAGTTCACACTGTCTCACGGTGAAACCGCGAATGGCTCATTAAATCATTCGAGGTTCCTTGGATGACACGATCCTACTTGGATAACTGTGGCAATTCTAGAGCTAATACATGCTTACCAAGCTCCGACCCTCGTGGAAAGAGCGCTTTTTTTTAGTTCAAAACTACACTGCTGGCGAGACTCCTTGAATGCCGCGCGTGGAGTGAAGCTCCTCCCGGTCAAGGAAGAAAATGCGGAAAAGAACTAAAGGTTGCTGTGCGGCGACGACGTGAAAAGGTGGTGGAAAGGATAATGTGAAATTTAATCGGTATGTCCAGTAGTATCGCTGCGAGAGTTACACATACCACGGTGCCTCTGCTCTAGAGGCCGGCCACGTCTGAATTACATCTACACTGGTGAAATATGCCTAAACCGGCACACACCAGGGGTGGAACTTGATGGCTAGACATGTCATGCCACCTCCGCTCTAGAGGTCGGTCACGCCTGATATACACCCATACTGGCGAATTTTGCCTAAACCGGCTCACGCCAGGGGTGAATCTTGAAGGCTACGCATGTCACAGTACCTCTGCTCTAGAGGTTGGTCACGTCCCAAACACGCCCATACTGGGATAATATGCCTAAACCGGCTCAACCCAGGGGTGGAAGTCACTAGTGGCGAGGATTCGTCCTCCTGGACAAAAGCTCCATCCTGGTCACAACTAGGAAGGGTAGCGGCCACAACCACAAAATGCTGAAGTCGGAGACACTGGACCAGGGCAGTCTAGACAGGCAACCACCTCTCACCCGGTGAGGATGTTTGCGTATCCTAATCACGCTGAGGTTTCTGGTGAGAAAGTCCAACTCTGGACTGAATGGGCAACCACCTCTCACCCGGCGGTGATACACGGGTATCTCAAAACATGTCGAGGTTTTCTGGTGAGAAGGTCTAACTCTGGCCTGGGTGGGCTACCACCTCTCACCCAGCGGGGATGCACTGATATCCTAAACACGTCGAGGTCTTCCGGTGAGAAAGTCAGTCTAGACTAAACTGGTGCAACGAAAACCAGTGTCACGCAATCCGCTTCAGAGACCCACCAAGAATACAGGCTAAAGCACTGCGATACTCTGAACCTCTTGTGGTCCTCTCGGGGATCTCGTGTGGTGATTTTGGGGACCACACAGGAAACTACGGGACCTAACGAGGACCACAGGCGTAAATTCAGTAGAATCACAGTGCGGTCTTGGTGGTAGAAGCAAACGAAGAAGATGAAGACTGCTAGACTTAACAAAATTATAAAAGATATTATTATGAAATACCACACTAGAAAGAACAACAAAATCATGAAATATTTTGCTCTGAAACCTTCGGTATGCTGACAACACAGTACTGATAGCTGAGAATCAACAAGATCTGCAAAATCTCTCGGATAAAGTGGCCAAAGAAAGTGAACAGAAAGGCCTTACTTTGAACATCAAAAAGACAGAGACTATGGTTATATCTAAGAAACAGAATCCACCAACATGCAGTATAAAATTAAATGGAACTATTCTAAAGCAGGTGCACAAATTCAAATACCTTGGAGCAGTAATAACTTCAGATGGGAAACGCAAAACAGAAATTAAGAACAGAATAGGCCAAGCAAAGACTGCATTTCAGAGAATGAGAAACATATTAACCAACACATCCTTATCAATGAATGTTAGAAAATGAGTCCTAAAATGCTATATTGAACCTATCTTGTTATACAGAAGTGAATCATGGACAGTAGGCAGGTCTGCACAAAAGTCATTGGAAGCAGCATGTGGTTTATTAGAAGAATGTTGCGAATTAATGGAGAATGTTTGAGAAGAGTTGGAGATAGAAAAAGTCTTATAAAAAAAATTAAGAGAGAGACAATGTACTTTCATAGGACATGAAATAAGAAGAGGGGGCATAGAAAATATTATAACAACAGGAAAAATAGAGGGATGAAGAGCCAGGAGAAGACCAAGAGAAATGATACTGGACAGTCTGAGAAGATGGTGTGAAAGGAGATCATCAACTGAGTTAATGGCATGCATGAAGGATCGTGTACTCTGGAGAAGCATAATAGCTAATGCCTGATGATGATGATGAAACATCATGTTAGATAATAATGTAATCATTACTAATCTACAGGCAGGCACACATAAAACAAGCCCCAGCATGCATGACAGCATTGAACAGGGCCCATCATGAAAATAGGAAAGATAACACACAAACTGTATTTTTCTGTTTGGGGCAGTTTAATGTGTGCCACTTTGTATTATGAAACAGCATGCCAGATTTGCTTAAAATAAGGTTCCAAAGAAAGTATTCTTTTTGCAGAACAACTCTCTCATGTTTGATACAGTTAAATATTTCATTAGAAGGTCTTGTCCCTTTGCACTTCCATCTTCTACCTAGAAGCCTGGCTTCATTCCTTCCCATTGCAGAGCTACTTCCAATGTGTACAGTCATTTGTAATTCTTCTGTACAGTCATTTGTAATTCTTCTAAGTCCAAATTACTTCCAACTTGTTCAATAATTTGGCACTCTTCTAAGTTCTCATGGCTAAATGAGGAATCTCTCATGGATGTTTTAAAAACACCTTTTTATCCGTTCTGACCTATCTTGCACTCTCATTTCTTCTCGAAGCTCACCATATATTTGCTTCAGGATTTGTCTGTTACTCATTTTAGTTAGGTATCTACTGCTGAGTGCTACCACAAGGGACGGTAACTCAGTAAAGCATCACAACATCATGACAACAGGAAAGTTAAAGAGGGTGAGGTAGACCAAGAGAGAAAATTCTGGATGGATTGGCAAGATGGCATGGAAGGAGGACACCAGAACAACTCATAGGGACAACACACAACAGAGTTACAATTGCCAACACCAGTAGGCATAGCACTTGGTAGACAGAACATTGCAAAGACAGTGAAAATCACAAATTCTTAAACAATTAATTTTTGAAAATGGTTATATTTACTTACCCTTCTCAGGTCAAGGTCATCCAAATGATTTTGTATAAACTGTATGGTTGCATTCAGATCACCTTGGTTAAACTCATAAGGAATGTTCCAACCAATTGGCCCAAACTTTCGCCTCTCCTGGACAGTTGTGTGCATGAAAGCAACAGCATACAGCATTGGCTTCCACATGGGCAGGTTGCTGTAATCCAACATTTCCTGTAAAGTTACCATTGGTATAAAAACCTGGCATAGGAGTTACCTGTCAACATGTTTTCCACCAGCGGTTACAATTCATATCAAAGATAACACTTATCTATGTTGTTGTAACATATGATAAACATGCATATGTTGCAACTGAGAATGTGCAGATGACAGCAGTCAATGTCTTGTATCTCTCTGGAACTGTGGGCTGGTGTTCTTTGCAGCCGATGCCATGAAGGTGTTGAGACACAGGTTTGTGTCTTTGGGAGCGGGTTATGGCAGCTATTTTTTCAGTCCCGGAGTGCAGCTAACAACCAGGGAAGTGTGCAATACTTCTTTAGCAGACTCCCCAGCTATGGGGACTATGATGACCCCATTAGCCAGGCTAGACCTGTTACTGGGAGTACCAACAGAGAGATGGGACAGGGTCTTGGTCAGCTATGGTTCACAAACCCTGAAGCCAGCATTTCTGCTGTGGGTTACTGATTGCCACAGTCAATATCTTGGTGTAGATCATCAACAGATGAGGGATGATTCCATAGTGGCTTTAATTCCTGGAACTAACCAGAAAGGTTTCTTGTTCAGCAACTTTCCTACTCAGGTAACCCTCATTTGACATAAAGCTAGGTCTATGTAAATGGAACTAGCAGCTATTATACCTGTGTGACACCTGTGTAGCCTTGTATATAAATGGAACTAGCAGCTATTATACCTGTGTGACACCTGTGTAGCCTTGTATATAAATGGAACTAGCAGCTATTACACCCATGTGACACCTGTGTAGCCTTGTATATAAATGGAACTAGCAGCTATTATACCTGTGTGACACCTGTGTAGCCTTGTATATAAATGGAACTAGCAGCTATTACACCTGTGTAGCCTTGTATATAAACGGAACTAGCAGCTATTATACCTGTGTGACACCTGTGTAGGTTCTCTTTAGACCAGCCTTAATCCCCATGGGAGGTTCATTGGTGAACTTGATGGAGCTCTGCAGGAGGTTGATGGGAAACTTCGGGTGCTCCTCTGTTGTTAGCCACAAACGGAACTGCTCATTCATATTTTCTGTTGTCAGAACCTGCATTATCCACAAAAATGAAAGCATTTATAATGATAACAAAGCATTATAAGTTTTAAAACTATAATTAACTCATTGCATATGCGGAAAAAAAAACCATGGATTTACATTATTGAGCGGGTGTTGTGATATTTTTTGGGTACCTCTCTAAAATTAATTGTAACAAACTAAATCTGTGTTCAACATAAGTGTATCACATATCAAAATAAGTGAGATTGAATGAGGATTTCATAAATTTTATTTGTCACAAAAAAAAGAGAACTAGTGAGAAAAAGATTGAAAAGTTTGTAAGCTAAAAAAAATGTATTTTAGGCTGAGAAAAAAAAAATTATGTTCTACTTACCCTCAATGTGAATATATTCCAACCGAATATAAATCCAATTTGGCACATTTTGTTGTGAAATCCAAATGAATCACATCTTATATACATTACTTCTTGCCCATTCTGGTCACCACCAGGAAGGGTAGCGGCCACGACCACAAAATGCTGAAGTCAGAGACACTGGACCAGTGCAGTCTAGACAGGCAACCACCTCTCACCCGACTGGGATATATTCATATCCAAACCACGTCGAGGTTTTCCAGTGAGGAAGTCTGGCTCTAGGCTAAACTGGTGCAACGAAAACCACAGTGTCACGCAATTCTGCTTCTGCGACCCACCGAGAATAAAGGCTCAAGCCCCACGATGCTCTGAATCTCTTGTAGGACCTCATGAGTAAACAGAGTAGGATCATGAAGCGATCTTGGTGGCAGAAAGGACCACATGAGCTCCATGATAGGAATACAAGAGGTTCAGAGTATCACAGGGATTGAGCCTGAATTCTTGGTGGGTCTCAGAGGCGGGATTGCGTGACATAGTGGTTTTCGTCGCACCAGTTTAATCTAGAGTTGGACTTTCTCACAGGAAAACCTTGATGTGTTTTGGATATCAGTATATCCCCGCTGGGTGAGAGGTGGTTGCCCATCCAGCCTAGAGTTTAACTTTCTCACCGGAAAACCTTGATGTGTTTTGGGATACTTGTGTATACCCGTTGGGTGAGAGGTGTTTGCTCATCCAGTCCAGCGTTTGACTTTCTCACCGGAAAACCTCCGCGTAATTAGGATACGCATACATCCCCGATGGGTGAGAGGTGGTTGCCTATCTAGACTGCACTGGTCCAGTGTCTCCGACTTCAGCATTTTGTGGTCGTGGCTGCTACCCTTCCTAGTTGTGACCAGGATGGAGCTTTTGTTCATGAGGACAAATCCTCGCCACTAGTGACTTCCACCCCAGGGTTTTAGCCGGTTTAGGCGTATTATCCCAGTTTGGACGTGTTTAGTAAGTGACCGACCTCTAGAGCGGAGGTACCGTGATATGAGTAGCCGTCAAATTTCGCCACTGGTTTAAGCATATTTCACCAGTATGGGTGTATATCGGATGTGGCTGACCTCTAGAGCAGAGGTGCCATGGTATGAGTAGCTCTTGCTGCGAGACCACTAGACATACCGACTAAGCTTCACTTTATCCTTTTCTATCACCTTTTCACATCAGCGCCGCATGGCAACCCTAATTTCTTTTTCAAATTTTCTTCATTGGCCGGAAGGACTTTCTCTCCACACGCGGGATCCGAAGAATCTCACCAGCAGTGTATCTTTTTTCCTAAAACATTCTGCATTTATGAAATCTTCATAGATTTACAGCTATTTGGATGTATAATACGTATACTTATAACGTGGAAATAATTTCTTACATTCACTTTTACACTTATCCCCTATACATATCAAGACCTGCACTTTTTGTCTGGCAAAGACCGGAATGTCCTTGTTTTTCCCTCAGGCACGGGAATAATAATAATCTAATAAACTAATAATAATCTAATAAACTAATAATGATCTAATAAACTAATAATGATCTAATAAACTAATAATGATCTAATAAACTAATAATACTCTAATAAACTAATAATAATATAATAAACTAATAATGATCTAATAAACTAATAAACTAATAACGATCTAATAAACTAATAATAATAATCTGATAAACTAATAATGATCTAATAAACTAATAATAAACTAATAATGATCTAATAAACTAATAATAATCTAATAAACTAAAAATAATCTAATAATGATCTAATAAACTAATAATAATCTAATAAACTAAAAATAATCTAATAAATAATCATAGGTGGCATAAAAAATATACAAGAAATTAGACTCTTTTAAGAACAAATGCCTAAGGAAAATACTCGGTATAAAGTGGAACGAATTCAAAAACAACGCAGAGATAAGACAGATGAAACAACAACAACCTGTCTCATGGGTGATCAGAAAAAAAAGAGATGACATATGTCGGTCATGTGATGAGAAGAAACAGTCAGAGAATCCCAAAACAAGCTATCAAGTGGAACACAACAGCCCGAAGAAAAAGAGGTCAGCCACGTGAAACTCTAAAGAGGGCACTGTTAAGAGAGGCCAAGTTAGTAGGCATAAAATCCCTTGATGAGGTTGAAAAGCTTGTCAAAAACAGGAAAACTTGGCAAACTACCATGCGAGCCCTGTGTGATGTTTAACAGCACAGGTAGGATGTAAGATACTGGCTAGTGAACTCATCTCTAACACAGAGGTTGGTAGTTAAAGTCTTAGCTAGAGGTTAACTGTAGAAATGAGTACCCAGCTCCTTGTGAAGCCAAGGAAGGAAAGTTAGTCCAGCATGGTAGTGACTCTAGTGTGTCATTAGGTCAAGGAACACATAGACACTAACACATCCTTACATGATTCTGCTGAATGGTAGGATTATAGTTTATTCCCCCTAAGAATCATGTGCCATAACTGCTCTAGAATGTAACATTCAATGTGCTATAACTGCTCTAGAATGTAACATTCAATGTGCTATAACTGCTCTAGAATGTAACATTCACTTCCAGCTCAATGTCAGTTGCAGACTCCATGTCAGTGCAAGACTAACTTATTCTGCCATCACTATCCTGTGACACATCCATATTTTAAAAATTCAGGTAACTGATCACCTGCTTGCCTTTATGGTGTATCATGTTCAGCGAATTTCTGTTAATCTCTTGATATTGTCCACCAATCAGTATTGTCCCCTTACTCTTTTCCCTTCAACTTTCCATCAAGTAAGGTTTTTTTTTAACTTAAAAGATCTCTAGACACGTTTTCCATGTATGGTTTTCTTTAACTTATAAGATCTCTAGACATGTTTTCTATCAAGTATGGTTTTCTTTAACTTATAAGATCTCTAGATATGCTTTCCATCAAGTATGTTTTTCTTTAACTTATAAGATCTCTAGACATGCTTTCCATTAAGTATGTTTTTCTTTAACTTATAAGATCTCTAGATATGCTTTCCATCAAGTATGTTTTTCTTTAACTTATAAGATCTCTAGACATGCTTTCCATCAAGTATGTTTTTCTTTAACTTATAAGATCTCTAGACATGCTTTCCATCAAGTATGTTTTTCTTTAACTTATAAGATCTCTAGACATGCTTTCCATCAAGTATGTTTTTCTTTAACTTATAAGATCTCTAGACATGCTTTCCATCAAGTATGGTTTTCTTTATCTCTAGACATGGTCAAAATGTATGAATGTCTGTTCTCAAGTTTTCAGTTTACATGTCTTCCTCCATGCCCACAAAATACTCTCCATTCTTCAGAATGTCCACATATCAAGGGCCTCTGATTTCTGTTCTTCTTGTGTAATGTTCATGTCTGCACCACAGACGTGTGTGCAGCATACACAGTATTTGCTTCATTCAGTACAGCTAACAGAAAAGGTGAAGTATTTGACATATTTTTCAAAAAAATCTTGCCGACTTACAGAGTCCAACAATTCATCCATGAAATCCAGGCCTAAATGGCAGTTTTGCAGCAAGACCCAGCGGCCTTCAGCCATGGACAACTGCATCAGACGTCTGGCATGAACATCTTGACCCTGTCCCATTGAGATGGCCCCACACTCTGGAAACAAAGCAAGAGAAACTCTTCTTATCAAAGACTAAACAAGGCTGAAACAGACTTAACTTCTTTGAGTGTGACTTTTAGATATAGCTACCAAAATGATTTTTAATAGACCTCGGAATCATGTGATCTGTATAGTCAAAAGTGTTTACTGCGAGTGTTTTTTTAACTAATTAACATATGCTCTTTTTGTTGCTGTTCTTTTTATTTACATCTCCTGCTCCTAATTTACTCATAAACCCTTTCCACTTTGTCTTCTGGTTACAAGAGGCCTTCATTTTGACATCTACTTACTAGACCTTCATTTTATCTTCTAAAGCACTTCTGTTTTGCCTTCTACTTACTAAGTCCTTCATTTTATCTTCTACTAACTAAAGCACTTCTGTTTTGCTTTTACTTACTAAAGCCCTTCATTTTATCTTCTACTGACTAAATACCTTCTGTTCCTTCTACTTACTAAAGCCCTTCATTTTATCTTCTACTGACTAAATACCTTCTGTTTTGCCTTCTACTGACTAAATACCTTCTGTTTTGCCTTCTACTTACTAAAGCCCTTCATTTTATCTTCTACTAACTAAAGCACTTCTGTTTTGCCTTCTACTTACTAAAGCCCTTAATTTTATCTTCTACTGACTAAATACCTTCTGTTCTGCCTTCTACTTACTAAAGCCCTTCTGTTTTGCCAGTCGCTCAATGTTCTCTGTGGGATCAGATCCCATGGACAGGAAGCAGATTAAAGGTGTCCTGCATGTTGACTCTACCCACATCAGCTCCAGATTAAGGATGACACCTTCAGCATACTGGAATAAGATCAGGTATTGTGCCATTAATAAAAAAAACTAAGCAAGGACAGTCTGACTGGGACACTGGATATGACCTAGCTATGCTGCTGATCTGAAGGAGCTGCTTCATTAAACCTGGGACATGCCCGCAAGTTTTCTGCGCTCAACTTCCTGACTGGGATACATGTGTAGAAAGTTAACAGTGTCTGACACTTGAATCATAATGTTGATGCCTGTTGGTTTATGTTCTTAGTAAGAATGGAGTCCTTATACAGATCTTGTAACAGGTATAGGTAAAGTCAGGTTTTGCAGTTTTCTTAATTTCTCAGAGTAAGCTTCTTAATTAGCTCCACCATCATGAGAAAACACTGATATTTCTCCATTGGCCAGGCTCCGTGAACACATGGACCTGTTTCTAGAAGCACACTGGCAAGAAAGGGCAGGGTTCAACTACATACAGTTTGTTAGCCCTGACAACCATATTCTTCTCTCATATAGTCATCTGTGTTCTAGAAATCATATTGTGAAGCAAACAATGTGATGTTAGATTGCTGAAACAGCAAGCACAGCAATGAAACAAACAGGAGTTAGTCTCTCATATGAAAGCGGTGATACTCTATAGCAACTTCCTTGGTTTATTTAGTGAAAAGATACTACATGGACAGGAAAGAAATAAACAAGAGGTTTTCTTACATCTTACATCCTTCCTGTGTGGTTAGACGTCACATAGGGCTCGCATGGTAGTTTGCCAAGTTTCCCTGTTTTCGGCGAGCTTTTCAACCTCATCAAGGGATTTTATGCCTACTAATTTGGCCTCTCTTAACATATTTGTTTTCCAGCTTTTGCATGCATAAATGAGGGTGGATATTACATTTCAATTGAATAACCTTAGCTTGGTTTTTATGCTTATAACTTTTGAATGCCTTATGTTCTTAAAATTCTTGAAGGTCAATGCTGCTTTTGCAATCCTAATTCTAACCTTCTTTCTGATGTCATCATCCTGGTCTATGTAGCTGCTGAGGTATAGTGGAGGCTTACCAGAATAACTTAAATTCAAACAGCAGTAACAACAAGCAGAGATAGACGCTTAAAGAAATATTATGGACATACTAAGGCACAAAACTGTAAGGACAAGAAAAGTTTGAGGCACAAAACTGTAAGGACAAGAAAAGTTTGAGACACAAAACTGTAAGGACAAGAAAAGTTTGAGGCACAAAACTGTAAGGACAAGAAAAGTTTGAGACACAAAATTGTAAGGACAAGAAAAGTTTGAGGTACAAAACTGTAAGGACAAGAAAAGTTTGAGACACAAAACTGTAAGGACAAGAAAAGTTTGAGACACAAAATTGTAAGGACAAGAAAAGTTTGAGGTACAAAACTGTAAGGACAAGAAAAGTTTGAGACACAAAACTGTAAGGACAAGAAAAGTTTGAGACACAAAACTGTAAGG
Source organism: Achatina immaculata (assembly GCA_009760885.1). Taxonomy (NCBI): domain Eukaryota; kingdom Metazoa; phylum Mollusca; class Gastropoda; order Stylommatophora; family Achatinidae; genus Lissachatina; species Lissachatina immaculata. The sequence goes on along the minus strand of CM019695.1, from coordinate 7,752,349 downwards.
ACAAGAAAAGTTTGAGACACAAAACTGTAAGGACAAGAAAAGTTTGAGACACAAAATTGTAAGGACAAGAAAAGTTTGAGGTACAAAACTGTAAGGACAAGAAAAGTTTGAGGCACAAAACTGTAAGGACAAGAAAAGTTTGAGACACAAAACTGTAAGGACAAGAAAAGTTTGAGACACAAAACTGTAAGGACAAGAAAAGTTTGAGACACAAAATTGTAAGGACAAGAAAAGTTTGAGGTACAAAACTATAAGGACAAGAAAACTTTGAGGCACAAAACTGTAAGGACAAGAAAAGTTTGAGGCAGAAAACAGAGCAAGATGATGATGGTGCCGTAGGAGAGTCTTATCTTACGTCCTTCCTGTGCTGCTAAATGTCACATGGGGCTTGCATGATAGTTTGCCAAGTTTTCCTAAATGATGTTATGCCCACTAAACTGGCCCCTCTGAACAATGTTCTCTTTAGAGTTTCACGTGGTCGACCTTTTTTTCTTTAGCCTGTTGTGTTTCACTTGATAGCTTGTTTTGAGATTATCTGATTGTTTTTTTCTCATCACGTGACCGACATATGTCCATCTTCTTTTTCTGATCACCCATGAGACTGGTTGTTGTTCAGCCATCTGCATTGTTCTTGAATTCATTTCACTTCATGCCAAGTATTTTTCTTAGGAGAGTGGACAATATTAAATGATGGATGGGATCCAGCATGGCCAAATAAAGAAACCAAGGGAAAATACAGAAAAGACTGGGTTCATTTCAGATATCCTTCCTAGCAGATGATGATGATGATGGTGGTGGTGGTGAAAAAATAAAAAATCACCAATGTGACTAACTCTCCCATTTCTTGCAAAGACTAACTGGATTTTTACACAAGCTGTTCATTCATTCATTATGTGCTGCAGAGTTATGCACTGGCAGTTGTGCCTGTCCCATTTTCTGGTCACTGACATTTCCCATTAACTTGGCTGTCTCTCTGATGTAACTGTTTTCTCTTGGCTTCATACCATATGTAACATTTTGCCACATGAATGAAACAGATCACATGGTCACAAATAGAATGGCTTCAAATGATAGCACTATCTCCACTTTAAATCTGAAAATCATTAAGACAGATATGGCAAAACCAGGAAAGTAAGGGGCTTTCTCTTTTTAGTTTTCATTTGCAAAAGGCACAACAGAAATGCATTACCTCATGTCCCAGAGCTTGAGAGACATACATTCTGGCCATTGGAACAGTTCGGTCAGGGCACCATGACCTTACAAGCAAAAGCTTCCTGAAAAGGTCAAGGCTGTTGCTGTAACCATCTGGAATTGGTGCTTCTTCAGGGGCATCTTCATCAAACCATGTTTTCCATGCCTGGAGGTTATAGTTATGTGAAGAGTCAATGAGACACAAATATATGTTTTCCAGAAAAAGATCAACACTTTTGCAAGTCACAGCAAGATAAAGATCAATATCTCTACAGGCCTGAACAAAAAAGAAGACCTCTACATGTCATTATATGAAAAGGATCAAAATCTCTACAGGTCTAAACAAATAAAGATCATATGAAAAAGATCAATATTTCTACAGGTCTAAACAAATAAAGGTTTCTACATGTCATTATATGAAAAGGATCAAAATCTCTACAGGTCTAAACAAATAAAGATCTCTACATGTCATCATATGAAAAGGGTTAATATCTCTACAAACTTAAAAAAAGGCTATATGTAGATTACAATCTCAGATGGATCAGTGTCTAGCAGGGTCAGAATAAGAAAAACCAATAAAACAGTGCTGCTTAACAGGTCTGAAACAATTCAAAATATGATGAGGAACGTTAGAGAAGATGTAGACAAAGAATATTACGATGCCATAACAACTGGAGGTTATGAAAAAACAGAGGCTAGATAGGCTCATGTCACAGTATTACTGTCCACAACACAAAAAGGAATGGAAAAATGAATTATGTCAGTCTGTAAGAAGAGTGAAGAGCAAAAACCTCTATCTTAATGCAAAGAAAACTAAATTGATGACAAATGACAAAACAAATAAGGCAGCTGAAATATGTATCAATGAGGAAAAACTGGAAGAAGTGGAGAGTTTTGAATATCTTGGATCACTACTAACTAATAATAGAGATACAATGAGAGAAATTAAAAGGAGGACATCTATAGCTCTTCATAAAATAAAACAGCTAAAAAGAACTATAAAAATGAGGTTTTTAAGGGCATGCATTTTTCCCATTGCAACATTTGCTTGTGAGACCTGGACACTTAACAAAACAGTTGAGAAATACATAAATGTCTTTGAATGTAAATGCTACAGAAGAGTTCTTCAGATATCATAGACACAGAAAAGAACAAATATATGCATACTACAAGAGCTTAATATTGACGAAGGTTGGCTAGTAAAGAGGATTAAAAAGAGAAAACTTAAATATTTTGGACACATTAAACGTCACGATAATTTAGAGAAGACAGTCTTGGAAGGGTACATAATAGAAGAAAGAGAGGAAGACCAAGGCGAAGATGGCTGCAAGACATCGTTGATGATCTGCAAATGTACGCATCAGCAGTAGGGCATCTTGCTTACAACCGAAAGGCCTACAGGAGAGCTGTTAGGGAGGCAAAGTTCCACAAGGGACATGCAAATGAATGACTGAGTGACTGATATCAATTCAAATTCTCAGATTAGGATGGGTGACATGAAAAAAAAAACCCACTGAACCAGCTCATACTAGGTTTATTAGATAAAAGAATGGATTACCAAAGAGTTCTACTGGCATGGTTATGCAGAACTGTGGATTACCCAAGAGTTCTACTGGCATGGTTATGTAGAACTGTGGATTACCCAAGAGTTCTACTGGCATGGTTATGTAGAACTGTGGATTACCCAAGAGTTCTACTAGCATGGTTATGTAGAACTGTGGATTACCCAAGAGTTCTATTGGCATGGTTATGTAGAACTATGGCATGGTTATCTCTACAGAATAAGAAAGATAAATATCTTAACAAGCAGAAACAACAAAAACTATAAATAATGAAAATAAGAACAGAAGATAGAAGCATTCTTAAAAATATTCTTTTCCAACAATTGGCACATGGCTAAAAAAACAAAAACAGGCTACATGCTTGGAACAGATAATGGTACTAGACACAGAATGCAATATAATGGGACCGTACAGACAGCTATCTGAGCTGGCAAAGATCTCTGAGGCAACAGTTTTAAAAAGATTTTTAAAATTCTGAAATATAGAGCACTGGAAAAATAGAAATATCAGACAAAACACAGAGGTTATAATTTTCTTGCTTCAATGATAGAAATAGCCAGTTTTCCTTTAAAAGACAGAAATACCTGGTTTTGCTTCAAGGACAAACATAACCAGTTTTCCTTCAGAGATAGAAATGACTGGTTTTGCTTCAAGGATAGAAATGACTAATTTTGCTTCAAGGATAGAAAAAGACTGGTTTTGTTTAATGAACAGAAATGACTGGTTTTGCTTAAAGGACAGAAATGTCTGGTTTCGATTCAAGGATAGAAATGACTGGTTTTGCTTCAAGGACAGAAATAACAAGTTTTTCCTTTAGAGACAGAAATGACCGGTTTTGCTTCAAGGATAGAAATAACTGATTTTGCTTCAAGTACACATCTTCCCAGAGTCATAAATGACTAATGCAAGCTCCTACAATCATTACAGAACAGAAACTATTTGTAACTCTTTCCGTGCCACAGGAAGAAATGCAGATGTTCAGTTGGGTGGCAAATTAAAAGCGCGGGTCTTGATCTGTATAGGGGGTATAGCTGTAAAATTGAAATAACAAAGTATTTCCACATATTTCCACGATAAAAGTATATGTATTATGCATCAAAATAGCTGTAAATGTAAGAATGAAGAGTTTTTTAGGAAAAAAGAAGTAGTGTGATGATTTTAGCTAATAACTGTGTCCTATTTACCATCAGGTAGGTCTAGATCTACCATCGACGATGTCTAGATCGACCTATAGCATCATCCGATCTCGTAGTGTGATAGTATGTAGCAAACTCTGTACAATAATGTCTGAAATAACCTTCTAACTACTTCTTCAGTCTGTTTTATAGCATTTTATAGGTCAAAATCTACTTGAGGCATATTCACGAACAGTGGTCTGGTCATAGGGCTTGTCCGTATGCCTCAGAAATCACACAGAATAGTGAAATTTCTCCAAAGAGAGACCCATTTTCACTCGGTTGAAAAGCATGCTTTGGACAGAACTAAGACAGGTCACCGGGTATGCGCAAATAAAACGTGTACAATTAAAAAATTACACCATCTTTTTAGACATGAAACAAGTGGTAAAATTTTACCAAACGGCACTCAACGGACAAACTGGAATTGGTAAAATTTTGCCAAATGGCACGGAAAGAGTTAATCTGAAGTTGATCAGGTTACTGAGAACTTTGTTCTGAATTTCATGTAATACCTTGTCATTTCTAATGACCTGTGAGAGTATCTGACTGAACATAGGGAGTTTACTCAGCTCCACAAGGTTCAGCCAGGTCATGTCCATGATCCACTTCTTTGGTTTGGGTTCCACAGTATTAAGATCCAGGGCTGCACCACCTGTGGTGGAAAAATGACACATGGAGATTTAGCTATCACAGTTGTCAATATCTAACACCATAATTTTCTAAGTCTGTTGCACTAACTTGCATTCTGTTAGTAAAGTGATGACAAACATGTCTATTCATTTTTTAACATGTCATAGTAGTGAACTGAACTTCGTGTCTGACCTCTTCCTACAATGACCAGCACTTGGCCAAGTCAACATATGACCAGATGGCTGGTACTAAATGTGGCCACTAATCAGTCATCATCATCATCAGGTGCTGTGATCTCCTTTCACACCATCCCGTCACTGTCCAGTATCATTTCTCTTGGTCTTCCTCTTGATCTTCTTCCCTCTATTTTTCCTGTTGTTATAATATTTTCAATGCCTCCTCTTCTCATTGCATGTCCTATGAAAGTACACTGTCTCTATCTTATCTTTTTGACAAGGTTTTTTTGTCTCTCCAGCTCTTCTCATACCATGCACTAATCAGTGCATGAATCTAAATGGATTGCTTTATAAAAAAAACCATACAGAATGCTGATGGTAGGATAAGAAATATTTAAACACTCACCCTTGATAAAAACACCAAACTCCTCCGCTTTAACTCTTCCTGCTGCCATCTCAATTTTCAGCGTCAGCAAGATCGTGTACAGAAACTTGTCGGCCTCGTACAGGCCACGGCAAGTGTATTTAAACACTGACAGTGTCAGGTAATCGATAATGTTGTTGATTCTCTTGCTTGTGATGGGGGACTTCTGGGAGTTGGCCATGGACAAATCAAAGAGCTCCAAGAACTGCTTCAGGGATGTCTGGTACATGACATTCACAAGACTCATCTCCACAATTACAAAGTATATTATGCTGCCCCTTGTTGCCACTGAAATGAGGGAAATTTTTCTTTTTTTTAAACACATTTCTATAGCCACAAATGTGCAACAAGTCATTGTCGTTAAATGTGAGAAAGAAAAGTACTACAGTGCTATACGTGCTATACTGAACCTAATTTGATATACGGATGTGAATCACTGACTTGGCAGGCAAATGAGTAAATCACTGGAGGCAATAGAGATGTGGTCCTTGAGAAGAATGTTGAGGATCTCAAGGACAACCAAGGTAACTAATGAGCAGTGTTTGAGACAAGCTAATGAAAAATGTAGTTTAATAACAAAGATAAGGAAAAGGTAATCATCATTCTTGGGACATGTGATGAGAAGAGAGAAATTGGAAAGCATCATAACAGTGGGAAAAACTGAAGGCAAGAGAGGCAGAGAATGACAGAGGGAACAGATGTTAGAAGGCCTGACATTGTGGCACGGAAAGAAATCACCAAACAGGGTTACTCAGAAATGTCACAGACAGATTTGTGGAAAAGTATGACTGCCCATGCCGCTCTGCATGGCATGTGATGATGATGACAACCACAAGATAAATAAGATGTTGAAATAAAAAAATGTAAAACATGAAATCATCAAATACAGTGCTATAACTATACATGAATTGCATAGTTTATATTGAACTATGAAGCTATTTTGGACACATTAAACATCATGAGAATTTAGAGAAGACAGTCTTGGAAGGGTACATAATGGGGGAAAGAAAGAGAGGAAGACCAAGGTGATGATGGCTGCAGGACATCGTTGATGATCTGCAAATGGATGCATCAGCAGCAGGGCACCTTGCTTACAACCGAGAGGCCTACAGGAGGCAAAGTTCCACAAGGGACATGCAAACGACCGACTGACCGAGTTTCTTATGAAAGAGCCACGGGTTAGTTGACCAGTCTGTAAAATTGTTGCTAAAAAAAAAAAAAAATGACATACTTGTCTATGAAAAAGTAAGTGCAGCTTGTCAGTGCATTAAGGTATAAGTGATGTTTAAACAAAAAATCAGCACTTTGTATGTTATGAGAAGACAATAAATAAAATGGTTGTTGTTCTTCAATCTCCCTGGAACTGTGAGCTGGTTGTCTGTTGCAGCTGACGTGGTGAGGATGTTGAGGCACAGCATCATGCCAGCTTGGGAGCGGGTTATGGCAGCCATTTTTTTTCCAGTTGTTGGAGCTAAAAAAAAAAAAAACAGGGGTGTGCAATGACTCCTCAGCAGGCTCCACCGCCACGGGGACTACGGCAATCCTTGCTTCATTAGCCAGGCTAGGCCTGTTTCTGGGGACATCAACAGAGAGGTGGGACAGGGTCTTGGCTAGCTACAGTCCATCAACTCTGATGCTAGCGTGCCAGCTATGGGTTGCTGATAGTCAGATCAGACAGCGTCTTCACCTTCTTCATTTATGAATAATGCTGCTTGTATGTCAGAAAAAAAAAAATCTATTTCTGAGACCACTCTGTGATTCTTAGCATCCATCTATGATCAAGAATAAAAATGGAAAAAGAAAAACAAAATCACAGAACTCTGCAAGCATAAAACCTCTATAACAGAGTGAAGCAAGATGTATCATTATATATCAGGTTGCTGTGGAGTTAAGAAGAAATGGAAACAGAATCAAAGTTAAAAAGAAAAAATATTGGACTAAGTTCAATCCAGTGAGTGGAAAATGCAAGAACACAGAACATAGTAAATCAATCAGAAATATGTAGTTTTTTTGGTTTTTTTTTTGGGGGGGGGAGGGTGACATATACTTTAAAAATTTAGCTTTTTTTTATGACAGAAATAACACATACAGAAAAGTGTGGAAAAAAAAGAAATAGAAACCATGAAAACAAAATGAACAAAGAATTTTTGTTTGTGTCTAAAGAATAATAATATACAGAAAATGACACCAGAAGGATGATGATGATCATGAAACAACCGCATGAACAACATGAAAAATGAAGTGAAGCACGGCCAAGTGCAAGATAAAAGCAGCGGACAGGACAAAATGGAAATCCACTGCAGCCATCCTTCTGTCGGGAGATGTTGTAAGATTATGATGACGAATATAAACACAAAGGGAAGATAACTGAGGGCTACATTTATCCAACAGTATAGACTGCCAGATTGGCACTAAAGCCTGTACAACAAAACATAGTATAATTCTTCTCTCGTAAGTCTAATCAGACATAGACTACTAGACTTACTCACTGATCATCATTTTCCTACTTGTATTTTTCTCAAAAAAGCTATTTTTTTCTTCTTCAAAAAGCTCAGCGTAAAATATACCTGGTCGAAACTCTTCTCTGGCAGAGTTGATCTTGACCTCAGTGTCAGCAGCGATGGACAGCTTCTCACTGACCTCCTCGGCTGTTGTTTTCGTCACCTTCAGTACCTCAATCAGCGACTCGTCCTCCACCAGTGAACCCTACAGCAATGTTCAGTATCACAATTCTCTATTTAACAGTTCTTTTCATGAGAAAAATATTTAGTTAAATAATAAACAATTTGTTCATCGGAGACTCTGATGCCATGAGATGACAGGAGTTATAGAATACAATCACTTGAAAACTCAAGAGAAAATGAAAAAAAAAAAGGAGCCTGGGAGAAGACTAACTGAACTGGTGATCATTTGGCATGGGAAATATTTTTTTTACACCATCAGTATAGTCATATGAACAACAACCAGTCTCATGGGTGATCAGAAAAAGAAGACTGACATATGTCAGTCACGTGATGAGAAGAAACAATCGGAGAATCCCAAAACAAGCTATCAAATACAGCACAAAAGGCCAAAGAAAAAGAGGTCGACCACGTGAATCTCTAAATAGGACATTGTTAAGAAAGCCAATTTAGTAGGCATAAAATCCCTTGATAAGGTTGAAAAGCTCACCGAAAACATGAAAACTTGGCGAACTACCATGTGAGCCCTATGTGATGTTTAATGGCATGAGAAGGATGTAAGATGTAAGACAGTCATACAGTTGACTTCATGAAACTTTAAAGAGAACAGTGTTGAGAAAGGTTAAAAAGTGGGTATAAGCATCCTTGATGAGGTTGAAACACTAGCTGAAAACATAAAAACATGGCAAACTACAATATGAGATGTTTAACAGCACATGAAGGATGTAAGATGTAACATAGTTATAGTTTCTATTTTTCCCCCCTCAAATTGTAATCAAGGTGAGCAGACTGCTCATTTAGAGTATATGGCCATTTACAGAATCATGGTGGATGATGTTATGAGGATGTGGTAACTTACACCTAATGAAAACTTGTTTCATGAAAGATGTTTTTTGTTTACTCGGTGATGATAAATATTCACTTTTCTTGTTAGGCTCTTACATTTTTTAAATAAATGCTAAGCCTTGGAAATGTTATTTTTTTTTGCCTACTAAGCTATAAAATGACAGAATGATGCTAAGACTGTTGTTCTGTGGAACTTTTGTTCTTTTGCTGCTCATACTGTAATAAAGTTAAAACTGTTGTTCTGTGGAACTTTTGTTCTTTTGCTGCTCATACTGTAATAAAGTTAAAACTGTTGTTCTGTGGAACTTTTGTTCTTTTGCTGCTCGTACTGTAATAAAGTTAAAACTGTTGTTCTGTGGAACTTTTACTCTTTTGCTGCTCATACTGTAATAAAGTTGGAACTTTTGTTCTTTTGTTGCTCATACTGTAATGTTTCATATTACAAATATAGTGAATTATGATGGCTTATATGAGGACCTCACAGGACCCAAAAAAAAAAAGAGCTGCTATGCAGGCTCCGCCACCATAAAGACCATAGCCAGCCCATCCCAGCAGTCAAGATGAAGGTGCACATCAATCTGTTATTAGAAGCACCACAAAGAAGGGGGTCTTGATCAGTCCTGATAACCATGCCATCACACAGTTATTTTCATGTGATCACTGTAATCTCTATGTCATCAAAAAATATCTTCACACACCACACGGTTATCATACCATCATGCAGTTATCTTCATGCCACCACCACAGTTATCTTCATGTCATCACATGGTTATCTTCATGTCATCACACAGTCATCTTCTTCACACCTTCATACAGTTATTACCACTATAATAAAAGGATGACAGACACCCCCCCCCCTTGCATTACCTGAGTAGACGTGAGCCTAAACAGAAGACTGTCCTCAAGTTCCTTCATCTTCCTTTTGTTGGTGGTCACCTCTTCCATCAGACTGGTCCTCTCTGCCTCCAGCTCCTGCAGACAATGAATCATGTCAACCATATCTCTAGGGCTTCTCTCAGAAGCTAAGATCATAAAGCCACAGATAAAGTGTTAGATATCTGCAATTATCTCTGCATGCTAATCCAGTCTGTAGGTTTTAACATCGGCAGCAGGGCATCTTGCTTACAACTGAGATGCCTACAAGAGAGCTGTTAGGGAGGCAAAGTTCTGCAAGAGACATGCACATGACTGACTGAGGTTTTAACTCTTTCATTCCAAAACAACACTGGCATGGTTGGTAGATCTTGCATGCCTATGCAAATCAATGCTCAGGGTGACATGTAAGGCAAAATTGTAAGTAAAACAAAAAGTAGCGTATTTTTAACACAACCCATATTTTTAAATTACACAGTAAATTCCTCATAATTTCCTTCTAATAAAATTTCTCATCAAAATTTATTCTGAGAGCACAGAAAGGATAGATAAACAAGGATGGCCTATACAGAAGTGATGAAAGGGGGAATAGACTAAGAGGTAGACCTAGACAACGATGGTGAGACAAGCTAGAAGAAGATTATAAGTGCTCTTGGAATTGACAGTTGGTTAGAAAAGATCAGGAACAGAGAGGAACAGAGACGTGCCTTGTCTGCAGCAATGAACCTCAGCGGTTTGGAAAGCTGCTGAACTCAGCAGCTGCTCAGAGAAGAAGAAGAAGAAGAAGAAGAAGAAAGATGAAGAAGAAGAAGAAAGAATAAGAACATAGAAATTAATGTAGGAGTTAACTTAAATACATATAACAGCACCATTTCCTAGAAATTGATCATTCATCATACCAACATAATTTACTTTATCATAGTCATTTCTCTACTTCAATAATGTCTACTCTTTGTTTCCACTAGCCAAACCTATGAACTATCTACAAAAAAAAAAAACAAACTGTTCAAACTTCAAGTACCTGTTTCTCCTTTAGAATAACAATTCCGAGTAGCTGATCCTCTAGACCCTTCATAGTCACTGTGAAGTCAATGATCGATGTTCGAGCCGACACTTCTGGTGTATAAGCTGGGTTACCTAACTTGGTTGTTATGTACAAACGGAAGCCATTCATGACATCTACTTCTTTATCTCCCACTTTGACCTAATTTGAAAGCAGAGTAATGAATATAGTTTCAAACTGAGCTAAATGAAATAATGTATTAGTGAACATTTTATATTAATATTATTTTACACAAACACTCATTTGCAATATTTTTCACTTGAAAAATATAATATAAATATATAAAATAATACACTGTGGACATAACTTTATAACAAACAAAGATATACTAAGTTCAAAGATGTACTAAGTTCAGACATGGCTGTCCAGCAAATAATTTAAAATTTCCATTTTCGATAACATTAAATAACATTAAATAGAATTTTCTTTAAACTGAGCTCTGAAAATTTCATTTACTTTCGATGTAATAAAGTAGTTCTCTTACAGACTCTCACTATTTGGTCTTCACTTACATCATATCACATGCATTTGAACCTTTCACACAACTGTTTCTTTGTTGTTCTTGTTTTAAAGCTTCTTGTAACTTTGGATCTGAAGTTCTTTGCAGCAGATGCCAAAGTGAAGATTCCGTAAGGGACAAAGATGATGCCTGACCTAGCACTGACTCATTAGCTGACATGCTACCATCAGGGTTGGTGAACCGCAGCCCCCCCAAAACCCTGTCCCACCTTTACGTTGGTACCCCCAGGAACAGGCCGAGCTTGGCTAAAGGGACAGGGATTGCCACAGTCCCCACGGTGGTGGAGTCTGGTAAAGAAGTATTCCACATCCCTTGCATTTTAGTTACGTCCATGGACTGAAAAAGAAGCTTTGTAACCTGCTTCCAATCTGACATGATGCTGTGCCTCAATGCCTATGCTGCATCAGCTGCAAAGAACGCCAGCTTGCATTTATATGGAGACAGAAGAAGAAGAAGATCTTGTAACATATTCTTCAACTGCCAGAGAGCCAAATGGAAACAGTACTCTCCAAACCAAAAAAATAATCCACTATCTTGAGGAACACATCAATCGTTCCCTCAATGGTGAAGCAAAGGTGACACAAGAGCCTGATTCAGCAGCACAGCCATGGAGGTAGGATAAAGCTACTGGTTACATCTGATTGGAGAGAAAATGACTGACTGGTAGCAACACAGCTACATGAACTAATTGTAGTGGGTTCTATACTCATTGCTTCCATCCTCCGGTTAATAAGGATTTTTGCTAGTACTATAGAGTGCATGCCCTGTGCTTTGATTGTCTTTCCAAGATGGAGATCAGAGCATTTTTCATGATGCAGTGATGATGATAAACCTTTTCTATAGCTGGCTATGTTTCATTGCTCTGATGATGGTCGTCTCTCTAAAATAGTAATCTTTGCTCCTAAACTTTTTATTTATGCTAGCACTGGGTGACTGAGTGACTAAGTGGTTAATGCACTGTCTCTCATGGTGAATGTTGGGGGTTCGAATCCGGCCGGAGGCACCCCAGTCACCAAGCTGTAGAAATGGATACCCAACTTCTTCTGAAGTTGAGGAAGGAAAGACAGCCAGGTGTGATACTGACCATATCACCCTCTAGTGCACTGACAAGTCAAGGAAAATATGGGCACCAACACTATATCCCTATGTGCCTCTAAGGCATAACAGGATTACCTTTACCTAACACTAGCACTGTTTCATTTATAACACTTAAAGTTCTTATTGCTATTCTTATATCTTACATCCTTCTCGTGCCATTATACATCACACAGGGCTTGCATGGTAGTTCACCAAGTTTTCATGTTTTCAGTGAGCTTTTAAACCTCATCAAGGGATTTTATGCCTACTAATTTGACCTCTCTTAACAATGTCCTCTTTAGAGTTTCACGTGGTCGACCTCTTTTTCTTCAGCCTCTTGCGTTCCACTTGATACCTTGCTTTGGGATTCTCTGTTTCTTCTCATCATGTGACCAATATATGACCATTTCCTTTTTCTGATCACCCATGAGACAGGTTGTTGTTCATTCATCTGTTTTATCTCTGCGTTGTTCTTGAATTCGTTCCACTTTATATCGAGTATTTTCCTTAGACATTTGTTTTCGAAAGAGTCTAATTTGTTGTCTATTTCTTTAGTTGTTTTCCAGCTTTCGCATGCATAAGTGAGGGTGGATATTACATTTGAATTGAATAATCTTAGCTTGGTTTTTGTGCTTATAATTTACATTTTATTAACAGTTAATATGTTTTTAAAACACTCCTAGGATAAGAGCCAGAAGCTAAAATCCCTGTTTCCATGTCATTAAGGCATGTTGGAGATACAGTGTTAGGCTCACATTTCCAAGACCATCAGCACATGAAAGTGTGATGTACGCTCTACACTCCCAGGGCACTGATGTAAAAACCAGAGCATTGCTAAACTCTGTATGCCAGTGAAGATACAATTTATTTTATAAACTGAGCTCACCTTGAAAGTTTTTCCAGACTTGATAAAGTTCTTCTCAAGGACATTGTCCAGAGCAGGGTCCAGCTCCTCGCCAACATCCTCAATCAACAGAGGGCGCCCCAGAGACAGGGAGTCTTCCAGGTGAGTTCGGAAATATTTTTGGTTCAGGGAAGTGATCTTGGATGATAAACCAAAGGGAGGCATCACATAAGTTGAGACAGACTAAAAATTTAAAGCTATAAGGCCTACATTCATTGTAAGTCTTTATCAGGATGAAAAAATGTATGAAGTTTAGACAAAATGAGCACATTAAGTTGAAAAGTTTAGACAAAATGAGCATGTTATTTTAAAAGTTAAGACAAAATGAGCACATTAAGTTGAAAAGTTTAGACAAAATGAACATGTTAAGTTGAAAAGTTTAGATAAAAAGAGCACGTTAATTTGAAAAAATTTAAACAAAATTAGCATGTTAAGTTGAAAAGTTTAGACAAAATGAGCATGTTAAGTTGAAAAGTTTAGACAAAATGAGCAGTTAAGTTGAAAAGTTTAGACAAAATGAGCATGTTAAGTTGAAAAGTTTAGACAAAATGAGCATGTTAAGTTGAAAAGTTTAGACAAAATGAGCAGTTAAGTTGAAAAGTTTAGACAAAATGAGCACATTAAGTTGAAAAGTTTAGACAAAATGAGCATGTTAAGTTAAAAAGTTAAGACAAAATGAGCACATTAAGTTGAAAAGTTTAGACAAAATGAGCAGTTAAGTTGAAAAGTTTAGACAGAATGAGCTTGTTAAGTTTAGACAAAATTAGCATGTTAAGTTGACAAGTTTAGACAGACTGATCATGTGAACCTGTCTGGTTTAGATACCTGAAAAAAAATGAAGCCAAAAACCTTAGATTAAGTGATCACATGAAAACACTTGTGCGTGCGGTTAGCTAGAAATTTGAAGCGGATTTAGATACTTAAAAAATGTAAAAGGAAATAAGAAGTTTGGCCTGTCTTGCTCTTATATAATGGTAACTTCAATCTCAGAAGACAGTTTTAAACAAGCAGACATTATCTTACATTTTACATCCTGCCCATACCATTAAATGTCACATAGGGCTTGCACTGTAGTTTGCCATGTTTTTCTGGTGAGTTTTTCAACCTCACCAAGGGATCTTATGCCCGCTACTTTAGCCTCTCTCAACAATAAGCAGATGTTAGGAAAGGAAAAATAACTAATTTGACTAGAAACTCCAAGGACTGTGAAAAATGGAAAGACATGGTCTACTGGTAATGGAACTTAATGAATATCTTTACTTACTCATATTACCTCTCTCTCTCTTCTTTCGTTGTGGTCACAGTATCACACTATTGCTGCCTTGGTGTCAAGTAAAACTTCCTTTCACCATTTTTTACTTTCATAATGTTTAGGACAGTGTTATATGAAAACTGAATTGATCAGTTAGAGGGGAAAAGAGGCTGAAGTAGATCAAGAGAGAAAATCCTGGATGGACTGGCAATATGGCATGGATGGAGGACACCAGAACAGCTCACAGAGGCAATACAGAACAGAGAGTTGTGGAGAATTATGACTGCCAATGCCAACAGGCATGGCACTTGACAGACTGGCAGAATCTAATCAACTGAAGTTTTTTTCTTGTAATTTGCTATATCATTTTCAGTTGTACAATATACAATCTAGTTAGTCTTTGCTCCACATATGGCATCATTTTTGCTAAGGTTTCTGGAAAATGATAATCTTTGCTCCACAGATGGCATCATTTTTGCTAAGGTTTTTGGAAAATGATAATCTCTGCTCCACAGATGGCACCATCTATGCTAAGGTTTTTTGTAAAATGATATGATAGTCTTTGTTTTACAGATGGCATCATCTCTGCTTGCTAAGGTTTCTGCAAAATGATATGATAGTCTCTTCTCTACAGATGACACCATCTCTGATTAAGGTTTATGCAGAATCATCCACACTTCCAAAAGAGGGGTCCTTGCTCCTAAAATGGTTGACAGCCACCGTAACTAATTATCTACCTTCACCTGATAAAACATAGCAAAGACACCGCCAAGTGTTGATCATTACCTGCAAATCATTACCGCTTTCCTTGTTCTTGATCCAGGCCTTTCCTTGTCCCTGAGGGTCAATCAGCAGGGGGTATCTGGAAGCCTTGGTTACAATAAGACCATTCTGTACAGACAACTCATCATTGGGCAGTCCCTGCAGATTCCACTCTGCGATGGTAGTGTTCAGTACCAGCATAGAGATAATGTTCAACTCCTGAATATAAGATTAAAATATCCAGGATACCAGCTTGACAAAAACTCATGACGTAATATTTATACATACAGAATGATCCTGAAATCTCCAAATATATGGATTAACCCTTTTTCTCCATTTTTTCCAGCTACCCTTGTACAAGGTGCTGCACATAAAACCAGTCTCATCTGCATGGATTTCAGAGCAGTGTAGCATAATATGTAAAGCTACTTAAATTTTTGTAAGTTAAAGCCCTTCAATTGTTGTGTTTCACAAATGGGTTTATAATTATAGTTTCCTTTGAGATATTATGTTTAGATGAGAGTGCAACAGGTTTTGCCCATGGTCTGAGTGGAAAATGTGAGTTTTAAGCAAGAAATCTTGGCTTGTTGGACAGTCTGAGTTGGAAGCTTGTGTCATGTGGGCAATGTTATCATTGGTTAAGATGTAGTTTTTGTGCCTGTGATTGCATCAGCAATAGGGCATCTTGCGTACAACCGAGAAGCCTACAGGAAAGCTGTTAGGGAGGCAAAGTTCTGCAAGGGACATGCAAATGACTGCTTGTATAGTTTAATAATAAAGATACAATGTGGGGAAATTAAAAGGAGGACATCTATAGCTCTTCAAAAAATAAAACAACTAAATAAGCTGTGGAGAGGGACAGAACTATAAAAATAAGATTTTTAAGGGCATGCATCTTTCCCATCACAACATATGCCCGTGGGACCTGGATGCTTAACAAAACAGCTGAGAAACACATACATGTCTTTGAATGTAAATGCTACAGAAGAGTCCTTCAAATATGGACACAAAAAAGAGCAAATATATCCATACTACAAGAACTTAATACTGAAGAAGGTTGGCTAGTAAAGAAGATTAAAAAGAGAAAACTTAAATATTTTGGACATATTAAGCATCATGATAATTTAGAGAAGACAGTCTTGGAAGGGTACATAATGGGAAAAAGAAATAGAGGAAGACCAAGGCAAAGATGGCTGCAAGACATCATTGATGATCTGTGAATGGATGCAACAGCAGCAGGGCATCTTGCTTACAACTGAGAGGGCTACAAGGGAGCTTTTAGGGAGGCAAAGTTCCGCAAAGGACATGCAAATGACTGACTGACTGCTTATGTAGTTTATAAGTTAGTTGTCTGATAGACATTTATAGTTCTTACGGCAGTGTATGTAACGTTATGTTCTAGAAACATCTGGAACTGTGTTCTCAGTGTATGTAACATTATGTTCTAGAGTCATCTGGAACAGCGTTCTCAGTGTATGTAACATTATGTTCTAGAGTCACCTGGAACTGTGTTCTCAGTGTATGTAACATTATGTTCTAGAGTCATCTGGAACAGCGTTCTCAGTGTATGTAACATTATGTTCTAGAGTCACATGGAACTGTGTTTTCAGTGTATGTAACATTATGTTCTAGAGTCACCTGGAACTGTGTTCTCAGTCTATGTAACATTATGTTCTAGAGTCACCCAGAATTGTGTTTTACATGTTGTGATTACTTTGAATGGTTACTCTATATATTCTGATCATTCCCCTACTTCATCACCATCTGGATGCGTGTAATAAACATTTTGTGTCTTGAAGCCCTGCCTTGAACATATTATGATATTAGTTCATCTGTTTCTGTGAGGAGTTTTATTCCTGGGTTAACTGATAAGTGTTTATCATGTCAGGAATACATCTTGTTTGTGTTGCAATTTAGCACATAGGTAATTCTCAGTGTTTGAGTTACACATAGGTATGGCTGCAGCAGAAATATGAAATATAACGTCAAAAGTCTATTTTGTGGTTGGGGCTCGTTATATGTGCACCATATAAAACCAGCTCAGGTAATATCAAATAGTGTCCACAATAAGCACAAAAATAACAAAACTGACTATAATAACAAGCACAAAAATAACAAACTTACTGTAGCAGATAGCAGAAAAATAACAAAATGGACTATACCAACAAGCAAAAAAATAACAAAACTGACTATAACAACAAGCAAAATGACTGTAGCAACAAGCACAAAAATAACAAAATGGACTATAACAACAAACACAAAAATTAAAAAATGGACTATAACAAGTGCAAAAATAACAAAATGGACTATAACAACAAGCGCAAAAATAACAAAATGGACTATAACAACAAGCACAAAAATAACAAAATGGACTATAACAACAAGCACAAAAATAAAAAAACTGACTATAACAGCAAGCAAACTGACTATAGCAAGCACAAAAATAACAAAATGGACTATAACAACAAGCACAAAAATAACAAAACTGACTATAACAACAAGCACAAAAATAACAAAAATGACTATGACAAGCACAAAAATAACAAACTGACTAGCAATAAGCACAAAAAAATAACAAAATTGACTATAATAACAAGCACAAAAATAACAAACTAACTGTAGCAGCAAGAACAAAAATAGTAAAATTGACTGTAACAACAAACAAATTGACTGTAGCAACAAGTACAAAAATAACAAACTGACTACAGCATTAGGCACAAAAATAAAACTTACATCACTAAACGGAATCTTCGCTACCATCATCTCCTTCTTCCAGTTCCGCAGCATAAGGTTCCTGAACTCCTGGTTAAAAGGTCCTGTGTATGACAGGAAACCTGTAGCCAAGAGGACATCCCCAACCAACCTCTGTATCTGAGTTTCGAACGTCTTACTAGCCTCAGTCCATCTGATCTTTTCTCCAGACAGGCCATTGATCAAGGCCTCTGCGTTGTTCATCTTACGTCGACAGGCTTCGGCATCATCCATTAGTGCCTGAGTACAAAAAGTAGCAAAGTCTGTCGACAATTATAAGACTGATGTCTAACAGACGTATGAGACCATATAACATAACAATCTTACATCTTTCCCGCGCTGTTAAACGTCACATAGGGCTCGCATGGTATTTCATCAAGTTTTCCGTTTTCAGCGAGCTTTTCAACCTCATCAAGGGATTTTATGCCTATTAATTTGACCTCTCTTAACAATGTCCTCTTTAGAGTTTCACGTGGTCGACCTCTTTTTCTTCACCCTGTTGTGTTCTACTTGATAACACAACAATGGAAGATAAGAATTAACAAAGAAATCTACACATCTGCTTATAACAGCCATTATGAAAAACAAAAGGTAGGTTGTTCAGGTATTTAGAAAGAATAGAGGAGGATAGAAAAACAAAGATGGACTATACAGGAGTGATGAAAGGTAATAGACTAAGTGGCAGACCTAGACAACGATGGGGAGACAACCTTGAAGAAGATATACATACTCTCAGACTTGACTATTAGCAAGAAAAGATCAAGAACAGGGAGGAATGGAGATGTGTCTTGTCTGCAGCAATCAGCCTCAATGACCTGGAAAGCTGCTGAATTCAGTAGCTGCTCAAAGAAGAAGATGATGATGAAGATGATGTCTGAGCTAAAAAAAAAAATAACTTAAATTTTTCTTTTCTGCATTTATTCTTAGTTAATCCTGTTTTAGATATGACCTCTCACTATGGTGTCAAAGTCCTGTTAAGTTACTAAATAACTTTCTGTGAAGAGGAATATGTGTGGGCCACATGCAAGATCTCCTGAACATAGCATCAGCTTAACTGATTCTGTTCTTTTTCAGAACATTATGTGAGTTGAACTGTTTACCACCCTGGCCAATGATGATGTATGCTTAATGATCTGAACTGACTAGATTCATCTGCTGCTACTGATAACAATAAACAGTTCTACCAAACCTACTGCCTTGTGGGAAGTTCAGGAGAATTAAAGTGAGTTAATCCTGACAGAAAAACCAAGGGACCCCTGAAGGAGTGGCTGATGAAAGTTCTTTCCCACTTATCACCTGACATCCCTCAAAATTCTGCCAGATTCCAGACACACACACCTTGTCCCGGGAGATGCTTGACAGAGTCAATAGGAACTTTGTGTATGAAAATCAAGACATTTTCTCTTTATTAATTTTCCAGACAAAACAGCCCTCTTGGTTACTATCCATGCTTCGCATCAGTATAACAACACGGGTTCAATGTAGCACTGAGTAACTCCCTTTTTGGTATTCATCGACAGAGGTTTATTGCATAGTATGTTTTTCATTTTCATAAATGCTGACTTGGCCTGGGTTATTCTGCTCCTGTGTTCTTCTAGTTTAACCAATAAAATTTGTGACTATAAGCATGCTCACCTGTGTGAGACTATAAACAAGATTACCTGTGTGAGACTATAAACATGATCACCTGTGTGAGACTATAAATAAGATCACCTGTGTGAGACTATAAACATGCTCACCTGTGTGAGACTATAAACAAGATCACCTGTGTGAGACTATAAACATGATCACCTGTGTGAGACTATAAATAAGATCACTTGTGTGAGACTATAAACATGCTCACCTGCTTCTCTGCCATGGCTGCATCAAACAAAGCCTTGACCTCATCCAGCTCTTTCTGCTTCTCATCAAGCTGAGCCTGGGCACTGGCTAGATCTGCATTAGCTGCGGTCAAGCGAGCCCCCTGTTTTATTAAGTTGGCCTGTGGCAGAAAGAAGTACAAAACATCTTACATCCTTCCCATGCCATTAAACATCACATAGGGCTCACATGGTAGCTCACCAAGATTTCCTGTTTTCGACGAGCTTTTCAACCTAACCAAAGGATTTTATGCCTACTAATTTGGCCTCTCTTAACAATGTCCTCTTTAGAGTTTCACATGGTTGATCACTTTTCTTCGCCCTGTTGCATTCTACTTGATAGCTTGTTTTGGGATTCTCTGATTGTTTCTTCTCATCATGTGACCAATATACGTCCATCTCCTTTTCATGATTACCCATGAGACTGGTTGTTGTTCACTCATCTGTCTTATCTCTGCATTGTTCTTGAATTCATTCCACTTTATACCGAATATTCTCCTTAGGTATTTGGAATGAGGGGAAAAACTCTTTAACACACATCTGTGACTTCTGTTCAAGGTAAATATAAGCACTAACACCGCATGCCATGAGTGTCCCTAGGGCATGATTAGACTAACTTTACATACCTATCTTCTACGTCACTTCCAGTTTCGTCTTACATCATTTTTTTTTTCCTTACAGATTTTATCCACTCTTACATCACTGTTCCCCTATATCAGTGTTGGTACTAGGACTTCTACCTGTCATTCACTTTCCAGAAGTACTTTTTGAAATACTGGTTTTCTCAATACAACATATGGTGCCTTATACATTTCTTAAATGGAAAATGAAACAAAATTAAATACTCTTTATAAACCTCAAGCTGCTTGTGTGAAATTTTTCGTACTTTATCTGCGATACAATTTACTGTTTATAAAATGGTCACATGTTGAACCAAAATCAAAACTGGCTGATTCTCCTCCTTACAAATTGAGCATCATCATCCTCCAGCTGATTTTGCTTGTTGCTTTTTACTAGGTTTTTGATTATATAAACCGGCTACGGTAACTGACTGCCTCCAAAAGTGTCACTATTTCTCTTTTTTTTTTTATCAGTAAATTACCGGTAATTGCTGGTTAACGCAATCACTGTTCCATTTACATTTTATCTTCTCTTACTTCACTGTTCCCTTATACATTTTATCTTCTCTTACTTCACTGTCCCCTAATAAACTTACTTTTAATGGCAGCACTTCCTTGTTGATGGTATAGAAAAATGACATGGCTGAGGTCCATGAGCACAGACCAGCCACATCCCCGCAGACCTTCTTGGCATTCTCCAAGCTGTAATCATCCATAGTCAGGTAGGGCTCCAGCAGCTCCACTGTCTCAGCATTGATGGAGTCCTGGCAGATTTGTTCAGAAGATCTTAGATGTATAATTTATAATTTACACTTATCCTATGCCTGTCCTTTTTTGTCTTTATTTTTCGCTTGCATCAGTGTTATCAGACTTACCCAGAGATAACATCTGGTTCATAATGTTTTTCTTGGGGATGAAGGCACTGTCCAATTGGGCAATCAGCAACCTACTGAACAGTGTCAGCAAACCAGAGCTGACCAAGACCCTGTCCCATCTCTCCATTTGTACCAACAGTAACAGGACTAGCCTGGCTAATGGGGCAGGGATCGCCATAGTCCCCACAGTGGTGGAGTCTGCTAAAGAAGCACTGCACACCCCCTGCTTTTTAGCTGTTCTCTTGGACTGAAAAAGTAGCCGCCATAACCCACTCCCACGCTGATACGATGTTGTGCCTCAACACCTCCACAGCATTGGCTGCAAAGAACACCAGCTCTCAGTTACAGGGAGACTTGAGAAAGAAAGAAAGAAAAAGAAAGAAAGAATATCTTTCTTACCCAGTTTTCAAAGTGATGTACAACAAATGACTGTGGCTGACCAACAGCATGACTATCACTGCCATAAATTCTCAGAAAGTACAAGAAAATTAGCTTCTCAGTCCTGGAAAGTTCATAAAGAATTCAAGAAGACTGGTTTCTTGCTTTAGGAAAGATTTCAAATACAGCAGTAAAATTTTATACAACCTACAAAACTTCATTAACAAGGAAGACCACCTTTCCTGGTCTCAAGATGAACAAGAGTGGTTGCCTATGTTATGAATGTTCAGTAAATTGGTCCTTTAGGAAGCTTCCCCTGAAGTTCAAGGACGTAAGTGAAATTTCCTTAGATTCTTGAACTTCTGGTGATGTTTTCTAAAGCTACAAGAAAGTGGTTTCATACATTTGGAAACTTCAGCAACAATCCAAGAAACTGATTCACCACTTTTGGAAACTTCAGCAACAATCCAAGAAATTGGTTTCCTACATTTGGAAAGTTCAGCAACAATCCAAGAAATTGGTTTTCTATATTTAGAAAATTCAACAACAATCCAAGAAACTGGCTTCCTACTTTGGAAAGTTCAGCAACAATAAACAAAACTGGTTTCTTACCTTTGGAAAGTTCAGCAACAATCCAAGAAAGTTGGATGAATTCATTAATTTAAGAGCTTCACTCCATGAAGGTTTGACACAGTTTCTCTCAGGATCTGCCGTCACAGAGTCCAGTTTTCTCTACAAAGTCAGCAGTTTAAAAAAATTCATGTATAAAATGTATAGAAACAGTCTACAATCTGATGTCATTTAACAGACTGTGATCAAAAGTGTCATACATTAGAATGTGATAAATAAAATATTAAATGTAGTAAAATTGAATGAAATTAAATGTGATGAAAGAGAATATTATAAAATTGGATATACAGAATGCAGAATGAAACCGAATGCAGTCAAATGTAATAAAATGTGACCAGATGTGGTAAAATATGACAAAATGCTACAAAATGAAATATCAAAAACAGATCAAATTGGAATGTGTGAAATATTAAAAAATTGAGTTTAAATTATTTTATAACAGAATTCAATAAATTGGAGTGTGATAATATAAGGCAAAATAGAATGATATGAAATATAAGGCTTGAGATGTGACCAAATGTGATAAATAAAATTTAATAAAATAAACTGTTTAAAATGTAATAAAATGGAATATGACAATTGTGATAAAACAGAATGGGCCTGTATGTGATATAAGGATCAGTTCATTTACAAACAACAGTTGACGTTAGGTTAACTTCTATATCAAATATAGGATAAATCTGTTCATTTATGAACAGCAGTTGAAGTTATAACTTCTATACTGAAGTCAGGATAACTTCTATACTGAAGTAAGGATAACTTCTATATTGAAGTCAGGATAACTTCTATACTAAAATTAGGACAACTTCTATATGAAAGTTAAGATAACTTCTATATCAAAGTTAGGATAACTTCTATACCAAAGTTAGGATAATTACTGTTTGAGAACTCTATGGTCCTGTTAATATCATACCCCTATCTTTCATAAAGGAACTGCTATTTATGCAGTCTATTTTAATTGCAGTAACAACCTACATTACTAAGGTTAGAGTAGCTGTGATAACAATGCTGAAAGTTTTAATGCTGAAATATCCCATATTCAAGAAGCAGATCTTTACATGAATTCACGTGCAATTCAGTTTGCAGGCAAATCTTATGAGGCAGCATTTTTCCTAAATCATGATGTGTCAGGAGCTAATTTTTACAGCATGATATGCCATGAAATTGGGTTAAAATTCACTCCCTTCATCATGAGGATCCTGTTCACTCTCAGCCAGAGATGTACTGAATATTATAACCAGCCGCAAGAGCCACACAGTAGGGCCTCGTCAAAATGGACAAATCGGACATACACAAATCCCCCAAACAACAGCTCAAGGAACAGTCAAAAAGTAATTCGCTGTGTTACATGTAGTCAAGGGCAGGGGATGCAAATCCCAATGAAATGCTAGATCACATACAATACACAACCAACATAACATTGGAATCACTTCTTTAAAAACACTGAAGAAAATCTTGATGTCAAAGGCTGAACACATATGGACACGCCCCGAGCGTAATGAAGTCACTCCCCAGGACCAATAATATAGCTAGGCCCCTTTTTTATTGTTACAGTTACTGAATATTATATTCAAATCTGTATTTGGCTGAATACCGACAAAATTCAAAATTCATATTTTAGTTATAATTAAAATAGTAAAATTTCAAATACCTAAAACAAATATTTATCCAGGATTACTATCTCTGGCACCATACAAATATTTGCATAGGATTACACTCAACCAGAAACTGAAATATTAGTCTGATGATGATGATGATGAGGAGTGAGAGTATTAACCCTGGTACCCATTATTTCTTGAAGCTGGATGAACCCAGGAAGTTTCATGTGAGCCAGTTTGACTGCCTCCATAGTGAGTGGAGTGCAAATCAAAACTAGGTCATTTAGTTGGTAAGCGAGTGTCTAATCCAGTGTGCTAACACATCTCTACTATGAACTGAATTTATCCCGCTATTCATCCCGATAGTAACTGGAGCTAAAAAAGTAATGTCAAATATGCAACAAATGAAGATGAACAACATCAGCTAGCAGATATGCTGCAGCCTTTCATTATTATCGTTACTAGAAAGTTCTAAAACTGTTTAACCAATCACCTGAAACAGTAGCAACACAGCATCCATTATCCTCATGATTAAATGTGGGGGTTTGGCCAGTTTTCTGACAGTGGAGATGTGAGCTGGCTTAATGGTCATCAGTGCTGCCTCTGCTTCCTCAAGCGCTGGCCTTGCTGCCTCAAGTTTCTCTTCTGCTGCAGCTTTGTCTATCTGAAATAAAACAGAAAGAATAAGATATTCTGTCTGACATAATGTAGCAGATTCTTCTCCATTAACTGGAACTCAAACAATCACCACTCTCAAGCAACTGGCAAACAAAAAAAAACTGAAGAAATAACACTTCAAATAAAAATTAAAATAAAATCAGTTTCTAGCAGAAATGTAAGTTTAAACTTGGCGTGCCTAACTTGTACAAACTTCCTGTAACTGCAAGCTGGTGTTCTTTGCAGCCAATGCTGTAGAGGTGTTGAGGCACAGCATCGTATCGGCATGGGAGCAGGTTATGGCTGCTACTTTTTCAGTCCTGGAGTACAGCTAAAATGCAGGGGGTGTGTAATGCTTCTTTAGCAGACTCCACCACCATGGCGACTATGGCGATCCCTGCTCCATTAGCCAGGCTAGGCCTGTTATTTGGGGGTACCATGGAGAGGTGAGACAGGGTCTTGGTCAGCTATGGGTCGCTGATTGCCTCATCAGGAGTCTTCACCTCCCTGGCGTGCCTCAAAGCAAGCTGATATTCGTTCATTTTTCAAGAAAGCTACACGTAAATTTGCCAGCAGTTAGGCCTATTTCTTAATTCCTTAATAGTAAACTATCAAGCAACCAGAAATCACATTTATCTGGCATCTACCAATCCCCATGAGTATTGGTTAACTGAGTATCTAATGTATTTTTTAAAATATTCCCTCTGTTGTCAGTTGCTGCTGTTGGATCTTTTTGTTTGCACTGTCATATACTTTAATTTGTGCAAACAATTTGTTTTGCTGATTTTGAAACATATCTTACATCCTTCTGTGCTGCTATGTGTCATATAGGGCCTGCATGGTGGTTTACCAAGATTTCCTGTCTTCTGCGAGTTTTTTAATCTCATCAAGCGATGTTATGCCCACTGAACTGGCCTCTCTTAACAGTGTCCTCTTTAGAGTTTCACGTGGTCAACCTCTTTTTCTTTGGCATGTTGTGTTCCATTTGAAAGCTTGTTTTGGGATCCTCTGACTGTTTCTTCTCATCACATGACCAACATATGTCCATCTTCTTTTTCTGATCATCCATGAGACAGGTTGTTGTTTGCTCATCTGTCTTATTTTGAAACACAAATAACACTTAAAATAGGAACTGAGTCAACTTGGTATGATTTAGTTCTCAGGCTGGATCAATGCAGATTGTTGGCAAACTTCAGTTCTCAAACTGGATAGTTCTCAAACTGGATCCACAAAGAAGGCTTCTTGGCAGAATTTAGTTCTCTGAGTGGATCTACAAAGTAGGCTTCTTGGAAAAATTTAGAGGGGATCTACAAAGTAGACTTACTGGAAAAATTTACTTCTCAGAATGGATCCACAAAGTAGGATTCTTCACAGACTTTAGTTCTCTGAGTGGATCCATGAAGTAGACTCCTTCGCAGACTTTAATTCTCAGGGTGGATACAAGAAATGGGATCCTTGGCAGGATTGATATTACCTAATTCTGATAATTATCTTATTGTGATAATCATAAATCTCTGACACTATTCATATCTTTAATATAACCTAAATCTGACAATTATCTTATTCTGTTAATAAGTCCTTGACATTATTTTATTCATTAATTTTCATTTCATGCCATTTCCCTTAACAAAAGAAGAAATTTAAACATAAAGTGGATGCAGACATGTGGTCAAGAAGGTTGTAGATATGTGACCTGCTACCCACAACTTTTAATCAACCCAGAGTTTATAAATGGGAGCCTGACACATTCATAGTGAGGAAAACAACTTCAGAATATACATACCTGACCACGCTGATAGCATGGTTATCAGTGGATGATATTACATAACATGCAGTCCTTCAACTAAGAGATTTTATCCAAATCAAAGTAGGCAAATGATTAAAAAAGGGCAACATTTACTTATAGAAAACTCACTGAAATAGAGTCCACAATGGCTTGGGCTTTGTCCTTCACCTTCTGCACTTGGGCTTTGACCTGTTCTGCAGCCTGTGCTTTAGAGGTCACTTCTGCCAGCACTTGGTCAGCCTTCTTAGAGGCAGCTGCCAGCTCCTTCTCCTTGACGGCCAACTCTTTGCTAAGCTCATTCACTGACTTTGTTGCCTCAATTAACTTCTCAAGGCCTGGAGGTAAAAGGTACAGATAAAGATCTGTAACTTTTTATTTTTAGATTACAAGGAAGCAAAGTTATTATCAATAGTCAGTACAGATTGCCGCTGAATGAAAATCTGAATACAATCCACATGATACTATGCCACATGGGCATTTAAGTGATGAAGTAGCTAGTTCACTGGTCTCTCATGGCGAAGGATGGGCACTCAAATCCAGCCAGAGGCACACCAGTCACCCAGCTGTAGAAATGGGTACCCGACTTCTTCTGGGGAAAGGCGGCCAGGCGTGATACTGACCATATCACCCTCTAGTGTGCTGACAGGTCAAGGAAAATATGGGCACTAACACCATATCCCTATGTGTCTCTAAGGCATGACAGGATTACCTATACCCTTTTACCTACCATGCTACATACAGATGGTGCTTCTGAGAGGAATTCTGTAGTGAAAAACTATTTATCTCCCCCTCCATTAACCCTTCTGATTAGTCACTCTGTTTTCATCCACAAAATTGGTGGATGAAACAGGTAAAGTTTAAGTTTATTTAAGTCCATCAAGTCATATAGTGATGCATCAACTGAACACCAACCCCCCCCTCCAAATTGGGCTTGCCCACAGACCCATTTGTTTTTTGTCAAGGAACTAATCATTACAGACTATTGGTCACTTAAGGTCATTTAACTCAAGTTATCATAAACAAATGAATGAGTCTTTAGTATATGAGCACCCAGGTTAACTATGGAATGATGTGAGGTTTTTTTCACTTGGTCCATTTTGATAATGTTTTTGTTTTACTACTTCTGTTTTTATCTGTGTTAGCTCGAGCTTTTACAATATTGTTAACTGATCGAAATTTTAATACATCTTTTTTTTTTTTACCGTGGCACTGTGATCCTTGATTGCAATTATTATTAGTCGATTTCCTTGTTAAGAGAATACCAACTAGATCTCTTTATCAGCAAGTTCAGATCTCAGTATCTGCCCTTGAATGGTCAATATCTCTTTTATATAATAATTATCTTCCCCCATTTTTTTTATATCCTCTACAATGTATATGTTTGTGCAGTCAACACAGAAAAAGGAATGAGCGAACGGTTCCAGATTGAAACAGGCATGAAACAAGGATGTGTACTATCTCCCTTGCTTTTTGGAATTGCCATAGACTTCATAATGAAAAAATGTTGCAAAGGTAAAATGTGCATTGATTGGGTACGTGAGACCCAACTAGAAGATCTTGATTTTGCAGATGACATAACTCTTATCAGGGACAATGTGAAATCAATGCATGTAAAAAACAGATGCCATGTCTTCAATGGCTAGTAAAATAGGACTTGAAATTAACAAGGATAAAACAAAAATAATGAAACTTCTCATTAACCACGAAGGACAAATATACATAGAAGTAACAGCTGTTGAAGAAGTAAACCAATCTGCACATCTTGGCAGCTACATCGATGAGGATGGTGACACCAGAAAGGAAATTAGAATTAGAATTGCAAAAGCAGCATTGACTTTCAAGAATCTTGAGAACATAAGGCATTCAAAAGTTATAAGCACAAAAACCAACTTAAGATTATTCAATTCAAATGTAATATCCACCCTCATTTATGCATGTCAAAGCTGGAAAACAACTAAAGAAATAGACAAGAAATTAGACTCTTTTGAAAACAAATGCCTAAGGAAAATACTCAGTATAAAGTGGAACGAATTCAAGAACAGCACAGAGATAAGACAGATGAGCAAACAACAACCTATCTCATGGTTGATCATAAAACAAAGATGGACATATTTTGGTCATACGATGAGAAGAAACAATCAGAGGATCCCCAAAACAAGCTATCAAGTGGAACACAACAGGTTGAAGAGAAAGAGGTCGACCACGTGAAGTTCAGTGGGCATAACATCCCTTGATGACACTGAAAAACTCGCAGAAGACAAGAAATTTTGGCGAATTACTATGTGAACTACTATGTGACATTTAGCAGCACGGGAAGGATGTAAGATGTAAGATTTGTTTTATTCTTTGCAAAGTTATTACTCCTTTTTAATTCAAGTGAGGGTGGGGGTGAGTTTTTTTATTTAATTTTTATTGCAGTTATTTTAAGTTTAATTAACAGGTTTAATTTATAACCTGAAATACTTTTATTATTTTTTGAATACTTTTACTTTTTTATTTTTTTTTTAAAGATCAAGAATAGTACTTGCAAAAGTGGATTTCCAAATTTCTGAAACATACTACAAGAGCACCTAGGACATGGAGATGTATATCAAGCAAAATGGCTGGAATGGGATGGATCTGAAGCAGAAACAATAAGAATGTTTCAAGATCCTGAAGGAAAATGCAGAGTTTGTTACTGCAGTAGCACGTCTACAATACCTGTGTTCATGCGTTGGGCCAACAAGCCAATCTCCTCTTTTTTCTCCTTGTAGATAATTTTATAACCGGCTATGAAGGACAGGTAGGACTTTGGCGTGACATGAGTCTGACGTCGGTACCTCTGGAAGTACTCAACACACATTTCTGCAACCAGATCCTGTAGGGGAAAAAAAGAAACAGTTACAGACAGTAAAGAGCAAAGTAAATGTGTTATCTTGTTGCTCTGAAGTATAAAATGTTAGGAACAGCAGATAATGATTCTCTTTGGCCTAACAAAAAAAAAGGGGCAAGAAATCCACTACAAAAATCTCAGCTACTGAGTTTATGTAAAACAGATTCTCAGGGAATATATAATATATAGGCATCAAGAACATCATTAAGAGACTGGATAATACCTGTCTAAAGCATTGGATAATACCCGTCCTAATCATTAGATAATACTCGTCCAAAGCATTGGATAATACCCGTCCGAAGCATAGGATAATACCTGTCCAAAGTATGAGATAATGCCTGTCCCAAGCATTGGATAATGCCTGTCAAAAGCATTGGATAATACCTGTCCCAAGCATTGGATAATACCTGTCCCAAACATTAGATAATAGCTGTCTCAAGCATTAGATAATACTCATCCGAAGCACTGGATAATACCTGTCCGAAGCATTGGATAATACTCGTCCGAGGCACTGGATAATACCTGTCTGAAGTATTTGATAATACCTGTCCCAAGCATTGGATAATACTTGTCCAAAGCATTGGATAATACTTGTCCCAAGCATTGGATAATATCTGTCCAAAGCATTAGATAATACCTGTCCCAAACATTGGATAATACCTGTCCAAAGCATTGGATAATACCTGTCCCAAGCATTGGATAATACCTGACCAAAGCATTGGATAATACCTGACCAAAGCATTAGATAATACCTGTCCAAAGCATTAGATAATACCTGTCCAAAGCATTAGATAATACCTGTCCTAAGCACTAGATAATACCTGTCCAAAGCATTAGATAATACCTGTCCAAAGCATTAGATAATACCTGTCCAAAGCATTAGATAATACCTGTCCCAAGCATTAGATAATACCTGTCCCAAGCATTAGATAATACCTGTCCCAAGCATTAGATAATACCTGTCCAAAGCATTAGATAATACCTGTCCAAAGCAAACAAACCAACCACCAAAATTTTTTTTTTAAATAAGATGGTCAGGCCTAGAGAAAAGAAAGGAAAATGAGCAATTTTTTTTTTTGCAAACATTCTTCTGCTATCAAGTTAGGAATGATCCCAACAAATCATAACATTCACAGTTACTTAAACATTACATTTTCCTCCACTGTGTGAAGAATTTCAAATTCAAATTAAAGAATTGTTAAAAAAAAATTGAAAATTTTGCAAAAAGTTTTTAAATTTTATGCCCACTATTTCCTGCACTTTTATTGGTCAATTGTAAGTACCAAACTTTTGGCCTCCAACTAAAATAACATATGAAAAGTGAAGAACTATTATGTACGAGGGACTGCTATGACAGCCAGATAAATTAGCATAGCTATGTTGGGCAGAAAAGAAGTTAGAATTCGAATTGCAAAAGCAGCATTAACCTTAAAGAATACTGAGAAAGTATGGCAATCAAAAGTTATAAGCACAAAAACCAACTTAAGATTATTCAATTCAAATGTAATATCCACCCTCATTTATGCATGTCAAAGCTGGAAAACAACTAAAGAAATAGACAACAAATTACTCTTTTGAAAACAAATGCCTAAGGAAAATACTCAGTATAAAGTGGAATGAAGTTTTAAAAAACGCAGAGATAAGACAAATGAGCAAACAACAACCTGTCTCATGGATGATCAGAAAAAATAAGATGGACGTATGGTGGTCACATGATGAGAAGAAACAATCAGAGGATCCCCAAATAAGCTATCAACTAGAACACAACAGGCAGAAGAAAAAGAGGTTGACCACATGAAATTCTAAAGAGAACATTGTTAAGAGATGCCAGTTCAGTGGGCATACCATCCCTTGATAAGATTGAAAAACTCACTGAAGACAGGAAATGTTGGTGAACTACCATGCAGGCCCTATGTGACATTTAGCAGCATGGGAAGGATGTAAGATGTTAGGCATGACCTGAAAAGATTACTATGTCCACAATCATGTGTACAGTTAACTCATGGCAATATATAGGAAAACTGTACGAGAGATGCGTACAAAATGTGGCTCACCTGAAACAGTCCCATGGTGTTGATGATGGCGGTTTTGACATTTTGTGTGCAAGTGATGTCAAATGATGAAATGAAGTGGTTAGACACAGCGATCAGAGCATCTTTTGGCCATCGCTGGAACCAGTTCATGGTGCAGCCAGAAATAAGGCCAGGAAACTTGAGAGAACGGTTACGGAACTTTTCTCCTACCTAAGAATGAGATTTTGAACATTATTTTTTGTTTGTTTGTTTTGGCTGCATCACAGTGTTTAATTTCTTTCTAGATGTTTTTTTCTATTCTACAGCTTGTAGAGCTTCTATTTTAGAGCTTCTAGATGTATTTTTCTATTCTAGAGCTTGTATGCTGCTTATATGCTACCAAGGCAAGTTCAATAAAGCATTCCACTGCAATGTCAATGACACAGAGAGAGAGAAAGAGGAGAGAGAAAGTGGCTGAGAAAGGGAGAATGAGAAAGACAAAGACACAAAAGAGGAAAACTGATGTTAAAACTGCACATTTCAAATTTGCAGTTACTCTCAATTCAATTTTTCTTGTTTTTTGTTTCTTTAAACGACAGATTCTCTTTTTCATTCCTTACTGAAAGGCATCTGTTATAATGTAGCATAAATCTAGTATATGCAGTTTCCTTCTTTCTGTTCAGCTTTTTTCATGATGACAGCTACTAGCTACTTGTGATTTGAATTATATTTACTCATTCATGAGTTAAGAAATGGGCACCCGACTTCTTCTGGAGTTGGGGAAGGAAAGGCGGCCAGGCGTGATACTGATCATATCACCCTCTAGTGTGCTGACAGGTCAAGGAAAATATGGGCACTTACACCATATCCCTATGTGCCTCTAAGGCACGACAGGGTTATCTTTTTTTTCTTCATTACTATGGATGTGTTTAGACGTTTTGCTGTATCGCTGCTAAGGATGTTTTAACACGTTCCGAGATTTTTGTGCTTCTGGTGTTAACGATGCGTTAGCATGTTCTGTCTTTTACTAGTCACTGCTATAAACTACCACAGTCATTCAACAGGAGGGGGGGGGGGGGGAATCAGTAGCTATTTTTAGCTCTATGTGGTCTAGTTTCAGCAAAGCAGATATTGGATATTTTAGTCAAAGATGAATGTTCTTGACAGCTGCTAATACTGCTATCACATCTTTCAGTTCCAACCTAGATTGGTTCTTGACAGCTATAAGTCTGACAGAAGAAACCATGGACACGGTACCGAGTAAAACTTACAGGAGAGAAGCACAGCACTACGTGTAGATTTTCTCTGACCCTGGACAAGTAATAACTATACAGGTTCTCGTTGGTTGGTGGACGGCGGGGGAACTCCTTTTTCATGGCAGCGACCAGTTCTTGTAGGATTTCATCCATCTCATCACGGGCAAACAATCCTGACACCTGGAAATCATGATCACAGCATTTCTGGATATTCAGCCTCATGCTATCAGTAGTAATGAATAGTACAGAGATATTATCACTTGTATCTTCTACAAGGTGAATATGAAATTCTGGGAGATTATCACTTGTTGTATCTTTTATGACCATGAATCTGAAATTCTTGGAGATTATCTTGCTTTATCTTCTATAGTCATGAACCTGAAATTCTGGGACATTATCACTCCTCATATCTTCTATAACCATGAGTATGAAATTCTGGGAGGTTATCATTTATTATATCTTCTACAGTGCATTCGGAAAATAATTGTGCACTAATCCAGTATCGATTCCAGTATCGCAGTGATATCTTAATGACTGCTGCAGGCAGAGATGGCTAGATACTGCAGACATAATACTGAGCTACCGTGATTCACTTTTATCCAAATTTATTTCATCTAGAAAACAAAACAAACTACTTTTTATGCAAAAGATCAAATAAAAAGTCTCTGCCCTTTTACTGTATAGCAATTTCTAAGTTTTAACCTTGGCTATGACCTGTCCAAACTGCAAACATGAAAACAGCAAGCTAACCCAAAATCCATTTTTTCTCAGCTTTCTCACCTGCTTGTACTGTCACATAAGCTCCACCACCATGGGGAATATAGCAGCCCCTGTCAGACTGTTCTGCCTTAGTGTGAGTACCCTGTCATGGTGGGTTGGCTTGCATGCCCTTATATCCCAAGAGCTAGCTATGCCAGCAGGGGACTGGTGCCCCTGGCAGGTTCAACCAAGCTGGACAGCTCTGAGGGGGGGGCTAGACTAAACCTTACACACTGGTCTCCCTGGTTAGGGAGTTGGGTCAACAATCTCACCCTGGGATCCATCTTGAGATGACTCTAGACAGGGAAAACCTATCTGTTATGGAAACTTGCAGTAAATCAAAAGAATCAGACCAAAACACATGATGTGAAGAAACAATCAGAGAATCACAAAGGAAGTTATCAAATGGGAAATGTATGGAAAAAAAACAAAAAGAGGGTGACCTCAAGAAATCCTAAAGAGAACACTGACAAGAGAGGCTAACATGGTAGGCATCAAATCCTTTTGATGAAACTGAGATACTCGCTGAGAATAGAGACTCATGGCATGACACACTGCAAAGCCCTATGTGATGTCTGACAGCATAGGAAGAATGCAAGATAGTAAGATCAGGCTGTTGTCTTGACTAAAGAAGCTGTGGAGAGGAACAGACAAAACTACAAAAATAAGATTTTTAAGAGCATGCATCTTTCCTATCACAACATACGCCTGTGAGACCTGGACACTTAACAAAACAGCTGAGAAACATATAAATGCCTCTGGATGTAAATGCTACAGAAGAGTTCAAGTATCATGGACACAAAAAAGAACAAATATACCAATACTACAGGAACTTAATATTGAAGAAGGCTGGCTAGTAAAGAGGATTAAACAGAGAAAACTGAAATATTTTGGATACATTAAACATCATGATAATCTAAAGACCATCTTGGAAGGGTACATAATGGGAAAAAGAAAGAAAGGAAGACCAAGGCAAAGATGGCTGCAAGACATCGTTGATGATCTGCAAATGGATGCATCAGCAGCAGGCCATCTTGCTCACAACCGAGAGGCCTACAGGAAGGAGCTGTTAGGGAGGCAAAGTTCCGTAAGGGACATGCAAATGACTGACTGTTTTGAACACTTCTTCTACTTCTGCGTTCTAGGTCTTGAACACATTATTTATACTGGGAGAGCAGCTTGAAATAAGGATAAGTCTTAGCTACTGGTCCCGATGATAGTGTCATCTGTCTGGCACGGATATCTCAACCACTGGTGTCAGCTACAAGTGGTTAACCAAAACAAAAAAAAATGACACACTAACCTAGACTTCAGTTGCAACCCTGTCACGGCCAATACATGATTTCCTCTTTCCAAATGAGACTTACCTCACCAGATGACAGGATGTTATTCATGTACTCCAAAAATGCCTCATCTTTGATCTCGTTGTCTGTAAATAGAAATGTGACGCCCTTCCCAGCTTGCCCTGCTGTTCTGTACAAGTATTTCAGGTCTTCCAGGAGATTGCTCACATTATAGGATCTGAAGTACCACAAGCTCTAGCATTAAAGTACATCATGGCAAAAGCCCCAGCATTACAATCTTATATCTTACATCTTATATCCTTCCTGTGCCGTTAAACGTCACGTAGGGCTCGCATGGTTTTCCGGTTTTTGGTAAGCTTTTCAACCTCATCAAGGGATTTTATGCCTGCTAATTTGGCCTCTCTTTACATTTCATTATTGGTGGACTAATTTTTTTTTTTTAGGGCTGGCTTTTTACCTCTGTTATGTCAAATAGGTCTCATACATTCTCATATATTCTGCCCACTGTTTTGCTATTTCATCTTCTTCTATTATTATATGACCTTTTTTATTCTTGATTATCCCCCCCCCCCCCCCCCCCCGTTTGTCACATACTTTCTTTTGGTAATGAGCGCTATTAATCCAGAGAGTAGAAACCAGTAAAAGGCAAGTCCAGCAACAGCTCATTCCTGAGAGCATAAACCAGTAAAAAGATAAAATATGAATCCAGCAACAGGTTAATCTAGAGAGTAGAAACCAGTAAAAAGATAAAATATGAGTCTAGCAACATATCAGTCCAGAGAGCAGAAACCAGTAAAAGAATAAAATATGAATCCAGCAACAGGTTAATCTACAGAGTATAAACTAGTAAAAGGATAAAATATGAATCCAGCAACAGGTTAATGTAGAGAGTAGAAACTAGTAAAAGGATAAAATATGAATCCAGTAACAGGTTAATCTACAGAGCATAAACTAGTAAAAGAATAAAATATGAATCCAGCAACAGGTTAATCTAGAGAGCATAAACTAGTAAAAGAATAAAATATGAATCCAGCAACAGGTTAATCTACAGAGCATAAACTAGTAAAAGGATAAAATATGAATCCAGCAACAGGTTAATCTACAGAGCATAAACTAGTAAAAGAATAAAATATGAATCCAGCAACAAGTTAATCTACAGAGTATAAACTAGTAAAAGGATAAAATATGAATCCAGCAACAGATTAATGTAGAGAGTAGAAACTAGTAAAAGAATAAAATATGAGTCCAGCAACAGATTAATGTAGAGAGTAGAAACTAGTAAAAGAATAAAATATGAGTCCAGCAACAGATTAATCCAGAGAGCAGAAAACAGTAAAAACAATAAAAAATGAGTCCAGCAATAGATTAATCCAGAGAGCAGAAAACAGTAAAATGAATAAAATATGAGTCCAGCAACAGATTAATCCAGAGAGCAGAAACCAGTAAAAATGATAAAATATGAGTCCAGCAACAGATTAATCCAGAGAGCAGAAACCAATAAAAAAGATAAAAAATGAGTCCAGCAACAGATTAATCCAGAGAGCAGAAACCAATAAAAAGGATAAAATATGAATCCAGCAACAGATTAATCTAGAGAGCAGAAACCAATAAAAAGGATAAAATATGAGTCCAGCAACAGATTAATCCAGAGAGCAGAAACCAATAAAAAGGATAAAAAATGAGTCCAGCAACAGATTAATCCAGAGAGCAGAAACCAATAAAAAGAATAAAAAATGAGTCTAGCAACAGATTAATCCAGAGAGCAGAAACCAATAAAAAGGATAAAAATGACAGATTAATCCAGAGAGCAGAAACCAATTAAAAAGGATAAAAATGACAGATTAATCCAGAGAGCAGAAACCAATTAAAAAGGATAAAAATGACAGATTAATCCAGAGAGCAGAAACCAATAAAAAGGATAAAAATGACAGATTAATCCAGAGAGCAGAAACCAATTAAAAAGGATAAAAATGAGTCCAGGAACAGATCAATCCAGAGAACAGAAACCAGTAAAAATGATAAAGTGTAAATCCAGCAAACAGATTAATCTAGACAGCAGAACCCAGTAAAAGGATAAAATATGAATTCAGCAACAGATTAATCTATAGAGCAGAAACCAGTAAAAGGATAAATTATGAGTCCAGCAACAGATCAATCCAGAGAGCAGAAACCAATACAAGGACAAAGTGTAAATCAAGCAACAGATTAATCCAGAGAGCAGAAACCAGTTAAAATAATAAAATATGAGTCCAGCAGCAGATACGGATACAGCAAGCAAATTTCTGGTCACATTACCTGCTGAGTGTTATCTGAAAAGTGGAGTAGCCTGCTATGAAAGAGGCCAGCCTTGTTAAGCTCTGCTTGCCAGAACCTCCAACACCCACCAGAAGGGCATGGCCACGTGGAGTGCGGATAATGCGTGAGATCTTCACCAAGTTTGTCATGGCATCCTGGAGTCAGGAAATGAAAATAAGGTAGATAGAGGTGTATGGTGCAGTTTTACAAATTGAGTGAGGAAGTGAGCAAGGTGACAAAAAAAACGAATATAAAGTATGAGAATGTATAAATGAAAAACATACAACATCCGATATTTCAGCGTGAGCCTTATTCGAGGATACATGCAAAACAAAATACAAACATATATAACTTATCTGAAGCGTCTTGCTCTCAGTAAAGCGGAAATGTGTGCGGAAGGAGGAGGAGGAAAAAAAAAAAAACCGCTGCCTACAGATAAAAGATTACTGATATAGCCAATCATAGCGAAGAGAGAGGAGGAGAACAAGTGGGAGAAAGGGGTTGGGGGAAGGCAATAGAAACATGATAGCCACTAGAGGTGTCGGGGGGGGGGGAGGGGAGAGAAAAGAGGACGCGAGAGATAATGAATGAAGAACTTAAACACCTACAGGGAGGAAATGTAAAACTGGTGAATGAGACAAGACCAATATGTTGGCAGAGAAGGAAATAGGATGGTGGTAGGGAGGGGTAGCATAGAGAAAGAAAGTAGAGTATAAAAAAGGCCAGTGGAAAAATAAAGAAGTTACAGAAAGCTGAAGACATTGTTAATTCCAGCTGGGTGGAGACAGCCAGTCTGGAAAATAAGGCGCTGTTCTAGGACCCTCCGAGATCGTACATCTGCGGAACAAGAGCGGATCGCACTAACCTGGCTTACGGTTAGGAGATCAATTTCGCCAGCATCTCAATGATATTTCTAAGAGGACCTGGACACCTGTGGCTAAACATTTTTGCCTTGGTAACCACAGGGGCAAACAGGACATTTCGGTTAGTGCGATCCGCTCTTGTTCCGCAGATGTAAGATCTCGGAGGGTCCTAGAACAGCGCCTTATTTTCCAGATTGGCTGTCTCCACCCAGCTGGAATTAACAATGTCTTCAGCTTTCTGTAACTTCTTTATTTTTCCACTGGCCTTTTTTATACTCTACTTTCTTTCTCTATGCTACCCCTCCCTACCACCATCCTATTTCCTTCTCTGCCAACATATTGGTCTTGTCCCATTCACCAGTTTTACATTTCCTCCCTGTAGGTGTTTAAGTTCTTCATTCATTATCTCTCGCGTCCTCTTTTCTCTCCCCCTCCCCCCCCCCCGACACCTCTAGCGGCTATCATGTTTCTATTGCCTTCCCCCAACCCCTTTCTCCCACTTGTTCTCCTCCTCTCTCTTCGCTATGATTGGCTATATCAGTAATCTTTTATCTGTAGGCAGCGGTTTGTTTTTTTTTTCCTCCTCCTCCTTCCGCACACATTTCCGCTTTACTGAGAGCAAGACGCTTCAGATAAGTTATATATGTTTGTATTTTGTTTTGCATGTATCCTCGAATAAGGCTCACGCTGAAATATCGGATGTTGTATGTTTTTCATTTATACATTCTCATACTTTATATTCGTTTTTTTTGTCACCTTGCTCACTTCCTCCCTCACTTTGTAAAACTGCACCATACACCTCTATCTACCTTATTTATATTAACCAGTTTTACTGCAGTCGCCATCCCTTTTATCAGGAAGTGAAAACATCATTTACAACAGTCAGGAAATGAAAACATCATTTACAACAATGTTTCAGCATTCTCTGTTACTCTGCTTTTGAAGTACTATTATCACTATTTCTATGCTTAGTATTATGACCATATAGCCTGGGATTTCTTATTTAAAAAACTTCACTCTTTTATATCTGTGAAATGAGATGCTTGAGAAAGGCAGTAAAAACAAGAAGAGACAGTTTAAAAACTGACTGCTTTCTATCCATTACAGGAACAACACACAATACACTGAACGACAACAGATGATATAGTTTAAGCAGAATCCCAACAAGCACATCACACACAAAAAAAAGCCACTAACCAGACAAAGGGGATGAGCCAGAAGGAAACGGACTGAGGGAGTAAACGAGATCTTGAAGAGAAATAGTGTGATAATACACCACGCCACATCATTCACTTTCCTGTGCCAATGATCTTGGAAATACAGACTTACCACCTTAATGGGATTTTACCTTTCTTATAACACTCATTTTAGACTCGACACTAATAATCAAACTGCCTGCAACATATATACAGTAAATGACAGAGATAACACAGAATAATAAGAACAAAAAAAAAGAAGAATTAAAAAGTTCAGTTCTGACATAGCTTTGAAATTCATGCTAGTCACACTACTAATCACAAACAGCTAAGTTGCCATTCAAAAATGCAGATGAAGCCACTGACAGCAATTATTGAGGAAAGACGCTGGCGGTTGGGACATGTGCTCCGAATGACTGACAACTCACTACCAAAAATAGCACTAAGAAGGACATCACAGGGGAACAGAATTAAGGGTGGACCAAAAGAGACATGGAGAAGAACAACAGAAAGGATGTTGAGCAACAGAGGGCTCAACTGGGCAAGAGCAGAAAAAAAAGGCAAAGGACAGGCATTTGTGGAAAGCCCCATGTGCCCTGGGCACTTAATGTTCAGAGAGAGAGCGAGAGAGAGAGATATCACTCATTTTAGACTCGACACTAATGATCAAACTGCCTGCAACATATATACAGTAAATGACAGACATAACACAGAATAATAAGAACAAAAAAAAAAAAAAGAATTAAAAAGTTCAGTTCTGACATAGCTTTGAAATCCATGTTAGTCACACTACTGATCACACACAGCTAAGCTGCCACTGTGTAGCAGGACTTTAAGACACAGAACAAAATAATCCAAATGTCTGCAAGAACCAGTGGTCAAGACATATCAGTGAAGAAGTTCATTTTGATTAACCATTAAGAAGCCTTGAAATATATGACCAATCAAAGAACTTCTTTCTGATTAACCATTAGAAGCCTAGAAATATATGGCCAATCATTCTTGTGTGCATTACCTTGAAAAAGACTAAATCCATAGCACTGCCTCTAATGGACTCATTGTAACTTGTCTGGTATGACTGGAGCTTCTCTGCTAGCCCATCCAGTGATGGGATTGGTTCATAGACCTTGGGAGCATCCAGGTCTACATCATCAGCTTCCTCACCTGAACATTCAATGCAGAACATTATTATTAATTTTCAATTATTTAATCCTTTCTAATCCACATTCTGAAGACTGAATACCTGCTATGAAGTTTATTTATAGATTCTTTTACACATTTTATTTCACGTAATTATTATTTTTATGTGCCTTTTGTATTCTGATTATTGTATGAAATTTACAAGAGATAATAAAACATATTATAAACTCATGGCTATTACTCATAACAAAACATATCACTGGCTAGAACTACCTGTCAAAGAAAATTGTGACACAGAGTACCAAAACCGGTTTACTTCATAAATCCTAAAAAAAAAAAAAGACAGACAGGGAGTGAAGATGATGTCTGATTTGGTGGTCAACAATCCATAACTAACGCACTAGCATCAAGGCTGTTGAACCGTAGCCAACTAAGACTCTGACCCATCTCCCCCCCCCGCCCCCTCTCCCAGTAACAGGCCTAGCCTGGCTAATGGAGGCAGGGAATGCCAAAGTCCCTATAGGGCAGTGGAGTCTGTTAAATAAGTACTGCACAGAACTGTTTTTTTAAGGACTTAGAAAAATAGCTTCCAACAACCTGCTCCCAGTCTGATAACAATGCTGTGCCTCAATGCCTTTACAGCGCTGGCTAGCAGTTTCAGGTAGACAGAAGGAGGAGGAGGAGGAGGGGGAGAGGAGGAAGAGGAAGAAGAAGAAGAAGGAAGAAGAAAGAAGGAAGAAGGAAGAAGAAAGAAGGAAGAAGAAGAAGAAGAAAGAAGGAAGAAGAAGAACAAGAACAAGAAGAAGAGGAGGAGGAAGAAGAAGAAGGAGGAGGAGGAGGAGGAAGAAGAAGAAGAAGAGGAGGAGGAGGAAGGAGGAGGAGGAGGAGGAAGAAGAATAAGAAGAAGAAGAAAATAATGTACAACA
The DNA here is from genome assembly GCA_009760885.1 of Achatina immaculata. NCBI lineage: Eukaryota > Metazoa > Mollusca > Gastropoda > Stylommatophora > Achatinidae > Lissachatina > Lissachatina immaculata. The sequence goes on along the minus strand of CM019695.1, from coordinate 7,711,433 downwards.
ATATATATGGACATATATACTACCAAGAGTATGTTGGAGAATTCATGAGGGAAAAAAAAAATCCCTGGCACTTCTGGTGGGATTTTAACCTTCAACCTCAACACCTGAAGCAAACATCTAATCATAAGACCAGACAGCCTTCTCACAAACAGAAAAAAAAAAAAATCAACAAATGAACTAAATAAATTTTTAAAAAAATTGCACTGCCATCTACCTGTGGGTTCTGGTGCCTCTCTCATGAAATCCACAAAGTATGGCTCACTGTCCATTATGCTTGTCAGTGCTGGCCCACAGTCTTCTTCTGCTACCTGGAGTTGAGATGAAGAACCATTTCATCCTGGCACAAACCAGAAACATATACTTAGCTCGTACACTCAGTCTGTACACCACAATGCTCTGTCTATATATCCGAACAACACTCACCCTCTAAACTACAGCAATGCTCTCTGTGTATACTACAGTACTCACTTTGCATACTAACCTGCTTAATGATGTTCTCAAACCAGTCCTTGTCACTCTGCTCTGTGAACCTGTCAGCAATGACACGTGTGACCTCATGCTTCCAGAGTGACATAAGAGTGCTGGTACTGGAAACCACATCACTGACAGTGTTTAGCATACCCTGTGTGGACACATCAGGAAAGTTGTTTGAACTACCTTACATGACCAGAATTGTGAATTTAGGGGTAAGATTGGTTGCAGCCTGGTTAGCTGAGTGGTTAGGCACTTGGCTTACTAATCCAGTGGTACTGGGTTCAGTTCCAGCAGTGGGATTTTTTTCTGATGTACGCCCCAGGGTTCACCCAGCCTTTAAAAATGGGTACCACAGAAATCTGGGAAGGTAGAGCGGCCAGGCACGATGCTGACCACATCACACTTTCATGCGCCGAAGGTCATGGAAAATATGGGCCTAACACCGTATCCCCAATGTGCCTTAATGACATGGAAATGGGAATTTTACCCCTTACCTTATTAGTTGCAATGTTCTTAAATCTTACATCATTCCCATGCCGTTAAATGTCATATAGGGCTTGCATGGTAGTTCGCCAAGTTTTCCTGTTTTCAGTGAGCTTTTCAACCTCATTAAGGGATTTTATACCTACTAATTTGGTTTTTATTAATAGTGTCCTCTTTAGAATTTCACCTTTTTCTTCAGCCTGTTGTGTTCCACTTGACAACTTGTTTTGGGATTCTCTGACTGTTTCTGGTTGAAATGCTAGGAACACTTTTTTCAGGCAGTCTCAGACTCAGGTTGTGGAGCTGAATCTTGTTTGTTTTGGAGATGAATCTTGTTTGTTTGGAGCTGAATCTTGTTTGTTTTGGAGCTGAATCGTGTTTGTTTGGAGCTAAATCTTGTTTGTTTGGAGATGAATCTTGTTTGTTTTGGAGCTAAATCTTGTTTGTTTGGAGATGAATCTTGTTTGTTTTGGAGCTGAATTGTGTTTGTTTTGGAGCTGAATTGTGTTTGTTTGGAGCTAAATCTTGTTTGTTTGGAGCTGAATCTTGTTTGTTTGGAGCTGAATCTTGTTTGTTTTGGAGCTGAATCTTGTTTGTTTTGGAGCTGATTCTTGTTTGTTTGGAGCTGAATCTTGTTTGTTTGGAGATGAATCTTGTTTGTTTGGAGATGAATGTTTGTTTTGGAGCTGAATCTTGTTTGTTTGGAGCTAAATCTTGTTTGTTTGGAGCTGAATCTTGTTTGTTTGGAGCTGAATCGTGTTTGTTTGGAGCTGAATCTTGTTTGTTTGGAGATGAATCTTGTTTGTTTGGAGCTGAATCTTGTTTGTTTTGGAGCTGAATCGTGTTTGTTTTGGAGCTGAATCGTGTTTGTTTGGAGCTAAATCTTGTTTGTTTGGAGCTAAATCTTGTTTGTTTGGAGCTGCATCTTGTTTGTTTGGAACTGAAGATCAAAGTACTTAAGGACTGTCTGAAGTGTAGTGATAATTTTTAAAAAAAAACTATGTTCTGTAGCATTTGCAAGCTGTACAGGGTGTGAAGTGTTAATACCTTCACATTTCTGGGCCACTACAGCATTTGAGTTAGGGCCCCAGTGTGAAATCAAACCAGGGACCTTCGATTGGCAGGCGAGTGGCACTAACCACTATACCACCGCAGACCTGCAGTGATTATAGCCATTTAACATTCTAACATTTTTGTAATTGGTGAAGTAAAAAAGATTAGTGTTATGGAACAGATTGTGAAGTCTCGAAATTGGATGGATAAAACCAAGACAGAGATGGAAAGACAATATAGATGAGGATATAAAAGAAAATGATGTCACTAACTTGAGAGAGAAGAATAGGAAAAAAGAGGAATGGAGGGGAACTTTATCCGCAGCAATGGGCCTTAATGGCTCGGAAAGCTGAAGAAGAAGTGTTTGGTACATCTTGTGTAGACAAATTACTAAACTGTTTAGAATAAATTATCTAGGTAGGACTGTTTGATGTTTTATTTTATGTGAACAGACAAGTAACAAGTTTATCTTAACTCTTTCCATGCCAGAGGGAAAAACACGGACGTTCCCTTCTGTGCCAGACAAAAAGCGTGGGTCTTGATATGTAGAGGGGATCATTTTTAACTAATTATTTCCATGTTAAAAGTATGTGTATTATGCCTCCAAATAGCTATAAATGTAAGAAGATTTCATAAATGAAGAGTTTTTTTTTAGGAAAAAAAGATATAATGTGATGATTTTAGCTGATAATTTTGTATTACAGTCCATCGGTTAGATCTAGGACTGGCATTGATCGACCGGTGATGTGTAGATCGACTGTCATTTTATCCGATCTCATCGTGTGATAATGTTGCATGTTCACTTTAAAATAATACCTTAAATAACCTTCTAACTACTTCTCCAGTCCATCTAATAGTCTGAATCTACTTGAGGTACATTCATTAACAGTGGTCTAATCGTAGGGGGACATATTTGTCTCTGAAGTCACACAAAAACTGATATTTTTTTCGATGAAAATGCTGTATTCTGACCCCATTGTTATGATGCTTTCAAAATGGTGACAAAGGTCACTAGACATGTGTACTAAACTGTTTACAATCAAAAGTTACACCAGGTTTCGAATGAAATGAAGCTAGGGACCTTGGCAAAAATGTGACAAAGCGGAAGGGTCCTAGTTGGGACCCCTGGCACAGGAAGAGTTAAGTAAACATTTATCTTATGTGGACAGACAAATAAGGTGTTTATCTTGTGTGAACATAATAGTAAGGTGTTTATCTTATGTTAACATAATAGTAAGGTTTTTATTTTATGTTAACATAATAGAAAGGTAATTTATTTTTTTAGGTTTATATACAGTTATACCCAAAAACTATTCTCCATTAATTGGTTTTGTGTATATTTATATAATTAGGTTTATATACTTGTATACTTATACCCAAACTGGCTTTGTGCATATTTATATAATTAGTTTATTTATACTTATACCTAAAAACTATTCTCCATTAAATGGCTTTGTGTATATGTATATAATTAGGTTTATATATATTTATACTCAAATTGGCTTTGTGTATATTTATAATATTAAGTTTATATATACTTATACTCAAACTGGCTCTGTGTATATTTATATAATTAGGTTTATATATACTTATACCCAAATTGGCTTTGTGTACATTTATAATATAATGTATATATATACTTATACCCAAAAAACTATTGTCCTTTAATTGGCTTCATCAGTAAACATGATTCTGGACAGGAAGTCTGCATCACTGACCAGTTTGTTTAGTGCCCATTCACAGAATATAAGCTTTTATGGACTTCTGAAATGCTTTGCACTATTGAAAAAAAAAAAGCAGTAAATACTCATACATAAATGATTCACATCACATAACTGTGTACCTGCCAAATCCTGGACAGATCTCTCAGGTTGAAGACATAGTGGAACTTGGCTGGAGTAGGCAGCATTTTGACTTTGGTCTTCTGCCACAAGTGACGGGTTGCTGGGACTAGCCCTTCCACCAGCTCACAGATCTCAGAAGGGAAACCGCGCTCCTGAGAAATTTTTCATACAAAAATGAGCTTGTCTTAAATGTTAAAGCTTGTAACAAAAAAGAGGTCACAGAAATGAAAGTTAGAAAAATATGGTACTACTTGGAAAAAAAAGCTAATTATAGCATATGCCAGGTTCTCCCGTGTTCACCAGAATCATATTTTTAGGATGAAGGACTGACGGTTGTTTAACTAGAGCAGCTGCCACAAAGTGCATATTATACGATCATTACAACATAGTTCTGCAATGTAAAATACATTATTTTTTTTTTAGGTCTAATCCTACAAAACTGTGTTCTGTTACTTTACCATACATGATGTTCTTTCCATGTGAAATATGACCGTGTTTAGAAGCATAGATCTCTAGCTATTTCAGCTCAGGCAGGACTGGGAATAATAACTAAATTGCTGTAGGTTCTCTACCTGGTGGGTATTTATGTAAATAAGTAAAAATATGCTGTAATTTGGTCAAGAATATTTTTTTCTTCTAAAACTTTTGGTGGCATACTCCAAGCTCTCTCATGGCTTACCAGTATGCCGGGGCACACCATTTGAAAAACTATGCACTAGAGGATGATGTGATCAGCATTATGTTGGGGCACCTTTACCTCCCTAGCTCTAAGAACCAGGTACCCATTTCTACAGCTGAATGATGGGATGCCTCCGACCGGACTCGAATCACCAACATCACTGTGAGGGACCGCACTAATCACTTTGCTGCACTGAAACCTGTCTAGCACTAACCTTAACGAAATGTCCTAGGCCAATTGTACTGAAGATCTTATCAATGGAAGCGTTAGATGGCAAAGTGCAGTTGAAGATGCTGAAAGCCCGCTTGAGCCGCTGTGGGATGTCATTACGGCCTCCACCAGGATGTATCATTGCGGCAATCAACTGCACATCTATCAGAGTGGTGAACTCACCAGGCTTCTCCAAGTTGTAGAAACCATTATATTCCATCATCTGTCGTGTTATTTCATTGGTTACCTAATGAAGACAGTCATCATGCTTCACAGAAAATGTTTTACTATTTGTATTCTCTCTCATATATATATATATATATATATATATAATATGTTAATTATATATATTAATGTTTATAATTAGTTTATATATATATATATATATATAAAATAGAAAAGAAATTAGACTCTTTTGAAAACAAATGCCTAAGGAAAATACTGGATATAAAGTGGAATGAATTAAAAAACAACAACCTGTCTCATGGATAATCAGAAAAAGAAGATGGACATATGTCAGTCATGTAATGAGAAGAAACAACCAGAGAATCTCAAAACAAGCTATCAAGTGGAACACAACAGGCCGAAGAAAAAGATGTCGATCACGTGAAATTCTAAAGAGGACATTGTTAAGAGAGGCCGGTTTAGTAGGAATAACATCCCCTGATAAGGCTGAAAAACTAGCCAAGGATAGGAAATCTTGGTGAACTACCATCCGAGCCCTATGTGATGTTTAACGGCATGGGATATGGTGTAGGCCCGTATGTTCCATGACATATATATATATATGTATGTATATATATGTGTGTGTAAATACTCATATACATATATATATATTGCCCAATTATAGAAAAAAAAACTGTAACCAGTTGTTAATTCTAATACCTACCATGAACATCTTGGATCATTACCAACTAATAATGGAGATACAATGAGGGAAATTAAAAGAAGGACATCTACTGCTCTTCAAAAAGTAAAACAAAGAAACTGTGAAGAGGAACAGACAAAACTACAAAAATAAGATTTTTAAAGGCATGCATCTTTTCCATTGCAACATATGCCTGTGAGACCTGGACACTTAACAAAACAGCTGAGAAACACATAAATGACTTTGAATGTAAATGCTACAGAAGACTTCTTCAAATATCATGGACACAAAAATGAACAAATATATCCATACTACAAGAACTCAACATTGAAGAAGGTTGGCTAGTAAAGAGGATTAAACAGATAAAACTGAAATATTTTGGACACATTAAATGTCATGATAATTTAGAGAAGACCATCTTGGAAAGATACATAATAGGAGATAGAAAGGCGAAGATGGCTGCAAGACATCGTTGATGATCTGCAGATGGATGCATCAGCAGCAGGTCATTTTGCTTACAACCAAGAGGCCTACAGGAGAGCTGTTACGGAGGCAAAGTTCAACATGTCTCACTGGTGGATTGTCTGTTGAGTTCATCCCTAAGTGTTCTACTGGGTTCATGTCTGATGACACGGATGGCCATGGAATGGTTAGATGTTGTTGTCAGCGAGGAACAGGGTGGTGAGTTATGTCGCAGTAGGTCGAGTGTTATCCTGCTGAAAAATAGACCCTGGTGCAACCAGAAGTGGAAGGACATGAGGACAAAGAATTTCAGCAACATATCTTTGGGCATTCAAGCATCCTTCAATTTGCACCAGGTCACTTCTTCCTATGAGATTGATTGTCCCCACACACCAGTACACCTCCACCACCATGTGGAGGAGCCTCATTCATGCAATTCTGGACATAGCACTCATGGACTCTGCACTAAACTCTTGTTTTCAAACAGGTGTACAAGATCTTCTGCCTAAATATTCTCCAAGCATTGATTCGTGTCGCTGGAGCAGAAAGAATGATTCATCACTAAACCAAACCCTTCTCCAATCATTCGCAATGGTTCATTAACGATGCTGGTTCGCCTACTGCAGTCAGTTCTGGCGATGCCGGTCTGTAAGAACAGGACCTCTATAGGGTCTTTTAGCCCAAAGACCAGCATCGTGCAGCCAGTTCCTGACCGTTTGATCTGAAATTCGACAAGCTGCTATCATTGACTGTTGAGGATGCAGACGCAAATCAATTCCTGAGGTGACACAGCCATATGAAGCGGTCTTCGGCAGGAGTTGTGACTACGGGTCTTCCACTGCGCGGCTGGTCTGCAACTGAGCCAGTTTCTTGAAATCATCTCCAAAGGTGACTAATGGTGCTTCTAACCACATTAAATTGTCTGGCCACTATACTGTGTGACTGTCCAGTCTGTAGATGTCCAATGATGATGAGTCATTGTTCTGTAGTGAGATGAGCCATACTTGGGCACTGAATTTTCAATTTAAGTGATATGAGGAGTGTCAATGTTTTATAGGCATTCAATAACATGGTCAGTGAGTTTTGTATTCAGTAAGTTTCACGGGATTCTCATGAACCTGTCATGAGTTATTGTCAAAAATGCTGTTTTGACTAGTGTCGCTTTTCTGTGCTCATGAATCATCTGCTGAGTACAATTCAGGTCAGCATGTGAAGTTGATGTCCAAGTGAACATTTCAGGAAATTTGCCCTTGTCTGATCAGCAAACTTCAGTTTAAATTGCAACATCGTATTTGTTGCGTTTCTTTTTTTTTAAAACAGTTTATAACTTTTATATCTTTAAATGGATGCTGCATCTTTCAACAAATGCAGATCAAGAGTCTCTAACCAACTGATAATATACTAAGACCAGACCTGACCGAAGATGATTTGTAGTAGATTTTCTTTGAGCTGCTGAGGGGAACCAAGAAGGTTACTCAGAAAACTCTACAATTATGAGGGACATGTTGGCGCCTTCACACCAGCAGGCAAGTATATGATAACAGAACCAACTAAAAGCAAGCTGACAGCACCAAGTGAAGGCAAGATAATGCCAAACAAATAAAACATTTGCAATTAAAAAGTTACACTGTTTTTTTGTAGAAAAGAAGCATGTGGTAATATGTTACCTAGCGCCACGAAACTGCCTCCTCAGATATGGTGACGTGTTACAGTCTGGCATAGGAAGAGTTAACATAGACATAAAAGATCTTCTGCCTAAATATTCTCCAAGCATTGATTCGCACAGGTGTACAAGATCTTCTGCCTAAATGTTCTCCAAGCAATGATTCACACAGGTGTACAAGATCTTCTGCCTAAATATTCTCCAAGCATCGATTCGCACAGGTGTACAAGATCTTCTGCCTAAATATTCTCCAAGCATCGATTCGCACAGGTGTACAAGATCTTCTGCCTAAATATTCTCCAAGCATTGATTAACATAGACATACAAGATCATACAACTTACTACCAAAAATAGCACTAAGATGGACACCACAGGGGAACAGAAGTAAGGGTAGACCAAAAGAGACATGGAGAAGAACAACTGAAAGGATGTTGAGCAATAGAGGGCTCACCTGGGCAAGAGCAGAAAAAAGGCGAAGGACAGGCATTTGTGGAAAACCCTTGCGGAAACCCCATGTGCCCTGGGCACTTAAGGTTCAGAGAGAGAGAGAGTGATTCAAACAGGTGTACAAGATCTTCTGCCTAAATATTCTCCAAGCATTGATTCACAAAGGTGTACAAGATCTTCTGCCTAAATATTCTTCAAACATTGATTCACACAGGTGTACAAGATCTTCTGCCTAAATATTCTTCAAACATTGATTCTCACAGATGTACAAGATCTTCTGCCTAAATATTCTCCAAGCATTGATTCTCACAGATGTACAAGATCTTCTGCCTAAATATTCTCCAAGCATTGATTCTCACAGATGTACAAGATCTTCTGCCTAAATATTCTTCAAACGTTGATTCACACAGGTGTACAAGATCTTCTGCCTAAATATTCTTCAAACATTGATTCACACAGGTGTACAAGATCTTCTGCTTAAATATTCTCCAAGCATTGATTCTCACAGGTGTACAAGATCTTCTGCCTAAATATTCTCCAAGCATTGATTCTCATAGGTGTACAAACACTGCCAATGTTGTCTTGGAGTGAAAGAATTAAAGCCCATGTTTTCCAAAGCAGAAACTGGAATTCAAGCACACAGTTATGGTGCCATTTGTTGTTCATCATAAATGACTCAAATTACAGGCAGACTGACATAAAGCTCTACTTACCTGATCTCCCCATTCATTGATGACAGGCATATTGATGTCATCAACAAACACTGTCATCTTCTTGCCCGCTGGTGGTCCATATGTGGTGCCCATCCTTTTGTCCACATAGCTTTCAATAGTGCGCTGACAGAACAACCAGAAAAATCAGAAACTCATTTGTCTGCTCAGCTAAGTGGGCATATATATATATATATATATGCCTTTCAAGAGATATTTTAGTTAAGTTTCCACTTTTATCAAAATGTTTTCTGTCTTTTCCATGGCAATCAGGCATTGGCCATCACTGATTTCCACAATCATCTATCTTTTTCTCTTTCTATAAGATGTGTGTTGGATGGTGCTCTGTGTCATTCTTTTAGTCAGTCAAGCATCTTTTTTTTTTTCTGATCTTCCCCTGTCCCTCCATTTTTCCTGTTGTCACTAGGTGTTCCAGTTTACCTCTTATCAAAAAGTGTTCTACAAATCTGGACTGTCACATACTCACTTTTGCTATAATTTTGCTTTTTTTGTCCAGCCTCACTTACAAACTCTTCATTGTTTTCTTGGCTTTCCATAGTATTCTCACCATTTTTCTTAGGAACCACAACTCCGCCGCTTCCTGTAGATTCTGAGTGCTCTTGGTTACTGTCCTTGCTTTGCAAACATATAACGATGCAGGTTCGATGTAACACTGAATAACCATCAATTCGGTATTCATTGACTTACAGCGTGTACTATATTCAGAAAACTTCACAGAAAAAAATGTATTCACTAATGGACTGACAAATTAACTGTATTAACAAATGGACTATACTGACAAATGAACGATACTGAAAAATAAACCATGCTGAAAAATGAACCATACTGACAAATGAACTAATAAATGAATAAAGTAGTTCCAAAAATGGACAGAACTACATGCTAACGCTGTAAAGAGGGTGCAAAGAATTGAAAAAAAATCCCATAAAAACTCATCAACAAACCTGAAACATCATCGGGGTGGTAGCACTGGAAAAGTTGAAGCTCTTAAACAGATGTGTTTCTGGATCAAATCTGCCACAATAGCCCTGCACCATCACAGTCTTGGCTGTGCCCTACAACACAAATAAATAAACACAGATGTCTGACAACCATCATCATAGAAGAGTTAGTACATTTAATCTTGTTTCAGCTCTCGGCTATCCCTATTGCACAAATACATAAACACATAATATTAGAAATATTGTATAATATACTAAGTGCAACACAACAACAAAATACCAGTGTAGCACATAATATAAGATGAGTGCTGGAATACAATGGTCACATGTAGCTTAAAAAGACACTATTCTGGCACTAGCACAAAGACCTAGTCTACAAGGACACTATTCTGGCACTAGCACAAAGACCTAGTCTACAAGGACACTATTCTGGCACTAGCACAAAGACCTAGTCTACAAGGACACTATTCTGGCACTAGCACAAAGACCTAGTCTACAAGGACACTATTCTGGCACTAGCACAAAGACCTAGTCTATAAGGACACTACTCTGGCACTAGCACAAAGACCTAATTTATAATGACACTATTCTAGCAATAGTACATGTATAGTACTGATAATTCCTTTTGTTTCATGAGCCAAATATAACATACGTACTGACTGTTTGACAAATCTCACTGGCTGAAACTAGGCCATATATAATAAAAATAGCCACCGTGATTTCCCCTTTGGTGAATGACTACAAAAGTTTATAGCAGTGACTTGTAAAAGGCAGATCATATTAACATGTCATTAGCACCAAGGCATGGAAATCTTGGAACGTGTTAACATGTCCTTAGCAGTGATACAGCAGAATGTCTAAACATGTCCACAGAAGCAAAGGCCTAAACAAACTATCACTCTAAACACGTCCTTAGAAGCAAAAGGGTTAAACAAACCATCACTCTAAACACATCCTTAGAAGCAAAAGGGTTAAACAAACTATCACACAGACTAACCTGTTCACCAATGAGCAGAACAGCCTTGCCCTGTTTGGCAGCTGTGCTGATGAGGAAGTCAGTCCTCATGTTGTCCACATTGGGGACCAGGATGGATGTGTACTCCGGGGTACTGTCTGTGGGGTACTCGAACTCTGGTACCTGAAACATCGACAAAAAGAAAAAGCAATCATTTATGTGGCCTGCCTTTTTCAGAATGTTGATACTCAGTATGAAAATATCTTGCTATCCAGCCAGAATGCCTGCTTCAGTGAGTGTGGTGTTTGAAGTCTAGAAACATGATGGAGGTGGTAACAAAGTGGTTACTGTCTTTGATAGGGTAGTTGTGACAATTAACTGTGGCGCTATAGGGGATTTTTGGTTGCAGTAATAGTAGCCTTGCTGCTACTGTATTGATTATAATATGCTTACTTTCTTCTGTGGAAGTGGCTGTTATGGAAAGCTGTAGTAGTCTTCTTCTTCCAGTATCAGTTGGCTATGATAGATCTGCAGCCCCGTTGCCTTAATGAAGATGCCTTCTCCAGGCTTGAGTGGAAGCCCCCATAGGTTTTCTTTCAGGTCCTCTCCCACAGGCCAGATCTGTGCCTGGAGGTTTGAGCAGGTTGGACAGTTCTGCAGGATATGCCCTGGGGTCTGGACATCAAAGCCACTTGTCTGTGACATTTTAAGACTTTTGTCTCAAAGTTGTCTGGAGGTGTGTGACATTTTAAGACTATTGTCTCAAAGTTGTCTGGAGGTGTGTGACATTTTAAGACTATTGTCTCAAAGTTGTCTGGAGGTGTGTGACATTTTAAGACTATTGTCTCAAAGTTGTCTGGAGGTGTGTGACATTTTAAGACTGTTGTCTCAAAGTTGTCTGGAGGTGTGTGACATTTTAAGACTTTTGTCTCAAAGTTGTCTGGAGGTGTGTGACATTTTAAGACTATTGTCTCAAATTGGAAGGGTGCATAATGGGAAAAAGAAAGAGAGGAAGACCAAGGCAAAGATGGCTGCAAGACATCGTTGATGATCTGCAAATGGATGCATCAGCACCAGGCTATCTTGCTCACAACCGAGAGGCCTACAGGAGTGCTGTTAGGGAGGCAAAGTTCCGCAAGGGACATGCAAATGAATGAATGTCTCAAAGTTGTCTGGAGGTGGTTCAAGAGTCTGCAGTGTGGCGTTCTTAGAAAACTGTAGATTGCTGGTATCTCTGTAGTCAATGAACAGAATCTTATTGTGTTTCTATTTTCATTTTTGTTTTTTCAGTTGGTGGCAGTAGTAATATCAGCTTTCTTTTTGTAATATGTTGTTTATATATCTCCAAACACAGCTTTCTTTTTGTAATATTTTATTTATGTATCTCCAAACACATGGTTACAGTCTTTATGTTTTTTTAAATTCACAGAATTCATCCACTCTTCCTTTCTTGGTTTCTTCTTGTTATATGACATTGTTTATCCAGGCTGCTTTTAAAGTTTGCTTGCCTCTAATAATTTTTTATGTTTAACTCTTAGATAATAATATTTATGTTTAACTCTTAGATAATATTTTGTTATATTTAACTCAGATAATAATTTTGTATGTTTAACTATTAGATAATAATTTTTATGTTTAACTCATATAATAAGTTTTTATGTTTAACTCTTAGATAATAATTGTTTATGTTTAACTCTTAGATAACCAGACCAAAGTTCCAAAGACACTCACTTTTATAATAAACACACCATCAATGCTTTTACCAAGAAATGATACAATGTCTGTGTTTAGCTTACAAAGTCATTTCTGATCAGAAACAGTTAATAAAGAAACAGTTAATACTACAGGCTGGCACACATAAAACTGGCCCCAGCCATCTCCAGCTCAGAAATATGAAATAAAAAATACAACTTGCTCCAGCATCCAGTTTTATAAGTGCCACCTTGTATATAGATGCAGTTATTTTGATTGTAATACTTTTTTAAAAACAAAACATAAAGATAACAGTATGCTAATAGTTAGATATTAATCCTTTTTTTGCTGCAAAGATTAAAGAGTATGATTTGTAGCAATATGTTACATTGTTCTTTGACTTTAAAATATATATTCACAGGCAACAATGCATCAGTTCAGAGACAAAATATTAGACTATTTACAAAATATTAGGAACAGTTTTTATGGTTTAGTGAGCACACAGTCAAGAAACAATTCTTCACATTTACCCTGGATTTCCAGTGGACCCATTCCCCAGTTTCATCCACCATATACTCGTAGATGGTATCATCTCCAGTCAGAGCAGGCAAGGGAAGGTCAGAATTGACCTGAAGCCACTCTTGTACCTGTGGATATCTTCTGGAATGAATAGCAGTCTACTATCTCACTGCAAAGAGTAACAGTCTGCTTAACTTTCCACACAGTGTTAGTCTACTTAACCTTCTACATAGATTGTTAGTCTACTTAACTTTCTATACAGACTGTTAGTCTACTTAACTTTCTAAACACAGTGTTAGCCTACATAACTTTCTACACAAATTGTTAGTCTACTTAACTTTCTACACAAGTGTTAGTTTACTTAACTTTCTACACAGTGTTAGTCTACTTAACTTTCTAAACACAGTGTTAGTCTACATAACTTTCTATACAGATTGTTAGTCTACTTAACCCTCTCCACAGAGTGTTAGTCTACTTAACTTTCTACACAGAGTGTCAGTCTGCTTAACTTTCTACACAGAGTGTTAGCCTACTTAACTTTCTACACAGAGTGTTAGTCTACTTAACTTTCTACAAATAGTGGCAATCTACAAGCTGTCAGCAAAGAATGGAAGCTGTCTATTGTAAATATAGAATTACAATCTACTGCCAGCAAAGAGCAGCAATCTACTATCAGTAAAGAGTAGCAATCTATTATCTGTAAGTAAAGAGCTGCAATCTATGAACTATCAGTAAAGAGTGGCAATCCACTAACTATCAGTAAAAAGCAGCAATCTACTAACTATCAGTAAAAAGTAGCAATCTACTATTAGTAAAGAGTGGCAATCCACTAACTACCAGTAAAAAGCAGCAATCTACTAATCCAATAACTATCAGTAAAAAGCAGCAATCTACTAACTATCAGTAAAAAGTAGCAATCTACTAACTATCCGTAAAAAGCAGCAATCTACTAACTATCCGTAAAAAGCAGCAATCTACTAACTATCAGTAAAATGCAGCAATCTACTAACTATCAGTAAAAAGTAGCGATCTACTATTAGTAAAGAGTGGCAATCTACTAACTATCAGTATAAAGCAGCAATCTACTAACTATCAGTAAAAAGCAGCAATCTACTAACTATCAGTAAAAAGCAGCAATCTACTAACTATCAGTAAAAAGTAGCGATCTACTATTAGTAAAGAGTGGCAATCCACTAACTATCAGTAAAAAGTAGTGATCTACTGACTATAAGTAAAGAGTAGCAATCTACTATCAGTAAAGAGTATCAATCTACTGTCTATAAGAGTGGCAGACTTCTAACAATCAGCAATGTCTCTCATTCTCTTATTTTAAAAACATTAGTTTCAAGTTTATATTTGAAATATTCTTTTTCTAATGCTATGGCACACATTTTCTCTGTCTTTTTTTCTTTTGGTGTACTGAGAAAGCTGAATACTCTACATATTTTTCAATGTGCCATTTGTTTGGTTTGTCACCTCATCTTTATGTAAGGAAAGGTCGGTATCTTTTCCTACACTCTGCCTTTCTTCTACGTATTCTATATTCCAGATTGTGTCTCAGTCTCAATCATCTTTCGACCTAAAATTCTATTTATTTATCAGTTTTCCAGTTTTCAGTTTTTATCTTTCAGCTTTCAGTCTGTTCCTGCCAGTGTGACAGACTATTTCTTTAGGACTGCCAAGTTTGCTTCTGCATATTATAAACTTGACAGTTAGCTCCATCCCATTTTCCTTATGAATTCTAGGCATATTCAAATACAAAATTTGAGGCCCTTGACATGTGGATGTACATAAGTATAGGGCAAATTCCATGGATGTAAAGAAAAACAATGAAGTGCTAAATTGTCGATTTTGTTCACATGAGAACCAGACAGTTAAAATATTTCAGTCAAATCAAAAAGTGTGATAAAATAACGACAGCCACTCCTGAGGAGAAAAGTTGAAGGGAAAGAAGAAAGAAGACGGCAATGATAAATATGCAAGCTCCCACTTGGAATCCCCAGGGAAAGAGGAAACCAAGGAAGACCTAGAAACACCTGGCAAAGAAGCAGAGGTAAAAAAGATTTGACTACACCTGGAGATGGATAGAAGAAACAGCGGAAGGTGGAAATAAATGGAGGGCCCTTGTTGATGGCCTATGCCCCAGATAGGGGGTAAATAAGGGGAGGAAGGAATGATAAACATGGATGGACAACATAAAGTGATGGGCTAGGTTCAGCTTTGTCAGGTGAACTGTGAAAACATGGGACACAGCAAGTTGGAGGGTTATTGTAGCCAACTCCTGCTAGATAGATGGCACAGGATGATGATGGAGCATAACAACAAAAACACCAAAAACAAAAAAAAAACTAGATATAAATTTCTCATTTATTTTTTGCATCTTTAATCATAATAATCTACTCAATGTTCCCTATCAATTTTCTGCACATTCAAACTGTATAGTCTGTCCTATTCTATTTTTCAAACCTTTTTTCTGTCTTCCAGTTCAATCAGAGCACCAAGTGAGAACATCAAAGAGAAGACAATCAGTTTTCTCATATGATTGCTGCTGACCTCCTTATGATCATCACCCTTAGGAATCAGTCCCTCTAACAGATCAATGGCCTGACGGGTGTAATTGCACTCCAGAACCTGATGAATACAAATAGTCTCAAATGTACTCATGCCTTCCACTGAACTCTACACACATCTTCTGGACTATTAGACCATCAGACTGTTAAAATGCTGACTTCTGGAACTACTCCACATTGGTCTACTGGACTACGAGATTGGTTCCAACCTACAGCCATCAGATATTTGATCTAAATACACTGGACCATTTGTCAGCTTGGACTGTAAGACTGATTCCAACCTTTAGCTGTCCATCATCTGATCCAAACAAAAGAGAAAAGCCCCCAACTGGACTCTTAGACTACTTGAACTATGACCTTACTTCTGACCTTTAACTGTCATCCAATCCAAACAAAAGAGAAAAGTCACCCTTAGTACCCATCCATCTTTTTTTTTTTATAGATTATTTTGTTGCTTGTTATTACATACATCACACTTTCATGTGCCAAATGTTGTGGAAATATGGGCCTAACACCATATTCCCAATATGCCTTAATGGCAGGGAGATGGGGATTTTACCTTTACCTTGGTTTTTTTTTTAACATCAACAATTCTGATCTATGGTGGTTCAAAAGTGCAGGCCATCTTCTAATGATTCCTTCTCGTTGTATTTTCCAATCAGCTTGGTTTGAGATTACCCTCTGTTCTGAACACTGGATATGACACCATGGTGTAAGAAAACAACACTGAAAAAATGTCACTGACCATGTAAGGGTGTTGACTTATAAGAACCCCCCAAAAAAAATATAAAATCTACAAATAATTATGCACATTGGACTAATCATCTCAAACATCCATCAGAATCGCATATAAAATGGTCAGAACTTTAACACTTTCCTATCCTGAATAAATTTAGCTTATTTAAAATTTTGTTAACCTATTATATTTTAACTGGAAGTAAAATTTCCCATTTTACTGACATCAAACTTATGAAGAGAATTTACTCATGAACATGTAGGTAACTTGAATAAATTAAACTTTTTGTATTTAATCAGTAATAAAATTTGTGTGGGATGTTGGACACTTGTCTAATAAATTTATGACAAGGGATTGAATAGGGTTAAAGTGCAGTTTACACACATCAAAAATAATAATTTTTATAAGTTCGCATTCTGTAACATTCTGAATTTTTCTTCCCAGAATCTCCTTGTCGACATTTTCAGCCAAACATCTTTCATTATCTTACAATTTTATTTGCTCCATACATCTATTTTATAAGGGAAAAACTTTCTACCTCCATTTTTGGCTGCAGGTTTTGAATAACATATGTATATAGTTTTGAGAAAACTGCTTCAAATGCTGCATAGATTGTATCCCGTTGCTGTGGGGGCCGTTTCAATAGCCAGCCTATGGGTGCAGAAAAAGTCGGCAATTAATGATAATGCTTAAACGATGAATAGTTCAAAAACAAATAACGTGGCTCATTCTCTGTGTGTGTGCATGCATCCATGCATGTGTGTCTATCTGTGTATGAGTAAGTGAGAGTGAAGAAGCAGTACTCCTGTGCCAGTGATAACCGGCAAATTACAGCTGATCAAGACCCTATTCTTCTACATCCTGTAGTGTCTCCTAGAAACAGACGGTAGTCTGACAAAGTGAAAAGGTACTGAAATAGGAAGCAGACCTGGTTCTAAAAATAATCAGGCTGAAGTTGGATGTTTTGGGCAAAAAGGAACGTAATAGTGACACAATGAACATCTTTTTGAGGGTGAGCACAGAAGAAGATCTAGGTTTCACAGGCATGTGTTGCGATGGGAAAGATGCATGACCTTAAAAATCTTATTTTTGTAGTTGCTTCTTTAGTTGTTTTACTTTCTGAAGAGCGATAGCTGTCCTTCTTTTAATTTCCCTCATTGTATCTCCATTATTAGTTAGTAGTGATCCAAGATATTCGAAACTCTTCACTTCTTCCAATTTTGCCTTATTTGTTTTGTCAGTTGTCATCAATTTAGTTTTCTTCACATTATGATAGAGGTTTTGCTCTTCGCTGTTCTTACGGACTGACATAATTAGTTTTTCAATTTAGATATATATAGTAAAAACAAGAAACTAAGATACTTTGGACACATCAAGAGGCAGAATATTTTACTGAGGACAATTCTTGAAGGCAAGATCAAAAGGAAGAAAACAAGAGAACAACAATGACAATGATGGTGGACAACATCAAGAGATGGGACAGGAATCAGTTTGACTGAGTGCATTACTAAGACAAGAGACGGAGCAGATTTGAGATTTCATTACAGCCAACCTTCTGTAGGGAAATGGCATGAAATGATGATGATGATATAAATAGTAGCTTTAGTTTAGCTCAATACAGACATAAATGATTCATACTAGTGCAACTGATTTATACATATAATTTACACCATTCAAGCAAAATATATCTTAAATCTTACTTACTCCCTGTGCCATTACACATCACATAGGGCTCGCATGATAGTTTGCCATGTTTCTTTGTTTTCAGAGAATTTTTCAACCTTGTCAAGGGATTTTATGCCCACTAATTTAGCCTCTCTCAACAATGTCCTTTTTAGAGTTTCACATGGTTGACCTCTTTTGACCTGTTGTGTCCCACTTGATAGCTTGTTTTGGGATTCTCTGATTGCTTCTTCTTATCACATGGTCAATATATGTCCGTCTCCTTTTTTTTTTTTGATCACCGATGAGACAAGTTGTTGTTCGCTCATCTGCCTTATCTCTGAGTTGGTCTAGAAATCGTTACACTTTATACCGCGTATTTTCGTTAGGCATTTGTTTTCAAAAGAGTCTAATTTGTTTTATGTTTCCTAAGTTGTTTATCAGCTTTCACATGCACAAATAGGATATTATAAGCAAAATGTATACATGTTTTTTTATCAGTTCAGTACAGACATAAATGGGCTTTTCACCAATTCAGCACAGCCATAAATGGGCTTTACACTGATTCAGCACAGGCATAAATGGGCTTTACACTGATTCAGCACAGGCATAAATGGGCTTTACACCAATTCAGCACAGACATAAATGGGCTTTACATCAGTTCAGCACAGACATATATGGGCTTTATACTATTTCAGCATAGACATATATGGGTTGTATACTATTTCAGTACAGATATACATGGGTTTTATACTATTTTAGCACAGACATATATGGGTTTTATACTATTTCAGCACAGATATATATGGGTTGTATACTATTTCAGCACAGACATATATGAGTTGTATTCTATTTCAGCACAGACATATATGGGTTTTATACTATTTCAGCACAGATATATATGAGTTTTATACTATTTCAATATAGACATATATATGGGTTGTATACTATTTCAGCACAGACATATATGGGTTGTATACTATTTCAGCACAGACATATATGGGTTTTATACTATTTCAGTATAGACATATATGGGTTTTATACTATTTAAGAATAGACATATATGGGTTTTATATTATTTCAGCACAGACATATATGGGTTTTATACTATTTCAGCACAGAAATATATATAATGGGTTTTATACTATTTCAGTATAGACATATATGGGTTGTATACTACTTCAGCACAGACATATAAGGGTTTCATAACAATTCAGCATAGACACATGTAAGCCCATGTATAACTTAAGCCTGCCAAAAAGACTGTACCTTTCAAAATGGGATCCCAGTCCAAGACAGAGCTCGACATAAACACCATGCCATTGCGGGACACAGTTGCTGGCGAGGCATTGTCAATATTATGAACCTCAAAGATAATTTTGCAGGTTGGGGCCATGGGGATACGGTCTCCATTAGCCAGGGTCAAGGTCTTGTTGTCATCAAGGACAGAGTTCAGGTTCTCAATCCAGATAGCATCTACAGGTCCATCTAAAACCAACCACACATGCTCTCCCTGTGGTTTTAAAAAAAAATATTTAAAAATTTGTCAAGAAAACTTTGCTCGGCTCTTCTTATACTATTTTAACTTCCAGTTACATTCGATTGGTGATGTGAACAATTGTTATTTTCTTAATATACTTTCTGGAGTATTACTGCAACATCATCATCATCCCTGAACTCTGTTCTTGATCTTTTCTTGCCAACTGTTGATTCCAAGAGAATGTTATCTTCTAGGTTGTCTTGCCACCATTGTCTAGGTCTACCTCTTGGTCTATTCCCTTTCATCACTTCTGTATAGGCCATCTTTGTCTGTCTATCCTCCTCTATTCTCTCTAAATGCCCAAGCCACCTCAGTCTGTTGCTATAGTCTGTCGGTTTGTACACAGACATCACATGCGTGAGTCCACGGTGGCTTTCATGTCAAGTGCTGCCATAACAGGGAACATCTGCCAGGCAGGCCATAGTGTTACAGCTACCTGTTTGTCAAATGCATCATCAAGAACAGGGTCTTGGCCAGCTATTTGACTCTGATAACAGTGATCATCTTTTCGATACAACCAGTCATGTATGGACCAGTGTTCAGCGCACTCTGATAGATATTCTGAATTTTCAGAGATTTAAGTATCTAACCATACACAAGGTCAAGGTAATCTATTCTGGGTCTGTGTTAAAAAAAAATTCATCCACATCCCTTTCATAAGGGTTCTTGCTGGTGCTATACAGTGCATGCACAGTGCTGAGTTCCAACATCACATGAGGAGACTGAAGCAGTTATGGACTTGTCGGATGCACAGGGATGATAGCATTTTACTGTAAAATTTGTAACTGATAATGACTGCTGTGGAATCTGTACATAAACATTTTTATTTTTGCGTATTACTCTGCAGTTTTCTCTTTGTATAATAACAAAATATGCCCATGTATGTGTAATCCAACAGGTTTTTGTCCATGTATGTGTAATCAAATAGGGATATGCCCACATATGTGTAATCAAATAGGGATATGCCCACATATGTTTAATCAAATAGGGATATGCCCACGTATGTTTAATCAAATAGGGATATGCTCACACACATATAATTAAATAGGGATGTGCCCACTATGTGTTATCAAACAGGGGGTATGCCCATGTACGTGCAATCAAACAGGGATATACCCATGTACATATAATCAAACAAGGGTTCAAACATATTAAAACCTCAGCAAGAAGATTCAAGCACAAACACTGAGGAAGAGTGCTCATTACTTATATCCAGTCCAGTCATTTGCATGTCCCTTGCAGAACTTTGCCTCCCTAACAGCTCTCCTATAGGCCTCTTGGTTGTAAGTGAGATGCCATGCTGCTGATGCGTCCATTTGCAGATCATCAATGATGTTTTGCAGTCATCTTTGCCTTGGTCTTCCTCTTTTCTTTTTTATGGATGGGTCACCACACTGCACTCCGGACAACTCCATAGATGCTCTGATCTTATCCAAAGCATATCCATCAGCATGCAATAACCACGGGTGCCAGTTTGGATTTGACTGACGATTCCTCTCATACACCAGGAATACCACTCAATCCTTACGATGCATTCCTCACTCTCAGCTCGGACATCCAAGACAGCAATGTCAAGTCACATCTCTCAAAATATTCTGCTCTTCTGAGCTCTCTGAGGGCACTGACTGGCCATTGTAACGTGTTATGGTAACAAACTGTCTGATCTCTCCCTATAACAGCCAACATAAGGCCAAAATGACTTAAGGCTGGATGGTCATCTCAAACGTGGCCATAAGTTAGTGCATGATTGCATAGGCACTACAAGCATATCATCTATAAGCCTCATTTGGATGGAACAGATCAAGGAAAATATGGGCACTAAAATCATATTTCCTATATGCCTCAATCACATAGAAAAGGTCTACTATCTCTACTACCACCCTCTGACAAGGAAATGAAAAGAAACCTCACCTTTTTCGTTTTGTGTGTCCTCCTCCACAAGGTAGAGAAAATGCCATCTGTCCAATCATTTGTGGCCACATCAAGTCGACCAAACATTTGTGGGGCTGTGATGGCCTTGGGATTCATTCTCATCTCCTTGTGGGGTGTCCCGCATTCTGTCATGGCTTTCATCAGGGTATGGATGCAGCAGGTCTTACCCGCACCACTTGGGCCGAGGGTCATCATACCATGGCGGACTCTTTGGGTCTCGTACAGTTGTATGAGCTTGAGAATCCAGGGGCTATGTATTATGAGTCCAGCTTCAGACACCTGAAATGGTTCAAACAGTTGTGGAAACACTGCATTAAACAGTTCAAACAATTGTAGGAACACTGCATTAAACAGTTCAGACAGTTGTGGAAATACCTCTTCTTCTTCTGCATTCGAGGTTGTTGGTCACATCAGATCCTGATCCCTGCTGACTTGGCAAAGCCCGCAGTCCTCTCCAGATTCTGATAGAAGCCCCAAAGCTTTTGCCCCAAGCTTGTGTTCTCTGCCCATGTCTCTTGTCTCAGGTCCACATGGTATGGGCACTCTTGAAGGATATGTTCTGGAGTCTGGACTCCACTGCCACATGGACACTCATCTGTGTGAGATATTGTGAGTCAATGTAGGAGGCTCAGTAGTCTGCAGTGGCCTGTCCGTAGGCAAAAGAGGATGGTTTGCTGATGTCTTTGTACTTGGTGTATTGTATCTGGTTCGTTGTTGCATTTCAGTGGGAACACTGCCTTAACTCTTTCTACCCATCTGGACCCTGCAGGGACCATGTCCGGTTTACATCGACAATCGAAAGTACCCTATGGGACACACTGTTTTGTTTCATTCACATGTGAAATTAACTTTTTAGTTAACTACTATCTGCGCATGCCAAAATCTTCCTTTACTTCCGTACTAACGGCGTGTTCGAAAGGAATTCTTTAAATCTTATCAAGAATTTGTGTTTTCCAGTGACATTTTCGAGACCGACTCAAAAAATGAACACACCCACCGACTCGACAAATGTGACTGTACGTTATTCAGGTAGTGGTAGGCCTGTTAGAAACAGTGCAAAGGAAGCTTTGAATTTATTTAAGTGTATAGGTAACGGAAAGACCATAACTGAATCAAGTTCTCATGTGGATGAACCTGTAGTTAGTTTATCTGCCTATAGTGACGGTGACAGGCATAGTGAAAGTGATTCTGACAATGGCCCTATGACTAGTTCTAGTTCTTTAGCTGGACCGAGCAACAAGATAAGTCCTCCACCTGTGAAACGACCTAGAACTATTGTTTCTGTGGCTCGGAGAGAAAATAACAATCCAGTATCTAACTGGAGAGAAGCACAGGTGAATGAAGAGCTAGGAACTCCTAGCAGCAGTGATCCTGGCAGTGGTATTCTGTTAGATGTTGGCCGTGAGCGGACACCACTGGGGTTTTTCTTTGCACTATTTACAATAGATATTTTGGATAGTCTCATAGCCAGCATAAATGCTTATGCTGTTATGAAACTTAGCCAAGCAGGTGATGGTAGTAATGATTCTGGATGGACACCTATTGGCTGCCATGAAATGTATAAGTTCATGGCCACTATCATTTCCATGAGCATGCAACCTAAACCAAAACTCAGTGACTATTGGATCACCACAGGCCATCTGCAGTCACCATTTTTTAGGCAGATGTTTAGTAGGGATAGGTTTCTGAAGATATACAGCACTATGCTGCATGTCGGTGAAGCTGATAGTGAAGGTAAAGCCAAAATTGAACCTTTTGTCAATCAGCTGGTCACACCTTTTCAGGCAGCCTTTTACCCTTTCAGAGACGTAAGTATTGATGAAATGGTAATTGGTTACAAGGAACGCTGGTGTCACAAGCAATATAACGCTAGCAAGCCAGCCAAATATAACATCAAGACGTTTGGCCTTTGTGACTCCATCACAGGTTATGTGTTCAACCTGGTGATATATTTTGGGAAGCAAACCTCCTATGACCCTGCCACTGCTGACAGTCCAAGTCATGCTGCGAAAGTTTTTCAGACACTTTTGCAGCCAGTGAAGGCTTCTCATCATATATTTGCAGACAGGTTTTATACCAGTCTTCCTCTGGTTGATTATCTGCTGTCAAAAGGTCACAATTACATTGGGACCTTGAATATCTGTTGTAAGGGCTTTCCTCTGAAGCTGAAAACTCAGACACTTGAGGAAAACAAGCCTGTTTACCATGTCAGAGATGATGGTAAGATTCTCTGTGTTTCCTGGACAAACAAAAAGTCAAAGATGCCTGTTCATGTGGTTACAACACATGGAAAAGCTGTCACTATTCCTCTTATCAAAGGATGGCAATAGGTCCAGAAACCAGAGATCATTCACACATATAACATGTGTATGAATGGATGTGACAGAGCTGACCAAAAGGTTTCATACTATGGCATGCATTCTAGAAAGACAAAGTGGTGGAAGAAAATATTCAACTGGATTTTGGAAAAAACACAGGTGAATGCTCACACTTTATATTTGCTTTCAGAGATCCCTGGCAGGAGTAACAAATCTCTGGTCTTCTTCAAGAACCAGCTTATTGAAGGTTTGGTATCCTTGGCAGACAGCAGCTTCATTGCAGAAGTTAGTATGCCAGCTCCCAGGCAAACGGGAGCAGCAGCACATCCCATTATCTCAGAACGCTACCGAGGTGCTCATCTGATTGACATGAAAGATTTCCATAAACGGTGTTTATACTGTTCGAGGGCAGACAAGAAAGTCCGCACCTATTACTACTGCACTACGTGTTCGGATGAACCTCATCTGTGTCCAAAGAATTGTTTCTGGGCATATCATAAGTCACATCGAGCATGATACCACTGCAGTCTAGCACAAATACATCATTTGCCTGTGCCTTCTACATTTACTGTCTGAGCCACCCTTGACATCTCTGTCTAACCTGACCATTTTTACTCTGTAGGTGACTGATTTCTTGACTGAAGACAGCAGAAGACTAGTGTTTTTGTACCTCTATTGTATGTACTGACAGCTAAATTATTTTTTTTATACTTTTTTATCATGTAAATATATTGTGTACAGATCACATACTGACAGTTTTATATGACAGTGTGTTGTACAGTGTTCACGTGTTGTACATATATTCTGTATATAATTTTTTTTTTCATTTTTCATGCCATGTATATAATTTTTCAGTAGCTCTGTAACGGCCCTTTTCAGGGCCATCCAAATTTTCAAGACTGGCAATTGCTCAGGAAAGAGGAGCCTTCACCTCAGCCAACAGCAGCTCTGTAACGGCCCTTTTCAGGGCCATCCAAATTTTCACAACTGGCAAGCACAAAGTGTGTGCAAAATGAGTTCACAATGTTTTCTGTTGTGTTTGTGTTTTTGTTTGTTTGTAGGTCTGCAAATTTGTCCACAGTTTTTACACTTCATGTGAGGAATTCTGTTTATCTTCATATTGTATTTTTCAATTGGATATTTACAGCTGTAATGGTAAGTAGAAAACAATTTTATTTGTGTGTCATAATTCTTTTTTGGGCTGAAAAGAGATATAGTTTATATTAGATGTGATTCGTTTGGATTTCACAAAAAAATGTGCCAAAGTTGGATTTATATTCAGTTGGAATATATTCAGAGTGAGGGTAAGTTGAACATACTTTTTTTTTCTCAGTCCTAAATAATTTTTTTTTTTTTGCTCACAAACTTTTCAATTTTTTCTCAACAGTTCTCTTCCTTTGACAAATAACTACATTTATGAAATCCTCATTCATTTCTACTTATTTTGATATATGATACACTTATGTTGAACCCTGTATTAGTTTGTTAAAATTAATTTTAGAGACAGACCCAAAAATTATCGCAACACCCGTTCGATAATATAACGTCCGCCTGTACGACGGTAATGTCTGCCTGTACGCCGGTAACGTCTGCATTTTTTTTTCCCCTGTGAAAAGAGTTAAACAGTTCAAACAGTTGTGGGAACATTGCCTTAAACAGTTCAAAAAGTTATGAAAACCCTGCCTTAAACAGTTCAAACAGTTGTGGGAACATCTGAAACAGTTGTGGCAACAATGCCTGAGACAGATGTGGGAACACAAGCTGAAATAGTTGAAGGAACAAAACCTGAAACAATGTGGGAACAATGTCTGAAACAGCTGTGGGAACAATACCTGAAACAGCTGTGGGAACAATGTCTGAAACAGCTGTGGGAACAATGTCTGAAACAGCTGTGGGAACAATACCTGAAACAGCTGTGGGAACAATACCTGAAACAGTTGTGGGAACAATGTCTGAAACAGCTGTGGGAACAATGTCTGAAACAGCTGTGGGAACAATGTCTGAAACAGCTGTGGGAACAATACCTGAAACAGCTGTGGGAACAATACCTGAAACAGCTGTGGGAATAATACCTGAAACAATGTGGGAACAATGTCTGAAACAGCTGTGGGAACAATACCTGAAACAATGTGGGAACAATACCTGAAACAGCTGTGGGAACAAAACAGCTGTTGGAACAATACCTGAAACAATGTGGGAACAATACCTGAAACAGCTGTGAGAACAAAACAGCTGTTGGAACAATACCTGAAACAGCTGTGGGAACAATACCTGAAACAACTGTGGGAACAATACCTGAAAGCTTGAAAGTAAAAACATCAATAAACTAATTTTACTTTAAGCTTGAAAAAAGAAACATCAATAAGCTAATATTACTTTAAGCTTGAAAGAAGAAACATCAATAAGCTAATCTTACTTTAAGTTTGAAAGAAGAAACATCAATAAGCTAATCTTACTTTAAGCTTGAAAGAAGAAACATCAATATTCTAATCTTACTTTAAGCTTGAAAGCAGAAACATCAATAAGCTAATCTTACTTTAAGCTTGAAAAAAGAAACATCAATAAATTAATCTTACTCTAAATCTTGAAAACAGAGACACCAATAAATGAATATAAAATCAAGCACGAAAAAGCCCATCTCCCTGTAGCATCAGCGGACACCTCACCTTTTTCTCAATGGCGGCTTCCATCTCTGGGTAGCCAGCTTTGTCCAAGGTCATGCCAGGGAACAAGTCTTCAATTAAGGACAAGAACAGTGGCTCATCCTCATCTACCAGCTTGGACAGGTTCATGTCTCGAAGGACACGCATCACAATCATTGGCTCTCCATCATCAGGGTTGGCACGTTTGAATGCTCCAAGTGTCCTCAGCACAGACAAAATGTTACGAAGACCAAAGTCATAATGAACCTGAACAGTAAAATATATACTAATAATAGAATATATAACAAAAGTTATTTTCCCGAGAACGTGCCGCAGTGGTGCAATGGTTAGTGTACTCAGCCGCTGATCAGGTCCCTGATTCTGTTTCTCAATCGGGAGGAATTTTTTTTCAGATCAACTGGCACAGTGGTCAAGCCAGCTTAAAAAAATTGGTACTTGGGGTTTCCTTAATAAAATAAAAGTAGTGAAGACAGGTGCTGGCATCCCTACCTCAAATACTATAGGCAGTGTACACAGGTGCTGGCATCCCTACCTCAAATACTATAGGCAGTGAAGACAGGTGCTGGCATCCCTACCTCAAATACTATAGGCAGTGAAGACAGGTACTGGCATCCCTACCTCAAATACTATAGGCAGTGTAGACAGGTGCTGGCATCCCTACTTCAAATACTATAGGCAGTGTAGACAGGTGCTGGCATCTCTGCCTAAAATACTATAGGCAGTGAAGACAGGTGCTGGCATCCCTGCCTAAAATACTATAGGTAGTGAAGACAGGTGCTAGCATCCCTACCTCAAATACTATAGTGGTCAAGAAATGTGAAAGCACTAACGCCCCACACCCCTACGGCATGAAAATGCTATGGGACACAGAATTTCCAGACAGCAGAGTAGGACATAGAATTTCCAGAGAGAAGAGTAGGACATGGAATTTCCAGAGAGTAGAGTCATTCATTCATTCATTTGCATGTCCCTTGCGGAACTTTGCATCCCAAATACCTCTCTTGTAAGCCTCCCAGTTGTAATACTGTGTCATCAGCATATCTAATCTCTGGCATTTCATAACCTCCAATTTTTATATTCTTTGTTTACATCTTCTTTGACATTCCTCAAATTTTCAGTATACAAGTTAAATAAGTAAGGCAACAGTATGCAACCCTGATGGACCCCTAGTTTTTTGTCAAACCAAATTGTTGTTTCATCATTTATTCTTACTGCTGCCTGTTGGCCTAGATACAGCAGTGATATTAATTGTGTCACATGTGTTGGAAATCCCATTTTTTTCCATAACTTTCCAAAGTTTCTGGTGTTGTACACAATAAAATGCTTTTGAACAGTCTACAAAAGATAAATATACATTAAATTCTCTGCATTTCTCTGTTATTAATCTTATATTGAAAATATGGTCTCTTGTTCCTCTTCCTTGTCTAAAACCAGCTTGTACCATATTGATTTCTCCTATTTTAAGTCTACCCATTATTATTTTTTAAAAGAATTTTACTGGCATGACTAATCAGGGCAACAGTTCTGTAGTTTGTGCATAATTTCAGGTTAACCTTTTTTGGCAGTGGTATGAATACAGTTCTTTTCCATTCTTTTAGCCAAATACCTGAATGCCATATCTTTTTTACATAGTGCATGATAGATTGTTGCACATTCTTTTCCCTCTGCTTTCAAGTTCAGCTGTTATCTCATCACATCCCGGTGATTTACCATTTTTCAGATTCTTTATTGCCCATAAAACTTCTTCTGTTCGGGTTCTTTCTCCTCCAATAATAATTCACATTGTTGATTTCTGCTTTCACAGTCAGTTGTATCATACACTCCTCTGCAATATTCCTCCCATCTTTCTAGAATTTCCTCTGTCTCTGTCAAAGTCTTACCCATCTCTTAACAAATTACATTTAGTTTAGGTGTGACACTTCTCGTCAATGTCTTCATTTCTTTAAACATTTCACTATCTATTCCACACTTCTGATGTCCTTCTATTCTATGAAAAGAGGAGGAACTGAAAATATTGTGAAAATTGAAGGCAGGAGAGGAAGAGGTAGACCAAGAGAGAAAATCTTAGATGGCTTGATCAAATGCCATGGGAGAAGCACAACAACAGAAATGATGCAGACATTGTTGCTGACCCCTCCAGGCATGGCATGATGATGATGTTGATGACGATGACGACGACGATGACGACGAGGAGTACGATGATGATGATTAATTTCTAAATATCACTGAATAACATTTTTTAAATCCAATTTCAACTTTGACATAGCCATATATTTTCATGTGAACATCCAGCTTTCCCTAAATGCACTGAGAGTTATGTGTAGAATGAGCCCAGATATGCTTCACATTGTACAGAGACATATTCTTTGCATTTAGAGGATGTTTTCTAACTTGGCTGTTGGGCACCCAACTTCTCACCTGACTCAGCTAGAACTGGATAAAAAAATTCTGGATAAAAAAATTCTATTAGAGTTTGTTGTAAGAAGTCAGTTCATTGTCTCGTCTTGTGCTTTCTCCCTGTAACTACGAGCTGGTGTTCTTTGCAGCCGATGCTGTAGAGGTGTTGAGGTACAGTAGTGTATCGGCGTGGGAGTGGGTTATGGCAGCTACTTTTTCAGTACTGGAGTATAGCTAAAAAGCGGGGGGGTGTGTGCAATGGTTCTTTAGGAGACTCTGTCATCATGGGGACAATGGCGATCCCTGCCCCATTAGCCAGGCTAGGCCTGTTACTGGGGGTACCAACGGAGAGGTGGGACAGGGTCTAATCAGGTATGGTTCACTAACTCTAACGCTAGCATATCAGCTATGGGTCATTGATTGCCTAAACGGACAAGCATCTTCACCCGCAAGTCAGTTCATAAACCACTGTATGAAAGTGAGAACTTTCTCTAAAACCAACTACTTTACATTCATTGGATTGCTGCTCCAGAATAAACACACTACACTGAGTCCTTTCAGAGTATCAGTCAAGAAAAACACGAAGCTGACCTGCTTGGACAGTTGCTCCTCACACAGTTTGTACAGAGTAAAGAACTTCTTGGCCAGAACAATGTTCTGCTGGAACCCACAGCTAGCTAGCTTTACACGGATGATAATGGCTCTGTCTGGCACCATCATTGCCACTGTTCGGAAGTTTATCTTCAGATTCTCTGGCAGCTCCTGTCGGCCAGCATAGCCAGGATTCTGGGGATGCCACATCATGAAGTATATGTTATATAACGTAGATAATATTGTTAACAATGTTAATAATAATACCATGACAGGTCGATGACATCTTCTACTCTTGGCAGATATCCAATCATCATCATCATCATCAGGTGCTGTGCTGCATGCATTTGCTATTATGCTTCTCCACAGTACCCGATCCTTCATACAGGCCATCAGCTCAGTTGGTGATCTCCTCTGGAGTTGGAGATATCCAACATAAAGTATAAAAGCACAGATTATTTTACATATAATCATGTGATAATCCAACACACAAATACTCTTTTAGCAGTTTCATTTCTTTGTATTCTGAGCTTTCTCAGATACAGCACTCTTTTCCTACTCCCCCACCTCATATACAAAGTTTGTTGTTCATGAATCAAAGTTATGGAGGCCAAATTGATGTTATCAGGGACAGCAAAACAAAAGCTGATCACCAACATCAACATGATTTACTACATTCAACGTTGTTCTCCTGCCCCGGGATCAGCATTGCCTTTACTCATCATGGCTTTTATCAGCGCTAAGGAGTACCTGCAGTTGTACCATGCTGAGATTCTTGATCACATGAGCAGACTGAAGCACCAATGGATGCTGAGATTTTTTAATCATATGAGCAGACTGAAGCACCAATGGATGCTGAGATTTTTTTATCACATGAGCAGACTGAAGCACCAATGGATGCTGAGATTCTTGATCACATGAGCAGACTGAAGCACCAATGGATGCTGAGATTTTTCATCACATGAGCAGACTGAAGCACCAATGGATGCTGAAATTCTTGATCACATGAGTAGAATGAAGCACCATTGAACTTCTTTGTCCTTTTCCCTCATTCTGTTGCTTTTTCCAAGATTATTTTCCCAGTTATCTTAGCAACTCCAGCCATTATTTCATAACAGCCCATACATCTGGTTAGCTGAGTGGTTAGGGACTCAGTTCACTAATCAGGTGGTATCAGGTTCAGTCCCAGCTGTGGGATTTTTTCTAGTACACACCAAAAAAGCCCCAGGGTTCACCCAGCCTCTAAAAATGGGTACCAGAGAAATCTGGGAAGGTGAAGCAGCCAGGCGTGATACTGACCGCATCACACTTTCAAATGCTGAAGGTCATGGAAAATACGGGCCTAGTACCATATTCCCCAATATGCCTTAATGGGATGGAAACAGGAATTTTACCTTCTATCATACATCTTACCATAGTCAAGAAGAGCCCAAACTCTGGATCTAGATCAACAGTGTCACCGTCTGTGAATATGAACTGATTCTTCCTCTCCTTCTTGCACTGCAGGACAATAGCAATCTGTTGGGCAGCTACAGACAATACAGGCAGTTCAATTCTGTTGAACTCATCGAAGCAGCCCCAGGAACCTGACTGGGCCAAACCTTGTGAGCAGAGTAAAGAAAGTTTAACTGACTAAACTATTGTAACATCAAACATTCTTTTGTTGTTGGAACAGAGCACCAAACTAAATATCTTTTGTTGTTGGAACAGAGCACAAAGCTTTCTTTTGTTGTTGGAACAGAGAACATAACTTTCTTTTGTTGTTGGAAAAGAGCACAAAACTTTCTTTTGTTGTTGGAACAGAGCACAAAGCTTTCTTTTGTTGTTGGAACAGAGCACAAAACTTTCTTTTGTTATTGGAACAGAGCACAAAACTTTCTTTTGTTGTTGGAACAGAGCACAAAACTTTCTTTAACTTTTCTACAGACCCAGTATTACTACCATATATGAAAAGATACAGATACAATTATAACACTGAGAACACTGCTTCCTGTATTCAAAGAGGCCATGTTATTTGGGGAAATATGTAAACACCGACCCATGTTTTTCTGAACGAAGTGGTTTAGCATGCATTATCCACAACCAGTGTGTGACTTGCTCCATCAGCAGGTGCATGCTGCAGTGGGTGTTGGAACGGAAAGTGGAGTGCATAAGGAAATGCCTGGAGTGCGGGGATGCCAGTTTCCGATTATAGATTACAAACTAACATGTGTTACTTGAAAGCCATAAGAATTTCTTAAATTTCTTTTATCCCTGAATGTCATAAACTGCAGTGGTTTTACAATCCCCATTAAACAAAACAGCAAATAATTCAGATGAATACAATACTCAACATTTCATTACCACAACACTTAATTCCCACTGGTGCTTTATAACTAAATATGCAGTATTGAGCAAATATTCATGTTGGCAGCTGAAAGTTTGAGGCTGTTGCAAAAGTCTAGATAGGATTCCAGATTTAGCTTGTCCTTCAACTCTTAGCCTATCAAACGACATCCATGGCCCACAAACTTAGTTTTTTTTTTTTAAACACAAAATCTTGACCATGTTTTACTGGGAAATAATGCAATGCCTATTATCAGCATTTACAGCAGCTTCAAATTATGAACTCCTAACCATGGAACAAAACACCACATGATTAGTTTTTTAAAATTTTTTTAAAAAGACGCTTAAAAGATTCATGGTAGGTACTGAATCGAAGAATGGATAAAAGTCATTTCCAATCACCGAGAGACACATCATACAGACTTCATTCTAACACTTTGCAGTCCAAAAGCATCACTTTCAGCTTGTCAAAATCCTACATAATAATGTCAGAAAATTTGACTGGCTTCAGTGACCTACCTTTGTAAATCCTACCAAGCCCTCTGTAGTCCATCTGATCCGAGCAGTTGAACACCACAACATACTTTCCCAGACAGCGGCCCATATCTTTAGTGGTTTCAGTTTTACCTGTCCCAGCAGGGCCTGCAGGTGCCCCACCTAGAGCCATGCCCAGGGCTTGAGCCAGGGTGATGTAGCACCTAGACAAGATAACACACAACTGAGAAGGGTTTTGTTTGTCACAGCTGACAAACAGAACAGCAATGGGATAATTTTTCTATAAATAGGAAGCAATGAGGCTTTCGTATGATAAAGCAAGAGAACACAGTTTTGTAGGATTAGACCTTGAAAAAATCATAGACAAAGCACTTTAGTGAGATGTGAGAGAAAGTAAAATCACATGAGAATTACCTGGGATTTGAACATGGACTCCAGTAGAATGAGCAGCCGCCCAGCCACGAGAGAACATCGTACTAACCAATTCAGGTTAAAATAACTCAGGGTAATAGTTGGCTAAGTCGATAGTACGCTGTTCTCTCATGGCTAGATGGCTGTTGTCCTACCGGAGTCCGTGTTCGAATCCCAGGTAATTCTCTTGTGATTTTTCTTTCTCTCACATCTCACTAAAAATGCTTTGTCTACGATTTTTTTTCAAGGTCTAACCCTACAAAACTGTGTTCTCTTACTTTACAGCAATGGGATAAGCGTTGTAACTCAGAACAGGTTGCTGTTGTCTTGATTTTCCTGGAACTGCTGGAGATTTTCCTTTTCAGCTGATGATCTCACGGTGGTGTAGCACAGGAATAATGAATGTGGGGCAGATTATGGTAGCTTACTGAAGTCTCAGAGTGGACCAAAGAAACAGTCTTTCCGGTAAATTCTATCACCATGGTAGTGCCTGAGTGGCATAACTGTTAGTGCGCCTGTCTCATCTGTGAAGGTTGGTGGTTCAAGTCTGACCAAAGGAGTCTCAGTCACCTGGGCTGTAGAAATGTGTATCCAGTTCCTTCTGGAGATTGTGAAGGAAAGATAGCCAGGTGTGGTGCTGACCATATCACCCTCTAGTGTGGCCATCAGGTCATGGAAAATATGGGCACACAAACCACAAACCCATGTGCCTCTATGTATGACAGAGCTACTAGCATCACCACTGGACCAATGATGTAATGACAGAGCACAATCACTCCCCTACTAGCATCACCACTGGATCAATGATGTGATAACAGAGCACATCACTCTTTTTCTAGCATCACCACTGGATCAATGATGTGATAACAGAGCACATCACTCTTTTTCTAGCATCACCACTGGACCAATGATGTGATGATGGAGCACATCACTCTTCTACTAGCATCACCACTGGATCAATAATGTGATGACAGAGCACAATCACTCTCCTACTAGCATCACCACTGGACCAATGATGTGATAACAGAGCATATCACTCTCCTATTAGCATCACCACTGGACCAATGATGTAATGACAGAGCACAATCACTCTCCTACTAGCATCACCACTGGACCAATGATGTGATAACAGAGCACAATCACTCTTCTACTAGCATCACCACTGGATCAATGATGTGATAACAGAGCACAATCACTCTCCTACTAGCATCACCACTGAACCAATAATGTGATGATGGAGCACATCACTCTCCTACTAGGATCACCACTGAACCAATAATGTGATGATGGAGCACATCACTCTCCTACTAGCATCACCACTGGACCAATGATGTGATAATGGAGCACAATACCCTACTACTAACATCACCATGAAGAGATGGAATAAGGTCCTGTAGAAAAGGTAAATGTAACCCTGTCATGCCTTAGAGACACATAGTGGATATGATGTTAGTGCCCATTATTACCTTGACCTGTCAGCACACTAGAGGGTGGGTGATGTGGTCAACATCATGCCTGGCCACCTTTCCTTCCCCAGCTCCAGATGAAGTCAGATACCCATTTCTACAGCTGGGTGACTGAGGGGGGGCCCCACCTCCAGCTGGATTCAAACCCTCGACCTTCATCACAAGAGACCAGTGCACTAACCACTTCACCACTCAAATGCCTGTAATGGTCCTGTCCAGCTTTGATTTACAGCCCCTAACAATCACCCTATTTCTTAACAAAACCATCTTTGCTTCCATTCACAAATCTAGCCCAGCATTCAAATCCAAAAAGTCTGCATTACCCATCTCTTTGAGTTCTGATAAAACTCACAAGACTATCTCAGCATTCAAATCCAAAAAAGTCTGCATTACCCATCTCTTAGAGTTCTGATAAAACTCACAAGACTATCTCAGCATTCAAATCCAAAAAAGTCTGCATTACCCATCTCTTAGAGTTCTAATAAAACTCACCTGTCTGTCAAAGGAGTAATGACAAGCCTGTCAGTGCATCCTAGAAACTCCATCATGTAGGTAAAATTAACATCAGTGATGGAGATAAGGCAGGAATCAGTGTCCTCTTTGTAGTAAAAGCGAGACTGTTTCAGCCATTCAAAGTCGCTGACAGACTTGATATGCATTCGTACCTACATGATACACATTAAATATTTTGCGTTTTTTAAATTTTATATGAGTAATTCATACATAATTTGCATACCTTGGCAGCTACATAGACCAGGATGGTGGCACCAGGAAGGAAGTTAGAATTAGAATTGCAAAAGCAGCGTTGTCCTTCAAAAATCTTGAGAACATGGAATTCAAAAGTTATAACCACAAAAACCAAGTTAAGATTATTCAATTCAAATGTTATATCCACCCTCATTTATGCATGTGATAGCTGGAAATCAACTAAAGAAATAGACAACAAATTAGACTCTTTTCAAAACAAATGCCTAAGGAAAATACTTGGTATAAAGTGGAACGAATTCAAGAACAACACAGAGATAAGAGAGGTGAGCAAACAACAATCTGTCTCATGGGTGATCAGTAAAAGAAGATGGACATATGTAGGCCATGTGATGAGAAGAAACAATCAGAGAACACCAAAACAAGCTATCAAGTGGAATACAACAAGCCGAAGAAAAAGAAGTCGACCATGTGAAACCCTAAAGAGGACATTGTTAAGAGAAGCCAGTTTAGTGGGCATAAAATCCCTTGATGAAGTTGAAAGACTCGCTGTGAACATGAAAACTTGGCAAACAACTATGTCAGCCCTATGTGATGTTTAACAGAGCGGGAAGGATGTAAGAATTCATAAACAGGTAATAAAATGACTTCATTGGAAATAATAAAACATTAAGCTTAACTTGAAATAAACCTGTTGGCAAAATTTCATCATAATCATCATCATGTGTCATTTCCAGAATGAAGGTTGGTAGTAATGAATCTCCAGTTTCTTCTCTCCCTAGCCTTGATGTTGCACACAGCCAGACAGTGTCCTATCCATTCTTATCTTCCCATCTGTATCTCTGTCTACCCTTTGCTCTTTTTTTCCTTCCACCTTTCCTTCTAGTATGGCCTTCAGTATATTGCTATGTCTTTTGATATGGCTAAAATATTTTGTTTTCTTGATCATTATTTCTTTCATTCTGGGCAAATTTTAAGCTTAACCGGAAAAAAACTGCTGGTTAAATTTTAAGCTTCTTTACTTGCAACATCCTTTCTGGCATGTTCATGAGCAGAAGAGATAACTGTCACCAGATCCTGGTGAACCACTGCCTGTCAAGATGCTATTTCTCTTCCTTGTAATGTTTCTCGGAAACAGGCTGTGGCACAACAGACTGATGAATAAACCTAAGGATCAATATGACCTCTAATGTGACTGGGGTCTACTAAGAAATCTGGCACTGCTACTTGCTGGAATAGCACCAAGACATTTTATCGTATATACCCTGGCAAATCATGAAAGTCATAACAACCACTACCACTATATCACCATGAGTGATGACACCATTATCATTACTGGTTATTAAAAATCTTGTCACAAAACAACAAGAATAAGGTAGATACAGACGCTCCTCAACTCACAATGGGGTTATGTTTCAATGAGCCCAATAGTAAGTTGAAAATATTGTAAGTCGAACATTAATATGATACAATAAATAAGTAAATAAATAACTAATGTCACTGAATAAACACATAGTTGCTACATCTTACATCCTTCCCGTGCAGCTAAACATCATGTAGGAATTTTTCTGTGAGTTTTTCAATCTCATCATGGGGTGTTATGCCCACTGAACTGGCCTCTCTTAACAAAGTCCTCTTCAGAGTTTCACGTGGTTGACCTATTTTTTTCTTCGGCCTTTTGTGTTTCACTTAATAGCTTGTCTGGGGATCCTCTGATTGTTTCTTCTCATCATGTGACCAACATATGTCCATCTTCATTTTCTGATCACCCATGAGACAGATTGTTGTTTGCTCATCTGTCTTATCTCTGAATTATTCTTGAATTCGTTCCACTTTATACCTAATTACATAACTTTATATCTAACTTTATAACTAACTACATGCCAGTAACTAAAAAGTAAATAAATGAATACAAGTTTGTTTTATCAATAAACATACAGTGGTGAATGTGCACAGCTTTCACATTATTATAAAGCTGAAATATTGTATGTTGGACCATTGTAAGTCAAGGATAACCTGTAAACTGTATGGCATCTCATAAAAATTAAACTCTTCTTAGCAATACTTGAGCTGAAGGTTACAGTCAACTGTTAGGCAGATTAAAGATAAAAATCAACAACTGATAGGAAGATTACAGATAAAAATCAACATCTGTTAGGTAAAATACAGATAAAACTCTACAACTGTTAGGTAAATTATAGATAAAAAGCAATAACTGTTAGGTGACTACAGATAATAAATCTTATGTAAAAACAAGGCATGGAGGTTGACCAAAATACTAGAGATATGCCTTAGTAGTCAATCACAACAGACAAAAGGGTAACGACATGTAGACCATTCTCTGTCTCCTCATATACTGTAGCGGCAAGTCCTTAGATGGAAATAAAACTGGAACTTTTAATAATATTCAACTGCCTCGAGCTTTTCATGGAATCTTTAAACTTTTAACTTTATACAAATGATTCACAGAAAATATGGCAGTTTTGCTCACTCGTAACTCACTGAACTTAGTTTAAACCTTCTCGTCCCTCTCAGTTAGATCTCTCTCTGAACCTCAAGTGCCCAGGGCACATGGGGCTTCCGTGAGGGTTTTCCACAAATGCCTGTCCTTTGCCTTTTTTTCTGCTCTTGCCCAGGTGAGCCCTCTATTGCTCAAAATCCTTTCTGTTGTTCTTCTCTGTGTCTCTTTTGGTCTACCCTTACTTCTGTTCCCCTGTGGTGTACATCTTAGTGCTATTTTTGGTAGTGAGTTGTCAGTCATTCGGAGCACATGTCCCAACCATCGCCAGCTTCTTTCCTCAATAATTGCTGTCAGTGGCTTCATCTGCACTTCTGCAAACAAGATGTTATTTCTTATGGTGTTTGGCCAACATATTTTTCTAATTCTTCGTAAACATTTAGTCTAGAAAGAATTCAACTTGTTTTCTATGGTTTTAGTGATTTTCCAGCATTCACTTCCATAGAGTAGTACACTTAGAACATTACTCTTAAATATCCTGATTTTCGTTATTCATGCTTAATTTTTTAGATTTTCATATAGCCTGCAGCATTGCAAAAGCCTGGTTTGCTCTAGTAAGTCTGCTGTTGATGTTCTCTGTGCTGTCTCCATTTTCTACTACTCTACTGCCAAGATATACAAATTCATTGACCTCCTCCACTAACTTGTACTCTGAGTACATTTCTGTTGTTCACATTTTGCTTCATTAACTTTGTCTTTCCTATGCTGATCTTTAGTCCTATGTTGTTTGCATTCTGAGTTAGCTTGTTTATTTTATCTTGCATATCTTTGTGGTTGCTCGATAGTAGACAAATGTCATCCGCAAAGTCAAGGTCCTCCAGCACTGTGTCAAGGGTCCATTGTAATCCTCTGCGTTTGTCTGATGTTGCCTCCCTCATTAACCAGTCTACTGCCAAGATAAATAATGTTGGTGATAGTACACATCCCTGCTTCACTCCTGTTTGTACCCTAAAGCTGCTAGAGGCATGTTCTCCACGGATCACTTTGCACTGGAAACCCTCATATAGGGCTTTGATTACATTCACTATCTTATGGGGGAGGTCATGCCATCTTAGGATTTTCCACAGTGCATCTCCATTGACACTGTCAAAGGCTTTCTCAAAATCTATAAACAATGCATATGTTGTGCTATGCCACTCATTTGCCTGTTCTAATATTTGTCTAAGTACAAATATGTGGTCTATGCATGATCTTCCTTTCCTAAATCCTGCCTGCTCTTTCCGAAGTTTTCCCTCAAGTGTTGGTACAATTCTATTGTTGATTATTCTGCAAAATACTTTACTGGTGAGTGGCAATAGGGTAATGCCTCTCCAGTTCCTGCAATCTCTGAGGTCACCCTTCTTTGGTAGTTTTACTATAAGTCCAGTTTTCCACTCCTCTGGAGCTTTTTCTAGATCTCAAATTTGTTGTAGTATCCGACAGAATTGTTTTGGTGTTTCTGTTTCTTCAGCTTTCAACATCTCAGCAGTCACTTCATCTTCATCTGGTGCCCTGTCTAATTTTTAGCTTCTTTATTGCCTCCTTTACTTCACTTATTGTTACTGGTCCTGTATTGATGTTTAGTTCTGTCTTTGCTTCAGGTATGTCTATTGTTTGTGTTACTTGTGTTCTGTTTAGTAGGGTGTTAAAGAATTCCCTCCATCTTTCAATTTTTTCCCTTTCTCCACTGACCAGTTGACCCTTATGTGCCCTTACTGCACACTCACATCTTGTGCAGAAGTTACCTGTCATCTGCTTTGTGATTTTGTATATGGTTTTCATGTCATCTGCATATGCTGCTTTCTCTGCTGCTTCTGCTAAGTTGTCATAGTATTGATGTTTATCCTGATGGCATGATTCCTTCACTTCTTTGTCTTTTTGTGCATAATTACTTAAAACTTGTTCTTTTAGCCTTTGTGATTTGGTGTTCAGTAATTTTTTTCTTTATTCCCTTTCTTTGCTCTATCTTTTCCCATGTGGTCTTGCTTATCCATTCCTCTTTTCTCTATTTCCAATATCCCAGCACCTCTTTTGCTGTTTCCTGTATTGTTTTATTGAACTCTAGTATGGACATTTCTGCTTCTTCTTGTAGGACACTGTTCTTAAGTACTATTGAAAATTCATTCCTTGTTTGCTGGTCTTTCAGTTTTGTTGTATCAAAATGTGTCTTTCTGTGTTCTCTGATTTTGGCTTTCCTTAATTTTAGATTTATTTTTGCTACCAGAAGGTTGTGATCACTTCCTACATCTGCTCCTTTCCTTGCTCTCACATCTTGTAGTGACCATTTCCACTTGTTTATTAGTATGTGATCGATTTGGTTTTCTGTGGTTTTATCTGGGGACCTCCAAGTCACTTTATGGATGTTTTTATGTTGGAAAACTGTCCCTCCGATGGTCGTCATGTTTTCTTCACAGTCTTTCTCCATTTTCATTTATTTCTCCAATTCCTTCTCTTCCCATGATTCTTCTTCTATCTTCATTTCCTTCACCTACTTTTACAATGAAGACGCCCAAGATGAGTAGCATATCATGCTTGGGTATTTTTTCTATTGTGGCTTGGAGGCTGTTATAAAAATCCTCCTTTAACTCCTCTTCAGCTGCTTCTGTTGGTGCATAACAAACTATAACAGACTGCTTTGTGAATCTTGAAGTGTGCATATAATAATCTCTCATTTATAGGGGTCCATTTCAGCAATGCTCTTGATGCTTTTGTTATAATCAATGCTACTCCTCCTCCATGATGATCTTCTTTACCTGACCATATTATTATAT
This sequence comes from Achatina immaculata, assembly GCA_009760885.1. Taxonomy (NCBI): domain Eukaryota; kingdom Metazoa; phylum Mollusca; class Gastropoda; order Stylommatophora; family Achatinidae; genus Lissachatina; species Lissachatina immaculata. The sequence goes on along the minus strand of CM019695.1, from coordinate 7,671,333 downwards.
CTTCTGTGTGCTGTGTTGTTAATTTCCATCTGCCTTGTCCTGTCCATCTTGCGTCTTGTATTCCTAGTATGTCTAGTTTGTATCTGTGCATTTCCTTGATGGTTTGTGCTAGTTTTCCAGACTGATTAAGTGTTCTTACATTCCAGCTGCCTATTTGCATCTTGCATTTAGGTTCCAGGAGGTCTGCAGTCTGGCTGGGGACTTCCAGTGGCTGACTTTCATCCACAACCTTCATGGGCCCAGTTTCCTGATAAGCATTTCTCCTTCCACCTGCATTTGTTTTTTCCCTTGCTTCTGTTTCTGTTGCAGTCTGATAGTTTTTTTACCAGATAGGGTTGCTGGCCCTTTGCCCAACCCTCCTTAGTCACCTTTTACGATCATGCGTGGTAGGGTACAGTGGTCCTACTCTTTGCAGATCCCAAGTACCACACAGGGGTTTCAGTCAGATACTCATCACTATGTGATATATTTGTTTACATTCTGTGCCATGTTTTTAATGTATCTTCTTTTGTAACCATTCTGCTCAAAGCTGCCATAGAGATTACTCCCATAGAAGTGAATATTTGGGGAGGAGGCAGATGGAAAGATTAAGGACATGAAATAAAGATAAAAATAGGTCATGATGAGAATTTCTGAACAGGATTTGTGACAGACAGCCATAACATTAGCAAATGATATATGAGATAAAGCCAGTTCAATATATACATTTAACAAAAGAAAAATGTATAACACTAGATAAACAGTAACAGTAAGATGAAGGACAGAACTAGCTAAAGCTAAATAATAAAACAAGATGAAGTGTAGAACTAGCTGAAGCTAAACACTAACACAAGATGAAGTGTAGAACTATCTGAAGCTAAACACTAACACAATATGAAGTGTAGAACTAGCTGAAGCTAAACAATACCACAAGATGAAGTGCAGAACTAGCTGAAGCTAAACACTAACACAATATGAAGTGTAGAACTAGCTGAAGCTAAACAATACCACAAGATGAAGTGTAGAACTAGCTGAAGCTAAACACTAACACAATAAGTGTAGAACTAGTTGAAGCTAAACAATACCACAAGATGAAGTGTAGAACTAGCTGAAGCTAAACAATACCACAAGATGAAGTGTAGAACTAGCTGAAGCTAAACAATACCACAAGATGAAGTGTAGAACTAGCTGAAGCTAAACACTAACACAATATGAAGTGTAGAACTAGCTGAAGCTAAACACTAACACAATATGAAGTGTAGAACTAGCTGAAGCTAAACACTACCACAATATGAAGTGTAGAACTAGCTGAAGCTAAACACTACCACAAGATGAAGGGTAGAACCAGCTGAAGCTATATATTAACACAAGATGAAGGGTTGAACCAGCTGAAGCTATATATTAACACAAAATGAAAGGTAAGCTGAAGCTAAACACTAACACAAGATGAAGAACACAACTAGCTGAAGCTAAACACTAACAGCAAGATGAGGGGTAGAACCAGCTGAAGCTAAACACTAACAGCAAGATGAATGGTAGAACTAGCTGAAGCTAAATGCTAATACAAGATGAAGAACACAACTAGCTGAAGCTAAACACTAACACAAGATGAATGGTCGAACTAGCTGAAGCTAAACACTAACACAAGATGAAGTGTAGAACTAGCTGAAGCTAAACACTAACCAGATCATCAAAGATGTCTTTCTGGTGGACATGGATGGTGATAAGTGTTTCATATTTCGTCCTCTCCATTTTGGTGAGGTCCTTGGTTGTCTGGTCAATAAGGAGGTTCAGCATAGACAAGAACTTCTGGTTAGTGTTGGCCATGACCTTCTTGTCTGTCCTGGCTTTTGCTAGTGCGTCCTCAGAGTCTCGGGTCCAGATCATCTGGATGCCCAGGAGGCCAACCTTTTCCCACAAAATTTAACCAAAAAAAATGTTACAAATTAGCAAATAACACAAATTTTTCATAATGATTAACAGGATTTTGGTTAGAATAAAGATAAATAAGACTATTTAATGAATTCATTGCAACCATAAATTGCCATTTAATGAACAATCAGTATCAAAATATCATGGAATATAAACTTGTCTTAACTTGCATCAAACTGTTACTTAATGAACTTATCACAATCAGTATCAAAATATCACAGAATAAACTTGTCTTAACTTGCAATAAAATGTTACTTAATGAACTTTTCACAATCAGCATCAAAATATCATGGAATATAAACTTGTCTTAACTTGCATCAAACTGTTACACTTTTCACAACTACTGTCAAGCCATTAAAGAATCTGTGACAGCCACCATCCTTCTAACTTCCTGGAACTGCAAACTGGTGTTTTTGCAGCTGGTGTGGTGAAGATGTTGAGGCACATTATGGTGTTAACTGGGAGTGGGTTACAACAGCTATTTTTTTCAGTCTCTGAGTGGAGGTAGTGGAGCTAAAAAGCAGGGGGCATGTGTAAAGCAGGGGGCGTGTGTAATGTTTCTTTAGCAGACTCCATAGCCATGGGGACTATGATGATATCTGCTACATTAGCTGAAGTAGACCTGTTACTAGGGGTATCAATGGGGAGGTGGGACAGGGTCTTGCTCTGCTATGGTTTATCAACCCTGACTTGTCAGCTATGGGTCACTGACTTTCAAATAGGACATCATCTTTGTTCCCATATCTACCATCAAACTGTCATTTCATAAATTCATCACAATCAACATTAAAAATCATTTAACAATGCATCTTACATCCTTCCCGTGCCGCTGAACGTCACACAGGGCCTGGCATGGTAGTTCACCAAGATTTCCTGTCTTCGGCGAGTTTTTCAATCTCATCAAGGGATGTTATGCCCACTGAACTGGCTTCTCTTAAAAATGTCTTCTTTAGAGTTTCACGTGGTCAACCAACATTAAAAGTAACTGAACAATGCCTAGCAATTTACTGAAGGAGCTGACAAACCTGTGACGGGAATGTATTCTCAAACTCCAGAAGATTGAAGCCCTGATCTTGTATGGTAATTGCAGCCATCCTGATGATGCCATGCAGCGACTGTCTTCCAATTTTCAGCAGCTCACCAAGCCAGTTTTCAACATTTCCCTATTAACAAGGTAGAAAGGGGGAACTGATGAACAATTCTGCAAACATTAAAAGACTCATTCACTCATTAAGTTCCATGGTCAGCCGCGCAGAGCTGCGCCGACCTGCACAGCGCGGGCGGTTGCTGTTGCGCAGGCCGACCGTTCTTTTGGCGAAAAAGCGCTCTCGAGTTCCGTGCGTGGGAAGACAGGCTTTCGCTCCCTTCCCGGACGGCGAGAGTTAAGGTGTTTCGATGCAGAAGCAAGTGGTTTGTCCGTCGAGCGAAGCATGTAAACGGCTAGCCAGCCAGGTTCGTGATAACGATGTAGTACGGTTTTGTCGACCGATGGTCTCGAAATTGGCCCATCTCTCGCAAAGAGTATCGGGTCTGCAGTATGTAACGTGTGTTGTTTGTGGGTGGCCAGGCTTTCTCCTCCGCTCGTTAGAGCAGAGAGAGCCGCCCCCGTCGGTTAAAAGAAATGAAACGCCGCCGGGGTCGAAAGGGATCCGCTCTGAGCAGAGCGCTGTCTCCCTTGCCCCGCGTCGGTCTGTCGGCAGATATCCGACAAAGGTTCGGTGAAGAAAGCTATCTGGTTGATCCTGCCAGTAGTCATATGCTTGTCTCAAAGATTAAGCCATGCATGTCTAAGTTCACACTGTCTCACGGTGAAACCGCGAATGGCTCATTAAATCAGTCGAGGTTCCCGCTGTTTGGCGAGATCTTCAGCTGCCGTGCGTGGAGCGGTGCTCTTCCCGGCCAATGAAGAAATTTGCAAATGAGGTTGCCACGCAGCATCACTGCGGAAAAGGTGGTTGAAAGAATAAAGTGAAGCAAACAGTCAAATCACGGCACCTCTGGTCTGGAGGTCGGCCACGTCCTGAGTGCAGTCATATCGGGTGAAATGCATGAACCGGCTTGTCCCAGAGGTTAAGTCACTGCTGGCTTGACTTTTCAAATGCCGCGCGTGGAGTGAAGCTCCTCCCGGTTAAGGAAGTAAATGCGGAAATAAAGGTTGCTGTGCGGTGCCGATGGGAAAAGGTGGTGGAAAGTGAAGTTTAACCTGGTATGTCCAGTAGTATCGCTACGAGAGCTATACCACGGCACCTCTGCTCTAGAGGCCGCCTACGTCCGAAATACACCTACACTGGTGAAATATGCCTAAACCGGCACACACCAGGGGTGGAACTCGATGGCTAGACATGTCATGCCACCTCCGCTCTAGAGGTCGGTAACGCCTGATAAACACCCATACTGGTGAATTTTGCCTAAACCGGCTCATACCAGGGGTGAATCTTGAAGGCTATGAATGTCACAGTACCTCTGCCCTAGAGGTCGGTCCCGTCCCAAACACGCCCATACTGGGAAATGCCTAAACCGGCTCAACCCAGGGGTAGAAGTCACTAGTGGCAAGGATTCGTCCTCCTGGACAAAAGCTCCATCCTGGTCACAACTAGGAAGGGTAGCGGCCACGACCACAAAATGCTGAAGTCGGAGACACTGGACCAGGGAAGTCTAGATAGGCAACCACCTCTCACCCGGCGGGGATGTCTGCGTATCCTAATCACGCTGAGGTCTTCCGGTGAGAAAGTCCAACCCTGGACTGGATGGGCAACCACCTCTCACCCGGCGGGGATGCACTGATATTCCAAACACGTCGAGGTCTTCCGGTGAGAAAGTCCAACCCTAGACCAAACTGGTGCAATGAAAACCACGGTGTCACGCAATCCCGCTTCCGAGACCCACCAAGAATACAGGCTAAAGCACTGTGATACTCTGAACCCCTTGTGGTCCTTTCGTGGAACTCGTGTGGTCTATTTTGGACCACACAGGGGACCACGGGACCTAACGAGGACCACATGCGTGAATTCAGTAGGTTCACAGTGCGGTTTTTGGTGGTAGAAGCGAACGAAGAAGAAGAAGAAGAAGAAGATTAAGTTCCATGGAAAATAGGACAACTGTGATCATGCTTCTCCACTCTGCATAGTCCTTGCTCTTCTAACACAAATATAACATCTAGAAAGTTCTTAAGATGATTAAGTGGAAACCGTGCTGCTTTTTATGATTAATTGGCCATTTGCCCTACCAGAGTCCATGGTTTGAGTCATGGTCATTCTCTTGTATTTAATTTTAAATGTTGTGCAACTTCTCTGGCTGTCTGGACATATGCTGCAACAGGCATGAAACTCACTGTTGTTGAGAGCAAAACAGTAACACAACACCTCAAGCCATCAGAAAAATAACTCCCCGCCCTTCCCAGTAAAGCATTTCAGCCTTCTGATGGTCCAGTGGAGATGGGCCCCTCTGGGTCATGACTTCCATTGGTTTATAACCACTTTACAAGACTGAAAGTGCTATTGAATGTTCACATCTGCAACTAACCAATGTTCCTTGCTGTTTGTTCAATGGACTGGATATTTCCTCTTATATTCTACACACAGTCTTGTCTGTGCTCATGCTTGCTTGAAGCAATGTTGCTTCTATTCATCTTTCACATCCTGTTAACTCGCTTACTCATTTACTCCTCCATGCTGGGAAATGTTACAAAGTAGCTGCATCAGACTTCTCTGTTTGATTATCTTTCTTTTTCAACCACCTTATGACCAAAACATTTATCTTCTACTTGTTCTCTATACACTGTTTCACCTCATTACCAATGCTCTTATCTTCTACTTGTTCTCTATACACAGTTTCACCTCATTACCAATGCTCTTTTCTTCTACTTGTTCTCTATACACTGTTTCACCTCATTACCAATGCTCTTTTCTTCTACTTGTTCTCTATACACTGTTTCACCTCATTACCAATGCTCTTATCTTCTACTTGTTCTCTATACACTGTTTCACCTCATTACCAATGCTCTTTTCTTCTACTTGTTCTCTATACACTGTTTCACCTCATTACCAATGCTCTTTTCTTCTACTTGTTCTCTATACACTGTTTCACCTCATTACCAATGCTCTTTTCTTCTACTTGTTCTCTATACACTGTTTCACCTCATTACCAATGCTCTTATCTTCTAGTCGTTCTCCACCCACTGTTTCAACTCATTACCAATGCTCTTATCTTCTACTTAATCTTCACTCACTGTTTCACCTCATTACCAATGCTCTTATCTTCTACTCATTCTCCACTCACTGTTTCACCTCATTACCAATGCTCTTATCTTCTACTCATTCTCCACTCAGTGCTTCACCTCATTACCAATGCTCTTATCTTCTACTCATTCTCCACTCACTGCTTCAACTCATTACCAATGCTCTTATCTTCTACTCATTCTCCACTCACTGCTTCAACTCATTACCAATGCTCTTTTCTACTCACTCTCCACTCACTGCTTCACCTCATTACCAATGCTCTTATCTTCTACTCATTCTCCATTCACTGCTTCACCTCATTACCAATGCTCTTATCTTCTACTCGTTCTCCACTCACTGTTCTCTACTGACACTTACCTGTGCCATCACTGGTTCATCCAAGTCTATCTTCTCTCCCTCTTGAGAGTTGATTGCCAGGATTTTGTCATAGGTCTTCTCATCAAAAGTCACCCACTTTGTGTTGTCGAAGACACTCAGAAGATGGTTCTGTAAGAAAATAACAAAAAGACAAACAAAAAAGAACCCATTTTATACACACCAAACTGCTTTAAATTTCACTCACTTTCAAAAGTTTCTTTTTATTTTAATAAAAATTAATTTATAAACTAATTTATTTTGTAAACAGTGTTCAACAATAGAAAAAAAAGCTGGTTCAAAATGAATGCAGATAAATCAACAACAAACAAATAAAAATATATTTAAAAACCAATAAAGTTATTAAATATAACCAATATAATTATTTTCCCCTTTGTTACATCTGAATTGCAAGGTGGTCTAAAGATTTTTTTTAAAAACTGGATTACATCCACTGTTTCCGTTTTACAATAGAATCCATTCATAATAATGAAAGAGCGGACAAGCTGGCAGGCATGGCATCAATTCAGGGCACCCTAAGAATGGACAAGGAAGAGCTGCCTTGAATAAGCTGTGTATTGAGGACAATTCTGGGTTGAATGACAACAATCACATCAGATGGATGATCGAATCTGGGGAGGAGAGGGGAAGTAGACATTTTGCTGAATGAAGTGGTTTAGCATGCATTACCCACAACCAGTGTGTGACTGACTCCATCAGCAGATGCACACTTCTTTAGTGTTGGAATTGAAGGCGGAGCACAACTGGGAATGCTCGGAGTGTGGGGATGCCAGAATCTGATTACAGAATCTGTTCCAAATTTCATACATTTTATTGGATAAAATTGCTTTTAAAAATAATGGAACATGATTGATGAATACACATCTGGCATATACAATTTAAAATATCAAAGACAAAAAATAATTTAACCTGAATTGTGTGCGAGTCACTGGCCTGACCAAGAATCTCTAGCAGTGCTGGATCTGAGACGAAAAAGAATCTCGGAAATAGCAGTCTCTTCTTCTCCAGATATCCAGTGAGGGATTTCTGGCAGATCTCCAGCTGCTCCAGAAGGTGTGGCAACAACTGGCTCAGGGTGTCATCACCAACGCAACAGATCACCACATTTGGGTTCTCATGCGCACGTTGCATGATCTTCTGCCATGACTTGTCTATGTTACTAAACCTCTTGGCTTCCTGTGAAGGTTTTATGAAGAACTGAAGATTGTATAATGATTAAAATACCTTTGATTCTGATGACAGAAGCCATGTGGTGCTTGAGAACTGCTACATTCAGGGATATGGTATGCTGGAACCACACGATTTGAAGTCAAAATTCAGCTACACTTACTATTCTCTTTCTTCGCAATTCCCTCTATACTTTTTTCTCACCTGTAGCTTATTTTCCAGAACCTCTTCACTGCACTAAATTATAAACCCTCTACCCCAACCACATTCATCTATTCCACCTATCCTTTTCTCAGCTATATTACCAACGCATCCCTCTCTCTCTCTTGTGTCTGTCTTCCCCACCCACTCTTTATTACCAATCTATCATACATCCCAAATCTTCGTTTAAACATTCACAACACTCTACTACACACATTCCTGGACAGTTTCTTACAAGTCAAGCACTCCCTTCTTTCCCCAGTTTCTTTTCATCTGTATTTGTTGTATATCATTCATGTGAATTTATATTTTATCTTCTTTTCCTATTTCTTTGTCCTATATGTTTCTGTATGATTAAGGTGTAAACTGAAACATTACAACTATCAGCTGGTTAATTAATAAACCTGTTATTACATTTGTTTTATACAGTTTTAAGGTTTTGTTATCATAGCTTTACTGCAGTGGCTTTGTGTATATTTATATCTCTCTCTCTGAACCTTAAGTGCCCAGGGCACATGGGGCTTCCGCAAGGGTTTTCCACAAATGCCTGTCCTTCGCTTTTTTTCTGCTCTTGCCCAGGTGAGCCCTCTATTGCTCAACATATTTATATACTTAGTTTTATATATACTTATATCAAGATTATTCATATGCTACACAGATGACATTGTGCGGCTTATAAGAGTGCATCGAAGGATACATTGTCAGACTTCAGTTACAGCTACAATGTATAAGATCAGATTTGCGCAAGTCTGAGTTTTAATATCTGTAAATTATAATCATACAGTACAATTCATGGATGCAACAGCAGCAGGCCATCTTGCTCACAACCGAGAGGCCTACAGGAGTGCAGTTAGGGAGGCAAAGTTCTGCAAGGGAGATGCAAATGAATGAAGGAACAGTATAATTCTCTCACTTTTCTCTGAGACGCTCTGGGTAAATATCAAAACATTTAAAAAATCTCAATGTCCTTTGGCATTTACATGCCTCAGAGGTGCAAAGGCTTAGTGAGTGTAGTGTGGTAGGGATGCCAGCACCTGTCCTTGCTGCCTATATTTTCCTGGGCAAACCCCAGGGACCCATTTTTTGAGACTGAATTGACCCCACTTCTAGTCAAGCTGAAAAAAAAAAACTCCACCCCAGTGTTAAATCAAACCAGGGACCTTCTGACTGGCAAGCGAGTGCACTAATCACTACAGCACCACAACATGAATCCTCTTATCCACAGATCATATTTATTATTGCAGGTGGTGATGGATATTACATTACAGTGATCTCAAGACAGGTTCAGTGTAGAAATAAAGTGGCAAACCTTAGTGTGAAGTACAATACACTCCTGTACTATAACTTTTTTCCTCTAGTGTTATAACTGATCCTTTCAGTCCCATAACTAATGCTTATATTTCTTCTTCTTCTTCTTCAATCTTCTTGGAACTGTGAGCCGGTGCTCTCTGCAGCTGATGCAGTGAAGGTAACATCATTTTAAATATAACTTATCTTCCAGTATTTTAACTTATCTTTCTAGTATTATAATAATAATTTATCCTCTTGTATGCTAATTTAACATTCAGCACTATAACTTATCCTTCCAGAATTTTAATTTATTCTTCTAGTACTCTAATTTATTTTTCCAGGATAAACTGAGTTTATTATTTATTTATGTAATCATTTAATTGTGTCGTCATGATTATTATGCTCATTAACAAAATGCTGAATGACTGTGACTGAGTGAAAGCTGTATGATGAAGGGCAGAATGTCAGACGGGCCTGCATGCCCAATTCTTAACCCTTTGAAAATAAAGTATGTTCGTTCGTTCGTTTATTCATTTCAGTACACTTAGTTTTCTTTTACAATCTTCAGTTTTAACAATCATATCCAAATAATTTTGTAATACTATTTTCAACTGTGCCTTGGAAATGCATTTAATCAAACGATACTTATAAGAATGTACTAACAGATAACTTTGCCAGCTTTCAAAACTTTAGCTACCGTGTCTAAATTTTGGTTTATGTGAAAATAAAACCACACGGCAGCTCTGAAATGTGATACAAGTGCCTTCAAAATGTGACAACTGCAACATAAAAATCTATTATCCATATCTCAAAAATGTAAGTTTAAGTACAAGAGGTGATTGATAAGTTCTCGGCATAAGGTACAAATACTTGAAACACACAGTTGATATTGGGTGCATTTGTAGATCAAGTTAATGCAAGATTAAACACCAAGTTTCAAGAAATTAACTGCAGCTGGAGAGACAAAAAATCTTGTCACAAAGATAAGAGAGAGACAATGTACTTTCATAGGACATGCAATGAGAAGAGGGGGCATTGAAAATATTATAACAACAGGAAAAATAGAAGGAAGAAGATCCAGAAGAACACCAAGAGAAATGATACTGGACAGTCTGACGGGATTGTGTGAGAGGAGATCACCAACTGAGCTGATGGCCTGCATGAAGGATCATGTACTCTGGAGAAGCATGGGAACAGCACCTGATGATGATGATGATGAATTTTTTTTTACGGGCTACTGAAGTGGTAAGGGGTGGTAGAAATTGAAAAAATAGATACAATTTCTCATAGAGCAGTCATTCACTATCTCTGCATCAAGGGCTTATCATCGAAGGAGATCCATGAGGATATGGTGAAGACTAGGGGAGAGTGCCCCTTCTTACAGCATAGTGAAGAAATGGGCAGCTCAATTCAAACATGGAAGGGAGAGTTTGGAAGATGATACTCATCCAGGAAGACCAAGAACAGTAACCACCGATGAAACCACTGGCAGAATCCATGACATGATAATGGAGGATCAACAACTAACTGAGCAGTACATTGCTACTGAGTTGGGCATCTCCCAGGAATGTGTTCATGCCATTATTCACAATGATCTTTAAATGACAAAGGTCTCTGCTCGATGGGTACTAAAATTTCTTGGAGCTGATCACAAATGACAGCGTCTCAACATGTCAAGAGACAATCTTGGCCATTTTTCTGCAGAACCTGACAAGTTTCCTCAGCAATTGTGACTAATGATGAGACTTGGGTTCATCATTTTCAACCAGAAATGAAAGAATAGTCAAAGCAGTAGAAACATCATGGATCCCCACCTCCAAAGAAAGCAAGGGTGGTTCTGTCCACAGGCAAAGTGATGGCTTCCATCTTTTGGGATTCAGAAGGTGTGCTATTGGTAGGCTATCTTCAAAAGGGCAGAACGGTCACCGGGGCCTATAACTCTAATTTTATGAAGCAACTGCAAATCAAACTGAAGGAAAAGTGTCGAGGGAAACTGACGAGAGGAGTCATCTTTCATCAAGACAATGCTCCAGTTCACAAATCGGCGGTGGCAATGGCTGCCTTTCATGAATGTGGCTTCCAGCTTCTTGAGCATTCTCCTTTTCCCCCAGATTTGGCCCCTCCAGACTATTACCTGTTTACCAAACTCAAAAAGGAGCTCAGTGGTCCAAATTTGCTTCAAATGATTATGTCATTCATGCTGTAGACCACTTTCTACTGGCACAAGATGCTGACTTTTACAAAGAAGGAATCCGTAAGCTCCAGGATCACTGGACTAAGTGCATAAACTTGCAAGGGGACTATGTTGAGAAATAACCTGAAAAAGTTCTCCACAAATAATCCATTGTACCTTTTGTCAATATTTATCAATCGTATCTCGCAAATAACTGTGAAATATGATGCACGCAGTTTTGCGATGCAACAACAGTAGGTCTGAAGTGTGAACTTGAACCTATAAAAACTGATGTATTAAAACTACAGAATGTGACATGATATAAAAACACTTACCTCAATCCACAATGACTTTTTAATGAAGAATGTTAACATTTTATTTCTTCACATTAATCATTAACTTTTAATTGTTTACCTAAACACAGAAATTATTGTCCTTAAGACGAGGAAAAAAAAGAAATCTCCTACATTCAAATAGTATAGAAGGTGAAAAGGTCAAATCCCTGTTTCCATGCCATTAAGACCTACTGAGGATATGGTGTTAGGCTCATATTTCTAAGGCCTTCAGCATATTAAAGTGTGGTCATTATCACGACAGGCCACATTTACCTTCCCAGAATTCTCTGGTACTCATTTTTAGAGGTTGGGTGGACCACGAGGCCTTTTTGGTGTGGCAGAAGAGGTGGAGAGTTTTGAACATCTTGGATCATTATTAATAATGGAGATACAATGAGGGAAATTAAAAGAAGGACATCTATTGCTCTTCAGAAAGTAAAACAGCTAAAAAAGCTGTGGAGAGGAACAGACAGAACTACAAAAATAAGATATTTAAGGGCATGCATCTTTCCCATCACAACATATGCCTGTGAGACCTGGACACTTAACAAAACAGCTGAGAAACACATAAATGCCTTTGAATGTAAATGCTACAGAAGAGTTCTTCAAATATCATGGACACAAAAAAGAACATACTAGACTTTGACTTTTCCGATCCCCGGGTTTACGAGTTTTCACTCTTTTTCCCTTGTATCATTAATGAAACATACAGGTCCTCTTCAGCTGTTCTACATCTCCATACAGAATGTCAGTGATTGAGGAGATTGGTGGTATCAGGTTCTTCCAAAGGTCCTTCAATGCACTGCAGTCCAGCAGGTGGTATTTAACAGTTTCTTCTTCTTATCAGTTGCAGTGCATGCAGTATGGTGTGTGGTCAGTGGTCACTTTGTGTAAGTGCTTACTGAGGGTAATGTGTCCTGTTCTCAACCTGAAAATTGTGCATTGGTCTCTACGACATAAGCTGTTGATGTGGTCTCCGGGGTTAGACTCTGGCAGGTGTGTATATAGGGATCTTCCAGTTGGATTACTGGCCCAGTTGTCCATCTACTGCTGCTTGTAGTTGTTGTGTATAATGTGTTTAGCTGTTCTCATGCTGATGGAGATATGGGGCTGTGACATGGTGGCTCCACTCTGCCAATCTGTCAGCACAGTCATTTCCTCTGATATCTATGTGATCCATACTATAAGAACTTGAAGGTTGGCTAGTAAAGAGGATTAAACAGAGAAAACTTAAATGTTTTGGACATATTGAATGTCATGAGAATTTAAAGAAGACAGTCTTAGAAGGGTACAATCAATCAATCAATCAAGTGCCATGCCGTGTGGCGAAGGTGATCATTTCTCTCAACAATTCCCTGTCTTTAGACTTGATTATGAGATCCACCTGTGACTTTCTTCCTAGCCACACTGACAGTCCATCCAGTAACTTCTCTCTCTGTCCTGTCTTCCTCTGTCTCTTCTTCCCTCAATTTTTCCAGTTGCCACAATGTAATCCAATTTTCCTATTCTCAGAAAATGTCCTATAAATCTCACTTGTCTGCCTCTGATCTTTGCTGTAATTTGCCTTTTAACTCCAGCTTCTCTTAAGACTTCTTCATTGGTTTTCTTTTTTCTTGGAAAAGATAATAAAATAAATAAAAATTTATATTTTATTCTATTTTTATTTATTTATTTATTATTTTTTCCATTCATATTTTTTACATAGCATTCATGTGAAGTAATCCCTTATCTTCTCTCTCTATTTCTTCGTCCTGTGTGTTTTTGTATGATTAAGGCTCACGCTGAAACTCACAACCGTGCACTCGTTAATTAATAAAGCTGTTCCTACTTTTTTCCTAATTCATACATTTTGTCATCACAGCTTTACTACAGTGGTTTTGTATATAGTTATATGCTTATACATTAAATATTCGTGTATTACTAAACCCAATGTCAGAAATCCTTTCAGCATGTTTATTTTTAAGTAGTTGTAATGTCTCTATCAAATGGGACACAACAGAACAAAGAAAAAGAGGCTGACCTCATGAAACTCTAACGAGAACTCTGTTGTGAGAGGCTAAATTAATAGGCATAAAATCCCTTGATGAGTTTGAAAAACTTGGCAAAAACAGAAAAACATGGAAATACACTGTGAGCCCTTATGTGACATTTAACAACATGGGAATGATATAAGATATAAAATATGTTTCTGGCAACTCCTGCCACACTGGTGACATCAAACTATATCAGATATGCCATTTCTTTGATGCTGTCAGACAGTAGATGTGGAAGAATATGGTTCTTAGAAGATAGTATAATTGTCCCACAGAAAGGTCTTTGGTCTTGTTGCAAGACTATCATTTTAAATGGCCAGAAATTACTGAAAAGTTACAACCATTCCATGAAAACATCTCTCATCCTACGCATTCTTTAGGCAGCCAGACAACATACATACACATCTCACCTGTGGCAGCTGCTTAGCAATATCACCCCCAACAAAGACTGCCTCCAGGTAAATCCACAAGTTCTGTACTATCAGCCAATTCTCAATAATCTCAGTTGTGCCAGTCAGTTTTTGAACCCACTCCTGAATCTTTGGTTTAAATGGAGCATTGTACCTGAGGGAGTACAATACAGAGACACTCTACATAATTATGGCACATGTGAGGGATGAAAGCACAAGACAGAAGCTCTGTACAAGATTTATAGACAGAAAGTGAGGCGCGAAAGCACAAGACAGAAGCTCTGTACAAGATTTACAGACAGAAAGTGAGGCATGGAAGCACAACAAGACATAAGCTCTGTACAAGATTTAAAGACAAAGTGAGGCATGAAAGCACAAGACAGAAGCTCTGTACAAGATTTACAGACAGAAAGTGAGGTATGAAAGCACAAGACAGAAGCTCTGTACAAGATTTACAGACAGAAAGTGAGGCATGAAAGCACAAGACAGAAGCTCTGTACAAGATTTACAGACAGAAAGTGAGGTATGAAAGCACAACACAGAAGCTCTGTACAATATTTAAAAGCAGAAAGTGAGGTATGAAAGCACAACACAGAAGCTCTGTACAATATTTAAAAGCAGAAAGTGAGGCGCGAAAGCACAAGACAGAAGCTCTGTACAAGATTTACAGACAGAAAATGAGGTATTATAGAACAAGATGGACAGCTCTGTAGATGATTACAGACATATTGTTACTAGTTCTCTCTGTTTCTATGAGTTTAGACTTCTTTTCAGGGGGTATTCCAGCACAGGCATCATGTCTGATCAGGAGTGAGGCACAGCAGTTATCTTTAATTCCCTGAATTTAACTGTCCTCTCATCAAGCTCCACTACCATGAGAATCATGTCAGTTCCTAACCCACTGCCAGGTTATGGTATCTTAAAAACCTGGCTGCCTTAAGCACTGATAGGAGGTAAGATACATTTGTTGGCATCTCATATTTCATTGGCACAGATGATGAATTGCTATGAATGAAAGTTCAAAGTCTGAAGTTCAAAATTCAGACTCCGGTTTCACTGCATCCAGGACAATCCCATATATGCTCTACCACATGCCGCAGCATCCATCCAAGAGTATGTTTGCTAATAGTTCCTGTCAAATGCAGTTGTTTACAATGCGTTCGGATTTCCTGCCAGCACCTTTAATTTGTCCTAGCTCCAGCAGTCTCATCAAAGCTACATTGTTCTTCCATTTCCACTCTTCATTTTCCTGCAGTCTTATAGCCTTAGCAATATCCCCCTTGTCCATTGTCAGCCTGACATTTATTTCAGACTGTCCAGCAAGTCTATCTGTCACTTCATTGCCATATACTCCCGCATGCCCTGGACAGTAAAGCCACAGTAGGCTTGCCACAGCTGACTGGCTTAACAGATGAACCCATTCTTTTCAAAGCAAATTCTTCTCAGTCTTACAAAGCATAACCTATGAATCCGTCACAATGACACCATTAACCACATCATGAGCAAATATCATTCCAGTGCTGCCGACACAGCCTCAATTTCAATTTGCATGCTTGAAATGGTGACTTCAAGGCTCCCGAACCCTGTGCCACTACTCTTCCATTTCGGTAAGCGACAAAACCCCAACCATTTCTGTTGTTCCAAGTCATCTGTATATATTACCATGTCAGAAGACCCACAGTGATGCTGGATCAGATCTTGAACCCAAAGTTCAACTGCTCCTTGTGCCCAGTCTCGACATTCACGGCCCTTCTGTATAATAACCTTTGTTAGCTGAAGTCAGTCCTGTACTCATAACCAATCATCACCTTTAGGCACCTCATCTAGATTGCAAATTGACTTTATTGTAACCTCAGCCTCAGCCATCCAGGATCTGCCTTGTCTGATGCTATGAATGAATCACTATCTAAATGACACATTTCTTTAAGCACCATCGCTGGTAAATAAATATTTATCATCTCAGCTTGAGTGTGGAAGCAACAAACATTCACAGACTACCTGTTACTGAGCAAAGCTCCTAAAACCATCAAACTATCCTCCATCATGGATACAATCTCTGATGTTGCATCACCTGTAAGTGTGGAGAAACATAAGATACGAATTCACAAATATTACCCTTTATAAACTGAAGTAAAGGCAAATAACGAAGTTATACAACAACTAATAACATCACATGAAAACAAACAGAAAGTGAGGCACGAAAGCATGATATACAAGAAGCTCTGTACAAGATTTACAAACAAAAAGTGAGTTTTTAAAAAACAATAAAAAAAATGTAAGCAACAAACACAACCAATATTTCAGCTAATCCCTTTTTTCAGAAACAACACAGAAGACAAAATAAATAGAAACTAAAAGGAAATACTGTTTACATTTAAAAGCATCTGGTACATGTAGATATCAAGCATGTATAAACAATAAGCAAGGAATATCCTGAGATGTGTATATTTATAAGAAAAAAGGATCAACAGAGACTATGATTCCTACAGTTTTCATGGCAACAAAGTAATGAATGTTCCAGCTAAAGGACAAAGAGTTAAATAACTCTGCATGAAAGGACCACAAGATGAAATGAAACAAACAGTGCTACATGTCAGCATTACAACATGAGATCAAAATGTGACATGTCATATTATCTCTGCATGAGAAAACACTACACTATAAATAAGAAATTTTTCAAATGAGAAACAGCCAATCTTTCACACAGTAAAGTGATTTAGCACAGTATTGTGTGGTTAGCATTCGATAAAAAAAGTAAAGCACTTCAGATGTGAGAGAAAGAAAAATGACAAGAGAATTAGTTGATACTTAACCATGGACTTCAGCAGGGTGAGCAGCACCCTATCCACTCAGCCACCTTACATCTGCGTGATGGTCGAGTGGATAGTCCATTGCTTGTACATGGCTTGGTGGCTGCTCACTCTGTTGGAATTTGTGGTTGAAGTCACAATTAATCCTCTTGTCATTTTTCTTTTCTCACATCTAAAATACTTTGCCTACCATTTTTTGAATGTTACCCATACAACCCTATCAATAAGTGCAACTTGCACCCTCGTGATAATGTTTATCCAGATCACTTCTGGCACCTATGACGATGGAGACAGCATGTAAAAAAGCCCTGGGTGATGACTAACATAAAATCCAACCAATCAAACTCAACCTTTCAGCAGAAGTTCTCCTCGAGCCTTGAAGTTGCCAAACTGGAAAGTCTGGGCACTCCAGTCATTTACCACCTGCTTCAGCTTAGCTTCAATGTCCTTCTCCTTCACTGCTGAGATACAGATGTCCTAAGAGCATATAACCATATATAATACAGTATAATACAATTTTTTGTAACACTGTATATGTTTTAGCATCAGATATATGCAATATAACATACCTACATGATATAGTGTAACGATGTTTCTTAAATTTTAGCATATTTTAAGCTGTAATAGTATACAGTATAGTTTAACACTGTCTTCATAACTTATAGCATATAATATACAATACAGTATAATTAATTATATCTTCAAAATGTATAGCATATAATATACAATACTGTATAACTACATCTTTATAACTTACAGCATATAATAAACAATACAGTATAACTAACTATACAATAAAGCTGATCATTTTCTGTAATTCATCATCTGCTGGTGAAATATACAAGGGACAATCAAAATGTAAAAGAATATACCAGTGAATACCAGTAAATGTGAGCAAATGAGCATTATATCACTTCTCCACATAGTCCCCTTGCAGGCCGATGTACTTCTTGTATTGTTCCACTACCTTCTTCACTCCTCTCTCTCTGGTCCATGCCAATCAGGTGTAGGTTGTCAATGATTTCCATGACCATCAATCCTTCGCTCCTTCTATAAATTGTGTTTTGGACTGTGCTCTGTGTCGTCATTCTTTTATCTTTTGTCAAGTATCAAGTTTCTCTGTCTTCCTCTATCTCTTTTTCCCTCCAGTTTTCCTGTCATCATTAAGTGTTCCAGTTTGCCTCTTCTCAAAACATATCCTACAAATCTGTACTGTCAAGTTCAGAATTTTTTCATAATTTCTCTCCTTTCTCCAGCCTCACTTAGAACCTCTTCATTTGTTTTCTTGGCTGTCCATGGTATTTCTTCATTCCTCAGAAGAAGTTTTTCAGCTGCTGCCAAACCCAGGCCTGCACAACTTCCTTCAATCTCATCATCAGAAGTGAACCTGCGAGTGCCTAAAAGCTCATTAAGTGGACTGAAGGTATGATAATCCCATACTGTCAGATCAAGCCTGTAGACAGGATGAGGACATTCACGACGCAGTCGTTACATTGTTAACGTGGACCTGTCTGCACAATAGCGTAAAGAAGTACTGCACATCCCTCGCTCTTTAGCTTCATTCAGGGGCTGAAAAAAACAACTGCCATAACCTGCAACCAATCTCACTCAATGCCTCAATATCTTCACTGCATTAGCTGCAAGGAACAATCGACTCAAAGTTCCAAGGAGACAGAAGGAGAATGAGGAAAGATTATAATTCAGTACCAGATATGAACTTTCTGTGGTTTCAAGAGCTGGTAGATTACCAAACAACTTTCATAAAGAAGAATAAGTATAAGTCATATCTGAGAACAAAAAGAAGGAGAGTATTTTGTGCAACAAATCACTGTCACTGAGTGAAAGGAAAAGGCTGCTCCAGTGCTACATAGAGCCAGTTCTGACCTAAGGATATGAAGCCTGGACAGTTACTAAACAGCAACGTCTGGAAAGCATGGAAATGTGATTTCTTAGAAGAATGTTAAGAACAGCGTGGACGGCAAGAAAGTCAAATGAAAAAATTTTGACAGAGACTCTATCGAGAAAACAAACAACGACAACAGTCAGGGCAAAACAGTTTAAATTTACAGGACACGTCGTGAGAAAAGGCAAAATGATAATAGAGAAAGTTAAAGGCTCAGGTAGACCAAGTGAGAGAACCCTGGGTGGTGGACTGGCAAGATGACATGGAAAAAGGACACCAGAACAACTCATACAAGTAACTGTGGAGGGTTATGACCACCAGTGCCAGTAAGCACAGACACCTGAGACCTAACTGCAACATTAAAAATTTAGTGAAGAATTCTGCACAATACTCTAAATTCTCACTAACATTCTCACAGACAACTCACTTCAATTTCTTCCTTAAATTGGAGAAGAGGTGCCTTCATCAAATCCCTGAGCAGAAATCCCTCGGACTCCACATCAAAAGCATGGCCAGTGAGCTGAGTAATTCTCTCCCAGTGCCGCTGCTGCATTGCCTTGTTGGCCATCATCTCCAGCAGAGGACAAGTCTCATTGAAGTCATCTATTGTTTTGCGCAAATCTTCATACGCCTGCCACTCCTTCAACGCTTTGGGAAGTTTGCGACATCTAGAATACATGAATTTTTGGATAATACACCGTCTGGATATTTTTCAGAACACAAAACTAAAAAAAAACAATTCTGACTACAATGGAAAGGGGCTTCACTAAAATAGTGCATACAATGACAGAACTGTCAAAAGTTCTTTATTTAGAACAACCTGATAAATCTTATGATTTGATAACAGTGTGGGTTAGATGATGCTCATACCATCATAGTACAGAAGCAGATATTACAGTAAGAATTGGAAGGGCTAGAGTAGCATTTCTACAGCTAGGAGAAAAAACATCTGGAGGACCATCTAGATTATTATATATTAGATTATCTAGATTATTATATATTAGATTATCTAGATTATTATATATTAGATTTTAAAATACTGTATTTCACCCAGATTTTATATCCCAGTGACTCAGAACTTTGGCTAGAAATCTAAATGTTGTGGTTACCAGTCTTAAACTTGAAACTGGGACTTATATTACACACATGATAGAAAATCCCATGATAATCAGATTTGTTAATTACCTATATTGATTTTTTAAAAATCTTTTTTCCCTTTAATAAACTGACAGCCACATATGTACAGTGTAAACTAGTGTGCCTTGACCTATAGACAGATTTTCCTCAGTTTTTTTTTTTTTTTTTGGTTGTCAGTTTTTCTAAAAGGCAATAAGTACCCCATATAAGTATTTTTTTTTACTCAAGTGTTCATCTGATAAGGCAATTTATTATTAGCTGTGCTATTCCTGTGCTTGATACCTCATGACTAGCTGACTTCCTTGTTTGAGAAAAATGCATGTAAAATGTGAGAAATGATAAAGCATCTTTCATAATGACCTATTCTGAAAGTCCGTTAGTTCTTGATTGACTTTCTCAATGTCAATGTCCGACCAGGGTATGTCCTGGTAGCCACTGACATTCTCCAAAACAGCGTTGTACAACTGGTAGAGCTTCTGTAGCAGGTTCAGCTCCTTCTTGATCCTCACAAGGTCAGGGTACTCGGTCACAGGCAGACCAAACAGCTCTTCTCCGCCAGAGTAGGTCACGTATTTATGCCACAGCTCATCAAACTGGGCCTGGAAGATGTTGAGTCGGTCAGAGGCCTCTCGAGGTGGAATACCCTCTTCCATTGGGCCACTGGCAGAATAGAGGATATTCAAGTAACAACATTTCTGTCATGATATCATATAGAAAAACATAAGAACCAGACAATTAACATTTTTTGACCATATCAAGAAGCATAATACAATAATGAAAACCCTACCAGCAGGAAAATAGAACGGAAAAGAGCAAGCAGGCAACACTGGTAGTGGATTAGCATAAAAAAATGGATTAGCTTCATCTTAGTGAGGTGCAATGGGAAAGCAACGGACTGATAACAGTGTGGGTTAGATGATGTTTACATCACAATTTACTGTTAATTCTAGCTGGAAAAACATTGCAACCAACTTTCACTGGTGAAAGGACACATGATGATGATGATGATTACCTATTTTTTTTTTAACTGATCTTTGCATCTAGGGTAGTGGAGTATGTAGGTCAAATTAAAAAAAAAAACTTTAAAAACTAACTCCTCAATTCTCAAGGCTCTATTTTCAAGACCATCGGCACATGAAAGTGTGATGGGGTCAGTATCACACCTGGTTGCATTTACCTTCCCAGATCTCTCTGGTACCCATTTTTAGAGGCTAGGTGGGCCCTGGGGCCCCTTTTAGTGTGGTGGTACCATAAAAAGTACCCACTGCTGGGACTTGAACCCACTACCACCGGATTAGTAAAACTTCATAAAGAAGGAAAAAAGATTGGTTCCTGGGGATAGTAGAACAATCACTTCTTAAAAATGCACATATAATCTTCCGATTAATCTCCCCTTACAACAGCCTTTTACCAGAATTAACTTACCAAGTGTCATATGACCTGACAAACTCGCTGCTGTCCTGGATGAACTGTTTCACTCCAGCCAAGAGGTCAGCTTTGAATACTGGCTGAATCTGCAGGAGATGCTCCTGGACTGTTGTAGCCTGGATGGATTCAGATTCATGTATGAAATAAGCAGCAGATAACTTTTCTGGCCATCTTAAAGGCAGAAAGCACAAGAGCTAAGTGCAGTAAAATAATACATTCATGAACTGCTTTATCTAATGCAATTTATGTGTGCGTTGTGTTAAAACTCGGTGAACACAAAACAACTGGCTATCAAGAGAACAATAATCTGTACAGGACATGCCACAAGACAGAGAACATAAAACTCCTACATATATTTTAAAAATATATTAATGAACAGGCACTTTTAAAAAAAAATGCTATATTTAACAAACTTGTACATTGCATCATTATAAATTCATTAAATATTTATATTTTTAAAAATATATGACTAAATGCTTTTATTATAAAATGAAGTCTACTTTAGAGAGACAAACTTATCTGTATAAATGTTTCTTATAAATTACCTTACAAAATAACCCCAGCAAAATAATACTGGTAGAAACTATAAGAATCTCCATATACATTACCATTACCAGCCGGTAAAGCATAAGAAACCTTCTTCTTTGTTCGCTTCTACCACCAAGACCGCTCTGTGATCCTACTGAATTTACTCCTGTGGTCCTCAATAGGTCCTGTGGTCCCTGAAAGGACCACACGAGATCCCCAAGATGACCACAAGAGGTTCAGAGTATCGCGGGGCTTGAGCCTATATTCCTGGTGGGACTCAGAAGCGGGATTGTATGACACCTTGGTTTTTGTTGCACCAGTTTAATCTAGAGTTGGACTTTATCACCGGAAAACCTCAACGTGTTTTGGATATCAGTATATCCCCGCCGGGTGAGAGGTGGTTGCCCATCCAGCCTAGAGCTGGACTTTCTCACCAGAAAACCTTGACATAGTTTGGGATACCTGTGTATCCCCGCCGGGTGAGAGGTGGTTGCCTATCCAGTCAAGCATTGGACTTTCTCGCCGGAAAACCTCAGCGTGATTAGGATACACATACATCCCCATCAAGTGAGAGGTGGTTGCCTATCTATACTGCACTGGTCCAGTGTCTCCAACTTCGCCGGTTTGTGGTTGTGGCCGCTACCCTTCCTAGTTGTGACAAGGATGGAGCTTTTGTCCAGGAGGACGAATCCTCACCACTAGTTTCACCCCTGGGTTAAGCCAGTTTAGGCATATTATCCCAGCATGGGCGTGTTTAGGACGTATCTCTAGAGCGGAGGTACTGTACCATGAGTAATCATCATATTTCACCCCTGGGTTAAGCCGGTTTAGGCATATTTCACCAGTATAGGTGTATATCAGATGTGCCCAGCCACTAGAGCAGAGGTGCCGTGGATATAATCTATATTGTGTGGCAACAAAACTTGGCTTCATATGTTATATGAGAGTCCCATTGATCATACAGTTAAATAAAATGTAGCAGGAACAGCTAAAATGATCAGAAGAATGACAATGTTCACTGGAGTTCTGGGAGGCACATGACTTGGCGAAAGTAAGCAATTTCCGTAGAATTCTCAACGCATTTTTTAAAAACAAATTACCGACCCCCTGAGACCTTTGTTCACACAGCCAAAGAAGCTACATTTTCTTATTACATAGTTGTATAACATCAAAGCTTTAGATCACATGACCACCATTCAAAACTTATTTCACAATTTTATGATCGATTAAATATTCCAACTCCTGAAATGAAAAGAGGCCAAAGATTATAACATGATTGTGACTTTTGTGATGGACAAAATACAACATTAATTAAATAGTACCAATTTTGTAATTATATCTGCAGATGCCTCTAATAGATTAGATCTGAAGCTTACACCTGTATTAGCTAAAATATTTGTTCCATGGCTTGGCGCTAAAAGTGCGTCTGATGGAGTCTGACGATTTAACATGAGAGACAGCAGAAATTTTAATCTAAAATGTGACTATCTATCTATCTGTTGCCCTGCCAGCTGGCAATGGCTATTATGCTTTCCCACAGCTCCCTGTACCTAGTGCTGATTATAAGCCGTGCTGGTGTTCTTTGAGAATGTGACTAAAATTACTAAAAAGTTTTGTTGAGAAAATAAAGTATCATACTTTACAGATGACAAAAATAAAAATACAAACATTGGGGAAGTGAGAAGGCAGGGCAACATCAACATTCATATGAAGTTGCAAGAAGATAAGAGCATAAAACTCAGGCAGTGGATGCTGTGATCACACTGTTCACTTTTACGTATAGAATGATACTCATCAACTGCCTTTTGATACTGAAATGACTGTCATGTGGCTTTGATGTACACTCAGATCATGATATCACATGACCATGACTGGTGTTTGAGAGAAAGGGCCATGATTAAGCTGTATGTGATCTTGTTCGGAGGTTTGTGTTCTTCCTGGCATATCCACTGAATAGTGGATGTGCAAGCCTCTCAGAACTGAGGTAGGTTGTGAAGAGTCAAATGCCCGCAGACCCTAGCTGCCCTGCAGGAAGTGTTGTGCGAACAAAGTCGTGACTAACCAAATGGCACATCAGTCACTCATTTTATGGTGACATCTACATATAACAGATCGAGCAGAGAGACACTTGTAACGTCTGGAGAGAGAGAAAGTAACAATATGTGCCTGACTAAGACTATCATCTATGACATATGCAGAAAGATGAGGAGACATACTGAAGAAGCTAAGATATATGTGTTATTTGAATGATAACAAGAACCAAAAGAAAAGTTCTATGTTCTAGAAGCTATTTATACTTCAAAGAAATGTCTCTAGGTAAAATTTTGCAGTTGAATGATAGTATATAAATTACAAGCAAAGTTTACTGATATACGATTATAATTATGAAACAATGGAAGACATACATTTGTATAATATGCAAGTTGAATAAACTCTTACCTCTATACAACAATAGCAGAAATGACAACTACACTAAAACTGGTTCTAGTAATAAATAATGCATTTTATACCCATCTTTCTTACAAGAAAGATACCAAAGACCTAAATGTTCAGTTTTTCATCTATTTTTTCATGTTTTTGCTAAGTGTTCAGTTTTTCATTTATTTTTTTATGTTTTTGCTAAGTGTTCAGTTTTTCATTTATTTTTTCATGTTTTTGCTAAGTGTTCAGTTTTTCATTTATTTTTTCATGTTTTTGCTAAGTGTTCAGTTTTTCATCTGCTTTTTCCATGTTTTTATCTGTAGAGCTGTTTTTGTATGTGATCGTCTTGCATGACACAATAATTGCATCGCAGATGACAAAGTAATCCTGATTTAAACATAACCATGAAAATGGCATTCCACTGAAAAACTTACAGAATAAGTTAGCTGACAGAACTGCTTGTGCTTTTAGATGAGGTAACAAAATTGTCTCCCTTAAACATGATGAAAAAATTAGCCAATCCAATAAAGTTAGTTGTATATTAAAATATTAACAACAGCAGTAACAGTGATAAATTTAGTTCTTTCTCAAACATGTTAACAAAATTAGTCATGCCAATAAATTTATGTCTGTATTGCATGTTATTACACAATTATTTACAAGGATAAATTTCTTTTTTTTTAACATTTTTAAAAAAAAAAAGTTCTAGTGATAAAATTAGTTCTGCCTTAAATACATCAGCAAAATTAGGCACGTATTATCTGTGACAATAAAACTCATGTTTCTTTCACATGCTTTGACCAATAAATCAAAACTTTTTACCCGGCTCACAAATATATTTTCTTCGTCCTGGGACATCAACTGTCACAGCATTTTAAATATTTTAAAATCAGGCTTAATCTTAGAATCAAAAGACCCTTATAGGTGATGAAAGCAGTAAACGTCAAGTCTGCAGGCCTCATGAGAGAACCTGACCTAGAATTCATCATACACAGAAACCCAGTCTTACACATATTCATTAAATTTTTGGTTTGGTCACTACACAGACTGACGATAATAAAAATGTTTAGCTTAATAAATATCTTACATCCCTCCCGTGCTGTTACATGTCACAAATGGCTTGCATGGTAGTTTGCCAAGTTTTCCTTTTTCAAAAAGCTTTTCAACCTCATCAGGGGATTTTATGCATACTAATTTGGCTTTTCTTAACAATGTCCTCTTTAGAGTTTCACGTGGTCAACTTCTTTTTCTTCAGCCTGTTGTGTTCCATTTGATAGCTTTTTTTTTTGTTGGGGATTCCCTGATTGTTTCTTCTCATCATGTGACCGATATATGTCACGTGAGGAGAATATACATATTGTGTGTGTGTGTGTGTGCGTGTGGTTTTTTTTTTTTTTGGTTAATAAATATATGAACCTTTAAATACTGTAAAACTGTCAAGTAAATTTCATTCAGGTCAATACAAAAGTAAAAATTTATTTTATGTATGGAGAAAAATAAACTGATGAAGCAGTTATAAACTTGATGATTTGACTATAATCTGATGATTGACCTAGACTTGAGAAAATGAAGAATAACAGCTGCAAACAACTACTCATACAGCACCTGATGATGACAGGAAAATAATAAATAACTTGCAGAGTTTGTTCTTACATCTTACATCCTTCCTGTGCTGTTAAACATCACATAGGGGTCGCATGGTAGTTCACCAAGTTTTCCTGTTTTCATTGAGTTTTTCTCTCATCAAGGGATTTTATGCCTGCTAAACTGGCCTCTCTTAACAATGTCCTCTTTAGAGTTTCACATGGTCGACCTCTTTTTCTTCGGCCTGTTGTGTTTCACTTGATAGCTTGTTTTGGAATTCCCTGACTGTTTCTTCTCATCACATGACCAACATATGTTCATCTCCTTTATCTGATCACCCATGAGCCAGGTTGTTTGCTCATCTGTCTTATATATTTGTTAGAATAAGGGAAATAAATATATGAAGTTCAAGAAAGACCACTATTCCCACAGATGACTGCTTATGTCAGGGATGGTAAACCACAGCCAGACCAAGATCCTGTCCTACATTTCCGTCGGTATCCCCAGTAACAATCTCAGCCTGGCTCAGGGACAGGGATAGCCTCCATATCAGAGGAATCTGTTAAAGAAGCTTTTGCAAATCTTATTGGTGACAGGGCCTTAAAAGTTAAGACAAAGGGAAAGTGAAAAAAAAAATGTTAATGAGAATTACCAAAAATACTTCAATTAACTCATTCATTCCTTTGCATGTCCCTTGCGGAACTTTGCCTCCCAAACAGCACTCCTGTAGGCCTCTCGGTTGTGAGCAAGATGGCCTGCTGCTGCTGCATCCATTTCCAGATCATCAACGATGTCTTGCAGCCATCTTCGTTTCGGTCTTCCTCTTTTTCTTTTTCCCATTATGTATCCTTCCAATACGGTCTTCTCTAAATTATCATGACGTTTAATGTGGCCAAAATATTTAAGTTTTCTCTCTTTAATCCTCTTTACTAGCCAGCCTTCTTCAATATTAAGCTCTTGTAGTATAGATATATTTGTTCTTTTTTGTGTCCACGATATTTGGAGAACTCTTCTATAGCATTTACATTCAAAGGCATTTATGTGCTTCTCAGCTGTTTTGTTAAGTGTCCAGGTCTCACAGGCATATGTTGCGATGGGAAAGATGCATGCCCTTAAAAATCTTATTAATTCAATTAACTAGTTCACTAATATAGAAGAGTTCAGCATTTTAATAACAAGTCATATTTAGATTTCATAAGAAATTTTAGCACTAAACCTGTTAGCTATAAAAATTGTTGACAACAGTGAATCACCTTTATAACCCTTTATTCATATGTTCTCATTCATCTTATTCATCTCATCTTATTCATATGTATGAATATCATATATTGGTCACATGATGAGAAGAAACAATCAGAGAATTCCAAAACAAGCTTTCAAGTGGAACACAACAAATTGAAGAAAAA
This sequence comes from Achatina immaculata, assembly GCA_009760885.1. Lineage (NCBI taxonomy): Eukaryota > Metazoa > Mollusca > Gastropoda > Stylommatophora > Achatinidae > Lissachatina > Lissachatina immaculata. The sequence goes on along the minus strand of CM019695.1, from coordinate 7,643,983 downwards.
AAAAAAGGTCAACCACGTGAAACTCTAAAGAGGACGTCGTTAAGAGAAGCCAATTTAGCAGGCATAAAATCCTTTGATGAGGTTGAAAAGCTCGCCGAAAACAGGAAAACCATGCGAGCTCTATGTGACATTTAACGGCACCAGAAGGATGTATGATGTAAGAATATATGAGGACTACAATATGATCAATAGATAAATGTAAACTGCATGTGTTTAACTACGCATAATTTAAGAAATATAAAATTCTGCAAAATATGTCCACTAAATTTTTACCAAGATTAAAAAGTAATTGAAAGAAAGAAAAGGAACAAAATATACTTTCTGATAAAAAAATGAACACGATAAAGGTAAATTTTATCTCTAAGGTTGAATTTTTACCTCCTGCTGAAACCACAACCACTGCCACCTATTAAGATATCATTCAATCAAAATGAACTGATACGATATTAAAACAATACATATAGCATCAATTAACAAATGAATGATAAAATACATTTTAGCCAACTTTGATTCACTTCAGGAATATGTATCATAGCACAGATATAAAATGAATGGAAAATGATAAATAAAAATAAATACTTGTGATGGATAAACTTGGGCAAGAAGAAAGCCCTTGAAACAGTATGAGAACCCTTGTGCTGAAACGCTCAAGCATAAAGAATACTTTCAAGCCCTTCAGTGTAAGTGAGTGTTTATTAGTTGAAATGTAAAATACCGTGGTCTCCCGGGCAAATGAGTGGCTCATGTAGAAATAATTTGTGACACAAGTGAGCCCATACTGACAATAGTATAAATTTCTAACAAGAAAAATTCACCATGTCAATTTCCTATGAATGGTACCACCAATCATTTCTAACTTTACCTTTTTGTTTCATTAATTTTTCCTAAATGCTATTTATTTCATTTAGTATATTATGTTATACTCTGAACTATATGTAATGTATTTTCAACTTTTATAAAATGTATTTACTGAGAATTTACTGATTTGTCTTCCCTTGTTAACTATGAAAGGATTGGACAATTTCCACATCATAACTTATTCATGTTACGAGGTTTGATTGTCTCGAGTGCTTAAGTGGAAATAAATTAAACTCATAAGATGGAAGAATCCTACACAAGGAGATAAACAGTTATAAGTTTTAAGTCACTTTTAAGTCACTTAATACAAATAACAAAATATTAACTCAGTCAGTCAGTCATTTGCATGCATCTTGCGGAACTTTACCTCCCAAACAGCTCTCATGTAGGCTCTCAGTCGTAAGCAAGATGCCCTGCTGCTGATGCATCCATCTGCAGATTATCAACGACGTCTTGCAGCCATCTTCACCTTGGTCTTCCTCTCTCTCTTTTTCCCATTATGTACACTTCCGAGACGGTCTTCTCTAAATTATTATGATGTTTAATGTGTCCAAAATATTCAAGTTTTCTCTCTTTAATCCTCTTTACTAGCCAGCCTTCTTCAATATTAAGTTCTTGTAGTATGTATATATTTGTTCTTTTCTGTGTCCACGATATTTGAATAACTCTTCTGTAGCATTTACATTCAAAGGCATTTATGTGTTTCTCAGCTGTTGTGTTAAGTGTCCAGGTCTCACAGGCAAATGTTGCCATGGGAAAGATGCATGCCCTTAAAAATCTTATTTTTGTAGTTACATCTGTTCCTCTCCACAGCATCTTTAGTTGCTATATTTTGTGAAGAACGACAGATGTCCTCCTTTTAATTTCCCTCATTGTATCTCCATTATTAGTTAATAATGATCCAAGATATTCAAAACTCTCCACCTTTTCCAATTTTTCCTCATTGATACATATTTCAGCTGCCTTGTTTGTTTTGTCAGTTGTCATCAATATAGTTTTCTTTGCATTAAGACAGAGATTTTGCTCTTTACTGTTCTTACAGAATATTAACTATTCAAAGTTAATATAAAGAACTTTACTATTTAAATGTGCACTTTGAGAACTGTATGCAAGATGTTAATGAGTCAAATATGCATGTGTCTTATCAGACATCCACAATAGCAAGCAGTTATCAAACTACACAAGCAACAACAAAAAAATGTTCTGTTAATTCAATCTTAACCCTTTTACTCCAAAACAACTCTGGCAATGTTGACAGATCCTGCACATCTAAGTGAATCGGTGCTCAGAGCGATACTTAGAATTAAAAGTTGCACATTTCTAATCCAACCCATATTTTTAAATTACAGAGTAGCTTCCTTTAAATTTCTTTCTGTCGAAACTTTCTCGTCTAAATTTATTCTGACAGAGCATGTAAATTAATTTGGGAACAAGAGTGAAAGAGTTAAGTAACATAAGACACAGTAATAGAGATGTTCTCAACTGGGGGGGGGGGGGGGGGAGTCAATGGACCCTTTTCTGGTAATAGTGGCTAAATTTTATGGACCAGTGAGCTCACATGGAGAAGAGAAAATATTCCAACTGAAGTCTAACTCAGGCTGACATTATAGCATTTATCATCTGACTTCAGTATACGTTTGCTGAATTACATGAATCTAAAATTAGTATGCATTAAATGAGGAAAGTTAGAACATATTTTACTGTGTGAAGCACTTACTCAATGAATTATAATGAAATGACTGACTTTCTTCTTGTTAATTTAATGCAATGATTAAAAAAAAAAACTTTAATCTCAATATCATTTTTTCAGAAGGGCCCAGAGGTCCATCAAAATCTCCAAGTGGATCCACATTATGACATGTTAACAACCCTTCTAAGTGGATCCACATTATGACACATGTTAACAACCCTTCCAAGTGGATCCACATTATGATACATGTCAACAACCCTGGACACAAACGTAAAAAATAAAATAATCAGCATTTCATTTCAAAAAATATAAAGCAAACAAATTAAGCAGCATTTCACTCTGGGAAAAGTTCACACTCAACAAACAAGTCACAGTAAGGTTTATACACTACCTGAGATGTGAGCTTCTTCCAGCCATAAGAGAGGGAGTCAACCTTCTCTGCGTTCCCATCATTGAAGAAGATATTGCACTTGTTGAACAAAGCATAAGCCTCCTCGATCGGGGTTACAGTCATGTCAATATAGACTGTCTTGTCCCTGACTTCATTCAGTGAAGCCATGGCAGAACGGACATCTTCAAGGTCTTTGATTTGTCGAGACAAATGTTTCATGAGACTGTCCACAAAATCAGTAATATTGACCATCTCTTGGCCGCACTTTTCATTAAGAGCTTTCGCATATGCCAGTTTCCAGTTTTTGGCCTCAGTGATCAGGCCCACTTTGAGATGATCTGTAAAGAAAACGATCGAGCCTACGCGGAAAGATGGCATTATCTCCTCCATGTCCATCTCTAGTTTCTGTAAGAAAAATGTTTCAAAAGGAAAACCCACAGTCATCATTATATTTTTTTAACAATGCTTAAAAGAAACGCTTTCATGGAAACGATGCAATAACATCTGTCTTACATGAATTAACTATGCTTGATTCCCTTGGGCTTCCTGCTGCGGACAAGACAAGTCTCCATTCCCCTCTGTTCTTGATCTTGTCTTGCCAGATGTCGATTCCAAGAAGGCATATATCTTATTCTATTCGCCATCGCCGTCTAGGCTGACCTCTTGGTCCATCCCTTTAATTATCTCTGTACAGGCCATCTTTGTCTATTTACCTTCCTCCATTCTCTCTAAATGCCCCAGTAATCTAGCTGTAGAAATGGGGACCTGACTTTTACTGGAGCAAGGAAAGAAAGGCAGCCAGGCATGATGCTGACTATATCATCCTCTAGTGTGCTGACAGTTCAAGGTAAATATGCCCACTGACACCATATCCTTAGGTGCCTCCATGGCATAAAAGGGTTATCTTTACCTCCTTACCTTTGTATGCAGTTTGTTTTGTTTTTTTCATTTTGCAAATATTTTTACATGCACTGACATAGTTATTGTCACATACTATCGCAACTGGAATTGGCTATCGTCTCCATTTTTTTTTTGTGGTGATCCTTTTATTTCTAATCAAACCAGTTGCCTTTCATTTTGCATGATTTTCTGTCACTCAGTTAGATATGTTTCTCTTATTCGTCTTTTTCTTTTTCCGTTTAATTTTCCAATGATTGTTAGTTTATCTAACTTCTATTTTCCTAAATCATTTCCAAAGAATTTTTGTGTTTATTTTTCCTACTGATTTGTTTTTTTGAAGTTTTGCAGCTTCTTTTATTTCTATAACTCTGTGCCTGAACATAACTCTCTTGAAAAAGAAATCATAAAGGAAAGAGCTCCGATTCTCTGGGAATAAAATGAAACTTACCGATATTTTACTAATGTAATAAGCCATATCAGCATCTCACTCCCCACCTCTAACACTTGTAAACTGTTTACAAATGCAAACTGACTTAAGAAAACTTCGTGGTTGGACTTTGAATAAGACAACAGAAAAAGAAAATCATTGCCTCTAAAATGTGGATATCTAGAATTACAGGGTGTATCCCATGGATTGAAAAGGAAACATCGAAGTGCTAAACCGGCTGGAAGTGAAAAGAGTAATATTGAAAATCATTAAAAAAATAAGACAGCTAAGATAGTTTGAGCATGGCAAGAGGCACAATACTATACTGAAGACCCTTCTTGAGGACAAGATCAAAGAAAAGAGAACAAGAGGACAAAAGTGACACAGATGAGTGAATAACATCAAGAGATGGACAGGAACCAGTTTTGCCAAATGCACTATGAAGACAAGAAACAGAGCAGAGTGGAGATTCATTGCAACCAACCTTCCATGGAGAGAGCACAAGATGATGATGAGATGAAGAGGTTAAAATGCACAGATACTCACTTGGTAATATCGGATCTGAGCTTCTATCTCAGATGTGACTGGTTTAGTGGCCATGAACTCTGTAACTTTAGTCTCAGGTTCCTGTTAATGGTTATACAATGATCCATTAAAAAACAGGGTGTTTCCAGAAAAAATTTATTCTTACATCTTATATCCTTCCCATACCATTAAACGTCACATAGGGCTCGCATAGTTGTTTGCAAGTTTTCCTGTTTTCTGTGAGTTTTCACCATCATCAAGGGATGTTATGCCCACTAAACTGGCTTCTCTTAACGATGTCCTCTTTAGAGTGGTCAACCTCTTCTTCTTCTGTTTGTTATGCTCCACTTGATAGCTTGTTTTGGTATTCTCTGATTGTTTCTTCTCATCACATGGCCTACACATGTCCATCTTCTTTTTCTGATCACCCATGAGACAGGTTGTTGTTTGCTAATCTGTCTCATCTCTGTGTTCTTAAATTCGTTCTACTTTATACCAAGTATTTTCCCGAGGCATTTGTTTTGAAAAGAGTCTAATTTCTTGTCTATTTCTTGAATTGATTTCCAGCTTTCGTATGCATAAATGATGATGGATATCACATTTGAATTGAATAATCTTAACTTGGTTTTTGTGCTTATAACTTTTGAATTCCACACGTTCTCAAGATTTTTGAAAGATAATGCTAAATTTATTCATAATGTGAGATTTTAAACGTAACAAGAAACTCCACATAGAAATTGTTCATCAAGGGATTTTATGCCTACTAATTTGGTCTCTCTTAACAATGTTCTCTTTATAGTTTCATGTGGTCAGCCTCTTTTTCTTCAGCCTATTGATATTATAAGATCATGTAATTTTTGCAAAGATAACAGAAGCAGACAAACTCATTTTTGTAAAAATACAGAAATACTCATTACTGCAAAAATACAGAAACAGTCAAACTAACTTTTGCAGAAGTACAAAAACACACAAAGTTATATTTGCAGAAATACAGAAACAGACATACTTATTTCTGCAGAGACAAAGAAACAGACACTCAAGTAATAAGGAGAAAATGCTTAATCATCTCTCAAGTTCTTTTGTTTAGCCCAAACTAAAGAGACATCCACACATCTGGAAAGTGATTACTGTTGTCAGAATTTCTGAGAACATCCAGACATCTGGAAAATGATGACTGCTGTGAGAATTTCTGAGAACATCCAGACATCTGGAAAGTGATGCCTGTTGTCAGAATTTCTGAGAACATCCAGACATCTGGAAAGTGATGACTGTTGTCAGAATTCCTGAGAACATCCACACATCTGGAAGGTGATGAGTGTTGCAGGGAATTCCTGAGACAGAAGAGTACTGAAATACCTAACCATGTACTGTCATAGGGTTCTTTGCTCTGAAACTTCTGTGTTGAAGGTCTTAGCTTCTGACTCTCCCAAGCTAATCACGAGACAGTGAGTTTGACAGTCATAAGTAACACTGCTCACTACCACAGTATGGCAGGCAAACCTGACCTGACAGTAACCAGTTCATGGTAGTATAACTGGTGGCCCATGAGTTGCATACAGCTCATGCAGCCTTCCTTTACAGCAGCCAGCAAGGCTGTAATTTATTATATGTATTGAAATTAATCTTGGAGGTTATGAAATACCAGGGATTAGACATGCTGATGACACATTTTTACTGTCCACAACACAAAAAGGAATGGAAAAACTAATTATGTCAGTCTGTAAGAACAGCAAAGAGCAAAACTTCTATCTTAATGAGAAGAAAACTAAACTGATGACAACTGACAAAACAAACAAGGCAGCTGAAATATGTATCAATGAGGAAAAACTGGAAGAGGTGGAGAGTTTTGAATATCTTGTCACTACTAACTAATAATAGAGATACAATGAGGGAAATTAAAAAGAGGACATCTATCGCTCTTCAGAAAGTAAAACAACTAAAAAATCTGTGGAGAGGAACAGACAGTACCATAAAAATAAGATTTTTAAGGGCATGCATCTTCCCGTCGCAAAATATGCCTATGAGACCTGGACACTTAACAAAACAGCTGAGAAACACATAAATGCCTTTGAATGTAAATACTACAGAAGAGTTCTTCAAATATCATGGACACAAAAAAGAACAAATATATCTATACTACAAGAATTAGATACTGAAGAAGGCTGGCTAGTAAAGAGGATTGGACACATTAAACGTCATGATAATCTAGAGGAAGGGTACATAATGGGAAAAAGAAAGAGAGGAAGACCAAGGTGAAGATGGCTGCAAGACATTGTTGATGATCTGCAAATGGATGCATCAGCAGCAGGCCATCTTTCTCACAACCAAGAGGCCTACAGGAGTGCTGTTTGGGAGGCAAAGTTCCACAAGGGACAAGCAAATGAGTGAATGAATGAATTGAAGTTAAATAGTTAACCAAGAAATGTTGAATTTTAGTTGTATGCTGTGAAAGAAAGAAATCACAACAGTTCCAACTGACCATACAGCCAGTAGTAAAATTCCCTGTAGTTCAGCAAAAAACTGGTTGATGTAGTACTTGTACTTGCACTTGTACGAACTCCCTGTAACTGCAAACTGTTGTTCTTTGCAGCCAATGCTGTAGGGCACAGCATCATATCAGTGTGGGAGTGGGTTATGGCAGCTGCTTTTTCAGTCCCGGAGTACAGCTAAAAAGCAGGGGGTGTGCAATGCTTCTTTAGCTGACTCCACCACCATGGGGATTATGGTGATCCCTGCCCCGTTAGCCAGGCTATGCCTGTTACTGGGGGTACCACGGAGAAATGGGACAGAGTCTTGGTCAGCTATGGCTCGCTAACCCTGACGCTGCTTATCATTTATTGGTTACCGATTGCCTCATTGGACAGCATCTTCACCCTAGAAATATAGATCAAGAAAACAAAATACTTTGGCTATATCAATTTAAACATCATACTAGAAGGAAAAGTGGAAGGGAAATGAGCAAGAGCTATGTAGAGTTGTAGATGGGAAGGTAACCCATGAGAGTGGACAGGATGCAGTCTGAGTGCACCATCAAGGCGAGTGAATGAGATAACTGGAAATTCACTACTGCCAACTTTCAAACTGAGGATGGCATATGATGGTGATATATGTACATGACAGATCACCTCTACAATCAGCAAGTTTAAGCAACAGGTTACATGACAAAAAGGTTCAAATCTCACCAATGCCCAAAGTTCTGAGAACTCCGTGAAAGTGTCCAGACATTCCTGCACTTCTGCCTTGAAGGTGCTGATAGTTGAGTTGAGTTGTATGACAATCTTCACCACATCCTTGTGCTCACTAACCACCTGAACAAATTCACATAACCATAAAAATTTATACAACAATTTTTGCTATTCTATATAACAACCATTTCGATTTGTATAACGATTTTCATGACTTGCATATAAATTATCATGATTTGTATAACATGTGTGATCTATTCAAAACTGATAGCCATAAAAACCTTTCACAGAAATTACATGTTAAAATTATTACCTGTTTCTTACACTTTCAACTTGAATTCTTAGAAAAATGAAATGAAGAGTTTTGTTCTATTGCTAGAAACCTTGCTACCAATGTTCCCTCTAAGGTCTTGCAGTTCACGTGCAAAATTTTCAACTTGTGTGCAAATGTCTTGTCAAAAAACATCTTGTGTGCCAATGTGGATCATAATGTCAAATGACAAAGTATAATTTAAAGTTTTCATTGTAAATAAAAGATATTTGGAAAACGAACTCATGTAACTATCATACTTTTATTCACCTCTATTATAGCACCAAGTAATATAAAGAAACTAAACAATAGAAGTAGCAGTTTTATATTCTTTGAGCAGTATGTAAACTTTCCTGTGCAATATGACTGTTTGTGTGTGTGGCCACACTGCTGACTGGAACATAGATCCATTTCAGAACTGATCAGTAAATTGTTGTTCTATCGCCTGGAAGTAGGAACAGAATGTTTTTGGCAGCTGATGCAGTGAAGCTGATGAAGCACATATTGATCTGGGGGAGGGTTAAAGTGGTTAATAGGAAGACCACAAGCAGATTAGCTCTTTCTGCGCTTTGGTTCGTTGTACCGAACTTTCCGGTTTCCCGATTTGTTTGTAGAGTCAATATAGCGACTCTTGGTTTGTTTCGATAAAACAATTGGTATAACATTTAGATTGTACATATTTCATCCGCGTTTCCGGTGACACTTTTCAAAATAGTGAAAGAGTGCCTAGTTACGAGCGATGCCGAGCAAGAAAAAGGAAGAGAAACATTGAAAATTTTCAATTTTTGATGATGTAGATAGGGGTATGGACATGGCCTGTGACCACCCCACTGCTCTTGAATGTATCCCAAGTAGATCTAGACATATTAGACAACTGGAGAAGTAGTTAGGAGGTTATTTCAGACATTAATTTAGTGAGAATGCAACATATAATCACAATACGAGATCGACAAGTAGATCTAGACATCTCAGATGGTAAGTAGTGCAGATCTAGACCTAGCCGATGGTGAGCTGGGCATAATCATTGTCTAAAAACATCACATTACTTCTTTTTTTCCTAAAAAGCTCTGCATTTATGAATTTTCATATATTTAGTTATACTCTGAAACATAATAAGTACACGAAAGTACATGGAAATACTGTTTTCCATTCCATTTTACAACTATACCCCCTAAACATATCAAGACCCGCGGTTTTATTTTGGCACCCAACTGATCATCCGCGTTTCTTCCTGCAGCATGGAAAGAGTTAAAGCAGCTAACATGAAGACAAAAAGTGGATTTAAGTGGCTAATTTGAAGACAAAAACTGGATTAAAATGTCTGACATGAAGTAAAAAGTGAATTAAGTGGCTCATTTGGGACCAAAAGTGGATTAAAGTGGCTAACTTGAAGACAAAAAAACTAAAAGTGGACTCAAAACAAAAATCATCTACATCATCTCAGAAGCCCTTTCTGTTAGTCAATTTGAGCCCATTACGGGGACGGAGAGCACCAAAAGTGAGGTGGGACAAGGTCTCAACTAGATTTCCTTTACTGGCCTTGAGACGAGGTCATTTTTTACCCCTAGTAAACATTTAAACCTATGTAAAATAACAAGGCCAGAATTTAGGCTTATGGATTAAATTTTTAATCTCATAGTGTAGCAATAACCTCCCCTTTCTTCATCCATTTCAAGAAAGCCTGTATTTTGTGGTTTGACTGAAATACGTCTGTGCACAGCTCCTTGGCAGGGATGTTCAGGACCAAGTGAAGAAACTAGGAATCATGTTAAGAAGTTTACCAGCTTCATCCCGGAATTTTGCATGCCACTTCTTGATACTGTTGAAAACAGTGCTGCCTTCTGGAATTCCACTCGAAATCGTTGTTGCACAGTCACAACGGATGAGGTTTTTGCATATTCCAAAACACAAAATGACTGCTCACGTTTACTGAATGCCATATTTGCTATTGCTGCCTCCTAGCGGCAAACCACAGGATTTCTGAGCGCTGGCTTTATTTAAAAAAACCAAAAAAAATAATCATGATCCGTTAAGTAGTTTATTTGCTGCAAATTTTAACCCTGTATAGCCAATAATTTTTCACACAATAAATTTATCAGACATAAAAGAAGTTTTGTTCTAACAATTGACATTTTTTTCATAAGCAAAAAACATTCCCTCTTTGAGAGACTGTGACAGTGCAATTCCTTCCTTTAGGACGCAATCAAACCTACTTTATATAGCGGTTTCATCTGACTGGTTGATGGCATTGGTTTGGAACCCTCCTCCCTTTCCTCCTGTACTTGAAGCTCTTGCTCCTGTTGAAAGAAACATAAATATACAAAAAGTGATCTGCCTAAACTAGTAATAAACACTGCCTACCTACAAGAACATGGAACACCACATGCAAGAAGATTAATAATCCATTGAAACTCATCATTGCCAACATTTGTATTGAAGACGGCACATGATGATGATGAATGTAAATGACAGATCACCTGCAGTCAGCAAGTTTAAGCAACAGGTTACATGAAAAAGGTTCAAATCTAAGCAAATAAACTGTTCAAAAAAAGAGACCTGAAAGTTTCCTCCAATGAATGTAAAGTGGTCAACAAAGGGTGATAACTTAGTGACAAGCAAAATGAACATAACGTCCACTTTTGTCATTTTAACATGTTATCTGGCAGCAAAAAAAAAAAAAATTACTTTATCTGACCTTTTGCAGTTGACGCTGATACATAACTTGATGCTCCCAAGGTTTCATGTTCTGAGAAGCCTTCAGAATTATCTGTATTCCCTTGGACAATGTGTGCTGTAGGTCATCCAGGTTAGGTCTGGCCACAACATTTGGAATCTCTAAAATGACATTTGTGCTGAACAGGGGAGGTGGCTTTGGACCTTCACGAGACTCTTCACCAATTACGTAACGATTTCCTTGGAGACGTCGCTTGATGACATCCAATGACAGTCGTGTGCCTATTAAGTCAACGTATAAGGAATTACATCGATATAAAACTCATATATATATATATTGCTCTAAAAATGTCTCAATAAGCTATGAAAAACAATTCACAGACCCCTGGGTCATCCTGCATATTTCCTGCATAATACTCATATATAGATGTTGAGGCCCAGCATCGTATTGGCATGGGAGTGGGTTACGGCGGCTACTTTTTTTCAGTCCCAGAGTACAGCTAAAAAGCAGGGGGTGTGCAATGCTTCTTTAGTAGACTCCACCACCATGGGGACTATGACGATCCCTGTCCTGCTAGCCAGGCTATGCTTGTTACTGGGGGTACCACTGAGAGGTGGGACAGGGTCTTGGTCAGCTATGGGTCGCTGATTACCTTATTGAGCATTACACCCCCAGTTTGGAATGGAAAATAGATGCATCTTCCAAGATATTCTCTATGAACAATAACATAACAAAAGAACATAGATGCATCTTCCACGATATTCTCTATGAACAATAACATAACAAAAGAACAGACTCTTATGATTCAACATGTATGCAAATTGAGATAAGGCAGTATGACAGAAACTCAACATTTTGAAAGGGCTATTGACCATATGAAGTGGAAATATATGTCAAGTCATATACTCTGTATACAATGGAACAAATTCAAGACCAATGCAGAGATAAAGAAGATGAGCACACAACAACCTATCTCATCATGATAAAAAAAATTGGACAGTCACACGATGAGAAGAAACAATCAGGGAATCCCAAAATAAGCTATCAAATGGGATACAACAAGACAAAGAAAAATATGCTGACCACGTGAAACTCTAAAGAGGACATTGTTAAGAGAGGTCAAATTAGTGGGCATAAGACTCCTTGACAAGGTTGACAAACTTGCCGAAAATAGGAAAAAACATGTTGAACTACAATAAAAGCCCTATGTGAAGTTTAACAGCACTGGAAGGATGTAAGATGTAAGATAAACTCAAAACAAACTCCCCCATCATAAAAACAAAGCAAAAAAAAAAATCAACAATAGGCAACAAAAGATTGGTCTTGCTTCAAAGGTACATCACCCACTGTATGAAATGACTGACGGGAGCCTAGAAATACTTACAGCTAACAAGAGCCTCTGTATTTCTTTGGACAAAATAGCTTAGAAAAGCGTGGAAGCTGCAAGGCTGACACTCCTGACACCTCTGCATCTTGTTCCTGGAGTCTGGCTGAGTGCATGGATATCCCTCTTCTGCGGAGAGACCTTTTCGTTCCTCGGGGGAAAGGTTGGAACATAAAGTGTCTACCAGCTCACCCACAGCTTTCTCAACAAGCTGGCTTTGACTGAGTAAAAAAAAAAATACAGTACAAATTATTTTGGTGATACGGAGTTATTGTCATCTCATATTTGCCATGTGTAATATAAAGGAAAATACAAGTTTCGAGTTTGCTAGATTCTTGGTATCATTGCAAACGAGACACTCCTATAATCACTCCACCACCTGTACCAGTGAATGTTGCGTAGAATGTTCGACAGTCGCTCGTATCAGTTCTTAATGATGAGCCAGCCAGTGACAACGCCAAAGAGTCCAAATACAAAACTGGTCAGTGTTGCTCTTGGCACTAACTTCACAACCAAGGCACCAACCCGAACCAGGAAAACCAGTACACTTATGACCGCATTATAGTTCACCACTGGCCGAGTAGACATAACTAAGAATCATCATTTGTCTATGTGAAGTTGACAGTTCACAGTGGTGCCATAGCACTAGCTCAGTAGCTCAGGGCACAGAACCAACCTCCATCTTGAAAGCCATGAAGCAAAATATTTGTAACTTCAAGTTAGTAAATTAATTTTAAATACTTTTAAGCTAGCTCTAACCTGTCAAAAATAACTGGAAAAGAAATGAAAATACGCTTAATTACTTAAAACCGTGAGACTTTTAATGGAGTATAAAACTAATCTTATCTCAACATTTTTGTAACTGATAACAAAATGGGAAGCATCTTCAAGATGACATTTCTGCACAAACTATCACTTATACTGAATGTAAACAACATGATATATGCATGCCAACCTCAAGCAGACAAAGTGAGAGAAAAATTGGCAGAAATCTATAATCATACAAGTAAACTATAGAAACTTCTGTTCAATAAATGCACTTAATGTAGTTTGAAAAACTGTGAGTGCAGTCATTTCCAGATTTTTTTGTTACTAAAAAGCATTCAAATAAGTATACAGACTAACAGAAAAATAAAATTATATAAACAGATGATAAATATCACTCTGAGGAGAAGGCAAACAATTGGGTATACTGTTGCTGCTGTGGATGTGACTGAATGAAGCTGATCAGTTTTCTTCGCTGCCCAGTAACAATGACAGCAGACTGTGATAACACCCGACTATAGACTACGATGATAACTGAGCATGACAGTTCTTCCCCCATTTCCCATGGCATACATGAAAAAAGGTAGAAAAATACCCTCCCAGAAACCTTGCAAAAGGAAGGTTTCTCAGTAAGCTCTATCATGACGGGGACCAGATCCATTCCTGTCTCACTTTTCAGGCTACTGTGCCACAGCTTACTTCCAGAGTGTGCTCTATAAAGTGAGGTAGGGTCTTGGGAGGTAGGTGCTGACTGTCACATTTTTTTACATTTAGGAAGCTCTATTACTCAATGAGCACCCAAGTGGCTCAGCTGTTAGTGCACTCATCTCTCACATGGAGGAGTTACCTAGCTGTAGAAATGAGGACCCAGCCCCTTTCAAAGCTGAAAAAGGGAAGATGGCCACCTGTAATGATGACCACATCATCCTCTAGGGGGCCTTCAGATCAAGGAAAACATGGACACTGATGAGACATGGCCAGAGGACACAAGCTTGTGACAAAAGCTTTGGGGCTCCTTTCAGGACTTAAGACAGGACTGTGAGCTTTGCCATGTCGACAGGGATCAGGATCTGATGTGACCAACAGCCCTAAACGAGGAGAAGAAGAAGAATGGACACTGAGACCATATCTCCTAGGTGCCTCTGTGAAATGCTAGGATTACATTCTTTTTTTTTCTTTGCATCCTAAAGGACAGACATTAAGTCACGGCAGGCATCCAAATCTTATGTCCTGTCAGCCTCTTTGGGGATTTAAACTCTTTCACTCTGGAACTTTTTTTCCACACTGCGCTAGAAATATTTTATTGAAAAAAATTTTGGTAGAAAGAAAACTAGAAGGAAATTACACTATAATCTAAAAAATACTGGTTAAATTCGCAATATGCCACTTTTCATTTTATTTAGACTTTGCCTGATCATTGTTTTGCATAGGCATACAAGATCTATCTATTCCTACCAGTGCTGTTTTGGGGAAAAAGAGTTAAAAATATCTACTCAAACCAGTTTTGGCCTATCTAGTACTGTATGTATATGAAAGTCTGCCAGGCAACCTAATCTTTTCATTTTTATAAACTCTGTAAATCATGAAATGGTTTACATTTTTCTGTCAAAAGTTTTAACCATTATCTCCCTCACATCAACCCACTTTACGACTTACATAGCCAGAGATTCTGAGGCTGAGCTCACAGTCTCTGAGGTGAGCTGCAGAAACTTTTCAGCAGTGACAGCTTCTTCTTCAGGTATGTCACAGAGTGCTGTCACTGACATGTCACCCAGTACCGCCTCAACTCGGCACTCCAGAATGTCCTTCAGGGTCTTGGACAGTTTCTCCAGTTGGTTCATGCACTTGTAAACATTCTGAATGTCTGAATACAATGCATGTAATCTGTTTATGGCAAATTCAAAGTTTTATGATTCAAAATTACTACTTGACCTACTGCTGTTGTAAGACCACTGTTTCACTTTCAGATGTAAGATTCAATGCCTTGTGGGTTTCAAAGGAAAGTCAAAATCTAGGGGAGAAAACTTTTAACAAGACATTTGGAGAGAGGAGGAGGGTCTGAGAGGCAACAGCAAGGTATTTTCCTGTCCATTTTCTTGCATCTCCTGTTTAGTTCTCAGAACATAGATCTCTGTCTTCAACTGTGAGAGAATCAACAGAGTTGAAGAAGACTGCTCATCATCATCATCACTGTCTTTCACTCCCTTAAGAGCATATGTCATGGACAAAGGCTCTCCAGTCATCCCTGTTCTTGGAATTATCCTCTGCTTCCTTCCATGTGTATCTCTTGTCTCCGAGCACTGTTATAATTTCTCTTATCCAAGTAAGTCTAGGTCTTCCTCGCTTTCTATTTCCTTGAGGATTCCATGTCAGTGCCTGTCTTGCTATGCTGTTGTTGGGTGTGTGGCCAACCCACCTCCATTTCCTGGACATGATTTGTAGGTTCATAGGTTCTTGTCCTGCCCTTTCCCAGACCTCCTCGTTCCTGATCTCGTCCTGCCATTAAATTCTGTCGTTTCTTAAAATTCTCCATCTATATACATAAGTCAAGTCTTCTTTCTTTCATCTTAATACATAAGTCAAGTCTTCTTTCTTTCATCTTAATTAATTGCCATATATGTTACTGTTCGAGTAACAGCTGAATACAACTGGTCCGTAAATATGTATAGTAGCTTACGGTATAGAAGAAGACCTAGATGGCCTGACTGTATGGTTGGCAGGAAAATGATAATCAACTTGATTTGAGACACATTCCACCCTTTATATCTGCACTTACCACTGGGTTTCACAATGGCAGAGTAGACTTCCATATCAACCTTCTTTGTTTTAAAGTGACAGATAGATAGATGGCATGAAATGCAAGTATTAATGTCACAAGTACGCGATAACAGAATTGTTGGAAGCTGAAATTGCTATTTTTCTTAGAAGTTAAAAGTAAATATATAAATAAAAATATTTTAAATATTAATAAAAAGACAAATAAATAGTGCCTTTTTTTAAAAATCTAAAATATATCTTTAAAGAGTAAAAAAAATGTTTGCCAAAGTGGGGCTAAAACCCATAACCCCAAGATTAAGAGAATCATGCTCTACCAACTGAGCTAGCCAGGCAGTTGAAAGCATTATCTTTGTAGTATATAATCCTAGTCTGTTAGTCGAAGACATGCACAGTGGTCAGCTAGTGGTCAATGCACACATGTGCATAAGACATGCAGTTGTCCGGTTGCGAATGACTCACTCACTGTATTTAGACACTCTCTTGTGAAATCGAACCAGGGACCTTCTGACTGGCAGGCAAGTACATTAACCCTTGTGGCACCACATCAGACAAGAAAGAATGAAAACAGCAAGAGAATGACCATGCCTCTCAAAAATTCTAATAGGATAAGCTTATGCTTACTCACAAAAAGACAATACATTATCAATTTACCCACTTTAAACTGATGATTTATTACTCAGAGCTTCAAGGAAACTTGAAAGAGAAAATTTTATCATGTCATGCCTTCTCACTGAAATGACCAGCTTCTTCAAACATTTTTTTTTAAAAATCAATTTCATCTATAAACACACAGAATAATCCTTGTCATGGAAACTCTACGAGCTCCTGGCAATGTCACTTACATGTAACTACATTCAATGATGTCCAGTTAAGAGTCGTAACGCCAGGTTTGAGTGCCTCTTCCACTCTTTTCAAGAACGGTTTCATAAGGGGATGCAACACTGCTGGGATTTCTTGCACAATGCGTCGATACTCAGACAGCATCTCTGACAAGCTGTAAAGATCAACGTTTGTTATGAGACTGGATAATGGATCTTACAGCACTGATAAATTTATAGCATTAAAATCCATCTCCTAAGAGCATTCTCTTTTTGTGCACTTTTAACAATCTTTCATATCTCACTGTTAGAATGTCGTATTCTAATGAACGCAAAATGAAACTTAAACATTATGTATGTCATGAATTCTTACCAGTGATACTCATATCTTGGTGGCTTGGAAACCAAATGATGAAGGGTGTGGGGGGTACTGGATTTGATGTGTGTACAATTTTTAAAATTTATCGCTGCATTAAAACTGACTTTTAGCTGTTCTTTCCTTGCTTTTCAATTTAAACCTTAACTCTGGACATCTTTTAAACTCATACCTAATAGAACTAGTCACAATGATGATGATTTCATCAAGGTAAGGGGGCAATCCATTAGGAGTTTGTAATAATAAAAAAAAAAAAAGTTAAAGAACCCCCCGATGTATGCATGTTCTAAATGCAGGGTTATAAGTCTGTGAAACATTTTAAAAATTCGCAACAAATAAACTCTATAATGGATCATGATTATTCTTAAGCCAAGCATAATAAACTCTCAAGTTTTTTTAAAATAAAGCCTGCATGCAAAGCTCTTGTGGTTTGCTGCTAAGAGGCAGCAGTAGCAAATATGGCATTCAGTAAAAGTCAGCAATCATTTTGTGTTTTGGAATACACAAGAACCTCATCCATTGTGACTGTGCAGTGATGATTTCGAGGAGAATTCCAGAAGGCAGCACCTGTTTTCAACAGTTGGTGTGTGAAGTTCCAGGATGAAGGCTGTCTGTGCACAGCTCCTTGGCAAAGAAACTATGAATCATGTTAGAGAAGCTTACCTATGAAGCCCCACCTTCATCCCAGAATTTCGCATACCACTTCTTGCTACTGTTGAAAACAGGTGCTGCCTTCTGGAATTCTCCTTGAAATCATCACTGCAGTCACAAGGGATGAGGTTCTTGCAAAACACAAAATGACTGCTCACATTTACTGAATGCCATATTCGCTACTGCTGCCTCCTAGCAGCACTCCACGGGAGCTGTGCGTGTATGCTTTATTTTTTTTTAAAACTTGAAGAGTTTCTCTCTCTCTTGGCATAAAAATAATCATGATACATTATTTAGTTTATTTATTGCAAACTTTTTAAATGTTTCACAAGCTTACGAATAACCCTGTATTGTATTTTGAATCCCACACAGTATGAGTATTCTAATGATTGCATAAAATATATATTCAGTATTTATTTTCTAATTGAATTTTCAATTCCATAGTTTATGACTGTATATTCTAATGACTTAATGTTGAATCTCACATAATCTGTATATGTATTATAATGATTGTGTCAGAGATGGCACTGTCCTATCAGACCAAGTGGGACAATACTGATCAAATCTACCGTTATCTCCAAGTGGCACTTTCTGTAACAGTCTGTCCTGGCCCTGTGGACTAGTTAATGTTAATAAACATTAAGAGGAAAAAAGGGCATGGCAGATGGCATCAGAACCAAAGATTCAAAAATGTTTTGGGAATGGTCTGGGAAGCAAGAGAGCCATGGGACAAAACAGCTTGAGAACCCTTAATTTTAATAAACATTAGTGTTTTAATAAATTTTAAAAAAAACACATAATCTTTAATGTTAAAAAGTTTAGCATGTAAGTTTTCTTTTCTTCTTGTGGCTTTATCTACAAATACAAGATATTATCCAATCTTTGGCTTACGTGACTTGATTTTCTCTGATAGGAGCTTCTTTGGCAATCAATTCTTGGGCACCAATTGGGATATCAAGTTTCATAATCTGAAAAATATCAAGTTTCACAGTGTAAGAATCATCACATTTTATAACCTCAAAGACATCACATTTCATAATGTTATTAAATTTCACTACACAGAAGACATTATTTTTCAAGGAGTCTCACATTCCAAAAGGTTTACATTTTTGCCTTTCAAAATTCATATTCATTAAAGTTCAGTATTATTATTAATATTATTATCTAATTTATTGACTAAAAAGCTTAAAACTATTTCAATCAATCAATCAAGTGCCATGCCATATGGCCTAGGTGATCATTTCTCTCCACAATTCCCTGTCTTTAGACTTGATTATGAGATCTGCCGATGACTTTCTTCCTAGCCACACTGACAGCCCCATCCAGTAACTTCTGTTTTCCTCTGCCTCTTCTTCCCTCATTTTTTCCAGCTGCCACAGTGTGTTCCAATTTTCTTCTTCTCAGAAAATATACTACAAATCTCGCCTGTCTGCCTCTGATCTTTGCTGCAATTTGCCTTTTAACTCCAGCCTCTCTTAAGACTTCTTCATTGGTTTTCTTATCTGTCCATGGTACCTTTAACATCCTTCTTATGAACCACATTTCCATGGCCTCCATTTCTCACTGTACTCTCTTATTCATGGACCATGGTTCACATCCATAAAACAAAATTGGCTCGATGTAACATTTAAGTAATTGGAATCTTGTTTCCATTGATATGGATCTGTTGCATAAGATGTTTCTCATTTTCTGGAATGCTGACTTGGCCTGAGCACATCTGCTATTTATTTCATTGTGACATTTCCCATCAGTTTTTTTAATTGTTCCTAAGTACCTGAATCTATCAACTTGTTTCAGTTCTGTGCCATTGATGGTAATGTTACATTTTGGTGGTACTCTTTTCTTTGAGATGACCATCACTTCAGTCTTCTTTTTATTCAGGCTGAGACCTTTATTTTTACTTTCACGAACCATGATGTCCAGAAGAGCCTGTAGCTCCCCTTCACTTTTAGTAATCAGAACTGTGGCATCTGCATATCTTAAGTTGTTAAGGTTGTACCCGCCAATTGATATTCCTGGCAAGCTCTCTATATGTCTCATAAGACTATTTACAAAAGGAGAAATTCAATAAATTATGAGTAAACTTTACTTACTTTCACACTGAAATACACATAATCTAAATTATCTAAACAGAAAGAGTTACAGTAATTTTAGCATACTTTGCTCAAAGGGTTTTCTTTCATTCTTGCAGAATCAAACAAGCTATTAATTCGGTTAAAATGAAAAAAAAAAAACATAAAAGAGGTCAATTAAAAAATCCTTGTGTATCTAAAAATAGTAATTTCTGTTCTGTTATCTAAAATAAACACAATTCATATAACATTTTAATGAAATAATTTACTGAAGTTTATTTAACTTCCAAATAGTTGAGCATCAACATGTCCACTGTCTTTATGAATACAAAGACATGATTCTGAAGTTATACTAATGCATCGCAGCTTTGTTTTCTGTAATATCATTAAACATATTAATTATCATAATTCAGAGATTTCAGATAATCTGACATGGGGAAGGGACTTACATACAGCCACCAGAGGCTGGAAAACAAAGTTTTGGCCAGGCCAGCTACACTATCTTCATGGCAGTCCGAGCAAGACCACAGTCTGCCCTAGCAAGGAAAGGTTCTGAAGTTGGAGTCACCCAGCCAAAAGGCGCATCGCAAAAATCAGGGTAACACGCATTATCGCTAATGAAATGCAACTATGAGACACTGAGAAATAATTACTGGCCCAGTGAAACCACTAAAGAAGATAAGCTCTACGATTCCATACATGAATTACAAAAAACAGTGAAATTTATCCAAGAGACAGGACTGCAGATATAGACAGACAATGTGAACGAAGAAGAAGAAGAAGAGGAGATTTCAGTAGAAATGTGGTTTATCAGAAGAATGTTGGTGATTCCCTGAACATCACAGGTTACTAATGAAGAATGTTATGAGAAAAGCTGGAGAGACAGAAGAAGTCTTGTCAACAAATTATATGAGAGAGACAATGTACTTTCACAGGATATGCAATGGGAAGTGTGTGGGGGAATGCATTGAAAATATTGTAACAAAACAACAGGAAAAATAGAGGGAAGAAGAGCCAGGGGAAGGCCGAGAGAAATGATACTGTATAGTTTGATGAGCTGATGTGGGATGAGATCACCGAACGAACTGATGGCCTGCATGAAGGATCAGGTACTACAAAGAAACATAGCAGCCAACACCAATTGGCTTGATGATGATAATAATGATGATGAAGAATTCTGAGATTTTTTTTTTAAATGAGGTTTTATTTGTGGTCTAAAAAAAATTCACAATTCATGTGGCATGGTGGTCAATGCTTCAAAACCACCTTTCCCACTCCAATATTCTAAAATCAGTATATAAAACATATGATTGATTATCTTCAAGACAATGGAATTAGAAGCTTATCTTTACAACAACAGAATTAAAATCTTAGATTAAATTAAACTAATATTTTTGGACAGAAAAAACTGAATTTTTTTAATCATCCAAAATTATTTCACCACAACTTTGTACCTGCTACGAAACAGAAGTAATAATTTAAACTGCACAAAGACTTTATAATAAGCTGAAATAATTTTGTACTTTTAATATAGGAGGAAACGAGAGACAATGTTCTAAGTACAATAAGCTCACTAACCTGCAGCCATTTAGCCTCCTGAATAAGTTCCATTATCTGTGGGTCAAAGTTCACATAAAGCTCTTCAGATTCTGGATGACTGACAAGAAGTGATGCATGCAGACCGGACCTGGCTGCTTCCACTGCCCGGTACCAGCCACGATGGTACAGCATCTGAATAGTGGAATGGCTATTTATAATGTTGGCGGTAATGAAAATTATCCAGATTAAAATATCTTACATCTTATATCCTTCCCGTGCCGTTAAATGTCACACAGGCCTTGCATGGTAGTTTGCCAAGTTTTCCTGTTTTCGGTGAGCTTTTCAACCTCATCAAGGGATTTTCAATCAATCAAATGCCGTGACATGGCATAGGCAATCATTTCTCTCCACAATTCCCTGTCTTTAGACTTGATTATGAGATCCGCCAGTGACTTTCTTCCTAGCCACACTGACAGCCCATCCAGTAACTTCTCTCTCTGTTTTCCTCTGTTTTTTCTTCCCTCAATTTTTCCTGTGCCACAGTGTGATACAATTTTCCTCTTCTCGGACAATGTCCTAAAATCTCGCTTGTCTGCTCTGATCTTTGCTGTAATTTGCCTTTTAACTCCAGCCTCTCTTAAGACTTCATCATTGGTTTTCTTGGCTGTCCATGGTACCTTCAACATCCTTCTTATGAACCAAGGGATTTTATGCTTAATAAATTGGCTTCTCTTAACAATGTCCTCTTTAGAGTTTCACGTGGTCAACCTCTTTTTTTAAATATATTCCATTTTAATTACATAAGAAGAAAGATGACAACTCAAATAACTCAGAAATTATTTTTTTAAGAAAATCTGGAAGTGCTATACTTTTAATTAGTGGGCATAAACTCTGTCTGATATAGCAATCGGATTGTCCATCCACTCTCTCTCTTAATTCTCCCACAGCCTGTCCTTCACAATGTCCTTCTTGTCTATTCTCAGTACACCAGTTGCAAAGGAACACTTCACAGTCCAAGGAGTTAAAATAACAACTACTAGTTAGTGTAAAAGTTTTTTTTCTTCAAGAATGATATATTACTAATTGTGCCAACACAGCATCACCTATAGGCATATGACTCTGTAGCAGTACACAGAGAGTCAGAGGTATTGACTTTTTTTGTGGACTTTAACTGTATTAGAAAGACTTGCATGTTGTTGTTGCCTGTAAGAGCTGGTAACACTACTTTACCAAAAAGGCAAAACTTGTCACTATGGTATACCCCGAGTGACACAACAACAATGCCAGGTTCGCAACTGCCAAAACAAAAACAACAGTGTCACGTAATGAAAACTTGTACAGGACTTCCCACTCACTCAACAAGACTAACAGCAATGAAATTCTATAAAGGTAATAAATAGACTAACTTCCAAGATACTACACAACATTTATTGAATGAAAAAAATGAATGATGGAAGATGGAAATGACGGAAAATGAACTGCCAACATGGCAGGGTGATTTAACAAGCAACACAAGAGCTTCCCAGGCGCGTAGTCGGCGCCATTGGGAAGAAAAGCCTGACAAACAATAAGCAAGTAAAAACAACTACTTACAGTATAGCGAACTTCCAACACATCTCCGAACACACAAATCTGTCCTGACAAGGACAACACTCCTAACATCTACTTCTCAGCACAAGGTAAAAGAACACTGTCCTAAAGGACTATATGCCGAGTTAAAACTATTCCATTACTAAAACTGACTTGCAACTACTCCACTGGGAAAATGAGTACTCAGTGAAACATTCTATACAAAATCTGATCCCCAACAAAAGTTTAAATATTCCCTACAATTTTACCTTCAACTTTCTCAAAATTTATTTCACCTGACTTCTGTCTACTGACCTTGGGTAATAACGTGTCAAAATTAACCTAAACCAAGGCCTAAATTTTCTGTACTACATTTAGCCTGTCTAGAGACAATTTTTCAAAATAATAATTCTCCTTTCGTCTGGTTATGTCGACCCAGAAATTCCACCTTTGACACTTCACGACTTTTCCTAACCATCACATGAGATCAACCAGACGTCAAGACCAAGTGGACTGAGCACTATCTGTGTTTTTAAAATAATTTTTACATAAAGAGGTGAATTAAAATGGGACTTAACTCTGCCAACCCTACTATCAATTTGATTTACTTCCCTTCATTTGTAATTAAGCCACAAAATAATGATATACTATTACAGTTAGTCTGGACCATCATCACTGCAACCAAGACATTGTACTCCAATCTTCTCCTTCAACAGCGTCAATTACATAATGGTCTACAACACACCTCGTATCTTTAAAAAAATATCTAGCATCTACCGTTCAAGATTTTGCTGTACAAGATCCACTTTTCTGACCATCAAACGCCTGCTCTCAACTGTGATCCTTTTATTCCCAAACATATATGCAAGGTCCAACTTTAGTCTGATCTATTTGGAACTGATCAAGGTGAATTCAGTCCCTTAGTCACAATAATATTGTGCAATGATCACTAAGTCATTCATCTTGAAGCTTTTACAAGCACGTTAAAACATTACCTTTCTACTACTTGCTTTCTTTTTAATTAAATGTTTATTTTTAAACACGCATAATTATGACAAAATTCTTTACGTACTTCATACTCCAGCAGAACTCCTGCCATCTTGTTGAAGTTCCTGATGATTTTCTTGGACACTGGATGCTGATAAAGTTTAACAAATGAACAGCTGAAGTCAGTGACAGAAATGAAAGTTGTAAAATTAAAAAAAAAATGATGGGATAAGAAATGAAAATATGATTTTCACTCAAATTACTTACTTTTCCCAGTTAAATTCTGTCATGCCCTAAAAACAACAATAATGATCACAGAATTTTCATAATAACCAAAAAAAATATGCCACTTACGTGATAATTAATATCAGATGATATAATTTTGTTCATTGGATTGTAACCAATGGTGACTGCACAGTGGAAATCAAAAGAAGACCAGCAGTTGCATCACAGAAACCAACGCATATGAAGAGCACTGGGAAGGTACCAACAAGAAAACAGTCATGAAATGGCAGATCAGCTAGCAAACAAAGCAACAACCCTGGGCATCCTACACATGGACAAAGCAGACATTATAACAGCCACCCTAACAAAATTACAGGGAGATGAACAAAAGAAATTTGAATGCAGTACTTATCACCAAAGACTATGCGAATGAGGGATAATGAAGGACAGTGGCAGACATTCAGAACTTTGCAGAAAAGATCGAGCTGTATTCGGTCAATGTGCTATTGGCACTATCACCCAACACAAGCAATGAAGAACACTGAAGTTAAAGGCCGAGCAGATATGGGAGTGTCCTGAGTGCATGGAGACCCATATCTAGGCCAGCAGCAGTGCATGGTCATTCTTCAAGTTCAACAAGAAAACAAAGCCATGTTTACTAAGAGCTTATATATTCTTGGTGGCAATGTATGGATGTGAAACATGGACACTTAGCAAATCACTAGAAAGGAAAACAACAGCATTTGAAATGAAATGTTATAGAAGGAAACTTAGAATATCATGGATAGAACGAAAATCAAAAAAAGAAATACTGATGGGATTAGATGTTGCAGAAAACTGGCTCATAAACACCATCAAAGTTAAAAAGATATGATACTTCGGCCACTCAAGAGGTTTGGGGAGGTTGACAGCAGAAGGCATAGCGCTCGGCAAATGAGAAAAGGGGCGACCTCACTGTAGTGGATTCAGGACATAACAGAAAGTCTAAATATATCACTTCGAGATGCTGGTCAACTTGTGCAAGACTACATTGCATTTGGGGAGGCATCAAGAGAAACATTCTAGAAAGGACACATCACGTGAAGAAGATATCATTTCGATCTGTTCTCATTATAACTAACTTCTCTGTAAGGCTGGACAATGCAGTAAAACAGCCTTCACACACATACAACTACTCCACCTATCTCTGGGGCAAACTTAGAAACTTACTGTAGCACAAGTACACACGTATGCCACGTATGTATACAAGCATAGATGTACAACGATAGACATACATTTCACATTTCTCAAAAAAACTATACTACTTATAAATATTTCTTTGTACTACTAAAACTTAACTAAAATAAATTACAAATGAAAAGTAAGTTCCCATATTAACAGATGCATCAAAAGGATATATATACCTTTAGAATTTCAGGTTTGTTCTTGAAGACCTTCATTGGATTTTCAATCTTTCTGTACAACTGTCGAGCCCATGCTATCTTTCCAGCAATAGGAGGCAGATTTCTGGGAATCTGAGGATCAGTCTTATGCTTCTGGTAAATCTTTCGAATTGACTCAAGGTCACGACCATAGATGGCCAACACTTGTAGATACCTGTCTGTCAGATCCAGCTGGACCTTGCTAATGGTCTCAAATTTTTCAAGAACTTCCAGGGCTTTCTCAGTCTGAATGTTCAAAAATGAAAAAAAAAAAGGATAAGTTCCTTACAAAAGAACAAAAACCAGTATTTCTATGTCTCCCTCATCTTTTCGCCATCAGTAAGTTTCTCTGTCTAAGAACTCCTACAACTTCTCTCAGATGTTTCTGTGGTTATCAAGAACACAAATGGCACCTGAATGCTACTCTAGTGCCCTTTTTCCTCTCTTTTACGGTTTTTTAAAGCAGTTTTGTATGTACTTTAATCTTCTTCATTGACAGTATGTTGTGCTGGACATGACCATCTGTGCACCAGATGATTTTTTTTTCTGCGCCATCTCACTCCATCTGCGTCTATGTTCCATAGCATTTGCATGCTGCAAGGGTGTGAAGTATTAGTGCCTTCACATTTCTAGGCCACTACAGCATTTGAGGTAGGGATGCCATTGCCTTCCTTTCCTAGGGAAGCCCCAGGTGCCCATTTTTCGAGGCTAACCCATCCACATGGCTACTAAAATTTGACACTTTTTTCCTTCTCTCTTGTAGAAAATTTATTCAAATCCTCTCTCCACACTCTTATCTCAGTACTCATATCCTCTCTTTACATTTTTGTCATGTTACTCAAATCCTCTCTTTACACTCTTTTCACATTACTCAAATCCTCTCTTCACACTCTCAACACATCACTCAAATCCTCTCTTCACACTCTTATCAAATCCTATCCTTACATTTTTATCACATTACTCAAATCCTCTCTTCACACTTTTATCACATTACTCAAATCCTCCCTTCACACTCTTATTACATTACTCAAATTTTTTAAAAAACAAAGCAAAAATATTTGTTAAAAAAGAATACACAAAACAACATAAACTTACACTCAGTGATCGTGAGAACCATGAATCTATGAATGTTTGGATGGAAGCTCTTAAGTTCTCAATCTGAACCTTGAAGTCTGCATAGTCACTGTCAAACTGAAACAAGGGGGCGCAAGAAATATTCACAATCCGTACAGCAGAATGAAACACTTGTTGCTAATCTAGTGAGGAAATCCAAAACTTGAATAGTCTAACAAAGCAAGCAAGCACTATTGGCCAGTTAAAAGTAACGTCTAAATAGGCAACCACCTCTCACCCGATAGGGATATATCCAAATCACGTTGAGGTTTTCTGGTGAGAAAGTCCAACTCTGGACTGGACAGGCAACCACCTCTCACCCAGCGGGGATATACTGATATCCAAAACACGTCAAGTCCAACTCCAGACTAGATGGGCAACCACCTCTCACCTGGTGGGGATATATTCATATCCAAACAACATTGAGGTTTTCCGGTGAGAAAGTCCAACTCTAGACTAAACTGGTGTAACGAAAACCACAGTGTCACGCAATGCTGCTTCTGTGAGCCACGAGAATACAGGCCCAAGTCCCACGATTCTCTGAGCCTCCGTCCTAAATGAGACTATCACGAGAACCACATCAGTAAATTCAGTAGGATCACGGGATGATCTTGGTGGTAGAAGTGAACGAAGAAGAAGGAGAACTCCCTCTGGCGGTGGGTGGTCAGGTCAGTTACACAAGCTGCCAACCCATGACAAGGCATTAGCATTAGTAACTAATCATTTTAAATGTGAAGACATCATTTTACACACATTTCTGTCTAAATTCTGTAACAGCAATAATCTATGCTAGCCTTTGTTTAACTGTAAGCAGAGATGAGCATACTTGTAGAAGTAATTATTATCAAGTAGTTATTTAATAACATTTATGTTTGCATAATGAGATTCCAGGAACCTGGTTGGCCTAGTGGTTAGGTGCAGTGGGGATTTTTCTGGTACCACACCAAAAAAGCCCCAGGATCCACCCAGCCTCTAAAAATGGGTACCAGAGAAATCTGGGGAGGTAAATGCAGCTAGGCATGACACTGACCACATCACACGTGCCTTCTTGAAAGAAGGGCCTAACACTGTATCCCCAATATGCCTCATTGGCATGAAAACTGGTTTGTTTTTTTTAATCAGATTCTAGCAAATGAACAATCTTTTTTTTTTTATCATTAAACCTACCCTCTTAGTGCAAGTTCCTTTCAACACAATGAGTGATATTTACCATAGTGGTTTCTTGGATATTAATAAACTTAGATGGATACACATATACAAAAACTGTTGTTATGTTGAGTTTTTACAAATGCTACTGCAACTCCTAGTCATTTTTTTCTCTTTGTAGCAGTCAGCCCTTTGCTTGCCATGTTCTTCCTTCCAGTTCATCATGTGATTACTTCATCTTTGTTAACCACATGGATCATTCTACTAAACTTCTCATCTCTGGTATAAAAAAAGGACCTTACACTTACCTCCCCTTTCCTATGATCCAGAATGTCATAGCTCCTCTTCTTGATGGTATCCATGATGGACTTATGGCGGACAATTAATGAGTCAATGCCTTCGATCTTAATCTTGGGCAGACCAGAAAACTGCTCTACAGTGTTGGCCATGTCCTTGATCTTTTCCAGACGTCTACAGAAAGTGTCAAACTTTCCAAAAATGTAGTTCTCACTGTCAGAAGGAAAATGTAAAGTGTTCAGCTGTTTAACTGCCAAATTTGTAGTTCTCACTGTCAGAAAGAAAATGTAATATGTTTAATTGTTTAACTGCCAAATTTGTAGTTCTTACTGTCAGAAATTTGTAGTCCAGATCTGAAACACAATTGTCTGTGAAATAAGATGCTTGAGAAGAGCTGTCAATTACTCTTTATAAGGTCATATAGGTAAAAAATTTTTACAAATGAGAAACAATGAAGCTTTCACACAATGAAGTGATTTAACTTTTTGTGCCTTTCGGCACTATAGTGACACTTCTGGTTTTCCGACATGCTATATATCGTCATTATAGTGACGCTTGGTTTGTTTCATTAAAAAAAACTGGTGTAACGTTTAGATTGTACATATTTCATCCGCATGTCTGGTGACACTTTTCAAAATGGTGAAAGAGTGCTTAGTTAAGAGCGATGCTGAGCGAGAAAAAGGAAGAGAAATATCGAAAATTTTCAATTTATGATGATGTATATAGGGGGTATGGACATGGCCTGTGACCAGACTACAGTTCTTGAATGTATCCCAAGTAGATCTAGACATATTAGACGACTGGAGAAGTAGTTAGGAGGTTATTTCAGACAATTTAGCGAGAATGCAACAAAGAATCACAATATGAGATCGACAAGTAGATCTAGACATCTCAGATAGTAAGAAGAGTAGATCTAGACCTAGATGATGGTAAGCTGGGCACAATCATTATCTAAAAAGATCACATTACTTCTTTTTTCCTAAAAAACTCTGCATTTATGAAATCTTCATACATTTAGTTATATTTTGAAACATAAGTACATGGAAGTACATGGAATACTCTTCTTCTTCGTTCGCACTGTCTGTCTATACCTGCAGGCCTGTCTCTTGGATAAATTTCACTGTTTTTTGTAACTCATGTATGGAACTGTAGAGTTTATCTTCTTTAGTGGTTTCACTGGGCCAGTAATTATTTCTGTGTCTCATAGTTGGTGCAGTTTTATAGGATATGTTCCACAGTTTGGGGCACCTGGGCACATGTACATAGATTAGTAGTACCAACCTTAAACTTTGTATACATATGACTTCGGAGTCGGCTGTGTCCTGTTCGGAGACGGAAGGTGGTGACTTGTTCCTTTCTGTTTAGCATGTGATAGTCATCATGTTGTGGTGTTTGTGGCTTCCTGTAGGTTTTTATCATGCTTTTCTTCTGATTATAGGTGATTGGTATGTCTGGTTGCTCCATTTCAGTGCCCTCCTTGACCAGTTGGTCAGCTTTCTCATTGCCTGGTATCCTACAGTGGGAGGGAATCCATTGCAAAGTGACTCCGTGTTGTAAGCCAATTTCTGACAAGGCATCATTAAGGTCTGGTAGTTTGTTGCACTGAAGAGCTTCCAGTACTGATCTTGCATCTGTGAGAATTACTACGGGACATGTATCAATTCTGGAGTCTGATAGTTTTTCAACTGCAGCAATAATTGCCCTAACTTCTGTATCATAGTTGTACATGGAATACTGTTTTCTATTCCATTTTACAACTATATCCCCTATACAGATCAAGCCCCGCGCTTTTATTCCAGTTCCAACTGAACGTCCTTGTTTTTTCCTGAGGCACGGGAAGAGTTAACACAATGTTGTATGGTTTTATATACATCTATTTATAAAAAGGTAAAATTCCCATTTTCATGCCATTAAGACATATTGGGGATATGGTGTTAGGCCTATATTTCCATGACCTTTGACACATGAAAGTGTGCTGTACGGTTAACACTAAAAAAAAGTAGTAGACAAAACACTTAACAGAAAGAAAAATGACATCAGAATCACTACTCTTATGGGGCAAGCAGGCCCTATCAGCCAGGAGAAATGGCTCACTATCTGCTTGGCTAACACCTCCAAGACACTTGTCTTTGATATGAGACCACACAGAAAATGTCATCAGGTGAATGATATGAGCCATGCCACACATCAAACTTACAAACATCAAGTGCTTCAGAAAAAACACTACAACCAGGCACCACTGCTGACCTTCTATAGCAGGAGATAAGGCATCAGACCAAGAGGACTCCCAGGAGGAAGATGTCTAGAAGACATCAAAGGAGCCCTACAGAGACATGGAATACCACTGGGCAATCTGGTGCAGGACCATAAGGCTTAACAATATATACGAAAGGATAAAGTAATGAAGTTTTGACATGCACACTGGTCTCCAACAAACTGTACCTGAATTCAAACTGTCTCTCATTTGGAGTTTCCTTGAGTTTCTCTTTCGTCTTCTGGAACTGTCTCTGGTACTCTCGATTCAAGCATATGCACTCATCCAGACGTTTCAGCAGTTCGACTCTGTTTTCAACAGAAAAGTAATTGTATATTAATTCATCTTACACTCTTCCCATGCCATTAAACGTCACATAGGGCTCACATGGTAGTTTGACAAGTTTTCCTGTTTTTGGTGTGCTTTTCAGTCTCATCAAGAGATTTTATGCCTCCTAAATTGGCCTCTCTTAACAATGTCCTCTTTAGAGTTTCATGTAGTCGACCTCTTTTTCTTCAGCCTGTTGTTTTCCATTTGACAACTTGTTTTGAGATTCTCTCTGACTGTTTCTTCTCACCACATGGCCAATATCTGTGTAAGATTAGTTAAGTTTTTTTTAAAGCCTTTATATCTAATTAATGGAAAATCCTAAGATGGCATGGCCTCCCCCATAAAATAGTTAATGTAATCAAAGCCCTATACGAGGGTTTTCAGTGCAAAGTTATCTGTGGAGAACATACCTCCAGCAGCTTTAGGGTACAAACAGGAGTGAAACAGGGATGTGTACTATCACCAACATTATTTATCTTGGCAGTAGACTGGTTAATGAAGGAGGCAACATCAGACAAACGCAGAGGATTACAATGGACCCTTGACACAGTGCTGGAGGACCTTGACTTTGCGGACGACATTTGTCTATTATCAAGCAGTCACAAAGATATGCAAGATAAAATAAACAAGTTAACCCAGAATGCAAAAACATAGGACTAAAGATCAATGTAGGAAAGACAAAGTTAATGAAGCAAAATGTGAACAACAGAAATGTACTCAGAGTAGATAACAAGTTAGTGGAGGAGGTCAACGAATTTGTATACCTTGGCAGCAGAGTAGTAGAAAATGGAGACAGCACAGAGGACATCAACAGCAGACTTACTAGAGCAAACCAGGCTTTTGCAATGCTACAGAATATATGGAAATCAAATAAACTAAGCATAAATATGAAAATCAGGATATTTAAGAGTAATGTTCTAAGTGTACTACTCTATGGAAGTGAGTGCTGGAAAATCACCAAAACCATAGAAAACAAGTTGAATTCTTTCCAGACTAAATGTTTACGTAGAATTAAAAAAATATTTTGGCCAAACACCATAAGAAATAACATTTTATTGGCAGAAATGCAGATGAAACCACTGACAACAATTATTGAGGAAAGACGCTGGCGATGGTTGGGACATGTGCTCCGAATGACAGACAACTCACTACCAAAAATAGCACTAAGATGGACACCACAGGGGAGCAGAAGTAAGGGTAGACCAAAAGAGACATGGAGAAGAACAACAGAAAGGATGTTGAGCAATAGAGGGCTCACCTGGGCAAGAGCAGAAAAAAAGGCGAAAGACAGGCATTTGTGGAAAACCCTTGCGGAAGCCCCATGTGCCCTGGGCACTTAAGGTTCAGAGAGAGAGAGATATCTAATTAAGGATTGTAATGTAGTAAAAAAAAAAACAAATGTTTTTAAACAAATTTAACCTATAAACAGGCTTGGAAAGGCTAAGACATTTACACTTTATACTTTTTGTCTTTATTTGATCTGATACATAACTTCATAA
Source organism: Achatina immaculata (assembly GCA_009760885.1). Taxonomy (NCBI): domain Eukaryota; kingdom Metazoa; phylum Mollusca; class Gastropoda; order Stylommatophora; family Achatinidae; genus Lissachatina; species Lissachatina immaculata. The sequence continues at coordinate 7,611,799 of CM019695.1, read as the reverse complement.
AACGCTAACATGCTAGCAATGAAGATGGAAAACATTTTCAGACAAGATGAAGAAAGGGACAATGAGAAAATTTTCAGACCATGAGATGCAGTGAACAATAGGAAATTCCCTGGCCTTGACAAAAAGAGAGAAAAGGGTAAAATCTCCCTGACTGAAATAAAAGAAGAAATAGGATAAAACTATAAACAAACAAAAAAAACTAAAATAGTTTTAAAAAATGGAAAGATATGTTTTACAAGAACTAGAAGAAACAAAAAAGCAATAACAAAAACAAATGCAAAAAATATCCTAACCTTGGATGATCCCAAACTTTTGTAACTCCCTGGTACACATAAGCTTTGCAGGTGGTGATCATCTGATTAGTGACCTTTACAAACAGTGAGGTCATCCGCTCTGAAGTGTTATAGTACTGCGATATACTGTAGATCATCCGGACAGCATTCATCAAGCTTGGAATGTGCTCAAGCATTGTTGTCTGTCAAAAGTCAAACAGAATTTCATATTTTAACCCCTTTATGCACACCTACCAAAGCCAAACCTGGGAAACCACATCAACAACAATAACTTCTAGTAGACACCAGTGTGGAAGGGTGAAGACACTGTCTGATTCTGCAGTCAGCGACTCACAGCTGACATGTTAAGGTCGGATAAAACCATAGCCGACCAAAACCCTGTCCCACCGCTCCATTGGTACTTCCAGTAACAGACTAGGCCTGGTTAATGGGATAGGGACTGCCATAGTTCCCAACTGTTCATCTGCTATTTCCATTTTTATCTTTTTCCTTGTTCTTCTCATAATGATTCTCAGAAGTAGCATCGTTATGTGCCAGTAACAGACTAGGCCTGGCTAATGGGATAGGGACTGCCATAGTTCCCAACTGTTCATCTGCTATTTCCATTTTTATCTTTTTCCTTGTTCTTCTCATAATGATTCTCAGAAGTAGCATCGTTATGTGCCAGTAACAGACTAAGCCTGGCTAATGGGATAGGGACTGCCATAGTTCCCATGATGGAGGAATCAGCTAAAGAAGTATCGCACACCCCCCCCCCACCCCCCGGTGTTTCTCTCTAGTTGGGGACTGCAAAAAATAACCACAGTAACCTACTCCCAAACTGACACGATGCAGTGCCTCAACAACTTCAGTACACCAGCTACAAAAAAACATCAGCTCAGAGTTCCAGAATGATAGAAAAAGAAGAGATCAATGAACAATATTCACACTGCACTACACGACCATATCACTCAATAAACATTTGCACAGTGACCACAGACCAGACACCATGCTACACTGCTACAGACAAGAGGAAGAATCTGCCCTACATCATATACTAGACCTAGACTGCAGTGCACTGAAATCTTTTCAAAAGCACCTGCTGTATGTCCATCACACACTGTGCAGATATACAGAACAATTGAAAAGACTTGTACATTACACTACCTGCTACAAGAGACAAAAGGATGATAACTCATAAACCATGGTATCTGAGAAGTCAAAGTGAAGTTATTTCAGTATCACATTATCAAATAATTCAAAGTGAGGACTGGCAGTTTTTTGGACCAAAGACAACAGGGTCTGTTCCTTCCGCCATCATTCTCCAGTTGATCTAACTGTAAAAAAAATGTGTACCACACACACTGTAATAGAAAAAACTATAAAAGCAGAGAATAATTTTCTGCACTGAAAGGAACACTAGATTACATGTCACACAAGCTACAAGCAGATGAAAGGAACACTAGATTACATGTCACACAAGCTATCAGCAGATGAAAGGAACACTAGATTACAAGTCACACAAGCTATCAACAGATGAAAGGAACACTAGATTACATGTCACACAAGCTATCAGCAGATGAAAGGAACACTAGATTACAAGTCACACAAGCTATCAACAGATGAAAGGAACACTAGATTACAAGTCACACAAGCTATCAGCAGATGAAAGGAACACTAGATTACAAGTCACACAAGCTATCAACAGATGAAAGGAACACTAGATTACATGTCACACAAGCTAAAAACAGATGAAAGGAACACTAGATTATATGTCACACAAGCTACAAGCAGATGAAAGGAGCACTAGATTACATGTCACACAAGCTATCAGCAGATGAAAGGAAAATAGGATAAATCACAACAGGTGAAAAGGACAAAAATATACAAATATAATCTTTAATTCTTACATCTTACATCCTTCCTGTGCTGTTAAATGTCACGTAGGGCTCGATAAGTTGTTTGCCAAGTTTTCCTGTTCTTGGCGAGTCTTTCAGCCTCATCAAGGGATGTTATGCCCATTAAACTGGCTTCTCTTAACAATGTCCTCTTTAGAGTTTCACATGGTCAACCTCTTTTTCTTTGGCCTGTTGTGCTACACTTGATAGCTTGTTTTGGTATTCTCTGACTGTTTCTTCTCATCACATAGCCTACATATGTCCATTTTCTTTTTCTGATCACCCATGAGACAGGTTGTTGTTTGGTCATATGTCTTATCTCTGCGTTGTTCTTGAATTTGTTCCACTTTATACCAAGTATTTTCCTTAGGCATTTGTTTTCAAATGAGTCTAATTTCTTGTCTGTTTCTTTAGTTGATTTCCAGCTTTGGCATGCATAAATGAGGGTGGATATTACATTTGAATTGAATAATCTTAACTTGGTTTTTGTGCTTATAACTTTTGAATTCCATATGTTCTCAAGATTTTTTAAGGTCAATGCTGCTTTTGCAATTCTAATTTCTAACTTCCTTCCTGGTGTCACCATCCTGGTCTATGTGGCTGCCAAGGTATGCAAGCTGGTTTACTTCATCAACAACTGTTCCTTCTATGCATACTTTTCCTTCTTAATTAATGAGAAGTTTTTATTATTTTTGTTTTGTCTTTGTTAATTTCAAGACCTGTTTTACTAGCCAAGGAAGACAGGGTATCTGTTTTTTCCTGCATCAATTTCACATTGTCTTTAACTCATCGACCGCCATCCTCACTATAGTGAGGTCTTCCGGTTAGTCTGGTGACTGCCATCCTCGTTACAGCAAGGTTTGTTTCATTGCAGCGTAAAACCAGTGTAACTTTTAATTGTACACAATTTACCTGCACATGTCTTGAGACCTTTCATAGTTCAATCCAAAGCGTGGATAACAACCAAGCGAAATCTATGTTTTTAATTGAGAAATGTCAATATTTATTGTGATTTCAGAGGCATAAGGACATGTCCTATGACCAGACCACTGTTCCTGAATGTACCCCAAGTACATCTAGACCTATTAAATGGACTGGAGAAGTAGTTAGAAGGTTATTTCAGACATTATTTTAGTGAGAATGTCACCACACAACGAGATCGGATGAAAATTTAAGTAGATCTGGAAATCGCCGATGGTAAACATTGTACATCTAGGCATCGCCGATGGTAAACAGTACAGAATTATCAGCTAAAATCACCACACTACTTCTTATTTCCTAAAAAACTCTTCATTTATGTAATCTTCTTACATTTGCAGCTATTTTCATGCATAATATGTATACTTTTAAAGCGGAAATACTTTGTACATTCACTTTTACAACTATATCCCCTATACATATCAAGACCCACGCTTTTTGTGTGGCACAGACAGGAACGTCCACGTTTTTTCTGTGGCACGGGAAGTTAATAATAAATACTAAAAAAAACAGTAGCCTGCATTCATCTTCTATTTTTATGGGGTCCAGTACCAATACTAGTCAACAAAAGAATACCGAGAAAAGGATATGTCAAAGAATCATGAAGAGTGTATCAAAAACAAGAAAACAAGAGAAAGCCACTGAAACATCAGTAAAATGTGAACAAAACAGCAAGAGAACTCCCAACATCAGAACATAACATGAGCTCACGGATCTTCATCATGTACATAACAGCTTGAGCAGCAACTGAAACAAGTGTGCACATAACTAAAAAGTGTTAAGCACTATGTGTATAATTAATCTCAAAAAATAGTAGACAAAACACATTAGCCACGAGACAAAGAAAAAAAAAACAAGAATCTCACTTATAAAATGTTTTGTCTACTAATTTTCAAGGCAAATTATATTACTGCGCACAGTCTGCTATATGCAGACTTTACTGTTTCCAATTTGTTAGACTCGTAAACAGAACACGCAGTGCCATTTAACTGTCTATTACACTATTTCCTGACGATGCATCTTTATTTGCTACAGATTACATAAAGAATGTCACCAATATCATGTGACCATAATAAATCGGTATACTCACTGGTGAGCATCTTGTGAGAGGGTTAAAGAATTTTTCCAGAGTATACAGATATCTGACATTGTCCTTGGCTTCATTGGCAGCATCTGTAATACGTGCATCCTGGAAATCAAAGAATGTTTTTCATCAATATATCCTTAGAATGTGTATTCATTCTTTCCACCAACAAATGAGAACACAGCTCTCTCTCTCTCTGTCTGAATGTTAAGTGCTCAAGACATATGTGGCTTCCGCAAGGGTTTTCCACAAACGCCTGTCCTTTGCCTTTTTTTCCACTCTTGCCCAGGTGAGGCCTTTATTGCTCAACATCCTTTCTGTTGTTCTTTTCCATGTCTCTTTTGATCTGCCCTTACTTCTGTTTCCCTGTGGTGCCCATCTTAAAGCTATTTTTGGTAGTGAGTCGTCAGTTATCCAGAGCACATGTCCCAACCATTGCCAGCATCTTTCCTCAATAATTGCTGTCAGTGACTTCATCTGCATTTTGCCAACAGGATGTTTTTTCTTATGGTGTTTGGCCAAAATATTCTTCTAATTAATCGTAAATATTTAGTCTGGAAAGAATTCAGCTTGTTTTCTATAGTTTTGGTGATTTTCCAGCATTCACTTCCATGGAGTGGTACACTTAGAACATTACTCTTAAATATCCTGATTTTCATGTTCATGCTTAGTTTTTTTTTAATTTCCATATAATCTGCAGTATTGCAAAAGCCTGGTTTGCTCTAATAAGTCTGTTGTTGATGTCCTCTGTGCTCTCTCCATCTTCTACTACTCTACTACTAAGATATACAAATTAAATGACCTCCTCCATTAGCTTGTTATCTACTCTCAGTACATTTCTGTTGCTCACATTTTGGGAACAGAGCTATCTGTCAGAAACTATTAACTTCTTTAGGCAGGTCAAACACAGCCTGGCTGAGGTTTTCTCTCATTTTCAAATAGGATATAATAGTTACAGGTTGTGGTGAAAAACCTGAAACCATAGAAAAGAAGTTGAATTCTTTCCAGACTAAATGTTTATGAAGAATTAGAAAAATATTTTGGCCAAACGCCATAAGAAATAACATCTTGTTGGCAGAGATGCAGATGAAGCCACTGACAGCAATTATTGAGGAAAGATGCTGGCGATGGCTGGGACATATGCTCCGAATGACTGATAACTCACTACCAAAAACAGCACTAAGATGGACGCCACAGGGGAACAGAAGTAAGGGTAGACCAAAAGAGACATGGAGAAGAACAACAGAGAGGATGTTGAACAATAGAGGGCTTACCTGGGCATGAGCAGAAAAAAAGGCAAAGAACAGGGATTTGTGGAACACCCTTGCGGAAGCCCCATGTGCCCTGGGCACTTAAGGTTCAGAGAGAGAGAGAGAGAGTTACAGGTTGTTGTGATACACAGCTTCACCAGCAAGGTTAGGGATCAATGTTCTCCCTTGGTTGTGGAGCCTTATAATAAGCCTGCTTCTTAAGTCCATCATGGAAGATCACAGGTGACTGCATCACTGTGTCTTTTTAAGACCTTCATCTTGGCATCAGTTATTAAGATCACACAGCTGATATTTACAGATCATCTTGCTACAGCAACTCTTTTGACTATAATCAAATAAAGCATAATCTTCTTAGAATTCAAAAGTGTCCCTAAAGATTATATTATTATTGTACCTAACTCTCAGGTTGCCCATAAAGGTTACCAACAGTGGAGAATGGAGAGCTAGAAATAACACTGAACTGAACAGCTTATTTAAATCCCAATGAACTATAAATGTCTTGAAACTGGTTGGGCCATGTAGAAAGAATGGAAAAGAACAGACAAGCGAAAATTATGTATGCACAAGAGATGAAGGAAACAAGACCAAGGGGTAGACCAAGACAGAGATGGAAAAACAACATAGAAGAGAATATAAAAGAAACTGGTGTCACCAACTGGAGAGAGAAGATTAAGAACAGAGAGGAATGGAGCATTTATCTGCAGCAATGAGCCTTAATGGCTCACAAAGCTGAAGAAGAAGAACTCTCAGGTCATTCCTTTCCAGAAGTTAACCACAAAGTGCTTCTCTCTGGATAGGCATATCATCCACTCCTGCTGCTGTAAAAGATAATGAAACTTTAAATTAATCCTACCTTCCTACGATCTCTATGTACAACAGTATTATATTATAGCCTGGACTGCTGTGTAAGTTAATGGTTTACAGTCTTATCCAGCTTAAATAATGTCATCCTTCTGCACTACATTCTATCTATGTCCTGTAAAATCTGCATGCTGAATGGATGTGAAATGTTTGTGCCTTTAAAGACCACTGCAGCATTTGAGGTAGGGGGATGCCATTGCCTGTCCTCACTGCCTTTGTTTTCCTAGGGAAGTCCCAGGTGCTCATTTTTCAAGGCTGGTGCTAGTCAGTCTAAAAAATAAAAAACTCTGCACGAATGCAAAAATTGAACTAGGGATCTTCTGACTGACAAGCACTAACCACTACGCCACCACAGCCTCACAGTACATCAGAACTAATCAACTAAAAATATATATAATTTAAAATCTTCTTCAGCACTCAAATGCTTGGATATTCTAAACCTAGAGCACTCCGGTGTGAAGTTCATAGTTTCCTCTGACCAAGTTGTACCAGTTCAGATTCAGATCCTGATTTCCATTTATCTAGTAAATCTTTGTTACAGAAGTCTGAAAAACATGTGTTTCTGGAGCATATATTCTGGAATCTAACTTACACTACCAAACGGGCATTCATCCATGATAATTCAGAGGAATTCAGGTATAAAAATATATTACATCTTACATCCTTCCCGTGCCACTAAACGTCACATACAGCTCACATGGTAGCTTGCCACATTTCCTGTTTTCAGCGAGCTTTTCAATCTCATCAAGGGATGTTATTCCCACTAAACCGGCCTCTCTTAACAAGGTTCTCTTTAGAGTTCCATGTGGTCGACCTCTTTTTCTTTGACCATCTGTGTTCCACTTGATAGCTTGTTTTGGGATTCTCTGATTGTTTCTTCTCATCACATAACCGATATGCATGCATCTTCTTTTTCTGATCACCCATGAGACAGGTTATTTGATTATGTCTTATCTCTGCTTTCTTGAATTCGTTCCACTTTATACCAAGTATTTTCCTGAGGCATTGTTTTCAAAAGAGTCTCATTTCTTGTCAATTTCTTTAGTTGTTTTCCAGCTTTCACATGCATAAATGAGGGTGGATATTACATTTGAATTGAATAATCTTAGCTTGGTTTTTGTGCTTATAAGTTTTGAATGCCATATGTTCTCGAGATTCTTGAATGTCAGTGTTGCTTTTGCAATACGAATTCTAACTTCCTTTTTTGTGTCACCATCCTGGTCTATGTAACTGCCAAGATATGCAAATTATAAAAATATGTGTTCTTAAAAATATTATCTATGAAACAACCTTACAGCAATACAGGATGATTTTCATTCCATCTAAGGGGTATTGTTATATCCTCTACATGAAAATGATCACAGAACTTACTATCTCTGTATGAAAATGATCACAGAACTTACTAATTCTTAATGACACACAATAATTAATGTAAAAGTATATAATTATACACGAAGCACTGCAGTAAAGCTGTGATACCAGAATGTATAAAATAGGAAAAAGTAGGAGCAGCTTTATTACTTAACGATTACAAAATTTTGTAATTGTTAAGTAATAAAGCTGCTCCCACTTTTTCCTATTTTATACATTCTAATTCTTAATGAAACTGACCACTTTGTGTAAATATGATTCAGAACTTACTATCTCTGTATCAAACTGATCACTCTGTGTAAAATCTGATCACATAACTTACTAAGTCTTTCCACTTTTTCAAGGCCTTGGATCTTGACACCTGCAGGACACCAACAACAGCTTTCACCCTTGGACTCTTCATCTGCTCCAACAGACTGCAAATACATGTCACATTTTTTTTAAACACATCATTCACAAAATTACTTGGAACTCCACTCTCACATTAGAATATGATGTTTGCAAACTGTGGAACATATCCTCCAGAACTGCATCAACTACGAGACACTGAGAAATAATTACTGGCCCAGTGAAACCACTAAAGAAGATAAGGTCTACGGTTCCATACATGAGTTACAAAAAACAGTGAAATTTATCCAAGAGACAGGACTGCAGATATAGACAGACAATGCGAACGAAGAAGAAGAAGAAGAAGATGATGTTTGCATCATTCATTGTATCATTATACAATTTAAATTAATTTTTCTCTGTGACAAGTCTCTGAAACAGATTAACTCAACTTCATAAAAACTGAATAAATTACTGTTCAAAATCATTCTACGGACTACTTTCATCTCATTTTGGATAGAAGTTATTAAAATTTTAATCTGTTCCAAACTTTTAAATGAGCTACATGATTACATAGTAGTAGCATTACTTGTTGAACTTGGCCATTCTGAACTTCCAGTAGGCCAGTTCTGCAGTTGGTCCGATGTCATCAGCTTCTCGTCTCATCTGTTCACTCTCTGCCAGTACCTGCTCGATCTGTCTGGACCACAGGATCAGAAGCTCCTCCAGCTTTGCCAGTTTCTCACTGTTGCTGGCTGAAAGTGGGATAAAAAAAAGATGTCTAATAAAGTCTAATAAATTCATGGTTGATGACTGGTAAACTACACCATGTCTATGACATTTTATAAAACTGAACTATACACCTCCAGTCAGTCAGTCATTTGCATGTCCCTTGTAGAATATTGCCTCCCTAACAGCTCTCCTGTAGGCCTCTCGGTTGTAAGCAAGATGCCCTGCTGCTGATGCATCCACTTGCAGATTATCAATGATGTCTTGCACCTGTCTTTGCCTCACTTTCTTTTTCCCATTATGTACCCTTCCAATACGGTCTTATCTATAATTCTCATGACGTTTAATGTGTCCAAAATATTTAAGTTTTCTCTGTTTAATACTCCTTACTAGCCAACCTCCTTCAATATCAAGTTCTTGTAGTATGGATATATTTGTTCTTTTGTGTCCATGATATTTGAAGAACACTTCTGTAGCATTTACATTCAAAGGCATTTATGTGTTTCTCAGCTGTTTTGTTAAGTGTCCAGGTCTCACAGGCATATGTTGCGATGGGAAAGATGCATGCCCTCAAAAATCTTATTTTTGTAGTTCTGTCATCTCCACAGATTCTTTAGTTGTTTTATTTTTTGAAGAGCGATAGATGTCCTACTTTTAATTTCCCTCATTAATTATATATCCATTATTAGTTAGTAATGATCCAAGATATTCAAAACTCTCCACCTCTTCCAATTTTTCCTCACTGATTTATATTTCAGCTGCCTTATTTGTTCTGTCAGTTGTCATCAATTTAGTTTTCTTTGCATTAAGATAGAGATTTGCTCTACACTACTCTTACAGACTGACATAATTAGTTTTTCCACGTTGCTGTTTCACCATTTATTCTTACTGCTGCTTGTTGGTCTAGATTCAGCAGTGATGTTAATTGTATCACATGTTGGAAATCCCATTTTTTTCATTATTTCCCAAAGTTTCTGGTGTTGTACACAATCAAATGCCTTTGAACGGTCTATAAAAGATAAATATTGATTCACATTAAATTCTCTGCACTTCTCTATTATTAATCTTATACTTCCATCTACCTTTATTTCCAGAACCAGTTTTACAGCAGTCATTATTTCTCTTATCTTTCACTTTTAGTTATGGAGTGAAGTTCTAGAAGTGTATGGTAAAACATTCTTTTTTTTTTCACTGAACTACCTTAATATCACATTTTCATGTGCTGGCCTAACACAGTATTCCCCAATATGCCTTACTTGTATGGAAACAGAAATTTTACCTTAATTTTACTGAACTTTCAACTACCATAATTACAATAAGGTAGTTTAGTGTTTTAAATATCTGTAGAATTACGACAAGATATTTTAGCATTTAAATATCTGCATAACTGAAATAAAGCAGTTTAGTGCAAATGCTTCACTTTTCAACAGATCAGCTTAAGGAGCTGAGGTACATGAAGAAGATGATAAGTACAACATGTGTTAACATTAAAACACACAAAGGACAACAACAAAAAATTCTGAAAACGGGGATATTTACCCACCAAGACTGTATAGTACAGAAGAGTTACTTACCCATATCCTGGTAGTCAGCTGGGCCCTTGATGTGGTCTATTATGTTCCCATGCCCATTCTCCTGTAGAGTAATTTGACCTTCCATGTTCTTGAGGGCTGATATAAGACTACTGACAAACTTCTCCAGAAACTCCAGGAACTCTTCTATCTGAACTCTGTTCCCACTTTCTTGGGATAAACTTCCCCACTGCTGAAGAAAATAAACCAACATTTCTTTAATAGATTAAACAAAAATTCCAGAAGAAGGAAGGAATGAATGGTTTCAGATTGAAACAGGCATGAAACATAGGATGTATATTATCTCCCTTGCTTTTTGGAATTGCCATAGACTTCATAATGAAAACATGCTGCAACAGTAAAACGGTTATATCTAAGAGAGAGAATCCACCAGCATGCAGTATAAAATTAAATGGAACTATTCTAAAGCAGGTGCAGAAATTCAAATACCTTGGAGCAGTAATAACTTCAGATGGGAAATGCAGAACAGAAATTAGGAACAGAATAGGCCAAGCAAAGACTGCATTTCAGAGAATGAAAAATATATTATGCAACACATCCTTATCAATGAATGTTAGAAAAACGAGTCCTAAAATGCTATATTGAACCTATCTTGTTATATGGAAGTGAATCATGGACAACAAGTCTGCACAAAAATCACTGGAAGAAGCAGAAATGTGATTTATTAGAAGAATGTTGCAAATCCCCCAGACAGCAAAAATAACTAATGAAGAATGTATGAGAAGAGCTGGAGAGAGAAAAAAATCTTGTCAAAAAAATAAGAGAGAGACAATGTACTTTCATAGGACATGCAATGAGAAGAGGGGGCATTGAAAATATTATAACAACAGGGAAAATAGAAGGAAGAAGATCAGAGGAAGACCAAGAGAATGATACTGGACAGTCTGACGGAATGGTGTGAGAGGAGATCACCAACTGAGCTGATGGCCTTCATGAAGGATCGGGTACTCTGGAGAAGCATAATAGCCAACGCCAGTCGGCACGGCACCTGATGATGATGATGGTAAAACGGGCACTGATTGGGTACATGGGACCCAACTGGAAGATCTGGATTTTGCTGATGACATAACTCTTATCAGTGACAACGTGAAATCAGTGCAAGGAAAAACAGATACCCTGTCTTCAATGGCTAGCAAAATAGGACTTGAAATTAACAAGGAAAAAAACAAAAATAATGAAACTTCTCATTAACCACAAAGGAAAAAATATATGTAGAAGGAACATCTGTTGAAGAAGTACATCAATCTGCATACCTCAGAAGCTACATAGACCAGGATGGTGACACCAGAAAGGAAGTTAGACCTAGAATTGCAAAAGCAGCTTTGACTTCAAGAATCTTGAGAACATATGGCATTCAAAACTTATAAGCACAAAAACCAAGTTAAGATTATTCAATTCAAATGTAATATCCACCCTTATTTATGCATGCGAAAACTGGAAAACAACTAAAGAAATAGACAACAAATTAGATTCTTTTGAAAACAATGCCTCAGGAAAATACTTGGTATAAAGTGGAACGAATTCAAGAACAAAGCAGAGATAAGACATATAATCAAATAACCTGTCTCATGGGTGATCAGAAAAAGAAGATGCACACATATAGGTTATGTGATGAGAAGAAACAATCAGAGAATCCCAAACCAAGCTATCAAGTGGAACATAACAGGCCGAAGAGTTTAGTAGGCATAATATCTCTTGATGAAGTTGAAAAGCTCACCAAGAACAGGAAAACTTGGTGAATTATCATGCAAGCCCTATGTGCCATTTAACAGCATGGGAAGGACGTAAGATGTATGAACTGCTGTAAGCATATGTTAGAGATTGTTTATGTAGATATGAACAGTTTTGTGTTGGAGACCGTAGTAACCGAAATAAATGACTGTAAGTAACTGAAATAAGCATATGTTCAAGACTCACTACAAACACAGTTTAGTGTATAAGAAACTGTACAGGTAAAATAAGGCATTTTAGCATTTGACACTACAACTAAAATAAGGTAGTTTAGTGTCGGAAACTATACAGTTAAAATAAGGTGGTTTAGTGTCAGAAACTCTATGGGTCAAATAAGGTAATTTAGTGTCAGAAACTGTATAGGTCAAATAAGGTAATTTAGTGTCAGAAGCTGTATAGATTTAGCAAGTGCATGTATACTGACAAACTTCTCCAGAAACTCCAGGAACTCTTCTATCTGAACTCTGTTCCCACATTCTTGGGATAAACTTCCCCATTGCTGAAGAAAATAAACCAACATTTCTTTAACAGATTAAACAAAAAAGAAGATCAGGACTGAAAAAAACAGAAGTTATGATCATATCAAGAGAAAAAATCCAAACAAAGATCTTCCTAGGCAACCAGCCCTTGAAATAAGTGAAACATTTCAAATACCTAGGTAGCATATCATCCTCAGGGTTAACTGATGCTGAGATTGAGCAACAGATGCAATAAAGCAAATCAGGTCATTGGACAAATGACTCCTTTACTGAAAAATAAATACATAACAAATGAAACAAAAGGGCACTGTACAACACAATTTTCCTCCCAACTCTATGCTATCAATGTCAAACATGGACACTAACAGCCAAGAGCAAAAGAAAAATCATCATTACAAAAATTAGATGTTTAAGAACAATACCAAATGTGACAAGAAAAGACCAAATAAGAAATGACACCATTAGAGCAAAAGTTGGAGTAACACCAGTATTACACTACATCCAGGAACAGCAAGTCAAATGGTTTGGGCATGTTACACGGTTACCACCAGACAGTATATCACAGACAACATTCACACTAAGATTTGTGGGTAACAGAGAAAGAGGCCGCCCACGCAGGAGATGGAGAGAGGAAGTTACAGAAGCATTAAATATCCCATTATATGAAGCAAATCGCCGAGCCTTATCAAGACATCTATTTGTTCCCTCAATACCAAAATGTATATGAGATAGGAGATGACAAGACAAGACAAGACTATATAGGTAAAATAAGGTGGTTTAAAGACTCCATATTTCATGACCCAGCTTCATTAAATGCTGCTGCTGTAATGTGCCCAGACAAGAACTCACTGACCCTGCTATGAAAAAAAAAGTCTCAATGAAGAAAATACACACAAAGCTTCACACAAAAACAAAATCTTGTTTAAAAACAACACATTTAAAACTTATGCCGTTACTTACAACTTCTACCATTACTTACAACTGCCATAAACACAACAAAAACGCTGCAAGAAATAAACCTCTCACCTCCAGCGACTTCAGTGCTGGCAAGACAATCCCAGACAAATGTTTCTCAAAACTTGCCAGGATCTTCCCCCCAGAACAATCCATGGTGCCAAAATTGATTTCTTGGGCAATATTTGCAGGCGTGATCTGTTTGGCTGTTGTTCTCAAAAAGAAAAGGCAAACTCCATGCAGACCCTAGCAGGGAAAGTGAAACATCAACAAGAGCTTTAGGAATTTGTTTGATAATGTTAAATCACAGTTCCATTATGGAAGACACTATTATTGATAATCTTCATATAGGTTGTTTAACTACTGCAAATTCAGTTTCTTCAGTGCATCAGTTTTTTCATTAAAAGAAGAGCATAAACAAAAGGACTTCTTCACATGTTTATACTCAGTCAATCAGTCATTTGCATGATGAACTTCGCAGAATTTTGTCTCCCTAACAGTTCTCCTGTAGGCCTCTTGGTTGTAAGCAAGATGCCTTGCTGCTGATGCATCCATTTGCAGATTATCAACGATGTCTTGCAGACATCTTCGCCTTGGTCTTCCTCTCTTTCTTTTTCCCCATATAAAAACGGTCTTCTCTAAATCCTCATGATGTTTAATGTATCCAAAATTTTAAGTTTTCTCTGTTTAATCCTCTTTACTAGCCAACCTTCTTAAGTTCTTGTAGTATGGATATATTTGTTCTTTTTTGTGTCCATGATATTTGAAGAACTCTTCTGTAGCATTTACATTCAAAGGCATTTATGTGTTTATCAGCTGTTTTGTTAAGTGTCCAGGTCTCAAAGACATATGTTAAGTGTCCAGGTCGCAGGCATATGTTGTGATGGGAAAGTGTTTATACAGCCCAAAAAATTCTTACCTCACATTTTTTGTAACTGTAGGCTATTGCAATCATTCATTATCATTAATTTTTATAAGGTTAAAAAAAAGGTAGTTTTGTTATTTCTGATTCTAACTGATATATTATTATCTGAATACTATTAAATCTATATACAATCTATAGTTCAGTTACCTTGTTCTCTCAGCTACAGTACCTTGTTCTCTCAGCTACAGTACCTTGTTCTCTCAGCTACAGTACCTTGTTCTCTCAGCTACAGTATCTTGTTCTCTCAGCTACAGTATCTTGTTCTCTCAGCTACAGTATCTTGTTCTCTCAGCTACAGTACCTTGTTCTCTCAGCTACAATATCTTGTTCTCTCAGCTACAATATCTTGTTCTCCCAGCTACAATACATTGTTCTCTCAGCTACAGTACCTTGCTCTCTCAGCTACAATACCTTGTTCTCTCAGCTACAATACCGTGTTCTCTCAACTACAATGATAGTCTGACTTGCTATTAATTTCTTACTATATTATCTGCACCAAACTGTAATTTCTTACAATTTTATCTACAAAAACTGATGACCTACTAATTTCTTACCATCTTATCTGTAGACTACCTACTAACTTCTTACCATCTTATCTGTAGACTACCTACTAATTTCTCACCATCTTATTTGTAAACTACCTACTATCTCCAAATATCGTGGACACAAAAAAGAACAAATATATCTATACTACAAGAGCTTAATATTGAAGAAGGCTGGATAGTAAAGAGGATTAAAGAGAGAAAACTTAAATATTTTGGACACATTAAATGTCACGATGATTTAGAGAAGACCGTATTGGAAGGATACATAATGGGAAAAAGAAAAAGAGGAAGACCAAAGCGAAGATGGCTGCAAGACATCGTTGATGATCTGCAAATGGATGCAGCAGCAGCAGGCCATCTTGCTCACAACCGAGAGGCCTACAAGAGTGCTGTTTGGGAGGCAAAGTTCCGCAAGGGACATGCAAATGAATGAATGAACCTACTAATTTCTTACCATCTGTAGACTACCTACTAATTTCTTGCAATCTTATGTGCAAAGATGACTACCTCCTATTTTATTACTATCTTATCTATAAAGACCTCCTAATCTCTTACTATATTATCTGCAAACACAACTTCCTGATTTCTTACTATCTTATCTATAAATACATCATAATTTCTTACTATCTTATCTGCAAAGACAAACTACGCCCTAAATTTCTTACTATCTTATCCTCAAAGACAAACATTACCCTAAATTTCTCACTATCTATCTGCAGAATGGACATGCTCACCTTTTTTGTGACATACACTGATATGGAGGAGTGCTAGCTTGCTTCTTGTTATTTACAAAAACATACAACATACTTCCTTATTTTCTAAATGACAATGACATAAATCTTGCCTGCCACTGTATCACTTTCTTATCTAAGTGATGAGCAAGCTTGCTCCCACTATATCATTTTCTTATCTAAGAGATGGCCAAGCTTGCCTGCTACTATATCATTTTCTTATCTAAGAGATGGCCAAGCTTGCCTGCTACTATATCATTTTCTTATCTAAGAGATGGCCAAGCTTGCCTGCTACTATATCATTTTCTTATCTAAGAGATGGCCAAGCTTGCCTGCTACTATATCATATTCATATCTAAGTGACGGGCAAACTTGTCTGCCAATATCATTTTCTTATCTAAGTGATGGGCAAACTTGTCTGCCAATATCATTTTCTTATCTAAGTGACGGGCAAACTTGTCTGCCAATATCATTTTCATATCTAAGTGACGGGCAAACTTGTCTGCCAATATCATTTTCTTATCTAAGTGATGGGCAAACTTGTCTGCCAATATCATTTTCATATCTAAGTGACGGGCAAACTTGTCTGCCAATATCATTTTCTTATCTAAGTGATGGGCAAACTTGTCTGCCAATATCATTTTCTTATCTAACTAACAGTCTAGCTTGTTTGCCAGTATATTGTTTTCTTATCTATGTGATACGCAGAAATTCATGCCTGTTATTTGCTTGACAGATTTTTATCTAACATGAAAGGTCACAAATTACCTCCTCGTCTCCCGGGGTAATGAACAACTTTTTCTTGTCCTTCTGAAAAAACATGAAAAGATTTTGTTATTTCTTTTTCTACATTTTTGTGAGAAGATGGAACAGTGTTGTAACTCATCTTCATGGCACAGTGCATAATCCAGATACAATGTGTTACATAATGATCTGTGGGTGTTACATGCATTTTAGAATAATGACAGAAAATTCTTTTTTTTCTTTCTTTTCATGAAAAAAAAAAAGAAACTTTCTGATAGTTTGCTCCAGAGGAAAACATTTTAAGCTTCAACTTTCACATGTACACAGTTTGCTCTAGAGGAAAACATTTGAGGCTTCAACTTTCACATGTACACAGTTTGCTCCACAGGAAAACATTTGAGGCTTCAACTTTCACATGTATACAGTTTGCTCCACAGGAAAACATTTGAGGCTTCAACTTTCACATGTACACAGTTTGCTCTAGAGGAAAACATTTGAGGCTTCAACTTTCACATGTACAGTTTGCTCCACAGGAAAACATTTGAGGCTTCAACTTTCACATGTATACAGTTTGCTCCACAGGAAAACATTTCAGACCTTAAATTATTCAAAGTCTGTCCCAGAGGATTACATTTCATGTCTTAACATTCTGATACATGGAGTTTGTCCCAGGTGAAAACATTTCAGGCCTTAACTTTTTTATACACAAAGGAAAACATTTCAGATATTTTTATATAAACTTTCTGATATTTTAAAATGGAAATGGGCTATACTGCAACACAGGGATATGTAGGCTTTTTGGTATTCCTGTATTTATGCACAAAATATAATAATATTCAAAACACTTGTCTTGGGGGGGGTGGGAGTACTTCCTCTGATGATCTGAAGGAGTTGTGTTGTTGTTCTGCTCTCTACAGTAGAGAGCTTCCTGCATAAAGGAAGGAAGTCAGAACCATGTAAAAGAACTGGCTTAAAACAAGGTAATACATTATCTCCATTATTATTCAACAAAGTAATTGAAAAAATAATCAGAAAAATGAAAGAAGAAAGCAGCGCAGAAGAACAAGCTAAAATACTAGGATACGCTGATGACACTGACCTAGTGGAGGAAACTGCAAGAAGTCACCAATACCTGCATACACCTGAGAGATGTGGCACTAAAAGTGGGCTTGGCCAATAACCAAGATAAGACAGAGTATATGAAGATATCAAGAGGCCAGAGGCAGAATAATCCAGATTATATAAATGCTGAAGATATGATCATTAGGAAAGCAGAAACATACAAATATCTTGGCACAACCTTCAACAGAAGCAACATAGTAAGTGAGAAAATTAAAAGCGGAGTACAGATATAAGACAGAGATAAGACAGATGACTGAACAACAACCAGTCTCACGGGTGATCAGGAAAAGGAGATGGACATATGTTGGTCACTTGATGAGAAGAAATGATCAGAGAATCCCAAAACAAGCTATCAAGTGGAACACAACAGGCCAAAGAAAAAGAGGCAGACCACGTGAAACTCTGAAGAGGACGTTGTTAAGAGAGGCCAAATTAACAGGCATAAAATCCCTTGATGAGGTTGAAAGACTCGCCGAAGACAGGAAAAATTGGCGAACTACTTTGTGAGCCCTATGTGATGTTTAATGGCATGGGAAGGATATAAGATATAAGATAAGACAGATAGGGAATAAAATATACTTTGCCTTGTAACACCTGTTAAAATCCTAAATCCTGTCCTAAAACACCAAAATAACAATCTACAGAGCTATAAGCTATCATGTCTGGATCAGAAACGTGGAGTACAACAAAGAAAGATGAACAACAATTGCAGATCTTTGAGAACAAGATCCTAATAAGAATCTTTGGGCCTATAAAGGACACCAACAGTGGAGAATGGAGAGCTAGAAAGAACAATGAACTGAACAGCTTATTTAAATCCCAACGAATTATAAATGTCTTGAAACTAAACAGATTACGCTGCTTGGGCCATGCAGAAAGAATGGAAGAGAACAGACAAATGAAAATTATGCATGTACAAGAGATGAAAGAAATAGGACCAAGGGACAGACCAAGACAGAGATGGAAAGACAACATAGAAGAGGATATAAAGGAAACTGGTGTCACCGACTGGAGAGAGAAGACTAGGAATAGACAGGAATGTTGACAAACTTTATATGCAGCAATGAGCTGAAAAAGAAGAATAGTTTTTTTTTTTAGAACTTTATATGAGAAATATAATATGGCACTATAGCTCCACTATGAACTCAGATATGTTACAATGATCATTAAAGTCTCATGCTTGACTACAGAGAAGGCAGAACACATATGACTATATCTTAGAGTACTTTGACAACTGTATAATTTTTAACTGACCCTGCTGCAATTTGAATACACTTGTACCTTCTGTCTTGTTATTTTCAGTCTTCTACAATTCACACACACAGTTTTGTTAGAAAATTTTCCTCTGTCATCTGTAAATTTTCCTCAATTTTCAAAATCTGTCATCTGTTTGTTAGTAAATGTTCATCAATTTTTTCCTTCTCTGTCATCTGTTTGTTAGTAAATGTTCATCAATTTTTTCCTTCTTTTTCATCTGTTTGTTAGTAAATGTTCATCAATTTTTTCCTTCTTTCTCATTTGTTTGTTAGTAAATGTTCATCAACTTTTTCCTTCTCTGTCATTTGTTTATTAGTAAATGCTCATCAATTTTTTTCCTTCTCTGACATCTGTTTGTTAGTAAATGCTCATCAGCTTTTTCCTTCTCTGTCATCCATCTGTTAATAAATGTTCAA
The DNA here is from genome assembly GCA_009760885.1 of Achatina immaculata. Lineage (NCBI taxonomy): Eukaryota > Metazoa > Mollusca > Gastropoda > Stylommatophora > Achatinidae > Lissachatina > Lissachatina immaculata. The sequence continues at coordinate 7,592,512 of CM019695.1, read as the reverse complement.
TTTTTCTTTCTCTGTCATCTGTTTGTTAGTAAATGTTCATCAATTTTTTTTCTTTCTTTGTTATTTGTTTATTAGTAAATTTTTCTCAGCTTTCCTTTCTTTGTTATTTGTTTATTAGTCTTCTTCTTCTTCTTCTTCTTCATTTGCTTCTACCACCATGACCGCCCTGTGATCCCACTGAAATTACGCCTGTGGTCCTCGTTAAGTCCTGTGATCCCCCATGTGGTCCTCGAAAGGACCACACGAGATCCCCGAGAGGACCACAGGAGGTTCAGAGTATTGTAGGGCTTGAGCCTATATTCTTGGTGGATCTCAGAAGCGGGATTGAGTGATACCATGGTTTTCATTGCACCAGTTTAGTCTAGAGTTGGACTTTCTCACCAGAAAACCTCGACGTGTTTTGGATATCAGTTTATCCCCACTGGGTGAGAGGTGGTAGCCCACCCAGGCCAGAGTTGGATTTGCTCACTGGAAAACCTCGACGTGTTTTGAGATACCCGTGTATCACTGCCGGGTGAGAAGTGGTTGCCCATCCAGTCCTGTGTCGGACTTTCTCACCGGAAAACCTCAGCGTGATTAGGATACGCATACATCCCCGCCGGGTGAGAGGTGGTTGCCTATCTAGACTGCCCTGGTCCAGTGTCTCCGACTTCAGCATTTTGCGGTCGTGGCCGCTACCCTTCCTAGTTGTTACTAGGATGGAGCTTTTGTCTAGGAGGACGAATCCTCGCCACTAGTGATTTCCACCCCTGGGTTGAGCCGGTTTAGGCATATTTCACCAGTATGGGTGTATATCGGGCATGACCGACCTCTAGAGCAGAGGTGGTGTGACATGCCTAGCCATCAAGTTTCACCCCTGGTGTATGCCGGTTTAGGCATATTTCACCAGTGTAGGTGTATTTCAGACGTGGCTAGCCTCTAGAGCAGAGGCGCCATGGTATGTGTAGCTCTTGTAGCGTTACTACTGGACATACCGATTAAATTTCAGTTTATCCTTTCCTTCACCTTTTCACATTGGCGCCACACAGCAACTCTTATTTCTTTTCCGCAGTTTCTTCCTTGACCGGGAGGAGCTTCACTCCACGCGCGGCATCAGAAGAATCTCGCCAGCAGTGTCTTAACCTCTGGGTTAAGCCGGTTCAGGCATTCCACCCGATAAGAGTGCACTTAGGACGTGGCTGACCTCCAGACCAGAGGCTCTGTGATTTGACTGTTTGCTTTGTTTTATCTTTTCTACCACCTTTTCTGCGGTGGTGCCGTGCGGCAACCCCATTTGCACCTTTCTTCACTGGCCGGGAGGAGCACCGCTCCATGCACAACAGCTGAAGAATCTCGCCAGCAGCGAGATGTGGTAGCCGTTTCTCATGCTCCCTCTCCAGAATCGAACCCTGATTCCCCATTACCCATTACAAACATGGTAGGCATGTCACGTACCATCGACATTTGATAGGGCAGAGATTTGAAAGATGCGTCGCCGGCACAGAAGGCCATGCGATCAGCACAAAGTTATCCAGAGTCACCAGTTGGGGCGCCGTGCCCCGCGAAGGGCAATGATGATTGGTTTTGAACTAATAAAAGTGCTCTTTCCACGAGGGTCGGAGCTTGGTAAGCATGTATTAGCTCTAGAATTGCCACAGTTATCCAAGTAGGATCGTGTCATCTAAGGAACCTCGACTGATTTAATGAGCCATTCGCGGTTTCACCGTGAGACAGTGTGAACTTAGACATGCATGGCTTAATCTTTGAGACAAGCATATAACTACTGGCAGGATCAACCAGATAGCTTTCTTCACCAAGCCTTTGTCGGATATCTGCCGACAGACCGACGCGGGGCAAGGGAGACAGCGCTCTGTTCAGAGCGGATCCTTTTCGACCCCAGTGGCGTTTCATTTCCTTTAACCGGTGGGGGGGGCTCTAATGAACGAGAAGAAAGCCTGGCAACCCACAAACAACGCACATTACATACTGCAGACCCGATACTCTTTGCGAGAGATGGGCCAATTTCGAGACCATCAGTCGACAAAAATGTAGTACATCTTTAGCACGAACCTGGCTGGCTAGCCGTTTATATGCTTTGCTCGATGGACAAAGTACTCGCTTCTGCATCGAAACACCTTAACTCTCGCCGTCCGGGAAGGGAGCGAAAGCCTGTCTCCCCACGCACGGAACTCGAGAGCGCTTTTTCGTCAAAAGAACGGTCGGCCTGCGCAACAGCAGCAGCCCACACTGTGCAGCTCTGCGCAGCTGACTGTTTATTAGTAAATTTTTCTCAATTTTTCTTTCTCTGTTATTGGTTTATTAGTAAATTTTTCTCAATTTTTCTTTCTCTGTTACTTATTTATTAGTAAACTGTTCTCAGTTTTCCTTTCTCTGTTATTGGTTTATTAGTAAACTTTTCTCAGTTTTCCTTTCTCTGTTATTGGTTTATAAGTAAACTTTTCTCAGTTTTCCTTTCTCTGTTATTGGTTTATTAGTAAACTTTTCTCAGTTTTCCTTTCTCTGTTATTGGTTTATTAGTAAATTTTTCTCAGTTTTTCTTTCTCTGTTACTTATTTATTAGTAAACTTTTCTCAGTTTTTCTTTCTCTGTTATTTGTTTATTAGTAAATTTTTCTCGGTTTTTCTTTCTCAGTTTTTCTTTCTCTTAAATTTTTCTCGGTTTTTCTTTCTCAGTTTTTCTTTCTCTGTTATTTGTTTCACAATTAGAATCAGCGCCAAAGCAGAACCAGTTCATGGTGAATCTAATGAAAAGAAAAATTAAAAGCAAATAAAACTTACAACATCCTGATAAAAGAACATGATCTTGCGGGACCCATCAGCCATGAAGAACTCATCAATCATATCAAACTGAGAAATACAAACAAAACTCAGTTAGTTCATATACATAGAAAATTAGTTTTTATGTGGAGAATCAAAAAATTGGAGTACAGTCCCTTGGTAAAGAGACATAATAGGATATGTTATATGTCATATTTTCTTTTTGATTTGTTCCATGCCATGAAGACATATAAGAATATGGTGTTGTATGTCATACTTTCTTTCAACTGTATAATACCATGAAAACATATCAGAATATAGTGTCATGCATCATACTTTCTTTGATTTGTTTCATGCCATGGAAACATATCAGAATATAGTGTCATGCATCATACTTTCTTTGATTTGTTCCATGCCATGGAAACATATCAGAATATAGTGTCATGCATCATACTTTCTTTGATTTGTTCCATGCCATGGAAACATATCAGAATATAGTGTCATGCATCATACTTTCTTTGATTTGTTCCATGCCATGGAAACATATCAGAATATAGTGTCATGCATCATACTTTCTTTGATTTGTTTCATGCCATGGAAACATATCAGAATATAGTGTCATGCATCATACTTTCTTTGATTTGTTCCAATGCATGGAGACATATAAGAATATGGTACCATACATCACACTTTCTTTCACTTGTTTCATGCCATGAAGACATATAAGAATATGGTACCATACATCACACTTTCTTTCACTTGTTCCCTCTACCAAGAAGTAAAGAAACTGTGGCATATGAAGAAGAGCTCACTCTGTCATCTGACACAATGAAATCCTCCACTGAACCAGGTTCTAAACTCAGCGCATCTGCCAAATGTTGTACCAGATATTTGTGTCGAGCATCCATCTGAGGATAGAGAGTGATATATAAGATGTGATAAAATATGCCATGACAAATGTTTATCAAAAGCTATGCATTGACAAATGTTTATCAAAAGCTATGCATTGACAAATGTTTATCAAAAGCTATGCCCTGACAAATGTTTATCAAAAACTGTGCTCTGACAAATGTTTATCAAAAGCTAACATGGTAAATCATGACAGAAAATTTGACGGAAGGATCTCAATAATGTTATATCAAAACTTTATGATAAAACAATAAGAATTTTTTTTTACTTCAGGCTACAACATGTAACGTGTCTTCAAAGAGATGATTTTTTTCGGACAAATCTTCAAAATGTCAGCAATTAATGTGATGAAATTCTCCTTCAAAAATGATAAATCTACTACTACGATGACCTTGATCATTCACGATTTTCTTCATAACTCAAGATCAATGAAAAAAAATGACATTAAAATTTCAACAACAACAAAAATAATAATAATGAATTTTATTGATCTGTATAGATTATTTGAATTATAAAAATTCAATTTGTAAACTGAACACGCTGATGTTTCTGGTGCATGAATTTTGATTTTACAACTGGTAGTGCGAGCTCCTTTCAATAAACCAATCGCTGCTCTCTTTGTTGCAACAGCAAGTACATGTATATGTTTTATTTGGTCGTGGGCATACGCCATCTCAGCTTAGCTTCTTGTGCATGCATTTTAAAGCTAGATATGTGATGTGAAAGCACAGAGGTACAGACCTAGAAAATTATCAGATTCGTGGATATGACAAATAACGAGTGTTTAGCAAATCAATGAAGAAAAAAAAAGGAATCTAACATAAGAAAATGGCAATCAACACGGACAACACATATAATGAGAGGAGGACTTGATAAAATCACAGTAAGAAAGATAAATGAAAATAGCAGTAACGAAAGGCCAAGATATATTGGTTGATTCAACTTTATTTGAAAAAAAAAAGCGAAGAATTTTGCACGTTGGCCTGTCTGACACACTGCCCATTTGTTGAGAGGAACTCTGGGTGTGATCGTTTGATTCAAAAGTCACCAATTCAGCTGTAGGAAAATATCAACTGATGAAGTTTAATACATCTTTAAAGCCTAGATTCAGCTGTTCTCTCTCTCTCTCTCTCTCTCTCTCTCTCTCTCTCTCTCACACACACACGTATGTCAATGATAAGGCCCTATCAACACTTAAGGTCCTTTAATCTCATCAACTCATGATTATGATTAATCCAAAGGCGAAAAGCTGATGAAGGTGATGAAATGACATCTCAAACAGTGCAGGAAAAGATCGTGAATAACATATTCCAGCCGGCATTACAGTCAACGTTGCGTCTTCCTCACAACCGAGAGGCCTACAGGAAAGCTGTTAGGGAGGCAAAGTTCCGTAAGGGACACGCAAATGACTGACTGATTACAGTCTATACAAGTTATTTGTGTCGAGCATCCATCTGAGGACAGAGAGTGATATATAAGATGTAATAAAATATGCCATGACAAATGTTTATCAAAAGCTATGCATTGACAAATGTTTATCAGAAGCTATGAATTGACAAATGTTTATCAAAAGCTATGCATTGACAAATGTTTATCAGAAGCTATGAATTGACAAATGTTTATCAAAAGCTATGCATTGACAAATATTTATCAAAAGCTATGCCCTGACAAATATTTATCAAAAACTGTGCTCTGACAAATGTTTATCAAAAGCTAACATGGTAAATCATGACAGAAAATTTGACGGAAGGATCTCAATAACGTTATATCAAAACTTTATGATAAAACAATAAGAATTTTTTGTTTACTTCAGGCTACAACATGTAACGTGTCTTCAAAGAGATGATTTTTTCGGACAAATCTTCAAAATGTCAGCAATTAATGTGATGAAATTCTCCTTCAAAAATGATAAATATACTACTACGATGACCTTGATCATTCACGATTTTCTTCATAACTCAAGATCAATGCAAAAAAATGACATTAAAATTTCAACAACAACAAAAAAATAATAATAATGAATTTTATTGGTCTGTATAGATTATTTGAATTATAAAAATTCAATTTGTAAACTGAACACGCTGATGTTTCTGGTGCATGAATTTTGATTCTACAACTGGTAGTGCGAGCTCCTTTCAATAAACCAATCGCTGCTCTCTTTGTTGCAACAGCAAGTACATGTATATGTTTTATTTGGTCGTGGGCATACGCCATCTCAGCTTAGCTTCTTGTGCATGCATTTTAAAGCTAGATATGTGATGTGAAAGCACAGAGGTACAGACCTAGAAAATTATCAGATCCGTGGATATGACAAATAACGAGTGTTTAGCAAATCAAAGAAGAAAAAAAAACAAAAAGGAATCTAACATAAGAAAATGGCAATCAACACGGACAGCACATATAATGAGAGGAGGACTTGATAAAATCACAGTAAGAAAGATAAATAAAAATAGCAGTAGTGAAAGGCCAAGATATATTGGTTGATTCAACTTTATTTGAAAAAAAAAAAGCGAAGAATTTTGCACGTTGGCCTGTCTGACACTCTGCCCATTTGTTGAGAGGAACTCTGGGTGTGATCGTTTGATTCAAAAGTCACCAATTCAGCTGTAGGAAAATATCAACTGATGAAGTTTAATACATCTTTAAAGCCTAGATTCAGCTGTTCTCTCTCTCTCTCTCACACACACACACACACACGTATGTCAATGATAAGGCCCTATCAACACTTAAGGTCCTTTAATCCCATCAACTCATGATTATGATTAATCAAAAGGCGAAAAGCTGATGAAGGTAATGAAATGACATCTCAAACAGTGCAGGAAAAGATCGTGAATAACATATTCCAGCCGGCATTACAGTCAACGTTGCGTCTTCCTTACAACCGAGAGACCTACAGGAAAGCTGTCACTGAGGCAACGTTCCGTAAGGGACACGCAAATAACTGACTGATTACAGTCTATACAAGTTAGTCCGCAATAGGAATGAAAAGAAAAATAATGCTAAATCAAACAAGACAAGTAAATCCGCATTATTACTACTATACTAATTACTACTATTATACTAATTATTACTATTATACTAATTATTCCTATTACATATACGTATTCTACATTCTCACTAAAGTCAATCTGGACACAAAACTAACCTTCTCACACGACTTCTTCACATTCGAATCTTTCTGAAATTCACACGCACTAAAATCACATGTTTCTCGAAACAAATCACCGCAAGACTCCCCACACAAGAAAAAGACGGAGAAACCGTGAGTTGGTTTCACCGACACTAAAAGCCTAGTACAGCTCGACCTAGTCTTGACAGTTGCCGAACTTTGTTTCACCCGCATACTGTTATACGGGATGGAGATGTCCTGAGGATCATGGCCAACAACGCTTGGCAGGAAGTGCGCATGATGATGATGATGATATTTTGCTTATGACTGTATTAAAGATGCATATTCTCGATCAAAACTGGAATGCTTTTCAAGGAATTAAAACAGATTTTACAAAAACAAGGATCATCATCATCAGGTGCCGTGCCGACTGGCGTTGGCTATTATGCTTCTCCAGAGTACACGATCCTTCATGCAGGCCATCAGTTCAGTTGGTGATCTCCTCTCACACCATCCCCTCAGACTGTCCAGTATCATTTCTCTTGATCTTCTTCCTTCTATTTTTCCTGTTGTTATAATATTTTCAATGCCCCCTCTTCTCATTGCATGTCCTATAGAAGTACATTGTCTCTCTCTTATCTTTTTGACAAGGTTTTTTTGTCTCTCCAGCTCTTCTCATACATTCTTCATTAGTTATTTTTGCTGTCCAGGGGATTTGCAACATTCTTCTAATAAACCACATTTCTGCTGCTTCCAATGATTTTTGTGCAGACCTGCCTATTGTCCATGATTCACTTCCATATAACAAGATAGGTTCAATATAGCATTTTATGACTCGTTTTCTAACATTCATTGATAAGGATGTGTTAGCTAATGTTTCTCATTCTCTGAAATGCAGTCTTTGCTTGGCATATTCTGTTCCTAATTTCTGTTCTGCATTTCCCAACAAGGCTATCGCAATTTATTTTGCTAATGATTTCCCCCATTAAGGTAAGGGGTTTTAACTCTTTGACTCCAAAACAACACTACTGATATTTGTGTGCTCGTTAAGTAATAAAGCTGTTCCTTTTTTCCCTAGTTTTTTAGATTTTGCTATCACAGCTTTATGGCAGTGGCTTGGTATATAGTTATATACTTAGTTTTATATACTTATACACTAATTAGTCGTGTGTTACTGGTATTTGTAGATCCTGCACATCTATGCTAATCAATGCACAGGTAAAGTCTTTTAAAAAATGAAAAGTAGCACGCTTCTAACCCAACCCATGTTTTTGAATTAGTCTAACTCTCTTCCAGTTTCTTTATATCAAAATGTCTCATTCCTCATCAATTTTTTTCCCTGCTAGGAGTGAAAAAAAAGTTAATGCCATTATACTTTACGTCTTCTCTCGCTTCTTTCCAAGTCTCAGACATGAGCTCTATGTGGATTAAGTCCCCTGGCACACTCAAATGAAACTGCTAAAACATTACACCAGTTTGTGGTAGTGTTCTGAACTATCAGTATTATCGATACAAGTGGATTCCTTTTATTTATTTGCCCGTTCTTGACATGGCGAGTTCTTTTGTTCCTGGAACTTACTTGTGTGTGACATCATATTTTTTTCTTGCCTGCCTGCCCGTCTGTCTGTCTGTCCGTCCGTGTGCCCGAGGCACTCGGGACTTACGCAAGCTTTTTTTTTTACAAACTTCTGTCCTTCGCCCTTTTTTTCTGCTCTTGCCCAGGTGAGCTCCCTATTACGCAACATCCTCTCTGTTGTTCTTCTCCGTGTCTCCTTTGCTCTACCCTTACCTCTGTTTCACTGTGGTGTCCATCTTAGTGCTATTTTTGGCAGTGAGTCGCCAGTCATCCAGAGCGCATGCCCCAACCATCGCCAGCGTCTTTTTCCTTCATTCAGTGATAGCAAGTTTGCCTCGCGCTCCGTTTTCGAAGACTGTTGTTTCCTCAACACCATGGCATCGAGTACCCATTTATACAGACTAAAGAGTGCCAGTAGTGGGTCCCCAGCTTTCTGGGTAAGGAGAGAGGTCACTGTCGAGTAGTTTATTCCCTGCTTCGGCTGTTTGACTAATCTTTCTTGTTCCGGACACATTAAATAAGATATGTGCACGAGTTTCCATACTCTAGAAGAGGAGAGAAGAGAGGAAGGAGAATGGAAAGGAAGAAAAGAGGAAGAGAAGAAGAGATAAGATGATGAGAACAGAAGAGGAGAGAAAATGATGAGAACAGAAGAGGAAAGAAAATGATGTGAAGAGGAAAGAAGATGATGAGAAGAGAAGAGGAGAGAAGATGATGAGAAGAGAAGAGGAAAGAAGATGATGAGAAGAGAAGAGGAGAGAAGATGATGAGAACAGAAGAGGAAAGAAGATGATGAGAATAGAAGAGGAGAGAAAATGATGTGAACAGAAGAGGAAAGAAGATGATGAGAAGAGAAGAGGAGAGAAGATGATGAGAACAGAAGAGGAAAGAAGATGATGAGAACAGAAGAGGAGAGAAAATGATGTGAACAGAAGAGGAAAGAAGATGATGAGAAGAGAAGAGGAGAGAAGATGATGAGAAGAGAAGAAGAAAGAAGATGATGAGAAGAGGAGAGAAAATGATGTGAACAGAAGAGGAAAGAAGATGATGAGATGAGAAGAGAAGAGAAGATGACGAGAAGAGAGGAGGAGAGGGAGAGGAGAGGGGAGGGAAAGAAGAAGAGAGATAGCATTTTGTGGCTGAAAATTCTTTCAGTTTTACTCTGACCATAATCCTAGGCTAGTAGGCAATCAACGGCCCATGTATATAAAATATGTATATAAAATATGAAACGTAGATAGCTTGATATTTTTGTAATACGCAGTTACATATCAGGCTGCTTCTTGTATTGGACTGGTGACAAATCTTCACAAACTGTAACACTACAAAGAAAGAAAGAAAGAAAGAAAGAAACCGAACACTTCAGATTTTACGATAGTTGCCAATGGAAAACGCGGGAACGACATCTTAAAGGTTTCCATAAATTGATCATGAAAAGAAAAGAAACGACATGAAAAGATCGATTGCATGATGGCCTATTTTATGGTTTTGGGGTGAAAAAAAAAAGAATGCTGGAAGCGCCAATGTTTGACTACGTTTCTGTTGTCTTCTTGATGAAGTCGTGTATATAAAAAAAAAAATTATTCAAAAACGGGCAAAAATCTGTCAGCTCAAATCTGAAGCTATGGTTGCCAAGATACCGCGTTGCTTGGCTACCCCGGTCACGAGATTTTACGACACACACACACACACACATATGTATACAGGATGAACTTGCATTACAAATGTAACCTGACAGTAAATAAAGCATTACAACATTGTGTACACAAGCAACAAACGTAACATATATATATATATATATATATATATATATACTAAAGCACCAGACGAGACACCTACACCATGAAGGTAATACGAAAAGCATCTGTTGCCCTGCCCGACTGCCGTCGGCCGTCATACTTTCCCACAATCCCCTGCTCCGAGTTTTGATTATACGCTGTGATGGCGTTCTCTGTCCGTGCCATCTTGTCGGTCCGTCCAGCTCTCTCTCTCTCCCTCTCTGCTTACCTCGATCTCATTTGCTTTCTATCTCTCCCGTTGTATTCTAGCTTGCCTCGCCGCAGAACGTATCCTACAAATTTGGATTGCCTTTTTTTTCTGGCTTCTGTTGTTGTTTGCCTTGTCTCTCCAGCCTCTCTCAGAACCTCCTCGTTTGATTTCTCTGCTGTCCAAGGTATTCGCAGGACTCTTCTAAGGAACCACGTTTCAGTGGCTCTGTACTTCATTAGTGACTGGCCATGCTTCCGATCCATAAAATAAACTTGGTTCGACGTAGCACTGGAGTACGAAAGGCATGGGAGGCCTATACATGCAACAAACACAACAGTACCATACAACGAAACAAACGCAACTACTATGACAGACGTGGCAGGCCTACGTCACGCAACAAACGTAACACGTAACGTGGGCTACTACTAACTGCAGGGAGAGGCCCCTGAAATAACATGTCCTCCCCTCCCGCCCGCCCCCCCCCCCCCCCCCCAAAAAAAAAAATCTGACAGACGCAAACTGTACCCTGTCTCCAGCTGGTGTAAAAACATCGATTTCTTGTCTTCCTGTCATTGCAGTTCTCATTCCCCCACTGTTTTTGTCTCTTTCTTTCAACGCTGCAAGTTATACAAGCTCTGATTTGGCGCCTGATACAAGCTGACCTGACGCCTGATACAAGCTGAGCTGACGCCTGACACGAGCTGACTTGATCCCTGATACAGGCTGACATAATACTTGACGCCTGATACAAGCTGACTTGACATTTGACGCCTGATACAAGCTGACTTGACGCTTGACGCCTAATACAAGCTGACTTGACATGTGACGCCTAATACAAGCTTTCTTGACGCCTGATACATGGTGACTTGACGCCTGATACAGGCTGATTTGATGCCTCATACAACCTGACGCCTAGACATTCCACTAACAGTTGAGATGCAAACCTCCAAAACCAACAGTTATCAGGGGCAGAGAACCAACGCTGGTTTTATCTTCGCCTCCCTCCAAAGAGTTTTTCAAGTAACATGCTGTTTTCTGCTCTGCTATCACTGACGCGCACCGAGGTATTTCACTTGGTGATGGAGCCTAAAGAGAAACCTGCTTATTGGGTCAGCTCCATCGTGTAAGAAAATGCCACCTCCCTCACTTTCATCCGACACAACGAGTTTATTTCATGTCCTTCACCGACATATGACCTGCCAAAAACATCTCGTTCTGAGTTTAAGCCACACCCTACAACAGCACCAACTACAACTACAACAACACATGACAAAAAAATCTTGCTCGCAGTAGAAGAGAGATTCAACAGCAGTAACAAGATGCCCAGAAATCTAGCTCCCAGCTACAGGGAAATCCAAAAACAAGAACAAAAACAACAAAAATCACAATAACAACAACAACAATAACAACAAAACCAACAATAATCACAATACCAACAACAACAAAAATCACAATATCAATAACAACAAAAACGGCAGAAACAACAACAACAAAAACAACAGCAATAACATCAGCATCAACAACAGCAACAAAACAACAGCAACGGGAACAAAAACAAGAACAAAAATCACAATACCAACAACAACAAAAACAACAACAACAACAACAACAGCAGCAACAACAACAAAAACAACAACAGCAGCAACAACAGCACCAACACCAAAAGCAACAGCAACAACAACAAAAAAGCAACAGCAACAACAGCAAAAGCAACAGCAACAACAACAGAATGCCAAGAAATCTAGGTCGTAGATGAAGAGTAATCACACAACATTAAGAACGTGTCTGAGTGGCGAAGTGGTTAGTGCACCGGTCTCTCATGGCGAAGGTCGGGGGTTCGAATCCGTCCGGCGGCACCCCAGTCACCCAGCTGTAGAAATGGGTACCCGACTTCTTCTGGAGTTGGGGAAGGAAACGGCAGCCAGGCGTGATACTGACTATATCACCCTCTAGTGTGCTGACAGGTCAAGGAAATTATGGGCACTAACACCATATCCCTATGTGGCTCTAAGGCATGACAGGGTTACTTTTACTTTTTACTTTACTATTAAGAACGTGACAAGAAATCCAGGTCGTAGAAAAAGAGTAATCACACACATTAAGAACTTGACAAGAAATCCAGGTCGTAGATGAAGAGTAATCACACAACATTAAGAACTTGACAAGAAATCCAGGTCGTAGATGAAGAGTAATCACACAACATTAAGAACTTGACAAGAAATCCAGGTCGTAGAAGAAGAGTAATCACACAACATTAAGAACTTGACAAGAAATCCAGGTCGTAGATGAAGAGTAATCACACAACATTAAGAACTTGACAAGAAATCCAGTCGTAGAAGAAGAGTATCACACAACATTAAGAACAACAAAAACAGCAGAAACAACACAAACAACAGCAATAACATCAGCATCAACAACAGCAACAACAACAGCAACGGGAACAAAAACAAGAACAAAAATCACAATACCAATAACAACAAAAACAACAACAGCAGCAACAACAACAAAAACAACAACAGCACCAACACCAAAAGCAACAGCAACAACAACAAAAAAGCAACAGCAACAACAGCAAAAGCAACAGCAACAACAACAGAATGCCAATAAATCTAGGTCGTAGATGAAGAGTAATCACACAACATTAAGAACGTGTCTGAGTGGCGAAGTGGTTAGTGCACTGGTCTCTCATGGCGAAGGTCGGGGGTTCGAATCCGTCCGGAGGTACCCCAGTCACCCAGCTGTAGAAATGGGTACCCGACTTCTTCTGGAGTTGGGGAAGGAAACGGCAGCCAGGCGTGATACTGACTATATCACCCTCTAGTGTGCTGACAGGTCAAGGAAATTATGGGCACTAACACCATATCCCTATGTGGCTCTAAGGCATGACAGGGTTACTTTTACTTTTTACTTTACTATTAAGAACGTGACAAGAAATCCAGGTCGTAGAAAAAGAGTAATCACACAACATTAAGAACTTGACAAGAAATCCAGGTCGTAGATGAAGAGTAATCACACAACATTAAGAACTTGACAAGAAATCCAGGTCGTAGATGAAGAGTAATCACACAACATTAAGAACTTGACAAGAAATCCAGGTCGTAGAAGAAGAGTAATCACACAACATTAAGAACTTGACAAGAAATCCAGGTCGTAGATGAAGAGTAATCACACAACATTAAGAACTTGACAAGAAATCCAGGTCGTAGAAGAAGAGTATCACACAACATTAAGAACTTGACAGAAATCCAGGTCGTAGATGAAGAGTAATCACACAACATTAAGAACTTGACAAGAAATCCAGGTCGTAGAAGAAGAGTAATCACACAACATTAAGAACTTGACAAGAAATCCAGGTCGTAGATGAAGAGTAATCACACAACATTAAGAACTTGACAAGAAATCCAGATGTCAAATTATGAGGAGACCCAACTGCGTAAAAAAAAAAATGCACACAACTCTAACAGACATCCCACAAACACAACACTTTGCCCTATACCTGAATACATTTTCCAAAAAAAAAAAATGTTAACACAGACTGTTTAGAAACAGAGAAAAACATTCAAAACAGTTGAATGAATGCAGGTACTTTATTTCAACTTGGCTGGGTCTGCCCTTGAAGGGGTCGCCATACGATTTGCTTACCAGTTTAGCACATGCTTCTAGTATTCTGTTAGGACTGAGTTTCAGAGTTACAGAACTTGGTTCTGCTTATGTCTGTCATCATCATCAGGTGCCGTGCCGACTGGCGTTGGCTATTATGCTTCTCCAGAGTACACGATCCTTCATCCAGGCCATCAGCTCAATTGGTGATCTCCTCTCACACCATCCCGTCAGACTGTCCAGTATCATTTCTCTTCGTCTTCCTCTTGATCTTCTTCCTTCTATTTTTCCTGTTATTATAATATTTTCAATGCCCCCTCTTCTCATTGCATGTCCTATGAAATTACATTGTCTCTCTCTTATTTTTTTGACAAGATTTTTTTTGTCTCTCCAGCTCTTCTCACACATTCTTCATTAGTTATTTTTGCTGTCCAGGGAATTCACAACATTCTTCTAATAAACCACATTTCTGCTGCTTCCAGTGATTTCTGTGCAGACTTGCCTATTGTCCATGATTCACTTCCATATAACAAGATAGCTTCAATATAGCATTTTAGGACTCGTTTTTCTAACATTCATTGATAAGGATGTGTTGCATAATATGTTTCTCATTCTCTGAAATGCAGTCTTTGCTTGGCCTATTCTGTTCCTAATTTCTGTTCTGCATTTCCCATCTGAAGTTATTACTGCTCCAAGGTATTTGAATTTCTGCACCTGCTTTAGAATAGTTCCGTTTAATTTTATACTGCATATACAGTTATTATGTGGGTCTATTACTGAGAGCGAGACTATCTAGGGTCTTATTTTGTCGTGTTTTCTGTCTCCCTGTAACTGCGAGCTGGTGTTCTTTGCAGCCGATGCTGTGAACGTGTTGAGGGCCAGCATCGTGTCGGACTGGGAGCGGGTTATGGCGGCTATTTTTCAGCCCCTGAGTGGAGCTAAAAAAGCAGGGGAGTGTGCGATACTTCTTTAGCAGGCTCTACCACCATGGGGGACTATGGCGACCCCTGCTCCGTTATCCAGGCTAGACCTGTTACTGGGGGTTTGGGGGGGGGGTAACCAATGGAGAGGTGAGACAGGGTCTTGGTCAGATATGTTTCGCCAACTCTAACGTCAGCATGTCAGCTATGTTTCGCCAACCCTAACGCCAGCACGTCAGCTATGTTTCGCCAGCCCTAACGCCAGCATGTCAGCTATGTTTCGCCAACCCTAAAGCCAGCACGTCAGCTATGTTTCGCCAGCCCTAAAGCCAGCATGTCAGCTATGTTTCGCCAACCCTAACGCCAGCATGTCAGCTATGTTTCGCCAGCCCTAAAGCCAGCACGTCAGCTATGTTTCGCCAACCCTAACGCCAGCACGTCAGCTATGTTTCGCCAACCCTAACGCCAGCATTTCAGCTATGTTTCGCCAACCCTAACGCCAACATGTCAACTATGTTTCGCCAGCCCTAACGCCAGCATTTCAGCTATGTTTCGCCAACCCTAACGCCAGCATGTCAGCTATGTTTCGCCAACCCTAACGCCAGCATGTCAGCTATGTTTCGCCAACCCTAACGCCACCATGTCAGCTATGTTTCGCCAACCCTAACGCCACCATGTTAGCTATGTTTCGCCAACCCTAACGCCACCATGTTAGCTATGTTTCGCCAACCCTAACGCCACCATGTCAGCTATGTTTTGCCAACCCTAACGCCACCATGTTAGCTATGTTTCGCCAACCCTAACACCAGCATGTTAGCTATAGGTCTCCGACTGCCAAAACGTGACAATGTCTTCGCCACATATCTATGGTCTAGAAACCTCTGTGTAAAAATCTCCGTAACTGTGCCAAGACAGGAAAAAGAAAAAAATTATCGCTATAAGACTACGTGAAATACGAATATTTAACGAGGCGTGTCGAGTAACCACACGTTCTCAAACACCAGAAGAAATACAAAAATCATTTACTGGAAATAATATAAACATGATGTCAATATAAGCCTGATGTCTAGACGATATCGGAAAAAAAACCAAAGTATAATGTACCATTTTCTCAGCAGTTACTATGTGGGTAAGAATGAAAGAAAATTAGAAATGGCATGAACATAAAGGACATGACTGAAAGCAGGATAGAACGTGTGTTGGAGTTTATGCAGTTCAACTGTTGGTTAGGCGGCGTGCCATAAAGCGCTGGTGATCATATCTTAAGCTCCTAGTGCGGTCGCCCGTATCTTTAATTTACATGAGTGAATGAAATCGAAGTTTTATATATATATATATATATATATATATATATATATATATATATATATATATATATATATATATATATATATATAAATGTGAATCACACAAAAATTGTATTCAGTAAAGAACAAATAACACTCTTATTTTCCAATATAGCCCCCCCCCCCCCTGCTCTGCAATACATATGAATCTCCGCCTGAACTAGTAATAAAAAAAAACAGAACATTATCCTGGCTTCTCTGTCACGGATGCACCGTGCGCCTTTCACTGCTTGTCCAGGTCGGTCTGCGTCGTGTAAGCTTGTTATCTCTCTCTCTTTCTTTCTCTCTCTCTCTCTCTCTCTCTCTTTTGAACTTTGTAACCCAGTTGTAGACTTTGAGCCTTGCCATCACCGTACACCGCAGATATTTCACGTGTAGTCAGAGGAGCTCATACCTTCTGCGGACAAGAATCAGATGACAGACCGCATTTCTTACTCAGCGTTATGTCTGCAAACGCAAGGCGCATGTCCTGGCATGCTCTATTTCCGGTTTGCTGGTTAACGACAGATGGCGCTATTTGTTTACTGACCTTGGTGATAATAGTTGGTACTACTAAGGGAGTCTATCTTACACTAATTTTTCCGAAATGTTATCCGCATTTTCAGAATTTTCATTTCATTCACCTTCGGGTTGCTTCCTCTCCCGATGCCATTCAGACAGATCTCTCACCATTTATCCAGTACTGTTTACTTTGATGTTTTCTTTGAAGCTCCCCAGAGACTGTTATGTTCTCTAACTTCTCATTTCTTGTAACACACAAACTGGCTGACTATAAAAGACGGGGTTTTTTTTAATAAGACGCGAGGAAAGAAGCTTTTAAAGCCAAAAGCACAAAAGAATACCCGTTATAAAGAGAGAAAAAACATGAACATAAAGAAGCGCCGTGGCTGTATGTACAACATTAATATCGTTGTATGAAAACAATAGCGCAGGCATAAAATACAGCGTTCCATTGCAGGAACAGGAGACGATGTGTCACGAGACAGAGGTGGAAGACATAGAACACAAAATCTGAACTAGCCTGCTACCGCGGTGTACATGAGAGGTGTCTTGAAAGGGCGGGGGGGGGGGGGTTACCACCATGTAAATGCCAGCAATCCGCGTAAAGAACTACAGCGATGTACATGACAGCACTCTACGTGGAGAACTCTCTCTCTCTCTCTCTCTCTCTCTCTCTCTCTCTCTGTGAACCTTAAGTGCCCAGGGCACATGGGGCTTCCGCAAGGGTTTTCCACAAATGCCTGTCCTTCGCCTTTTTTTTTCTGCTCTTGCCCAGGTGAGCTACGTGGAGAACTACCGCAATGAAAATGACAGTACTCCATGTAGGGAACTTCTGTAATGTATATGAATGTACTCCATGTAGGGAACTATATGACAGTACTCTACATGGACAACTACTGTAATGTATATGAATGTACTCCATGTAGGGAACTAATGTAATGTATATGACAGTACTCTACATGGATAACTACTGTAATGTACATGACGGCACCCAGCAAGGGAAAATACTACAGTGTGCAAAAGTACTGTGCGTGGGAAACTACTGAAATGTACTTGAAAGTGCTCCGCATGGACAACTATCGCATTGTACAAGCACTTGAACTACCAGGGTCTCCGAGAGAAATTCTGTAAACCGCTGGACTCCATCCCCCATGGATTCCCCCCCCCCCCAATAAAAAAAGCTTATTTGTTTTCATCTGTTACGGACACACCCCCACCCCCCACCCCAACATTTCTCGAAACTCTCCGGGCCCACTCTTAAAACATGTGAAAACCTTCCGATCTCTGGAAATATGCACCGTGTGCCTTTCACTGCTTGTCCAGGTCGGTCTGCGTCGTGTAAGCTTGTTATCTCTCTCTCTCTCTCTCTCTCTCTCTCTCACTTTGTAACCCAGTTGTAGACTTTGAGCCTTGCCATCACCGTACACCGCAGATATTTCACGTGTAGTCAGAGGAGCTCATACCTTCTGCGGACAAGAATCAGATGACGGACCGCATTTCTTACTCAGCGTTATGTCTGCAAACGCAAGGCGCATGTCCTGGCATGCTCTATTTCCGGTTTGCTGGTTAACGACAGATGGCGCTATTTGTTTACTGACCTTGGTGATAACAGTTGGTACTACTAAGGGAGTCTATCTTACACTAATTTTTCCGAAATGTTATCCGCATTTTCAGAATTTTCATTTCATTCACCTTCGTGTTGCTTCCTTTCCCGATGCCATTCAGACAGATCTCTCACCATTTATCCAGTGCTGTTTACTTTGATGTTTTCCTTGAAGCTCCCCAGAGACTGTTATGTTCTCTAACTTCTCATTTCTTGTAACACACAAACTGGCTGACTATAAAAGACGGGGGGTTTTTTTTTTTAATAAGACGCGAGGAAAGAAGCTTTTAAAGCCAAAAGCACAAAAGAATACCCATTATAAAGAGAGAAAAAAAAACACGAACATAAAGAAGCGCCGTGGCTGTATGTACAACATTAATATCGTTGTATGAAAACAATAGCGCAGGCATAAAATACAGCGTTCCATTGCAGGAACAGGAGACGATGTGTCACGAGACAGAGGTGGAAGACACAGAACACAAAATCTGAACTAGCCTGCTACCGCGGTGTACATGAGAGGTGTCCTGAAAGGGCGGGGGGGGGGGGGGTTACCACCATGTAAATGCCAGCAATCCGCGTAAAGAACTACAGCGATGTACATGACAGCACTCTACGTGGAGAACTCTCTCTCTCTCTCTCTGAACCTTAAGTGCCCAGGGCACATGGGGCTTCCGCAAGGGTTTTCCACAAATGCCTGTCCTTCGCCTTTTTTTTCTGCTCTTGCCCAGGTGAGCTACGTGGAGAACTACCGCAATGAAAATGACAGTACTCCATGTAGGGAACTTCTGTAATGTATATGAATGTACTCCATGTAGGGAACTATATGACAGTACTCTACATGGACAACTATTGTAATGTATATGAATGTACTCCATGTAGGGAACTAATGTAATGTATATAACAGTACTCTACATGGACAACTACTGTAATGTATATGAATGTACTCCATGTAGGGAACTAATGTAATGTATATAACAGTACTCTACATGGACAACTACTGTAATGTACATGACACATGACAGCACCCCGCAAGGGAAAATACTACAGTGTGCAAAAGTACTGTGCGTGGGAAACTACTGAAATGTGCTTGAAAGTGCTCCGCATGGACAACTATCGCATTGTACAAGCACTTGAACTACCAGGGTCTCCGAGAGAAATTCTGTAAACCGCTGGACTCCATCCCCCATGGATTCCCCCCCCCCCCAATAAAAAAGCTTATTTGTTTTCATCCGTTACGGACACCCCACCCCCACCCCAACCTTTCTCGAAACTCTCCGGGCCCACTCTTAAAACATGTGAAAACCTTCCGATCTCTGGAAATATGCACCGACTGGTACGGTGCCACTGCTGTACCGACTGGCGTGACAGTTCCATTGCTGTACCGTCTGTATGTGATATGGAAGGAAGGGGGGGGAGTGTTTGTAATGCGAGTACTTGACGGGCTCTTGTCTGTTTTCTCCGCGATGTCTAATTTAGAGAGACCATCACGATGACTAGTTACAGGGACTGTACCAACTCAGCACGACAACTCCCTCGGTGAAATGTTCAATCGAACGAAAATTAAATAAAACATACTTGGAACAGTTCACCAATCAGATCAATGCGCCTCTGTAAGTTCCGTGTCCCATGCCCGCCCGTACCTTCCTCGACGAAGATCAGCCACATTCAAGTTCAAATACGACGCTCAAGGGCAAGTGACTTCTCAGACAGGATGAGAGGAAGAAACAGAACACAGGCCAGTGACAGTCTGGTGTAGGCAATGTTAGTGACTAAAGTAAACTATGATGTATAGAACACAGGCCAGTGACAGTCTGGTGTAGGCAACGTCAGTGACTAAAGTAAACTATGATGTATAGAACACAGGCCACTAACAGTCTGGTGTAGGCAATGTTAGTGAATAAAGTAAACTATGATGTATAGAACACAGGCCAGTGACAGTCTGGTGTAGGCAATGTTAGTGAATAAAGTAAACTATGATGTATAGAACACAGGCCAGTGACAGTCTGGTGTAGGCAACGTTAGTGACTAAAGTAAACTATGATGTATAGAACACAGGCCAGTGACAGTCTGGTGTAGGCAATGTTAGTGACTAAAGTAAATTATGATGTATAGAACACAGGCCAGTGACAGTCTGGTGTAGGCAATGTTAGTGAATAAAGTAAACTATGATGTATAGAACACAGGCCACTGGCAGTCTGGTGTAGGCAATGTTAGTGACTAAAGTAAACTATGATGTATAGAACACAGGCCAGTGACAGTCTGGTGTAGGCAATGTTAGTGACTAAAGTAAACTATGATGTATAGAACACAGGCCAGTGACAGTCTGGTGTAGACAATGTTAGTGACTAAAGTAAACTATGATGTATAGAACATAGGCCACTGACAGTCTGGTGTAGACAACGTTAGTGACTAAACTATGATGTATAGAACACAGGCCAGTGACAGTCTGGTGTAGGCAATGTTAGTGACTAAAGTAAACTATGATGTATAGAACACAGGCCAGTGACAGTCTGGTGTAGACAATGTTAGTGACTAAAGTAAACTATGATGTATAGAACACAGGCCAGTGACAGTCTGGTGTAGACAATGTTAGTGACTAAAGTAAACTATGATGTATAGAACACAGGCCAGTGACAGTCTGGTGTAGACAACGTTAGTGACTAAACTATGATGTATAGAACACAGGCCAGTGACAGTCTGGTGTAGGCAATGTTAGTGACTAAACTATGATGTATAGAACAAAAACTAGTGACAGACTGGTGTAGACACTCTAAAGACAATGTTACTGACTAAAGTAAACTATGATGAAACTTGTGCTGAATTCTTTTTACAAATGGTTCTGGCAAAGAAAGACCTCCTTAAGAAAATTCACAACACAGAAAAAAAGCATGATTCTTCTTCTTCTTAATGTTAAGGTAGAGGAGAGAACAGTTTTTTTTATCTCACCAATATTTTTCATATGTTCACTGTATGTTATATGAGGGTTGTTCGCAAAGTTCCGGGACCGATTTTTTTTTCCTGGGAAACTATAATAAATTATCTCTTGGTTATCTCACAAAGTGACTTCCAGAGGAGCCTCTATAAATGGCAGGACCGCTGGAATAAGTGTATATAATCACACGGTGACCACTTTGAAAGAAGACTAGACCAAGAAGTCGGTAAGTCTACACATTTAGTTAAAAAAGAAATAACAAAATTTCAGTCCCAGAACTCTGCGAACAGCCCTCGTTTGTTCTGACAGCAGCAAAACTATTTTTATATGTTTGTATAAAAAGAACATTGCCAAGAACATTTTTTTCAACAAATCTCCCCCACCCCCTTTCGCTTACCAATATTTATTAATTGTCCCGATCTGGGGTGTCTGGGAAATCGAGTTTTGTCCCGATGTGGGAAATCTGATCAGACTAATAATATGAGAGAATCTATAAACTGGAAAGTGGATTAAAGGAAATGAAATACGTCGACTCTTGATAGTTCCAGCCAGTGATTCACCAGTTTCCAATCTTTGTCCCTTCTGCCAAGTAATGACATTTGCAAACCTGTGTTTCTTCCTCAATCCAAGTAATCAAATATATAGAGCTGTGTTTCTTCCTCAATCCAAGTTATCAAATATGTAGAGCTGTGTTTCTTCCTCAATCCAAGTTATCAAATATGTAGAGCTGTGTTTCTTCCTCAATCCAAGTTATCAAATATGTAGAGCTGTGTTTCTTCCTCAATCCAAGTTATCAAATATGTAGAGCTGTGTTTCTTCCTCAATCCAAGTTATCAAATATGTAGAGCTGTGTTTCTTCCTCAATCCAAGTTATCAAATATGTAGAGCTGTGTTTCTTCCTCAATCCAAGTTATCAAATATGTAGACCTGTGTTTCTTCCTCAATCCAAGTTATCAAATATGTAGACCTGTGTTTCTTCCTCAATCCAAGCAATCAAATATGTAGAGCTGTGTTTCTTCTCCAACCTTTTTTTTTAATCTTTGTACAGTATTTTTAATGATTTGATATGAAACGAGGGGGGGGGGGGAAGAGAAATGGCCCGGTTAGTATAGAATACTGAAGATGATAAAGGAAGCAGAGAAACAGGCACGGATAAAAAGAAAAGAAGATGAACATGACTTAAAGGAAATTTTTTAATTTGTTTTTGGTTTGGGGGGGAGGGGTCCCGGGGAGGAGGAGAATGCTGGAAGTAAGCCAACGAATGAACGATGCCAAGAGCAGACTAACTGAACACAATGGGCCCAGATTTAAGCTACAGGGGTCCATTGTTTTCAAGGCACTAGCCCTGTTATAAGATACACATACCACAGTCTCAAGCTGTTCTGTTGTAAGTGTTAGACTTTCTCGCACAAACCATTTTCAGTACCTGTTGAACCTTCTCACATTCATCATTTTCTGTACCTGTTGGACATTCTTACAGACGCTTAAGGTTCCAATAAATATTAGACACCATTTTCTTTAAGTGTTGGACTTTTCCACAGATACTATTTTCTATCTCTTACACGCGCAGTTTTCTGTAAGAGTTGGAATCTCTCTCTCTCACTCTCTCTCTCTCCCTCCTCCTCCTCCTTCTTCTTCAAGTGCTGGACTTTTCCACAGATACTATTTTCTATCTCTTACACGCGCAGTTTTCTGTAAGAGTTGGAATCTCTCTCTCTCTCTCTCTCTCTCTCTCTCTCTCCCTCTCTCCTCCTCCTCCTCCTCCTCCTTCTACTTCTTCTTCTTCTTCAAGTGCTGGACTTTTCCACGGATACTATTTTCTATCTCTTACACGCGCAGTTTTCTGTAAGAGTTGGAATATCTCTCTCTCTCTCTCTCCTTCTTCTTCTTTTCTTAAAGCGCTGGACTTGTGATAGCAACGCACAGTAACCCTCACATATACGACATTTCAACAAATAAACAAACAATATTACGGACCCCCATAAGAACAGCACGTATAAACAAAGTAAAAACTGACAAAACTAAACGCTGCTGGCTGTTGCTAACACTCCAATGCCACATTACGCGTATAATATTTTTGTGTAAAAGGTCGTTGTGCCAAGAAGGACACACGAAGACAAAGAAGGTCTCCATTCCATAGCTTCGTCTTCTGTCTCCCTGTAACTGCGAGCTGGTGTCCTTTAGGGCATTTGCTGTGAAGATGTCGAAGCACAGCATCGTATCGACGTGGGTGTGAGTTATGGCAGTTTTTTGGGGTTTTTTTTCAGGTCCTGAGTGCAGTTAAACAGCGCGGGAGGGGAGAGGGGGTGAAAGGTGAAATATATTAGCAGACTCCACCACTAAGGAGACTGGCGATCCTTGCCCCGTTAGCTAGGGTAGGCCTGTTACTGGGGGTGGGGGGGGTACCAACGGAGCAGCAGGACAGGGTCTTGGTCAGCTATGGTTTGTCGACCCTAATGCCAGCATGGCAGCTGTGGGTGGCTGAGTGCCAAACGGGACCCCATCTTCGCCTTTCCTTTCCCTTTCCTTATCTCCCCCCCCCAATTTTATCTTCAGAGGAGATGAAGGATGAATGAAGGGTGGAGAGAGAGGGAAAGAGAGAGGGGGAAAGAGGAAAGAGTGTGAAAGAGAAATAGGTAAGGGAGAAAGAGAGAGAGAAAGAGGAAAGAGAGAGAAAGAGAGAGAGGGAAAGAGGAAATAGAGAGAAAGAAATAGAGAGAGAGGGAAAGAGGAAAGAGAGAGAAAGAGAGACAGAGAAAGAAAGTCAGAGAAAGAAAGAGAGAGAAAGAGGAAAGAGAGAGAAAGAGAGAGAAAGAGAAAGAGGAAAGAGAGGGGGAAGAGGAAAGAGAGAGAAAGAGGAAAGAGAGAGAGGGGGAAGAGGAAAGAGAGAGAAAGAGAGAGAAAGAGAGAGAAAGAAGAAAGAGAGAGAAAGAAAGAGAGAGAAAGAAAGAGAGAGAGAGAGGGTGGTGGCAGATTATTATAAACTACAAATGTCTTAGAAACATTTCGTTGCCAACATAAAAAACTCCCGACCTCAGACACAAAAATAACACACCGTCACTCAATCGAAGCAAAGCTACCAGATCAGAAAGAAAAAAAAACCCCCACCAGAAGGGTAGATTTATACAACTACCCCCTGCAGACTGCAGTAACTGCCCAGGTACAACAGACACGGCTGATAAGACAAGCCCGGCTCAACTATTTCACAAATGGATTTTTGCGGTTGAAGTCCTTTCTGGTACAAAAATCGATCCGGTCGAGTGAGATCTTTTCTCGGTAAGATAATATTCAAAATCCTGGGGGCATGAGAGCTCTGTTGTGTTTATCCTCGTGATATTAAATGTCCTCTATGCGTATCTGTTTCACTATTTGTTAATGTCTTGTGTTTCATTCTTCTGCCGAGGCTTTGTTGTTTTGCTGCTGTTTTCTGTTATCATGGACACACAGAAAAGAGCAAATATATCCATACTACAAGAACTTAATATTGAAGAAGGCTGGCTAGTAAAGAGGATTATGATAACTTAAAGAAGACCTTATTGGAAGGGTACATAACGGGAAAAAGAGAGGAAGACCAAAGCGAAGACGGTTGCAAGACATCGTTGATAATCTGCAGATGGATGCATCAGCAGCAGGGCATCTTGCTTACAACCGAGAGGCATACAGGAGAGCTGTTAGGGAGGCAAAGTTCTGCAAGGGACATGCAAATGACTGACTGACTGACTGACTGGCTTCCGTTATATGTTGTAGACATCTATTGTGATATTTTATTTTTATTCTAACGTGAAACCGTATGCGCTCGCTGTGTTTGTTTACTGTGTTACTATTTGTTGTTACTGAGTAGAATGTTGGGGCGGTAGTTGAAGCCGTGTTTGCTGAGTGTTTCTGGTTTAGCTACTCACTGTCTCCAGCCGTCCTTCACTTCCAGGCTCTTTCAGTCCTAAAGTTGGCAACACACTGATACAGAGGTCAAGCCAGTCATGAGTATCACCTGACATTGATGAACTGGATGAACATGAAGATGGCGAAGACGATATTCTGACCGCCGGCAGGTTTGACCTGCCACATGGCGAGTCCATTCATACTTCCACAACTTCAGTAACAGATATAAACATCCATCTTATCGACAGAGGCATCGCAAAAACCATTCTCTCATGTACACATCCAAACTCAGACTGACTGCCCACAATTCTCTATCACGGGTTTCTCAGCCCACGTGACGTTCTAGAAGTATCTCGACACACCACGGAAAAGTTCAAAAGGAGACTCATAACAATTGCCCTTTCTGTAAAAACAAGTTATCCCTCATATACTGCTATAAATGTCTGCCCACATAAATTATTATTTTCCTAATGTCTGCCCTCATATTTTATTATTTTCATAATGTCTGCCCTCATATTTTATTATTTTCATAATGTCTGCCCCCATATTTTATTATTTTCCTAATGTCTGCCCTCATATTTTATTATTTTCCTAATGTCTGCCCTATACAATATTCTTCTCAATGTGTATGTCTCTAAAAGTTATTCTTCTGCTGATCTCAGCATTTCATCCCTTGCCTCTTCCCACAGAAAGCTGGCTACGATGAGTCCTCAGTCTGTTCTGTCTCTTGCCTTCATAGCGCACTCGGCCAAGCTGGTCCGTGTCCCATCTCTTGATGTTGTCCACCCATCTCTTGATGTTGTCCATCCATCTCTTGATGTTGTCCACCCATCTGTGTCGTTGTCGTCCTCTTGTTCTCTCCCCTTCGATCCTGCCCTCAAGTAGTGTCTTCCTTATAGTATTAGACCTATTGACGCGCACAAAGTATCTCAGTTGTCATGCTCTTATGATTTTCAATATTTCTCATTTCACTTCAAGTTGTTTGTTTGTTTGTTTTTTCGTCCACTTGTTGCGCTGATGTATGCCTCTATATTTAATTCTTTTGCTGTTGTCTGCCCTTACATTTTATTATTTTGTCGACGTCTGTCCTTGTATTTTTTTTTCTTTCGCACATACTCTACCTTTATGTTCTAGGCACTGTATGCGTGTAATCACGGGGACATATAATGGCAAGGCTGAGATCCAGAAGTTAGGGCAGGTTGTACTATGAACAGACACGATCTGACTGCGTGTAAAACTGGCAATCTATCCACATCAATAAAATATCACGGCGTTATAACGAGAGTCTGTCAGGATTTTAACCAACGCAGAAGGGTGCGACCAAAGTTTCTTGGGCGTCCAAATCGATCTCATTTCCTCATTTACCCCATTCTCGCCACTGTTTCGCTGGCTACGAATCGTTCATTATAACTGGAATATAAAGCAACTTCACAGAAAACAGTCTTACTGGTCAAAGTTTGAGAATATGGCAATCTCTGGGAAACGAAGCTGAAGGAGACCGAAAGAACAATATCCGAGCGGCACTGGAATCTAAGGCAACTGATCTGATTAGAGACGCTAAAGAGACGCAAGATGGCCTGCCCATCACAACGTCACCGTAACAATGAATGACTTGTGGGTCCTTCACTTCATACCTTACAGAACATACGTTAAATAACTCATTTATGAATTCTAAATACAGGCTGATCTTTCCCATCCCAACATATGCCCGTGAGACCTGGACACTTAACAAAATAGCTGAGAAAAACATAAATGCCTTTGAATGTAAATGCTACAGAAGAGTTCTTCAAATATCATGGACACAAAAAAGAACAAATATATCCATACTAAAAAGTAAAGATAGTCCCATAGCATTTCAAATGCCGTAGGGGGTGAAGCGTTAGAGACCTCATTATGCTGGGTCATCAGCGTGTGAGGTAGGGTGACCAGTTCCTTTCCTCGCTGCCTTTACTTCCCAGATTTTCTCTGGTACCCATTTTACGAGGCTGGGTCGACCTCAGGGCCGTATTGGTCGGAAAAAATCCCCACTCAGCTGGGGATTCGAACCCTCGACCATTTGGTTGCTAGACGAGTGCTCTAACCACTACGCTAGCCGGCCCATACTACAGGAATTTAATATTGAAGAAGTTTGACTAGTAAAGAAGATTAAACAGAGAAAACTTAAATATTTTGGACACTTTAAACATCATGATAATTTACAGAAGACCGTATTGGAAGGGTATATAATGGGAAAAAGAAAGAGAAGAAGATCAAGGCGAAGATGGCTGCAAGACATCGCTGCCGCTCTGCAAATGGACGCATCAGCAGCAGGGCATCTTGCTTACAACCGAGAGGCCTACAGGAGAGAGCTGTTAGGGAGGCAAAGTTCCACAAGGGACATGCAAATGATTGACTGACTGATTATCTTCTCTTTCCATACAAAGAATCTCTCTCTCTCTCTCTCTCTCTCTCTGAACCTTAAGTGCCCAGGACACATGGGGCTTGCGCAAAGGGTTTTCCACAAATGCCTGTCCTTTGCCTTTTTTTCTGCTCTTGCCCAGGTGAGCCCTCTATTGCTCAACATCCTCTCTGTTGTTCTTCTCCATGTCTCGTTTGGTCTACCCTTACTTCTGTTCCCCTGTGGTGTCCATCTTAGTGCTATTTTTGGTAGTGAGTTATCAGTCATTCGGAGCACATGTCCCAGCCATCGCCAGCGTCTTTCCTCAATAACTGCTATCAGTGACTTCATCCGCATCTCTGCCAACAAGATGTTATTTCTTATGGTGTTTGGCCAAAATATTTTTCTAATTCTTCGTAAACATTTAGTCTGGAAAGAATTTAACTTGTTTTCTATGGTTTTGGTGATTTTCCAGCATTCACTTCCATAGAGTAGTACACTTAGAACATTACTCTTAAATACCCTGATTTTCGTATTCATGCTTAGTTTTTTTTTATTTCCATATAGTCTGCAGCACTGCAAAAGCCTGGTTTGCTCTAGTAAGTCTGCTGTTGATGTCTTCTGTGCTGTCTCCATTTTCTACTACTACTATTTTCTGCCAAGGTATACAAATTCATTGACTTCCTCCACTAACTTGCTATCTACTCTGAGTACATTTCTATTGTTCACATTTTGCTTCATTAACTTTGTCTTTCCTACGTTGATACAAAGAATATACATCATTTTATTAACTTTTCTTTCTAAGCAAAATAATATACCGTAATTTATCAATTTTTCTTTCTAATCAAACGAAAAATGCAATAATTTATTAACTTCATTTTTTTTTCTCTAAACAAATCAGCTCAGATCAACAGGCGTATGTGGTTATCTCCCTCCATCTCGCTCGATCCTCCGTGTCTCGAATCAAGTCAACTGCTGTCTTCCTACCAAACCATACAGTCAGGCTATCCAGGTTTCTGTCTTCCTACCAAACCATACAGTCAGGCTATCCAGGTTTCTGTCTTCCTACCAAACCATACAGTCAGGCTATCCAGGTTTCTGTCTTCCTACCAAACCATACAGTCAGGCTATCCAGGTTTCTGTCTTCCTACAAAAACATACAGTCAGGCTATCCAGGTTTCTGTCTTCCCTCGCCGTCTTTTTTCTTTTACTTTTCCAGTCATGGCCAATTTTTCGAGACTTCACGTCTGCAGATGTGTCTTTGACTGTCTTATTTTTTATGTACTGCACAAGTATGGAGACATTCCTTTGCCTGCTGCAATACCTATTCACGTGTCTTTCTGACTGTCCATAGTTTGGTATCCGAAGCATTCTTCTTAATTAAGAACCACATTTCAGTAGCATTTAATCTTCGTTCTAACTGATTATAACAAATCAAAATAATGTAATTTAGTCAGGTCTTTTAAATAAATACAAAAGTATTTCAGCATTAAATGGCAGGACAAGATCACGAACGAGGAGGTCTGGGAAAGGGCAGGACAAGAACCTATGAACCTACAAATCATGTCTAGGAAATAGAGGTGGATTGGCCACACGGTGAGAAAATCTGATAGCAAGACAGGCACTGACATGGAATCCTCAAGGAAACTGAAAACAAGGAAGACCTAAACTTACTTGGAGAAGAGAAATTATGACAGTGCTCAGAGACAAGGGATACACATGGAAGGAAGCAGAGAATAATTCCAAGAACAGTGATGACTGGAGAGCCTATGCTCTGAAGGGAGTGAAGGGCATTGATGATGATGATGATGATGATGTTCTGCACTTCAGAACTCCTTCTCTCCCCCCCCCCCCCCGCGCGCTAAACAATACGGATTATTTTCCGTCCCTCGTTTCAATATTAGTTTCAGTATTCTCATCTTGGAATTTCCTTTCATTTCTGAAACAGGACTGTGTCAACGCCCCTTGCCCCCCGCATTATCTGGCTGGCTGCGGTAACTAGAGTAAACAAACTCCAAGGTCGTGATTTATCCATTATGCCAGATTGGCCATTACCAAGGGAGCTCAATCAGTGGAGTCAAACAGAGCGGAGATTATGGGGGTAATTATTTTACACTGAACCGCATGTTTTCCTGTCTCGTAAATAACATGGGGAAATTGTTCCTGCATTTAAACGCATTTTTTCCCGGTATTTAAAAAAAAGCATCTATTCATTATACCTGCTGAGACCTGTTTAGATCAAGACATGTTTCTGACTGTAACTATTAAAAATAACTTTAACCACAAATGGTTAACGTATCTCCGGGTCGAAGTTTTCATGATCACTGATTTTATTTTCATCATGACGTAAATCAGTGTAAAATACTAGGCTTTTTCTCCATGATGACGTAAATTGGCGCAAGATACTGGGGTTTTTTTTCACGATTACATTAGTTTGTGTAAAACAGTTGGGTTTTGTTTTTGTGTGTGATGGTGTAAATTAATGTAAAATACTGGGGTTTTTTCCTGATGACGTAAAATATTTGGGCTTTCACGATGACGTAAATTAGTGTAAAATATTGGGTTTCTTCATGACGTAAGTTAGTGTAAAATACTTGTTCTTTTCAAGATGACGTAAATTAGCCATTAAAATATTTATTTTTTCACCATGTCGTAAGTTAGTGTAAAATACTTGAGGTTCCCCCCCCCCGATACTTGAGGTTTTTTTCCCTACGATGACGTAAGTTAGTGTAAAATACTTGAGGTTTTTCCCCCCACCATAACGTAAGTTAGTGTAAAACCCTGGGTTTTTTTTTCCTTGTGGCTAAATTAATATAAAATACTCTTTTTTACACGATGATGTAAATTAGTGTTAAATACAGAGGTTTTTCACGATGATGACGTAAATTGGCTAAATTATTGTGGTTTTTTCCCACGATGATGACATAAATTAAATGCAGAATACTCATTTTGTTTTCATGATAATATAAATTAATATAAAATACTGAGTTTGACAAAATTATGACAAACAAAAAAAATAGAATCATGAAAAATAAAAGCCAAGCAGCTGGAGGGAATCTGACCTGAGATCTATTTGCCCTATCTGTAGTTAACACTTCATTTTTAAGCACTGTAATAATATCAATAGTGAAGACAATACTGAAGCCATCACATTGGACAGGACAGCACCTTCCTCACTTCCTTGCGTGAACCTACTAAGAAGACATCACAACAAGCTCCACCACCCTAAGGAAGATTATCTTTCCTATCACACTGGGCTGACTGAAGTCCCTTTCCAACAATTTTATCAGTAGAATCAAATGGAAAGAAGTTGAAAGGCATCCAAATGCAACAAGATGAAGAGAGAGATTTAAGAGAAAATATTTATACAGGCTGACTAAGTGGCACAGGAAAGAAAAAGCAACTGACTGTAAACACCATGGAATAGCCTGACTGTAAACACCATGGAACAGGCTGATGACTGTAAAATACCATAGAACAGGCTGATGACTGCAAACACCATAGAACAGCCTGATGACTGTAAAATAGCATAGAACAGCCTGATGACTGTAAAATACCATAGAACAGGCTGATGACTGTAAACACCACAGAACAGCCTGATGACTGTAAAATACCATAGAACAGCCTGATGACTGTAAACACCACAGAACAGCCTGATGACTGTAAACACCACAGAACAGCCTAATGATTGTAAACAACATGGAATAGGCAAGAGTGGAGAAGTGTGATCACCGATGCTGGTATGATATGGCACATAATCAACCAGTCAAGCACATGGAGATAGAATGAGAGTTGATAAAATACTTATTTTTTTACAGCTTACACGACCACACAGTTCTGACTTGTTACAGCTTACATGTACCACAAAACAGAGTTCTGGCCTGTTGCAGCTTACATGTACCACAAAACAGAGTTCTGGCCTGTTGCAGCTTACATGTACAACAAAGAGTTCTGACTTGTTACAGCTTACATGTACAACAAAGAGTTCTGACTTGTTACAGCTTACATGTACAACAAAGAGTTCTGACTTGTTACAGCTTACATGTACCACAACACAGAGTTATGACTTGTACTACCATTCAGAGTCTTACATGTACTACCACACAGTTCTCTGACCTGCTACATCTTACATGTACCATCACACAGTGTTCTGGCCTGCTACATCTTACATGTACCATCACACAGTGTTCTGACATGTTACAGCTTACATGTACCACCACAAAGAGTTATGACCTGCTACATCTTACATGTACCACCACAAAGAGCTCTGACCTGTTACATCTTACATGTACCACCACAAAGAGCTCTGACCTGTTACAGCTTACATGTACCATCACAAAGAGCTCTGACCTGCTACATCTTACATGTACCACCACAAAGAGCTCTGACCTGTTGCATCTTACATGTACCACCACTACAGATTTCTATTTTTGCTATCGTCTTTTGCTTACCATTACACGATGTTCATCTTTGCTAGCTTTGGCTTGTTTCTGTATTTCTTTCATGGCT
Organism: Achatina immaculata; assembly: GCA_009760885.1. Classification (NCBI taxonomy): domain Eukaryota; kingdom Metazoa; phylum Mollusca; class Gastropoda; order Stylommatophora; family Achatinidae; genus Lissachatina; species Lissachatina immaculata. The sequence continues at coordinate 7,560,506 of CM019695.1, read as the reverse complement.
TCATCTGAAAAGACCAGACTTTGCCTGGCTTTCGTGGTGGCCAGCTGAAAGATATAAAAAATCAGATGGACCTTGATTTAGAAGTCAGTCCGAAAATCCATATGTAAGCTATATTATACTAAAGCTATACTGAAATAAATCAACAATGCAAGATGAAAGGTAGGACTAGCCTCGAAAATTCATAAAAACAGGCACCTAAGACATGAGATCACTTGGATCACTACAAACTAATAATGGAGATACAATGAGCGAAATTAAAGGAGGACATCTATCGCTCTTCAGAAAGTAAAATAACTAAAGAATCTGTGGAGAGGAACAGACAGAACTAGAAAAATAAGATTTTTAAGGGCATGCATCTTTCCCATGGCAACATATGCCTGTGAGACCTGGACACTTAACAAAACAGCTGAAAAACACATAAATGCCTTTGAATGTAAATGCTACAGAAGAGTCCTTCAAATATCATGGTCACAAAAAAGAACAAATATATCCATACTACAAGAACTTAATATTGAAGAAGGCTGGCTAGTAAAGAGGGTTAAAAGAGAGAAAACTTAAATATTTTGGACACATTAAACATCATGACAATTTAGAGAAGACAGTCTTGGAAGGGTACATAATGGGAAAAAGAGAGGAAGACCAAGGCGAAGATAGCTGCAAGACATCGTTGATAATCTGCAAATGGATGCATCAGCAGCAGGGCATCTTGCCCACCACCAAGAGGCCTACAGGAGTGCTGTTAGGGAGGCAAAGTTCCACAAGGGACATGCAAATGAATGAATGAAGACATGAGGAAATGATAGAATATGATTAGATAACAAAACCAGAACTCCAGTGAGTCAAGCAGTAAGAACCAGCCACATGAAGTTAAGTGCTAACCATTCAGCCATGAAAACCCGAAAAAAAAACAACCATGTTCAAAATACCAGGTCATTAATGTACTGGATGTCTGATCCCATGACACCAGCAACAGAAACAAGGTCACCTACTTCTTTTAATATTTTGTTTACTGCTGTGGCTTCATATAGATTTATAAATTTAGTCTTATATATAAATATATATATCAGTCAGTCAGTCATTTGCATGTCCCTTGTGGAACTTTTCCTTCCTAACAGCTCTCCTGTAGGTCTCTCAGTTGTAAGCAAGATGCCTGCTACTGATGCGTCCATTCGCAGATCAACGATGTCTTGCAACCATCTTCGCCTTAGTCTTCCTCTCATTATTTTTCCCACTTTGTATCCTTCCAAGACTGTCTTCTCTAAATTATCATGATGTTTAATATGTCCACAAAAAAAAAAATATATATATGTATATATATTGTATATACCCTAAAACTATTCAAAATATGAGAAAAGCTGCAACCACTTATGTTACAGAGTATGACACATGATGATGATGATGATAGTCGTCAATCACCAAAAAGACTTACTTTGCCTCCTGTTTTCTGTGTTGGGGCTCTCTTCTCAGATTTCTCATCCTTCTCTCCATCTGGAATGCACAGACAACCAGTAGAAGCATGAATACTGAACTGACCAGTCTTAAGCAGTCTATCATCAGTGCTATCAAATGAAAAATTATTGATCCCCACTCCAGAGGATCAATATGCTTAATATGATCAATGCTCTTCAGAAACACCAAAGATCTAAAGCAAGTAGCAAGGAATTGCCAGACACGAAGAGCCTTGTCCTCCGCCCTATGTGCTGCCTTTGGTCCAAGAGGATCATCTAACTAACTAACTAACTAACTCCAGAGGAACAAGAACGAGACAGCCAGAACTGGTTGAGTCAACAAGGACACAGTTCTAGATCTATCTCAGACCAAGGGCTTGGGCCTCCTATTTGTCTGCCACCTCCTGTTCATCATGGTCCCCACCAGCGCTACAGAGTGCATGCAACATGTTGATTGTCTCCTTCACAAAAGGAAACTGAAGCATTTACGAAACTGTCTGTTGTGGAAAAGAAATTTCTTAAAATACAAAGATGTTGCAAAAGTAGGTATACAGTTATGAATCTGAGAAATACAGATTTTTGGCATGGAGTCCTTTATTGTTTATTTCCTATATCTCCTGTATGATTAGTGTTACGGAACAGATAGCGACAACATAGAAGAGGATATAAAAGAAACTGGTGTCACCAACCGGAGAGAGAAGACTAGGAACAGACAGGAATGGATGTGAACTTTATCTGCAGCAGTAAGCCTTAATGGCTCAGAAAAACTGAAGAAGAAGAAGAAGAAGAAGAAGATGATATCCCCTGTATCCTTGCTGATAAATGGAGGTGCGACCTCATCTTTCCAGCAGCCCCTGTGTCTGGCCTAAAATCTGTAGCACTTTCTTTTCTGTGAAAAATTGCTGCTATCTGCCATGATTTTGTAAAAATGAAGGTAGTAGATCATTAAAAGGGGGAAACCACCTGCAAGGAGGACCACCATATAGATAAGTGATATAACTGATGTTAAACAGTGTGTTGCCTTTTCTTTTCAGTTCTCCCTCATAATTACTTTTTTCAAAGTATGAGTGTCTAAACACTTTAAAAAATTCATTTAAAAAAAAAAAAAGGAACCTGTTTGAAATAGAGATCATTTGGCTGTAAATCAACGATGATCCGTCATGATATTCCGTATGTTGAATGTAGAAAGTTATTAGTTTCCCCCTTTAGTTATCTATTAAAACTACTCCAACCACTAGGATTAGACCGGCTGTGTCTCTTTTTTCTTTCTTTTACAACCACTAGGATTAGACCGGCTGTGTCTCTTTTTTCTTTCTTTTACAACCACTAGGATTAGACCGGCTGTGTCTCTTTTTTCTTTCTTTTACAACCACTAGGATTAGACCGGCTGTGTCTCTCTTTTCTTTCTTTTACAACCACTAGGATTAGACCGGCTGTGTCTCTCTTTTCTTTCTTTTACAACCACTAGGATTAGACCGGCTGTGTCTCCTTTTTCTTTCTTTTACAACCACTAGGATTAGACCGGCTGTGTCTCTTTTTTCTTTCTTTTCACACATTAATGAACATCTTTCAGCTGAATAATTGAACTGAAAGGGCACAGCCATCGTCAGCTTGCCCCCCCCATCAGAAAATAATCAAAGGAATTCAAAGAGCTATTTAAAATGCCAGTTAATATTGTGTGCCATTAATTCTCACACTGGATCTGCATATTGAATAGGCTTATTTTGTACTTGTGTCTAAAAAGTGCTGTGTAAGTCTGAGTGGCAATTCACTAACAGAAGCTATTGAAATATGCTGCAAACATCATTAAATGCAAATAAATCTGTGTGGATAGCTTTCAGACCTTCATTATTCTGCCTAAATAAGTTAATTGGAAGTTCCTTGACTCATGCTTATATTACAGCAAATTACAACGAAGAATTTTTTTTATCACCAGAAGATTTTCTTTGAACACCTGTTCCAGTATTTTATGTTTAATTAGCTCCCTATCTGTAAGAACAGCGAAGAGCAGAACCTCTATCTTAATGTGAAGAAAACTAAATTAATGATAACTGACAAAACAAATATGGCAGCTGAAATATATATCAATGAAGAAAAATTGGAAGAAGTGGAGAGTTTTGAATATCTTGGATCATTATTAACTAATAATGGAGCTACAATTAGAGAAATTAAATGGAGGACATCTATCACTCTTCAGAAAATAAAACAACTAATGAAACTGTGGAGAGGAACAGACAGAACTACAACAATAAGATTTTTAAAGGCATGCATTTTTTTCATCGCAACACATGCCTGTGAGACCTGGACACTTAACAAAACAGCTGAGAAACACATAGATACCTTTGAATGTAAATGCTACAGAACAGTCCTTCAAATATCATGGACACAAAAAAGAACGAATATATCCATACTACAAGAACTTAATATTGAAGAAAGCTGGCTAGTAAAGAGGATTAAAGAGAGAAAACTTAAATATTTTGGACACATTAAACATCATGACAATTTAGAGAAGACAGTCTTGGAAGGGTACATAATGGAAAAAAGAAAGTGAGCAAGACCAAGGTGAAGATAGCTGCAAGACATCGTTGATGATCTGCAAATGGATGCATCAGCAGCAGGACATCATGCTTACAACCGAGAGGCCTACAGGAGAGCTGTTAGGGAGGCAAAGTTCCACACATGCAAATGACAGCTCCCTTACCATACATAAATGTGATTCTCATTTTGCCTTTCTTTTCCTGCGCCACATGGTCAACCCATTCAATTTTTTTTTTCAGTATTCTTTTCTTTTTCACCTTTGAACTTTTTATTGATTATCAGGTTCTCTAATTTTTGTTTGCTCATTAAATTTAAAAAAAAACTTCTTTATGTCTACTGTGATACATACAATAAACTTCCTAGTACACGGCTCTCATTGGCATTAGATGTGTCTCATGATGTCAGCTGCACCACTGGTTATGAAATGGATTTGAACTAACAAGATTTATTATGAATCTGGGTCTGGTAGCTGCATTTTTAGACATTAAAGAATGTTTATGGCGGGGAGTGTAGTCTTTGGCCTTTCAGAATAATAGAAACTATCACTAAGATAACAAGAAAACCAGCCACAGTTTAAATCTTGCCAGGCTGACGCTGAAATTTATACGCCACTGCAGCATATTAGAGGGGAACTTTACCTTGGAATTTACCTTTAGCTCTACTTAAGTTTCTTTATAAACCATAAGCAAACCTGGTATTTAATGAAGAATTTGACATAACTCAGGCTTTCAACTGGGCTCATGAATTTATGTGTGAGACTTAAACTGGCTCATGAATTTATGTGTGAGACTTAAACTGGCTCATGAATTTACGTGTCAGACTTAAACCGGCTCATGAATTTATGTTTTGGACGTAAATGTAACATAAAGATTCTCAAATCATAGTTATCAGAAATAGCTTCCCTCCCCTTCAACTTGAGTGGCCTAAACAAAGGTAACACTATTGTTTCCTTACTGATAGTGGCCTCAAGTGCTATGTAGTGCCATGAGTCAACAAGGAAAGTAGATTTAATATAGAGCCCGCTATCAACAAGGCAGGGGGAGTTAATGCAGTCTCACACATGGTCATGAAGTGCAGTATGTAGAAGTTTCATACTAAATAGTATCATGAACAGGTGCTTTGCTGTTACTATGGCTGATAATGCATCTCTTTAGACTAATTTTTTTAAGCATTACATCAAAATATGAAAGATATGAAAATCAGAAAGAAAAAAAAGGATGTGTTCTGCCTTCAGACCTCTTCCCTTTATACAGTGAAATAATAAGAGAAATCAAGAAAACAAGTGGGGCAAAGATTAGAGAAAAGAAAGTAAACAACATCAGATATGCAGATGACACAGTGTTGATAGCAGAGAGCAGGAAAACCTTACAAAAACTCCCAGACAAAGTCACAGAAGAAAACATACACAAAAAAAATGAGTTATAGTTAAACACCAGTAAAACATAAGAAGTAATGGTGAGATCCACGAGAATACCAGAATTAAAGCACTGGAAAAGATATTAAGACAGATCATTAGAGACAAATGCTCAAGTGCGGTCATAACATCTGACGGCAGGTGCACCAAGCAAATCAGAATCAGGATAGCAATGGCAAAGACAGCTTTTGGAAAAATGAAGACCATATTCACAAATTAACTGCCACTGGCAATAAGAAAGAGAGTTCTAAGGTGCTATATAGAACCTGTCCTACTTTATGCAAGTGAAACACAGACTATGAATAAACTATCAGAATGAAGGATAAAGGCTACTGAAATGTGGTTCTTAAGAAGAATGCTTTGCATACCATAGACAACCAGAAAGACAAGTAAAGAACTATTACAGCAGGCAAACTAGTGCCCTACAGAAGAAGAAGATAATCAAAGTTTCTCTGACACATCAGCATATGTGAAGATCCTGAAAAATTTCTCATGACTGTAAAGGTAAATGGCAAAAGACAGAGAGGGTTAAGAAAACAGAAATACCTGCACGGCCTGACTGTGTGAAAACAACAATTTACTTGACTTCAGACACAGATATAAAAAATAACAAATATATCCATACTACAAGAACTTAATATTGAAGAAGGTTGGCAAGTAAAGATGATTAAACAGAGAAAACTTAAATATTTTGGACACATTAAACATCATGAGAATTTAGAAAAGATCATCTTGGAAGGATATGTAATGGGAAAAAGAAACCAAGGTGAAAATGGCTGCAAGACATAGCTGATAATCTGCAAATGGATGCATCAGCAGCAGGGCATCTTGCTTACAACTGAGAGGTCTACAGGAGAGCTGTTAGGGAGGCAAAGTTCCACAGGGGACAACATAGAAATGACTGACTGACTGATTGAGACAGAGTGAGACAGATATTGGCATGGCACTATCTAATGAGATCTGATTCCATCAACTTATCTGATGGCTTTTCTGTCACGTCAATTTTTTAGACTAATAGCACCCATCCCTTTCTGCCCTCCAAGGAACACAATCAAGAACCTTAATGTAAGAAACTCATGTACTATAATGATGATTGAACAGTACAAAGAATACACATGGAGACAAATAGATAACAAATCCAAGAACATGGATGACTGGAGAAACTTTATCCATGGTCTATACACCCAAGCGGGTGACAGGCAATAATGACGATGATGATTAGTACAGAATTGGAAGAAAGCAGATACAACTGATTACAGTAAGAGAGTTATGAGAGTACTACTGTATGTGCAGAAACAAGTCACCTAATATTTTCTCATTTAGTTTTGTTTCTTTTTTTTTCAGGTATTGTAATTACTTTTGTAATATACTTGGCTGTTGATGAACTAGATATTCTTCTTCTTCACCTTTCCAAGCCATTAAGGCTCATTGCTGCAGATAAGTTTCACCTCCATTCCTCCCTATTCCTAAACTTCTCTCTCTCCAGTTGGTGACACAAATTTCTTATTTATGTCTATCTAGGTTGTCTCTTCATCTCTGCTTTGGTCTAACGCTTAGTCTTGTTTCCTTCATCTCTTGCACATATATCATTTTCATTTGTCAGGTCTCTTCCATTCTTTCTATGTGACCTTACTAGTGTAGTCTGTTCCGTTTCAAAACTTTAATAATCTGCTGTGACTGAAATAAGCTGTTAAGAAGAAAGAATAAGCAAATGGTTCCAGACTGAAACAGGCATGAAACAAGGATGTATACTACTCATATCTCCCTTGTTTTTCTGAATTGCCATAAACTTCATCATGAAAAATGTTGAACGGGTAAAACAGGTATTGAAAGAATACACGGTACCCAACTAGAAGATCTTGATTTTGCATATGACATAACTCTTATCAGTGACAATGTTAATTCCATGCAAGAAAAAAACAGAAACCCTGTCTTCACTGGCTAGTAAAATAGGACTTGAAATTAACAAGCAAAAAATAAAAATAATGAAACTTCCCATTAATCAAGAAGGAAAAATATGCATAAAAGGAACAGCTGTTGAAGTACACCAATTTGCAAATCTCAGCAGCTACATAGACCAGGATGGTGACACCAGAAAGGAAGTTAGAATTAGAATTGCAAAAGCAGCATTGACATTCAATAATCTTGAGAACATATGGCACTCAAAAGTTACAAGCACAAAAACCAAGTTAAGATTATTCCATTCAAATGTAATATCCACCTTCACTTATGCATGCAAAAGCTGGGAAACAACTAAAGAAACAGACAAGAAATTAGATTCTTTTGAAAACATATGCCTAAGGAAAATAGTATAAAGTGGAACAAATTCAAGAACAAGGCAATAAGACAGATGAGCAGACAGCAACCTGTCTCATGATCAGAAAAAGAAGATGGACATGATGAGAAGAAACAGCCAGAGAATCCCAAAACAAGCTATCAAGTGAAACACAACAGACCAAAGAAAAAGAGGTCGGCCACGTGAAACTCTAAAGAGGACACTGTTAAGAGAGGCCAAATTAATAGGCATAAAATCCCTTGATGAGGTTGAAAAGCTCACCAAAAACTGGAAAACCTGGTGAACTACCATGTGAGCCCTGTGTGACATTTAACAGCATAGGAAGTATGTCAGATGTAAGTTCATTTATGGCTCTCCATTCTTCACTGTTGGTATCCTTTATATCTTCAGAGATTTTTCTTAGGATCTTGTTCTCAAAGACCTGCAATTGTTCATCTTTCTTTGCTGTACCCCACATTTCTGATCCATACATGACACCTGGTCTTATTATATTTGTGCAGATTATTATTTTGGTGTTTTGTGACAGGCTTTAAATTTTAATAGGGGCTGTAAGACAAAGTATATTGTGTTCCCTATCTATACACTACTTTTAATTTCCTAAATCAGTGGTTGCAAATCTCAGGTTGCGACCCAAATTAGGGACACATTGAGGAAAGGGGGAGGGGTGTTACCTAGGTAGGATAATGAGACGATATGAAACAAAAGAAAGGGACAAAAAGCAAAATAATGGCTTAGAAAAAAAAAGTTCACAGGATTTAAGGGAAATCCCCTACTTCATGTTTCCAAACCTAAATATCAAAATATCAACAACCAGACTTGGGACTATTCACTGAAATAAGTGAGCATATATTTTTTAAAATTCGCTTTATCTCCCCCCCCCTCTTTTTTTTTTCTTCCCACGGGTCAAAGGTCACGTATCACCGCTGGATTGGGGAACTGCTGAAATAGAAGGTGAGCATCTTGGGATAGAAAGTTCTGAGACTCTCAACGCGAGTCCGGATCATTACTTTTTCACCTTCTGAATCGAGTCCAAATCGTGTCTTCAAAGTGATTACAGTCCGAGTCAATCAACTCTTGTCTACGATTTTATCAACTGCAGAAATATGAAGAATAAGAGAAACTTGTTAGTATAGTTCGCAAAGAGCTCAAAAATATTCTCATTTACGTAAAAGTGCCCCTCGCGTTTTACCGTATTTTCACATTCAGTTTTCATTAACCGGTGAGAAATGAAGATGAATGTCTCTTTAACTTCTTCTCGCACCCTGACACGAAAATGAAAACTGTAGCAGGTAAGTATTACAACAAAGCACAAACCTTGATCTCCGGTATCCTTGCTGATTAATGGAGGCGAGACCTCATCCGATTCTTTACCAGCAGCCGCTGTTTCTGTATCCTTGCCATCGTCGCTTCTTTTCTGCGAAAACTCGCTGCTATCTGCCATAATTTTGAAACAAATTTCACAACACCTGTTTTATTTTCCTCACTTTAGCAAAGTCTGTTTCTTGTCCAGCGTTTAATCATAGTCCTGTGATAGCTATGCACGAAACTGCTGTTCTCATGTGTCGGTATCCAAGCACGCCACCAGCCATGGTTCCGTTAATCGTCTGCTTGCGTGCGGCCAGGCGGGAAGAAAGCAGAGCCAGCACATGAGGTCTGGTTTGTGCAGGGCAAGAGCCTCTGAAATCACGTATATGCATTCTTTTTTAACTTACGCTTTAAAAATGTGCAATCTAATGCTTGCATACTGGCTTCAATTATCAAGTTTTATAATTATGCGAACTACGAAATTTAAAGAGTACTACTGATGAAAATGAAAGTAAGGATTTCCGGTTTACTTGCCATAGCAACGGTTACACATTGACAAGTAATGTTTTCAGCTTACACCAACTAACCCCCCCCCCCCCCCCCAAAACAAAAAAAAAAAAACCCGTTTCCATTTCCTTCCTCTAGTTTGGTTTTGGACAATTACCGTCGTATGATTCGCCAATTGATAGAGAATGAACCACTAACGTTTGAGAGTGCTACAAATATCGACCCGCTGCCCTCATTAAAGTACACAGCAAGGGGTTGATTTTCCTGTGCTGGCTATAAACACAGAAAGGCAATCAGCTACCGGACAACGTGGTCTTTACCCCCCCCCCCCCCCCGGAAACTCATCGTCCTTGTTAATTTATATTCTGTCGACAATCTGTGAGAGAGTGCGTGTGTGCAGTACGTGAGGTGCGGTATTTTCAAGTGTTGTACGCATGAACCGAGCGGTCAATTCTTTACCGTCATAAATGAATTTGACTGCAATTTTCCATGGCTCTATCTCTGCGGACATCGTTGTGAAGATCGAAGACATGGCCCAATGGGTGTTCAATTTTCTGCTCCCCAGGTCTGGAACATAGTTTTCCGATATACCTTACATCCTTCACGTGCCGTTAAACATCACACAGGGCTCGCATGGTAGCTCGCCAAGTTTTCCTGTTTTCGGCGAGCTTTTCAAACTCATCAAGGGGTTTTATGACTCCTAATTTGGCCCCTCTTAACAATGTCCTCTTTAGAGTTTCACATGGTCAACCTCTTTTTCTTTGGCCTGTTGTGTTCCAATTGATAGCTTGTTTTGGGATTCTCTGAATGTTTCTTCTCATCATGTGACTGATATATTGAATATACATATACATAAAGACTAAATACTGCAAATACGAACCTACCGCTGTAAAGTTGTGGTAACAAATAATTAGATTTGCTAAAAGTAATGATGGAAATTAAAAGGATAACATCTATCGCTCTTCAGAAAGTAAAACAACTAAAGAAGCTGTGGAGAGGAACAGACAGAACTAGAAAAATAAGATTTTTAAGGGCATGCATCATTCCCCATTGCAACATATGCCTGTGAGACTTGGAAACTTAACAAAACAGTTGAGAAACACATGGGCCTTTGAATGTAAATGCTACAGAAGAGTTCTTCAAATATCATGGACACAAAAAAGAATATACTACAAGAACTTAATATTGAAGAAGGCTGGCTAGTAAAGAGGATTAATGAGATAAAACTTAAATATTTTGGACATAATAATGTCATGATAATTTAGACAAAACAGTCTTGGAAGGGTACATAATGGGGAAAAGAAAAAGAGAAAGACCAAGGCGAAGATGGCTGCAAGACACTGATAATCTGCAAATGGATGCATCAGCAGCAGGGCATCTAGCTTACAACTGAGAGGCCTACAGAATAGAAGTTAGGGAGGCAAAGTTCTGCAAATGACTAACTGAATGCAGCTTTATTCATTGATGAGGACTATGGTTAAACATTTTAGTTAATACTTTATTCATACAATATATAAGAAAACATACTAATATGAAAAGAAAAGAGTCTCAATTTGCATGTATGATACATGCTCCTTCCTCATATAACTTTCGGTGTTGAGGGGACAAATAGACGTCTTGATAGGGCTCGATGATTTGCTTCATATAATGGGATATTTAGTGCTGCTGTAATTTCCTCCCTCTATCTCTTGTGTGGGCGGCCTCTTCCTCTGTTACCTACAAATCTTAGTGTGAATATTGTCTGTGGCATACTGTCTAGTAGTAACTGTATGACATGGCCAAACCATTTGACTTGCTGTTTCTGGATATAGTGTAATACTGGTGTTACTCTAGCCTTTGCCCTGATGGTGTCATTTCTTATTTGGCCTCTTCCTGTCACATTTAGTATTCTCCTTAAACATCTCATTTCTTATTTGGTCTCTTGTCACAATTAGTATTCTCCTTAAACATCTCTTTTCTGTTGTGATGATTTTTGTTCATTTGTTTCTGGTAAGGCACACAAATTGACTTTCAAATGGAACACAGAGTGAGCGAGCTTGATTCATGTTCTGTGACATCATGACACAACATAAACATTTAAAACTGACATCTATGTTCTGCTCAGGGAGATGGGCTTCCTTGTGTTAAATTCTGTTCTCAGACTGTGACTGCTCCAGCAAGCCGGCGGTGGATCTTACTGCTCATAGAAAGAAATACAGGAAGAACATGTATGAAACTCTAAGGAAAAAAAGGGATAAAAAAATGGAGGGCACTATCTAGTGATTCGTATGAAACAAACTGTATCCGAGAGTTACGGACACTTTTTAAAGAGGGCGCTCGAAACAGTCATTTGGTGGATATGTCACATTCATCAGTCCTATCACCCAAACACTTCATATCTCTCTCTCTCTCTGAACCTTAAGTGCCCAGGGCACATGGGGCTTCCATAAGGGTTTTCCACAAATGCCTGTCCTTCGCCTTTTTTTCTGCTCTTGCCCAGGTGAGCCCTCTATTGCTCAACATCCTTTCTGTTGTTCCTCTCCATGTCTCTTTTGGTCTACCCTTACTAAACACTCCATATAAGCAAGACAAAAGCTATAAACAATATTGTATTTATTATCCTCTTTTTTTTTTTTAAATACAGCATAATGTGAGGTTAGTACATGGTGGTTACAGCATGATATTCTGAAGTCAAAATCCAGGCTGGGCTATGCCTTGTTTAAAAAGTTGAAAACCACACCATAAAATAAAGCAACCTTTCTCCAACAGAAACTCTACATCATAATAAGCAACCTTTCTCCAGCGGAAACTCTACATCATAATAAGCAACCTTTCTCCAGCAGAAACTCTACATCATAATAAGCAACCTTTCTCCAACAGAAACTCTACATCATAATAAGCAACCTTTCTCCAACAGAAACTCTACATCATAATAAGCAACCTTTCTCCAACAGAAACCCTACATCATAATAAGTAACCTTTCTCCAACAGAAACCCTACATTGTAATAAACAATCTTTCTTCACTAGAAACCCTACATCATAAATAAACAATTTATTTTATAGCTGGGGCAAGTAGCAAGAATGAATAACATCAATATCACCACTACAAACATTATATAGCAAACTTGTGCAAGAGACAACTATATCATTCATGACAGATTTTTTCCACTGGTCACAAAAATAAGGGAGTAAATGGCAAAAGACCATGCATAACGGAAGTGATTTTGCTTATGGGGACTGTGACATTTGAGGAGGATACCAGAACCAAACCTCAAAACACGAGACTGGAGAGCTTATAGAGACTGGAGAGATTATAGAGACTGGAGAGCTTGGAGACTGGAGAGCTTAGAGACTGGAGAGCTTATAGAGACCGGATAGCTTAGAGACTGGTGAGCTTATAGAGACTGGAGAGCTTAGAGACTAGACAGCTTATAGAGACTGGAGAGCTTAGAGACTGGAGACCTTAGAGACTGGAGAGCTTAGAGACTGGATTTTACAACACATAGTTTGTTGCTGTTGTGGCCAATGCTGTTAAATCAAGAAATATCAGAATCAGCAAAAATGATGTTTGGCAACTTCCACAAATAACTAACATCTTCTAAGACAGGGGTTCTAATAATTACAAGACTCACAAGGTATCCTAGCCTCTCCTGTCAAAGACTACCTCACCTAACAGATAATATACCCAGCAATCTGCCACAGCCTAATTCACCTACCAGTTCGTGAACACTGTTATATCCAGCAATCTGCCAAAGCCTAATTTGCCTACCAATTGGTGAACCCTGTTATACCCAGCAGTCTATTAAGCCTACCTCGCCTACCAGTTGGTGAAAACTGTTATATCCAGCAATCTGCCAAAGCTTAATCTGCCTACCAGTTGGTGAAAACTGTTATATCCAGCAATCTGCCAAAGCTTAATCTGCCTACCAGTTGGTGAAAACTGTTATATCCAGCAATCTGCCAAAGCTTAATCTGCCTACCAGTTGGTGAAAACTGTTATACCCAGAAATCTGCCAAAGCCTAATTAGCCTACCAACTGGTGAACCCTGTTATACCCAGCAATCTGCCACAGCCTAATTAGCCTACCAACTGGTGAACCCTGTTATACCCAGAAATCTGCCAAAGCCTAATTAGCCTACCAACTGGTGAACCCTGTTATACCCAGCAATCTGCCACAGCCTAATTAGCCTACCAATTGGTGAACCCTGTTATACCCAGCAGTCTACTAAGCCTACCTCACCTACCAGTTGGTGAAAACTGTTATATCCAGCAATCTGCCAAAGCTTAATCTGCCTACCAATTGGTGAATCCTGTTATACCCAGCAATCTGCCAAAGCTTAATCTGCCTACCAATTGGTGAACCCTGTTATACCCAGCAATCTGCCAAAGCCTAATTAGCCTACCAATTGGTGAACCCTGTTATACCCAGCAATCTGCCAAAGCCTAATTCACCTACCAATTGGTGAACCCTGTTATACCCAGCAATCTGCCAAAGCCTAATTCACCTACCAATTGGTGAACCTTGTTATACTCCAATCTACTAAGCCAAATTCACCTACCAAGTGGTAAAAACTGTTGTACCCAGCAATCTACTAAATCTACCTCTCCTACCAGTTGATGAACCCTGTTATACCCACCAATCTACTAAACCTACCTCCTACCAGTTGATGAACCCTATTATACCCTGCAATCTACCCAAGCAGAGCCCAAAAACCCAGAAGACAGCCAGTAGGAATAGCAAACGAGGTAAAGGCAAAAATCAGCACTTCTTGCCAGAAGGAAACAGTTCCCAACAAAGTCATGGATATGTCAACTGTCCCCGCTCAATGCACAGCATGAGATCAGCAAACAGGTAAACACGTAATCACGCAAACATCTGATGGATCCTTACTCAGACTCCTCTAAGACAAACAGAGAATTAAAATGATGTATTTTGTAACTCACATTATATATTCTACTACTTTTGTTATGCTTCATGGTTCTTGCCTTTTGGCCTAGTGACATGCAATGATGTCTCGAAACGAATTATCAATCTTGTTATACATATATCACAGTGTGATACACTTTAAAATCAACATTTCCAAGAATCTCCTATTATCCGATATATCAATTTTATGGATGGGTTCTATGAAAACTGAGTGCTTGTTAAATACAGCAGAATAAATGGCAGTCTCTACTTACAACTTAGTAATAAATAGTTTTTAAAAAAATGAGATGCATATAACAAAGTGTGAGGGTAAAGTACACTGAGTTTGCTTTGATAACACACATAAAAATAAGCAACCTGTTTCATCTACACATGGTAAATGAATTTTGTTGAAGAAAAACAAACAGTACATTTTTTTCATGTCCTGTGAGAAAGACTTCTTAAACATGTGGAATCAATATCTCACATAGCAATCCAATATGAATACACAAAGAGTGAATAAAATTAAGTAACGCTGACACGTGAAGCTGAAAATGAGTTGAACAGAGGTTATCCACTTTGAAAAAAACTGGATACGAAATTCTGATAAATCTAACGAGACACCAGAAATATGAAACAACCTGACACCAGAAATATGAAACAATCAGACATTAGAAATGTAACACACTCTGGCACAAGAAACATGAAATGATCTGACACCACAAATATGAAACAATCAGACACAAGAAATATAAAATAATCAGACACCACAAATATGAAACAATCAGGCACAAGAAACATGAAATGATCTGACACCACAAATATGAAACAATCAGTCACAAGAAACATGAAATGATCTGACACCACAAATATGAAAAAATCAGACACAAGAAACATGAAACAATCTGGCATTAGAAATATGACACCAGAAATATGAAAGAATTTGATACAATAAATATAAAACGATTCACAACAAACATGAAAGAATTTGATACAAGAAATACAAAATGATTCACAAGAAATATGAAAGAATTTGATACAATAAATACAAAATGATTCACAAGAAATATGAAAGAATTTGATACAATAAATACGAAACACTATGAAACAGGAAATGTGAAAGAATCTGACGAAGAAAACATGAAAGAATCTGACACAATAAATTACGAAAATAATCCAACACAAGAAATATGAAACATTCTGATCCCAGAAATATGAAATGATCTGACACAGATATAAAATGACCAGACAACAGAAATATGAAACAATCATTTCACATGAAGAAACTCTGAGAACTCTTCTTTGTGGAAACATATGTCCAATACCATCCTTACTCTGACATTTTAATCAGCCACCAAACACGAGAGCAGGGACAATGCTATTTGCTCAATGCTTGTGGTTCTGACTATTCACCACTCTTCTTGTTTACCTTGCCGTTATCATATTTTTAAAGCTCTACCAGCTGATGCTACAAAGATCTTGTCAAACAGACATCTTACCAATTGGGCTGTCAGCTCAAAAGACTTTTATAAAACTCACAGGGCAGGCCTAAGACACTGTGCAACTGCAAAAGCTACAGTTACAAACTGAACAGAATATATCAAACAGCATCTTCCAGGACATCAAAATATGACAGCCACACACCTGGTGACTGGTCTTAACAAACACAGCCTGGTTCTAAAGACTTAAATATCACAAACAACATATGACAGATCTCCAAATAACCATTAATAATGCTTAGCAATCAAAGTCATTAACAATGTGTCAAAAAATAAAACACTGTTTGATATGCCATAATCATGAATGTCACATTTTCCAGTTACCTGGTTTCAGTAATACAAACAGTTAACCATGGAAGCCCACACGTGTGTTCTACAGAACACACATAGACAAAGCCCACACAAGTGTTCTACAGAACACACATAGACAAACCCCACACAAGTGTTCTACAGAACACACATAGACAAAGCCCACACAAGTGTTCTACAGAACACACATAGACAAACCCCACACATATTTTCTACAGAACACACACAGACAAAGCCCACAAGTGAAAAGTTCCTTTACACTTTCCATGGGCTACTATAGGTAGAAAAGCATAGCTACATGAAGACAGTGTATGTTATTTGGTAGAGAAACTTACATTTTTAGACACACCTTACAAAGATTCAATATAAGGACCCCCCTCCCCCAGTCACATGGCACATGCCTGAGTTCCTCTCAGGTTCAGTGTAGCATACATGGAGTAATAAATGTGATGACGCTCTTGATCCAATGGCTTCAGATTGTTCAGATCATGGGGAAGCTGGGGTACATTCATACTGTCTCTAATATACCATCACAGGAAACGGTCACAAGGTATCAGGTCGAGGGGAGAATCTAGGGGAGGTCACTCACTACATGTGAGTCGTTTTTTTACCACCTCTTCCAATCCATTGATTAGTGTTCAAAAAAAAAAAGGCAAGCACATCTCAATGCCAGTGAGGAAGAGCTCCCATTTTGCTGAAAAATGAAATTCTGGCCATCTTCCTGAAGCTGATGCTTCAACAAATCAATTAAACATGCTGAAATATGACATACCAGTTAGAGTACATGATGAATAGGACATACCAGTTTGAAATAGGACATACCAGTTTGAGTAAATGCTGAGATAGGACATACCAGTCAGAGTACATGCTGAGATATGACATACCAGTCAGAGTACATGCTGAGATATGACATACCAGTCAGAGTACATGCTGAGATACAACATACTAGTTAGAGTCTTCCACAAACAAGAAAGACCCATAAACCTTCTTCCTCATCATGGCACAAAAAGATGTTGACCTTGTGATGAAATCCACTGGTTCTCAATGATCTGGTGGTTTTCTGTGCCCAAAACATGAACATCATGTCCGTTCACCTTGCTGCTTACGTGGAACATCGATTCATTGCTGAAAACTACCTTCTCATCAAACAAGTCATCCTCCTCCATCTTGCTTTGAAAGCTGATACAGACTTGATGTCTGATGACTTTTTGTCATTGTAGCTTAAATGGGCACACCCAAATGTGCTTTCATAACACAGATCACAGGGTTGTCTTCTGTATCTGCAATCCATGATTTCCTCGCTAAGTAATTTTCATGATTCACTTGGAAATTTCCTCACTGCTTCACAGTTTGTGAAGCTGGGGTACATTCATTTATATGACATAAACAGGTGCCTACTACACTTTGTGGAACACTGGCAATCTATCTCTTTTCTGTTCCTTATTCCACCATCTTGCATACAGAGCCCTCTGGTGTGTCCTGCGGAACATGCAGCTCATGATTTAAAACTTCAAAAGTTTTTCTACATATGCTGTCTTCCTACAACAAATACACACCTTCTACATGCAGCTGCATTAGTCTTCCTACAATAAATACACACCTTCTACATGTCTTCCTATAGTGACCTCCAGAAAATATAACATAATTTTTAGAACACCTTGTGTGTATATATATATATATCTTACATTTTACATCCTTCCCTTGCCATTAAACGTCACACAGGGCTCGCATGGTAGTTCGCCAAGTTTTCCTGTTTTCAGTGAGATTTTCAACCTCATAAGAGGGGGGAAAGGGGGTTGGTGGGTGATTGTGTGTGTGTATGTATTTATATAGTTTTTTAGAATATATATATATATAAATATATATAAAGATATATACATATAAACTGAATTTCTTGAATTGGAAGCCAACATAGCAGACTCATGACAGTGCTAGTGTGACCTTCAGCTTCAGTTTCTTTTGTGTAGGTTGAAACACAAAGGGAGTATGAAGAATCTTAAAGAGCAATGTGTTTCCATGAAATTCTGTGTGTCAAAGTGGCACAAAGCTTTTCACACAGACTTTTCACATGTTCCGGCAAGCTTATGAAAAGAAAAAAAAAAGTGTTTAACCCACACACATGTTATGAATGGTAAGCAATGTTTCAAATCAGGCAGAGTCTCCATCAAAGACAATCCAAAACTGAATGGCCTTCCACGTCACTGGACGATGATCACAGTAAGAAGGTGTGCCTTGGTTCATGACAAAGTTGCCTAACTGTCCACGAAGCTGCTGAAGACGTAGGCATCAGTAAAAGTTCACGTCACATAATTTTGACCGAGAAAAAAAAAAGTGCCGCTGAAATTGTCTCATGTCTCTTGACAGATGAGCAAAAAAAGTGAACCATATCACAATTGCTCAGAAGCTGTTAGATCGTTCAAAGGCTGATGAAATCTTTCTGAAACATGTTATAACACATCGTGGAACATAGGTATATGGGCACAGTATCGAAACAAAAGTGCAATCATCGCAATGCATGGGAGAATCATTGCTGTGCGACCCCCCCCCCCCCAAAAAAAAAGCATGTAAGAGCCAATCAAAAGAGAAAGTAA
Source organism: Achatina immaculata (assembly GCA_009760885.1). Taxonomy (NCBI): domain Eukaryota; kingdom Metazoa; phylum Mollusca; class Gastropoda; order Stylommatophora; family Achatinidae; genus Lissachatina; species Lissachatina immaculata. The sequence goes on along the minus strand of CM019695.1, from coordinate 7,541,713 downwards.
TACTGATCATATTTTTATCTTCTGACTGGATAACTTTGTTCTTCATGACTTTGTTCCACGTGATCAGACAGTCAACGGACAGCTTTACCTGAATGTCATGACTTTGTTCCACGTGATCAGACAGTCAATGGACAGCTTTACCTGAATGTCATGAAGTATCTGAGAGAGGCAGAATAATGAAAAGAGTCTGACCAGGACCTGGATGCTGCACCATGACAACGCCCCTGCTCACTCACCACCCCTTATCTGTGAACTTGCAGTGAAGCATGAGACAACTCTAGTCCCGCAGCCACCTTATTCTTCAAATTTGGCCCCTGCAGACTTTCTTTCTTCCAAAAGATGAAATCCACCCTGAAAGGTCAAAGATCTCAAACAACAGAAGAAAAAATTTCACTACAGGAACTACGCGCCATTCCAGAAAACAAGTTCCAGGATGTGTTCCAGAAATGAAAAAAAAAATGGGAGCAGAATATAACCAGAAGAAAGGAAATACTGAGTAGAAGACAAATCTGATTAAGCTAAGTATTAATAAATTTCATTTTAAACAGTTCACTTTCTTTTTGGACAGACCTTGAGCACATACGTATGCACATATATCACCATTTCTAAACTACAGAAATATTAACAGCCTATTCAAATAACTTGGCTATGTTACTCTTATAATCAGCCCATCATGAACTCTACATCATTGCAATCTCCAATTTTAAAAAATACAATAAATTTTACAATAAATTCAAGGACATGCAATGAGAAGAGGGGGCATTGAAAATATTATAACAACAGGAAAAATAGAAGGAAGAAGATTAAGAGGAAGACCAAGAGAAATGATACTGGACAGTCTGACGGGATGGTGTGAGAGGAGATCACCAACTGAACTGATGGCCTGCATGAAGGATCGGGTACTCTGGAGAAGCATAATAGCCAACGCCAGTCGGCACGGCACCTGATGATGATGACAATAAATTTAAAACTCCAGCAAAATATGTACATAAACCACAGAAAAATTCCCTCAATAAAACAAAGGATATAAACCTGTAAACTACAATAAAAAAATAAAATAAACTGACTTCCCACAATCAAGCTCTGCAAGTGAAGGTGGTAGTAACTAACACAAAAGCTTACATTTCAACAACAAAACCTTGACAAATAAGCAGATATATCGACCACCATAATTAAACCCAGAAAATAACAATATTATAATAAGCTTTTTTTAATAACTATTTAAATATAAGTAAATATTAAAAGAGGTGAAGACGCTGTCCGATGAGGCAATCAATGACTCATAGCTGATATAGGTTAGCAAATCATAGCTGACCAAGACCCTGTCCCACCTCTCCGTGGTACCCCCACTAACAGGCCTAGCCTGGCTAACGAGGAAGGGATCGCCATAGTCCCCATGGTGGTGGAGTCAGCTAAAGAAGCATTGCACACCCCGTTTTTTTAGCTGTACTCCGGTTCTGAAAAACCAGCTCCCACGCCGATACAATGCTGTGCCTCAACATCTCTACAGCATCGACTGCAAAAGAACAACAGCTCGCAGTTACAGGAAGTTTGTACATGTACAAGTACAAGCAAAGTAAATATTAAAAATAAATAACAAAACTATGCAACATAAATGTAGCAAATGTACCATTTTGACATGATCTGTCATCCAGATACAGGATAAGAATTTGATTAACACAATACTCCAAAACAAATTACAACAGATGTGCAGCTAATGTACCATTTTGACACGATCAGGTACAGGGTAAGAATTTTGTTTTTTAACATAATAACACAATACTGCATAACAAATTGAAATTTTTAAAAAAAAAATAGAAAGCCAAATTTATAGACTCTTTAACATACCCTGTAAAAAGTGTCTGGACAAATGCAAAATCTGGCAGTGAGGTCTGAATCAGAAGCATGGAACACTGAAGATCTTGATATGCTGGGTTACAGATTGTGCAGAATCTTGACCTAGAACACTGAAGATCTTGGCACAGAGTTACAGATTTAGCAGAAAAGAGCACTGGAACAATGAACATCCTGGAAACAGTGTCAGAAATTTAGCACTGGAACACTGAACATCCTGGAAGCAGTGTCAGAAATTTAGCACTGGAACACTGAAGATCCTAGAAGATCCTAGAAACAGTGTCAGAAATTTAGCACTGGAACACTGAACATCCTGGAAACAGTATCAGAAATTTAGCACTGGAACACTGAACATCCTGGAAACAGTGTCAGAAATTTAGAACTGGAACACTGAAGATGCTGGAAACAGTGTCAGAAATTTAGAACTGGAACACTGAAGATGCTGTAAACAGTGTCAGAAATTTAGCACTGGAACACTGAACATCCTGGAAACAGTGTCAGAAATTCAGCAGACCAGAACTTAGTGCTAGATCACCAGGAAAATAAAATTCCTCTCCTGCCATAGTCACTATCAATGAAGTCTTCTAGCTCTTCACCAAACACAACCCTGACTGCTGTTTGTATTTCCATGTGCATCATGAGCAGCAATTCTTTTAACAGCACAAACATCTACAGAGTGATGGTAGAAACAAGAGTGCAAAGAAACCTTCCAACAAAATTAATGCAATAAATAAAATAAGATCAAGTAAATCATCTTACACGGCAAATAAATACTTTTTTTTCGTCAAAAAATGAACATTTTAAGTGAAACCGTAGCTGGAGAGTGAAGGAATAGAACATAACAGATTACTTTAAGAAGGAAAAGAGAGAAAAAAAAAAAAGAAAGAAAGAAAGAAAGAAAACCTAAACACATTAAAGTAATATACACCAGAACTGGAATCTTTCAAAATAAATTGCTGATAATAAGGTGGTGCACATCAAACGGGCCCCAGCACGCATAACATCGTCAAATAGCGCCCAAGGCATAGAAATACAAAATGCATCATGAAAACTGCATTCTGCGTTTGAGACGCACATAAAAACACACCCCAAACACAATACAGTTTTTGTGCTACATTTCACAATTCCTCGCTAGATGCTATTCAACACCATACACATGATGGGCCTGTTTTATATGTGTGTGGCATCCTAAATTTCCAAAGAGGCATATCATTCTTTTCATGAGAAAACTGTAAAGCTGCCTCTTAGAAATATACAAATTCAGAATATACAAACTATAAATTAATAAACTTATACACTGAAAGACTACAATACCGTAAATACTGTACACTTTCTACACAATGTGCCACAGCAAATCACATTTCAAAGAAATTCACCTTCACTATCAATAAATGCATTACTTTCATATATATGAGAACTCGGTGAAAGCCTTGTCAAATAACACTTTTTTAAAAAAAAGAACCATTTCCACTTACGATCACTTCATTTGCTATTATGTGACAGATAACAGTACTTCCTTCATCAAACCAACCACATCTGTAACAGTGTATGTTACAGGTGTAAACCCCATTATGGTTTCTGATGGAGATTCCCACGATTTTATGTTTACATTTTCTGATTTGCATTGTTGGATGACCAGCTTTGATCCGAGAAACAGACAGCATGTGATCTGGTGGGCTTAAGCCCATTTGCAGGGATGTGTGCTAAGTTCAAGAAAAAAGAATACAATGGATGCTTTACAGGTGTGCATGTTCTTGTTTGTGGCTGTGTTGTGGAGTTTTTGGCTGGACTAGGAACTCTGAGAACTGTCGACATGTTCTGTCCAAAGTCTTGTTCACCCGTTTGTCTGGAGTGGAAGTTCATATCAGCTAAACAGCCTGACTGTTTGATGGTTGAGCTGAAGACCTGTAATTCGAAATATTGCTCAATGCATTTAACAGCTGAGAAACACATAAATGCCTTTGAATGTAAATGCTACAGAAGAGTTCTTCAAATATCATGGACACAAAAAAGAACAAATATATCCATACTACAAGAACTTAATACTGGAGAAGGCTGGCTAGTAAAGAATATTAAACAGAGAAAACTGAAATATTTTGGACACATTAAACGTCATGATAATCTAGAGAAGACTGTCTTAGAAGGGTACATAATGGGAAAGAGAAAGAGAGGACAACCAAGGTGAAGATGGCTGCAAGACATCGTTGATGATCTGCAAATGGATGCATCAGCAGCAGGCCATCTTGCTCACAACCGAGAGGCCTGCTGTTTGGAAAGCAAAGTTCTGCAAGGGACATGCAAATGAATGAATGAATGATTTATCACTCATCCAGTATCCAGCATCATCAAGTTCCATCCAATAAACCTTGTACTTTTGGCACCACACCTGCTTGCTTATTACACTGTTTTACTCAACACTTATTACTCTCAACAAAGGAAACAATCCTGGGATGAATCCTGTTCTCCTGTGCTGTACCAATCTTGGTTATACAGACAGTACAGCAACAGCACAGTCTTACGCTGTGGGAGACTAAAGCAAGGGTTCTTAACCTTTTTTTTTTTTTAAATGACCACAGATTCCCCCCCCCCCCCAATGAATTGCTCAATATGTCCTTATACTTCATTCACCAGACTGTCAAAATCATCATCATCATCATCACCAATCCTGTTAGGGCCAGTATGACTTCAAATGATGTCAAAAGCCTTCACATATTGTTTTTTGGTTCCCTCCTGAAACTACTGGTGTTCTGGATGAAGATGGCACTCTCTGCAGCTTGGCATGGCGGATGAGAACTTTCTCTGCATGTCTCTGATTTAGGGTGGTGAGTCCAGCAGTGGTCTCCGGTGTGGAGATAGGAGTTGTTTTGAGGCCTCCTATAATGATGCACATGCCTGTGTTTTCAGCTTTGGTTAGATTGTTGGTGTTGCTTTTGGCATCAGCAAATCTGGCAGCTGCTCCATATTCCATCCCAGAGAGAATGAGTTACAAATGAGGAGTTCACAGATGGAGTAAACAATTGGCTGGATTCTCTGGCAGCATTGTTCTTCGACAAAAGATTGCATAAGCTGGTACCATGGTAAAATAATTGCCTGAATTTGAGTAGCAACAATATGAAAAAAAGTAATTGACTATGTATGTAAGTTTGTATCCAATAATTTTTTTTTTAACCAGCCAATCAGAAGTTGATTTTAAAACAGCCCTTGTATACAGGAACATAAACAAGCTTCATCTGACAAGCAATCAGCATCTAATCACACAGAACAATCTTTGACACACACAAAAAACAACTTCTGTTACACAAAATGAATATCCTTTTGCGATCAACCCAGACATGTAGTTGATATTTCAAAACAGCTTATAATGAATATTATCATAAATAATGATGATTATAATAAATTTTACTACATACATTTGGGCTAACTTTATATGTAAGTTAACTGGATTTCAAGAGATGGTTTTCAGTGCAAAAACAAAACAAATGACTGCCAGACTAGTAATATTGGTAACTGAAATGTACATAGGATAATTGATAGTGCTTTTGTAGTTTCTTTTCTTTTTTTGCTTCCTAATCTCTCTTAAGCTGGGGATGATTTTAAAATTAATATATTCACAGGTATACAAAAGTATACCCCAAATTCAAGTGCTTATTTGAATCCTTAGAGCAGTCTTCAGGGAATGGATTTATGGCTGCTGCCACCACATTAGGGACCAAGTCAAACCCATGATGAAGCACCCACCTAAATGACCAAATTAAGCACCAAATTAACTAATAATTGACATAAGACAATTTTTCTGTCATCAATATACACCCTGTTATTGCTTTCCATTCACGAAAATTGTTATAAAAAAGCTAAAAAAAAAAAAGAAGAAAAAAACACTGGAATGACTCAGAAACTTCTTGGCCTACTGAAAAATTACAAAATATTAACCATTTGTCCTTCCATGGCATAAGAACATTATGCAAGAACATCTTAACAAAATGGATAGTTCCTTTTTTTCCTTAGGAGGTTTTTTATCTATAGAACTTTAATTACATTTATCTGCTGGTTCCTACTGAACAACCTGGAGGGGGTTTCTCCAAAAACCAGTCATCTTTGTAGAGGTACTTCAAAATCTCAATGCCATCATGTGGTACGGGCATCATTCGATCATGAAACTGAACCTTATTAAACGGCGTCTCCATCAGCCTGGCTGGAAAAGAAACTGGACTGTCCTGAAAAAACCACAGGAACCTGTGCTCAAATCCATCCTGGAATACTTCTTCGAATGGCGTCAAATAAAACACGGAAAGAACCGCTTGGGCTGGCCCCTGAGTAATGATGTACTCCCCATGTCTATAGTTATAAGACAAATCCACATTATTGGCCTCAAAGTGTGCGCGGAGGGTAGCCCAAGGCACTTTCTCAATCTCATATTTCAGTAAACAAAACTGAAAAAAAAAAAATTTTGATCTGTAAACAAAATTGGAAAAGATGAATTTTCAATCTATAAAACCAAACTGGAAAATATCACTTTCAATCTATAAGCAAATCTGGAAAATATCACTTTCAGTCTATAAGTAAATATGGAAAATATCACTTTCAATCTATAAGCAAAACTGGAAAATATCAGTCTATAAGCAAATCTGGAAAATACCACTTTCGATCCATAAGCAAATCTGGAAAATACCACCTTCAATTTATAAGCAAAACTGGAAAAGATCAACTCTGATCTATAAACAGGTAACTGTTAAGACGTGTTTTACCCATGTAAAGGTATGAGTTGCGAACCTGTGTCACTGCAGTCAAACCATAAGTGCTCCAATGCCTAGTGAGCGAGTGACCAGAAACTGCCAGCTAGCGTTGCCGTCAGCACAAACTCCATAGCTAGCGCCGTCATTCCTCTTCCTTCCCAGAGCGTTAACCCTGGTACCCATTCTTTTCTCGAGGCTGGGTGAACCCCGGGATTTTTTTGTGAACGACGGTCTGACCGCTACTGTGAGTGAGTGGAAACTGAAACCAGGTGCTCCCAGGCAATTGTTGACAAATATCAAGATTCCTAACTCTAAGCATCACGTACAACTAACTCTAAGCATCACGTACAACTAACTCTAAGCATCACGTACAATTAATAAACTTGTCACCTGCACTCCAATTTCAAGAAACCTTCAAAGGAAACGTTACAACAGGAAAATACAGCTTCACTAAAATACACTAATTAATATTATTTGCTGAAAGTGTAACAAGATCCTAAGAAGAATCTTTGGGCAGATAAAGGATACCAACAGTGGAGAATGGAGAGCTAGAAAGAACACTGAACTGGGCATCTTATTTAAATCCCAAAGAATTGTAAATGTCTTGAAACTGAACAGACTACGCTGGTTGGGGCATGTAGAAAGAATGGAAGAGAACAGACAAATGAAAATGATGTATGCACAAGAGATGAGGGTAACAAGACCAAGGGGTAGACCAAGATGGAAATGGAAAGACAACATAGAAGAGGATATAAAAGAAATTGATGTCACCAACTGGAGACAGAAGATTAGGAACAGAAAGGAAAAGAGGCGAACTTTATCTGCAGCAACGAGGCTTAATGGCTTGGAAAGTTGAAGAAGAAGAAGAAGAAGAAAAGTGTAACAAAAAAAAAAAATTTGTAGAGGAAAGTGAAAAAAAAAGAAAAAAAAAACCTTACCAATTAAAATAACAACTCTCTAAATATATGTCATGGTAGCATTTGCATGGCGTAAGAGTGTGAAGTGTTATTACCCTCACACTGCTAACCACTACAGCATTTGAGGCATGGATGCCAGCAACTGTCCTCACTGCCATTGTTTCCATAGGGAAGGCCCCAGGTATCCATTTTTCAAGGTTGTTTGAACACTGATTCTGGACAGTCCGAAAAAATTATGTCCGAGTGAAAAATTGAACAGGGGACCTTCTGATTGGAAAGCGAGTGCATTAAGCACTATACCACCATGGCACACTGCTTTCTAAATAATGTGAAAAACAGGCAATGATATAACTTCGTTCTGCTGGGCTTCTTTTTTTTTCTTTTTGTGTAACTGGTGATGTTATTCATTTGCTGTCAATGCCAAACTGAAAATGTACACCAAGATGCTCTAGTTATGAAGGCCCAACAGTCACATTTACTAAAATCACTCAACTACAGAACTCGTGCTAATGCTCTTAATCAAAATTAATATCTATCGATGAGAAAACACGTACAGATGGCTGGACTTTGTACCCAAACACCTGTTTTCAAGCTGATGGAACACATCTGAATATACAGCAAGACTGGACATTTAATGAGAGAAAAGCGAGGGGACCAGGTCAACATTAGCACCACTTTGGGAAGACTTCATAATAATGACCACAGCCTCGAGCCAACCCTTGCTTTTCTTGAACATACCCAAAACTAGCATCAGAGCATGTCCAATGAAGAAGTTGCAGAACATGTAGCATGAAAGTAATTTAAACATGAAATATAACAGAAATGAGCTTTATCTATAGTAAGAATACAACAATGTGCTACAGTCTTCCACTGCATTAACGTCCTTTTGGACAATGTCTGACCACATATACATCACAAATCCCAATCAAAGAAAAGGACACAGCAGGAATAACTAGATGTGGTGAAGTCAACAGTGTCCCCACATGCAACATTTGTGCCTCATGCCAGACATATAATGGTACAGTACGCTGTGATTACAGGTACACTAAATCAATCCCCGTAGTTCTGTTAAATGTATAATATGGTGTTCACCCTATCTTGTTATATGGAAGTGAATCATGGACAATAGGCAAGTCTGCACAAAAATCATTGGAAGCAGCAGAAATGTGGTTTATTAGAAGAATGTTGTGAATCCCCTGGACAGCAAAAATAACTAATGAAGAATGTATGAGAAGAGCTGGAGAGACAAAAAACCTTGTCAAAAAGATAAGAGAGAGACAATGTACTTTCATAGGACATGCAATGAGAAGAGGGGGCATTAAAAATATTATAACAACAGGAAAAATAGAAGGAAGAAGATCAAGAGGAAGACCAAGAGAAATGATACTGGACAGTCTGACGGGATGGTGTGAGAGGAGATCACCAACTGAGCTGATGGCCTGCATGAAGGATCGGATACTCTGGAGAAGCATAATCTTGTCAACCAAATTAGGATGGGCACTATCAGCCACAGGACACTGAAGGATATGATGAAGGACAAAATCTGAGCACCTATGGACATGTCCGGAGTTCAGTGATGATGAACCAGACCATAAACTCGTACTTATAAACTCTCCACATTTCACTAATAGTATTTAATCTGAGCCACTTAGGCAGCCAGAATGAGAGGATCTCCTCTCATTCTGGCTGCCTAAGTGGCTCACTTGTATCTCAAAATGAGGTTGGTGATTCAACTCCAGTGGGAGGTACTCCAGTCACTCAGCCATAGAAATGGATACCTGGCCCCCTTCTAGAGCTGTTGAAGGAAAGCCAGCCAGCACACGTGCCCATGTGCTGACAGGTCAAGAAAAATATGAGTATTAACACCATATCCTTTGATGTCTCATTGGCAAGATGTTTTTGTCTCTGTTTTTTTTCTTGTTACTGTAAGTAAAACTTATTCCTATCATATTTAATGTTCAAGATACTCTGCATGACTTTATGACAGTAATCATGTACCTCTGTATGCATACTTATGGACATATATATAAACCTAAATACGAGGGTTGTTTGATAAATAAGGTAAATTTAAATGAGGTTGCACCACAGTTAAATTAATGACATTACTACTGGTAAGTATCACTATTCAAACTATGTGATGCAAAATTTCAGCCAATAGCAACTTGTTATCAACATTCAGCAGCTATCTGAATTGAGCAGGGTAGTAATCACTTCAAAAACTAAACACAAACGAGTTCCGTATAGTGATAAAATATTTTTATTTAACTCTTCCCACACCAGCGTCCCTAGAGGGACTTTTCTGGTTTGTCCAGTTTTTGCCAAGGTCCCTATAGGGACCCTAGCTTCGTTTCATTCGTAACTCAGTGTAACTTTTGATTGTAAACAGTTTAGTATGCATGTCTAGTGACCTTTGTCACCATTTTGAAAGCATCATGATGAGGGTCAAAATACAGCATTATGATCGAAAAAAATATCAATTTTTGTGTGACTTCAGAGGCAAACATGTCTCCCTACGACTAGACCACTGTTTGTGAAGTAGATTTAGACTATTAGACGGACTGGAGAAGTAGTTAGAAGGTTATTTCAGGTATTATTTTAGTGAACATGTAACATAATCATATGACGAGATCGGATAAAATAAAGTCGATCTACACATTGCCAGTCGATTGATGCCAGTCCTAGACCTACCTGATGGACTGTAATACACAATTATCAGCTAAAATCATCACACTACATCTTTTATTCCTATAAAAAAACTCTTCATTTATGAAATCTTCTTACATTTACAGGTATTTTAATGCATAATACGTATACTTTTTAACATGGAAATAGTTTGTTAATTCAATTTTACAACTATACCCCCTTCACACATCAAGACCCGTGATTTTTGTCTGGCACAGATCGGAATGTCCGCATTTTTTTCTGTGGCACGGGAAGAGTTAAAGATGTGGATGGCCTCACAGATCAAAACAGAGTTGGAAGAAATTCATGAAGACTCTGCTCCATCATTGGAGACTGTTTGCTTCTGGATAAATGAGTTTAAATGTGGCCGAACAAGCACTGAAGATGAAGCACCCTCTGGATGCCCTGTGGAGGTCACTACACTGGAAATCATTTTTAAAAATCAGAGGTATCATGAAAGACCACTGAGTAAAAGTGTGTAGGATAAAAGAGACTGTAGGCATCCCAACTAAATGAGTTCATAACATCCTGCATGAAAAATTGCACATGTGAAAGCTTTGTGCATGATGGGTACAGCATTTCTTAACTGTCAACCAAAAATGCATGTGAAAGGACATTTAAACACTGTGTCCGTTAATATTTAACTGCAATCTGATGAACTTTTTGAACTGATTCATTACTGTGGACAAAACATAAATCCATCAATACACACTGGAATGTAAGCAGCAGTCAAAGCAGTGGACAATGAATGGTGAAAGTGCCCTGAAGAAGGCAAAAACCGCTCCATCGACTGGTAAGGCGATGGCCACTATCCTCTGGGATTCCCAAGGAATCATTCTGATGGGTTATTTGGAGAAAGGTAAAACAATTACAGGAGACTATTATGTAACATTGTTGGATCGCTTGAAAGAATAGCTCAAATGGCCAAGACTGGTGCGGAAAAAGATGCTCCTTCACCAAGACAATGTGCCTTTCTACAAATCAACCATCGTCACAATGACAAAGTTACACAAATTAGGCTTTCAAATGATTCCTCATCCACCCTATTCTCCTGATTTGGCCCCGTGTGACTTCTTCCCGTTCCTAAACTTGAAAATTTGGTTCAGTGGGAAGCAATTCTTGTTAATGAGGATATCATCACCGCTGTAAACATGTTTTTTGCAGTCTATGAGAAAAACTATGATGCCAGTGGGATGAAAAAACTGGAAACCTGCTAGACCAAGTGTATAGCCCTCAGTCCTATGTTGAGAAGTAGCACAGATTTTTCCCAAAAATCTAGCTTTTTTTACCTTATTTATCAAACAACTTTTGTGTGCTAGTTATATGCTACAACAAATGTACACATCCCATGAAGATCTGTGTCAGCAAACTTGACCAGAAGACAATCAAAATTCTTTCTGAACACGTCATGTGAAGACAGAAGTTAGAAAACATGACAGACATTACAAAACTCAAGGGAAAAAAAGGAGAGGGAGGCTATGAGAAAGAAATAAGAATGGACTGATTGGGGCAGCATGGGCAGGGAAGGCAAATGAACTGACTGAAAACATCATGGCATACAGTGAATTAGATGGCCGGACACCATCAGTAACGAAAAGCTATGGCAAAAAATGAACCTACCCACATTGAAAGAAATGATAACGAAAAGACATCAGAGATGGATAAGAACCTACACTTTGAAAGCCTACCATAAACATAACCAGACAAGCTCTCACCTGGAATCCCCAAGAAAAGAGAGGAAACAAGGAAGATCTCGAAACACCTAGTGAAGAAGTCTGAAAATTGAGATAAAGGAGTAAAAAGGATGAGGATGGATGGACATCATGAATTCAGTGACCTGAAGAGCTGGCCCAGAAGTCATGAAGGTTCCACAAAACTGGGGTAAAACTTACTAAATTTTGCCCTTGTGGACTGGCTCCCAAACTGTTCTACAACTTGAAAACAGAAGAATAAGATATATGAGAATGATGCATGTGTAATTTTCATGCAAATTCTGAGAAATCTATCCACGAAAGAACCGAGCATGAAAATCACTTACATCAACGTTATTATCCCATGGTAAAATCTTCCCTTGTCTCAGAGCTCCCCACAAGGTCCCATAGCAGAGCACATGTGATATGTTCAATTTGGTCAGTATATCTGACACAAGGAAAGAAAGCTGTATCATTCCATCCATGATGTACTGTGGCGTTACACATGGTGCCGGCTGCTCGTACCATGCCAAGTGATGAATGTAGCGGTCATTGATCAGCGTAAACATCACATACAGAAAAATCACAAAGCAAAAAAAAGTAACCAGCACCGACTTCCAAGATACTCCAGATGCCGCTCTGCCAATATATCTTTCACACTTACGAATGACTCGTATCATTATGCCAAGTCTCGCCATAAGATTTTACCTGAAGAACAAAAAAAAAAAAAAAACATAAAAATTACACACAGTGGAACCTACACACACATTAAACACATAATAAGGTACATATTGGCATGATTAAAAGACACAGAATGATACATTTCCATTTAAAACACTATTATGACTTTGCACATTCACTTAACCACAGGCTATTTTGTTTTTGTTTTTACTTTTCTTTTGTCTCTTTGTATGTTGTTTTCTGTCTTTTTCTCTAAGATGTAGCTTTTCTCTTTTTTTATTTGTCCTATATTTATCCTTTGTATGAACGCAATACTTAGTCAACTGATCATCCTCACTGTAAGCTGGACAAGTAGTCCATAAGTGCTCTGATTCCTCTCTTCAGTATCTCCCCCCCCCCCATGTGCAACAACTGACAAAGCCAATTCTTTGTTAGTTTATCAGTCTTCTTTGGCTCCCTATACAGCATTCTCATCTGGCTATTCCCCGTCTGATTTTGTGCTCAAGCAATCTATCCATGATCTCAAATTCACACTCCTTAAGAGCTTTTAGAATATCAGCCTGGTCCATTGCTTGTTCGTTTTCCACAGTGGTCATGCCAGAAAGCCTGCCCATTTTCATTATCTTTAATTCCCAAGTGTCCTGGCACAAAGGCGAGACAGATTTTTGTTAGCCTTGACCTTCTCAAGGACCCCCCCAACCACCGGTTTTTAACCCAGCCTGACTTGATCATCCTGAACACAGTCACTGAGAACACACGCTTGGGTGAAGGTCTTTATCTCTTGTATGGATAAGATGGAAGTGGAAACATCACAAATGAATGCTTCATTGCTATATAAAGCCTAATTTGTTTTTGTTTTAATCTGATATCAATTTCAGTGTCGATTTTGCCAGGTGAATGATGCTGTACTTCTCAAATGAAGTATTTCAAATACCAAGGGAATAAAATATCATCCTCCGGGAAAATCAACACTGAAATTGAGAACAGGTGCAAAAAAGTAAATCGGGTCACTGAACACATGACACCATTACTGAAAAACATATGCATCACGGCTGATACAAAAACAGCACTGTACGAAGCAATAATCCTCACAAGTCTGTGCTGTCTATGTCAAAACATGGGCACTAACAGCTAAAAAACATCACAATGATTGAAATAAAAATGTTTGAGGAGAATTCTAAACAAAACAAGAAGAGTCAGAAGTAACACCAGTACTACACTACATTCAGAAACAACAAGTCAAATGGTTTTGCCACGGTACATGACTACCACCATACAGTATACCGCAGAAATTACTTATGCTAAGAATTGTGGGAAACATGAAAGAGGCCATTCATGCCGGAAATATATGGAGGTGATAACACATACATATATCTCCTTATACAGAGCAAAACACCAAGTCCTGTCATGGCTTCTATTTGTCCTCTCAATAATACACAAAGATATAAAGATATATGAGGAATAAGATAAGACATAACAAGATAAGGCATGCCAAGGCAGGCTATCACAGTTTTACTGCAGTGAACCAGTGAACTTGGATACATTTATCATTTTTATAATTATATGAAAGATTGAAAAATATATATATATATAATATATCCTTCCTGTGCCGTGAAACGTCACATAGGACATATTATATTATATATATATATACACACATATATACACATATATATACATATATACATACATATATACACTCATGTATACATATATATATATACATATATACACATCATCATCATCATCATCTTGTGTCATTTCCTCAGAGAAGACTGACTGCAACTGATCTTTCATTTTACTCTGTCACTTGCTTTGGCTGTATCACTGAATCCCTTCCACCTTTGATGTTGTCCACTTAACAGTGTTATATACACGTATACAAAAACTGTTCTGCCATTGATGCTTAAGAACAGCACTGCCTGAAGGTAAGACAATTTGTGTCATGGCATAAACATAGTCATATTTCACCTCTTGTTCAGACCTTCATAACATTAATCAAACTGCTACGTGCTGTCATTGTGTTGTTTTCAACTTTAAGAAAACAAGCAACTCCAATTTTTAATTCTGCCAATCACTACATGATGAGACTGCATTAAGAAGCTATCATCCTGGATGAGATACACTTAACAATGCAATGATCTTGGTGTATGATATATACAAGGGATTCAAGAGAAAAGAGGAAACTGTGGGTTGTGGTACTTGATCTTGAAGATGCACACAACAGTGAATTGTACAGAAGATGCTGACACTTCTGATGGAGTCTGGGGTAGATGCAAGATTGGTTCGATGGATAGCTTCAATGCTGTTAAGATGATCAACTGCCCTGACATACAGTTCACAGGATCTCTGGGCTAGAACTTCTAAAGCTCTTTCTGTTAGTGTTCGTAAAGCATAAATGACACTGTGTGTTCCCTTTCCTTCAACGAATCTGAACTGTTCATCTGTTATTTCCATTTTTATCTTTTTCCTTGTTCTTCTCATAATTATTCTCAGAAGTAGCTTCATTATGTGACATGAGAGGCTGATGGTCCGGTGGTCGTCACATTCCTTTGCACTTGGTTTCTTTGGTAGTGCTATAAACATGGATTTAAGCAGGTCACTGGGCATATAACCACTGTTGTAAATGTCATTCAGTAACTTGGTTATTATTTTTATTCCTATCTCCTCTAGCGCCTCTATTTCTTCTATTGTTATATTATCAGGCCCAGTTGCTTTTCCTTTCTTCATGTGTTTGATGGTATCTATGATTTCATCTTCAAGTATTGGTGGCTCATCACAGTTTTCAGTATCTGGTATTAATTCTGGTCTTTGTCCTTCATATAGCTCGCAGATATACTCTATCCACCTGTCCACAATGTCTTCTTTTCCCATGAAAATGTTACCTTCTTTTGATTTCAAGCATCCTGTAGTATATTTTGTCTTCCTGCCTGTGAGTTCATTAATTCGTTTGTGCATGTTTTTGCTTTCTTTATTATGGGAATCCTCTATCTGTCTGCACTGTTCATTTAACCACACTTCCTTTGTTTCTCTGCATTTGCGTCTTATTTCTTTATTTATCCTGCTATATTTTTCTTGGTTATTTTTACTCCTCCTCCTCTTGTCCATCAGTCCTAAGATGTCGCCTGTCATCCATTTATTCTTGGGGGCTTCTTTTTTTCTGTGGTATTATCCACTTAACAGTTTGGTGGATAGAATCTCTTAACATTGCCCATTGTTCATCTATACTATTTATCTTTGCTATTGCATTGTATCTATTTGTTATAATAATTCTGTATTGTTCTCACAGTTCTTGGTCATTTTCAAGGAGTTCTGTATTCAGTTTGAAGTTTCTCACTTTTCTGCATACTTTCTTTGGCTTTACTCTAATTTTTCCACACATTGAGTTGTGGTTACTATTGTATTCAGCTCCTGGCATGGTTTTTGTTGTCAGTAATGCATTTTGAAATCATTTGTTGATTAATACATAGTCTATCTGGTTAAAAGTCTTTTTGTCTGGGCTGCACTATGCAGCCAGTCTTCAGGGATGTTGCTTAAACTAGGTGTTTCCTACTATGTATTTTTGCCCATTAAATTAATTTACTGTTTTTACTGTTTTAATTAATTTACAGTTATATATATATATATATGTAAAGAAACATTTGACTCAATCCCAAAACACGCTATCACGTGGAACACAACAGGCCAAAGAAAAAGAGGTCAACCATGTGAAACTCTAAAGAGGACATTGTTAAGAGAAGCCAATGTAGTAGAAATAAGACCCTCTGATGAGGTTGAAAAGCTTGCCGAAAACAGGAAAACTTGGCAAACTATCATGCAAGCCCTATGTGATGTTTACTGGCACGGAAAGGATGTAAGAAATCACTACATCAAGTATGCAAATGGAAATCAAGGTTGTGCCACTGACAAAGGAATGGCTAGTAGCCCATGATGTGGTTAATGGTGTCATTGTGACGGATTCACAGAGTATGCTTCATAAAAATGTGTTAAGTCTAACATGAAATTATTGTCCACAATATGTAGAAGTACGTGAAAGTGAAATGGCAGACAGACTTGCTGGACAGGCTATAAAAGCTGTCTGAGAATGGACAAGGGTGACACTGCTAACGCTGTATTGGACAGACTGTGGGAAAATGAACACAATAATTGGTGTATAAGTATACAACTATACACGAAGCACTGCAGTAAAGCTGTGATACCAGAATGTATAAAATAGGAAAAAAGTAGGAGCAGCTTTATTACTTAACGATTACAAAGTTGTGACGTTTCGGGGTGAGCCTTAATCATACAAAAACATACAGGACGAAGAAATAGAGAGAGGAGATAAAGTATAGATTCACATGAATACCATTTAAAAAAAAATTTTTTTTTAAAGAGTACTTAACTGTAAATCGCAAGGTGTGGCTTGTCCGGCGGTGTGTGTCAGGAATGGATCTAGTAGGACGTGGAGATTGTTTAAATAGAGACCTGTGACATGTGGTCGGTGGGTTGTAACTGGGGGTGGTGGATGGGGAACCGGGGAGGGGAGAGAGAGTGACGCAATACCGACCTAGCTAGGAGAAATTGAAACAGATGATTGGGGAAGAGGGGTTGCAGAGAAAATAGCGGGGGTGCAGAGTGATGCTGTGAGGAAGTTTGAAAAGTAAGAAGGGGTAGATTTAGTGGAGAGGTACTATAATGATTGAAAAAGATGATGTTACGTGTAACTAAACAGCGAGTTTAACCCATGTGGTTCCAGCATCCCATAATTTTGAATGCAGTGGTTCTCCAATATATGTTATCTTGCACCTTTTGCAAACGATGACATATATCACATTTCGGGACTCGCATGTGAATCCCTCATGAAGAGTGAGGATAGTTTTGGCCTACTGGCATACAAACATGAGCCAAACCTTAAGGACATCCTCGTCCACAGCCACTTGAAGCAGAGCCTTACATATGTTGGCACCAGAAAATGTAACCGCCCCCGCTGCGTTACCTGCCCTGTAGTTTGGGAAACAAAAACAACCACCTTTCCCAAAACTATCCTCACTCTTCATGAAGGATTCACATGCGAGTCCCGAAATGTGATATATGTCATCGTTTGCAAAAGATGCAGGATAACATATATCGGCAAGACTGGCCTCAGATTAAGGGACCGCATGCAAAAACATCTGTACGACATCACCAAGCATGCTTTGAAACCAGTCCCAAACCATTTCAATGGCCCCAACCACAGAGGCAAATCTGATTTTCTGGTAACAGCCATTAAACAATGTCACGCAGATGACACAAGCCACCTGGCACTTGAGAACCGCTGCATTCAAAATTATGGGATGCTGGAACCACATGAGTTAAACTCGCTGTTTAGTTACACGTAACATCATCTTCTTCAATCATTATAGTACCTCTCCACTAAATCCACCCCTTCTTACTTTTCAAACTTCCTCACAGCATCACTCTGCACCCCCGCTATTTTCTCTGCAACCCCTCTTCCCCAATCTGTTTCAATTTCTCCTAGCTAGGTCGGAAAATTGGCGAACTACTTTGCGAGCCCTATGTGACGTCTAACGGCACGGGAAGGATATAAGATATATAAGATATATATAAGGTCGGTACTGCGTCACTCTCTCTCCCTTCCCCGGTTCCCCATCCACCACCCCCAGTTACAACCCACCGACCACATGTCACAGGTCTCTATTTAAACAATCTCCACGTCCTACTAGATCCATTCCTGGCACACACCGCCGGACAAGCCACACCTTGTGATTTACAGCTAAGTACTCTTTTAAAAAAATTTTTTTTAATAGTATTCATGTGAATCTATACTTTATCTCCTCTCTCTATTTCTTCGTCCTGTATGTTTTTGTATGATTAAGGCTCACCCCGAAACGTCACAACTTTGTAATCGTTAAGTAATAAAGCTGCTCCTACTTTTTTCCTATTTTATACATTGTGGGAAAATGAAGAGCAGGAATGGAAGGGCAATATGAAGATTGCTGGAGCTGGAACAAATTAAGAGCGCTGACAGGAAATTCGAACTGTTTGGAAGAAAAGTGTACTGTAAACAGCCAACACTTGACGAGAACTATTAGCAAACATTTTCTGTCTGGATGCTGTGACATGCGTCGACGCGCGTGCACGGGCTGTCGTCAAGGCAATGATGCTAGAGTCTGCATTTTGAACTCTAACAGTTCCTTATCTAAAATTTTCCTGTCACTTGTCACTTCTGTCTGTCCTTCATGTCAACTTACTTTGATGCTTTCGACATTGTCAGTATCTTCAAATTTCTGAACGGAACATAAACGTTGTGGCAAGTCAGTCCTCGGTTTCTTGTGTTGTCTTGCTCTTTCTCGTCTTCATTGCAAACGAGTCAGGTTGATACAATCAAATAAACAGCCGCTTCACTTTCACTTTCTTATATCTTATATCCTTCCCGTGCTGTTAAACGTCACATAGGGCTCGCAAGGTAGTTCGCCAATATTTCCTGTCTTCGGCGAGTCTTTCAACCTCATCAAGGGATTTTATGCCTGTTAATTTGGCCTCACAGACTTCATAATGAAAAAATGCTGCACAGGTATTGACTGGGTACATGGGACCCAACTACAAGATCTTGATTTTGCTGATGACATAACTCTTTATCAGTAACAATGTGAATTCCATGCAAGAAAAAACAGATAGCCTGTCTTCACTGGCTAGCAAAATAGGACTTGAAATTAACAAGGGCAAAACAAAAATAATGAAAGTTCCCTTTAATCAAAATGGAAAAATACACAAGAAGGGACAGATATTGAAGAAGTCAATCAATTTGCATACCTTGGCAGCTACATAGACCAGGATGGTGACACCAGAAAGGAAGTTAGGATCAGAATTTCAAAAGCAGCATCAATCTTCAAGAATCTTGAGAACATATGGAATTCAAAAGTTATAAGCACAAAAACCAAGTTAAGACTATTCAATTAAAATGTAATATCCACCCTCATTTATGCATGCGAAAGCTGTAAAACAACTAAAGATATAGAAAAGAAATTAGACTCTTGAAAATTAACAGGCATAAAATCCTTTGATGAGGTTGAAAGATTCGCTGAAGACAGGAAAAATTGGCGAACTACTTTGCGAGCCCTATGTGACGTTTAACGGCACGGGAAGGATATAAGATAAGATATAAGAATTTGACCTCTCTTAACGATGTCCTCTTTAGAGTTTCACGCTGTCTGCCTCTTTTTCTTTGGCCTGTTGTGTTCCACTTGATAGCTTGTTTTGGTATTCTCTGATCGTCTCTTCTCATCACGTGGCCAACATATGTCATTCTCCTTTTCCTGATCACCCATGAGACCGGTTGTTGTTCATTCATCTGTCTTATCTCCACATTGTTCTTGAATTCGTTCCACTTGATGCCGAGTATTTTCCTTATGCATTTGTTTTCAAAATAGTCTAATTTCTTGTCTATTTCTTTAGTTGTTTTCCAGCTTTCGCATGCATAAATGGGGGGGGGGGGGGAAATATTACATTACTCGCTTCACTTTACAGAATATCAGTTTGTGCCACTTCCACGAGGACAGGCAGTGGGCTTTCTATTTTGCTCTGCCCTTTGTTCTCATAATGCATCAGTGAAACAGAATGCTGTCCCTCTCTTGATGTCCACACATCTATAAACTCATCCTTCTTTCTTTATAAATGACACACTAATAGTTTTCATGCGGTAAAGTAAGAGAGCATAGTTTTGTAGGATTAGACCTTGAAAAAAATCGTAGACAAAGCACTTTAGTGGGACGTGAGAGAAAGAAAAATCAAAAGAGAATTACCTGGGATTCGAACCATGAGCAGCCGTCTAGCCACGAGAGAACAGCGTACTAACGAACTGAGCTAACTCGCACCTCCAGAAGAAAAGGTGTTTGTAAGCTTAGTCATTAGTAACTGTTCAGTAGACACGAGGGATCGTGACACCCGGAAAGAAACGAGGCCATGACACAGAAATTCCGTAGCTTAGATTAAGTCACTCTAGCAGGTACCAACTTTTAGACAAACATACACACATCCTGTCATGTCTGGTGCATACTTGAACAACAACAACAACGAACGAACGAATACTTATTACATGAAGTTAGTTTCAGGAACATTTTTTTTTTATAAATAGGAAACAACTTCTCACTAAAGTACTTTGTCTACGAATAGTTTTGGGGTATATGGGTTGACGAAAATGCTTCTCCCATCTTGTGGTGTCCTTAATGCTTACGATTGGTTCAGATGCTTTTCTTTTTTTTTCCATGGCACTTGGTCAGTCCACTGAAATATTTTCTCTTGGCCTTCCTCTCTTCCTTTTTTTTTTTTGCCTTGAATTTTCCAGTAACTACTAGGTTCTCCAATTTCTTCTCCCGACATGTCCAAGGAATTTTTAGTACCTTTCTTATCATTTTGACTAGTTATCGTTGCTATGAGATTTATTTGAGTACCTCTTCGTTTGATTTTCTGTCTGTCCATGATATCCGCTGCATCTTTCTCCAAAACTACATTTCTGTTGCTTCCAGTTTCTTTGCGAAGTCCGATGAAGGGAGTGATGGTACGGGGCTGGTTTCATTTTGCCTTCCGGTCTGTTTGTATCTAAAGAGACTGACCCACGGGACAGCAAGGTCCTTGTTTTTCGTCTGCTGCTGTTTATTCGGATATTCACAGCTAACCCCTAAATCTAGATGCCGTTCCACCACTCGCCACTTCGGAGCTGGTGGAAGGATAGGCTCCTCTCTACAAGAGTATGAGTGTACTGTATATCTTATCTTATATCTTATATCCTTCCCGTGCCGTTAAACGTCACATAGGGCTCGCAAAGTAGTTCGCCAATTTTTCCTGTCTTCGGCGAATCTTTCAATCTCATCAAAGGATTTTATGCCTGTTAACTTGGCCTCTCTTAATAATGTCCTCTTCAGAGTTTCACGCGGTCTGCCCCTTTTTCTTCGGCCTGTTGTGTTCCACTTGATAGCTTGTTTTGGGATTCTCTGATCATTTCTTCTCATCAAGTGACCAACATATGTCCATCTCCTTTTCCTGATCACCCATGAGACTGGTTGTTGTTCAGTCATCTGTCTTATCTCTGCATTGATCTTGAATTCATTCCACTTGATGCCGAATATTTTCCTTAGGCATTTGTTTTCAAAAGAGTCTACTTTCTTTTCTGTTTCTTTAGTTGTTTTCCAGCTTTCGCATGCATAAATAAGGGTGGATATTACATTTGAATTGAATAGTCTTAACTTGGTTTTTTGTGCTTATAACTTTTGAATGTATATAAAACTAAATATATACAAGCTACTGTAATAAAGCTGTGATGTAAAGACTATTTAAAACAAAAGTGGGAACAGTTTTATTAATAAGCGTGCAGTCGATAAGACAATTGTGAGCTTGTTAATTAACTATATCTACTTTTCTTTTAGTCTTAATACGTTTTTAAAAATGAACTTGTTAAATAAGCATTATATAAAAGGCATGTACACAAAATATGCGATCAAATCTTGTCACGAGATGGGACTTTTGGTGAAAACAACATTACCGGTTGTGTCACATAACTCTAAAGAATCGTCAAGGTTTTGTATATAACGACAATTTACTCGACCTGGCGATTTTTGGATATTAAACGAAGACTAACCTTAGGCGGGCCTGCTAACAAAGTGGTTAGAGCACTCGTCTAGCGACCGAATGGTCGAGGGTTAAAATCCCCAGCTGACCGAGCGAGGAAATTATTGGGAGAATAACAAATTATCAAAGCGCGAAGGAATATTCAAGGTGAGTGTTTCTTTCGAAATAAAGTGGAGAAGTAAACGGTTGGAAAATATCTAGGAGTACCTTACCAAGATCGTGGAATGTAAAGTAGGGTCAGTTACCACAGCCGACTCTACACGTGGATTTGCACGGGGCGGCAAGTTTTGGGTGAGCGGAAAAAAATGGGAAAAGTGGGAAAAACTGAGGACCAAAAAAAAAAAAAAACTTAAAGTATATATATGTGGGTGTTTGTTTTCACTCTGGAACGCACGGAGTAATTTCAACCAAACTTGGTACACATATGACTTACATTCTGGAAAAAATACTTTGGGGGTAAGATCACTCCTACCACCCCTAGGGTTATGGGGTGACGTACAAATAATCGAAAACGACCGATAGTAAAACTAGCAGCTACTTTTTCAGTTTCGGAGTACAGCTAAAAAGCAGGGGGTGTACAATGCTTCTTTAACAGACTCCACCACCATGGGAAGTATGGCGATCCGTTAGCCAGGATAGCCCTGTTACTGATGGTATCCACGGAGAGGTGGCACGCTAACCCTAACGTTAACGTATCAGCTATGGGTCGCTGATTGCCTAAATGGTCAGCGTCTTCACATTTAAAATTACTGGCTGAACATGTCGAAGCTTACTTAATCGGGTTTAAAATAGTAAGTATTAATTTGAGAATTGGATGTGGCAAGGTACGCCACTACACGGAGAGGCAAAATTCATAGGGCCGGCCCCGTTTGTAACCTGCCAAACAGACTGCAGAAAGAATGAAATTTTTTTGTTTTGTTTTGGTTTTCCTTTTCACTTAAAGTGTGTACACAATATTACCTCTCTATGGTTTTAACATGTAAACAAAATAGGTGAGAAATGTCTGAAAATTCTCTCTAACTCAATTCAGAGAAAATATCATTCGTGATGTGAAAATTATGAAACATAATAGGAAAAAGAGAGGAAGACCAAGGCGAAGATGGCTGCAAGACATCGTTGATAATCTGCAAATGGATGCATCAGCAGCAGGGCATCTTGCTTACAACTGAGAGGCCTACAGGAAAGAGCTGTTAGGGAGGCAAAGTTCTGCAAGGGACATGCAAATGAGTGACTGATGTAAAAATTTACCCAGCATATTGCAACTTTAAAAAGGTGTAAATGCTTACAGTTTTTTTTCCAACTACATCCAAATAAAGCAGCCTTTACAAAATCTTGCTACTAAAAATTGAAGACATGATGGCTTTAACATGAAGATATTTCACACTCTTTGGGCTTGAATATCCGGAGTAAATTATAAAACTGACAAGACATGATCGTGATGATGATGATATCTAAAATTACCAACTGTCACAAACATTGACGAGAAATGAAGCTTTCTAGTCTTTTCTTACTTCTAGTGTAGTTTACTATGAGAACACAGGGGTACAGCATCTGGTTGACTCTGCCGTGAGTCTTAACATAACTATAGGTTGTGATACAATAGCCAACTGGGTTTCCCCGAGAAGGCTCGACACATACTCTGTATTCTGACTTGGTTATATATAGCGCTTTTTACTTGTGTTTTGTGTTCATGGTGGAGCTACACTGAATATATCCAAATATTTAAATTGCTAAAACACGTTCAGTATCACAAAATGTGTTTTCAAAGTTGGTGACTTCTAATGATAGTTCCTATACAAATGAATCAGCAATAATCTTAAAGATATGAAAATTAATATACATGTATAAAGTTTGGTGCTCTTCAGTGGGTTTAACAATTATAACAAAAGAATGAGCTATCATTCTTATAATTGTGTGAACACTATTCAGTTTTGTGTCCATGAGAATATGTCAAATTTCTTTGGTGTTTACTTCTGTGATTTTATGTTGGCATGTTAGTCTGTTTTTTTTTTGTTGTTGTTGTTTGTTTTGTTTTTAAATACTCGCATATTTCTATGGAATATAACATGACATGAAAGAATCTCTCTCTCTCTGAACATTAAGTGCCCAGGGCACATAGGGCTTCTGCAAGGGTTTTCCACAAATGCCTGTCCTTTGCCTTTTTTTTTCTGCTCTTGCCCAGGTGAGCCCTCTATTGCTTAACATCCCCTCTGTTGTTCTCTATGTCTCTTTTTGTCTACCCTTACTTCTGTTCCCCTGTGGTGTCCATCTTAGTGCTATTTTTGGTAGTGAGTTGTCAGTCATTTGGAGCACATGTCTCAACCATTGCCAGCAAGACAGGAAAGAATATGAGTTATTAATTTTAAAAAAAAAAGGGATATGGCGTTAGTGCCCATATTGACCCATCAGCACACTAGAAGCTGATATGGTCATTATCACGCCTATCCCTCTTTCCTTCCCCAACCCCAGAAGAAGGGCACCTATTTCTACAGCTGGGTGACTGGGGTGCCTCCAACCAGATTCAGACCCCCAACCTTCGCCACGAAACCAGTGCACTAACCACTTCGCCACTCAGATGTGTATAAGCAGTTTGCTTAACCATACCCTTTTACCAAAGAAAATGTACCTAAAATCAATACAGAAGTAGGATATTTGTTACATATTTATGGCTCAATACAGAAGTAGGATATTTGTTACATATTTATGGCTCAATACAGAAGTAGGATATTTGTTACATATTTATGGCTCAATACAGAAGAAGGATATTTGTTACATATTTATGGCTCAATACAGAAGAAGGATATTTGTTACATATTTATGGCTCAATACAGAAGTAGGATATTTGTTACATATTTATGGCTCAATACAGAAGAAGGATATTTGTTACATATTTATGGCTCACATGCTGAGCTGAAATTGTGTTATTCTTAATGAAACTGAAGTGGAAAACCATCAGGAACTAGTGTTCTTTACACTGAAGTTATATACACTTGACTGGCTGGACTTGACCTAGGTAAAACTGATTTTGTTACCTCAGTGGGTTTTTTTTCTTTTTGTGATGGTAAATAGGAATTTGAAACTGATTTTGTTACCTAGTCCTTTTTTAAATATTTTTATGGTAAATCAGAATTTGTCCATTTATTTCACTATGAATGTCATCTCATCAAAACATTCAAATTCATAAAATTTTATGATGGTTTATAGGTGGGGGTGGCATGCACAGATTGGTAAGGTGCAGCCACATGATTTCTTTAGTGCAGATAGTAGAATTAGTTCCGTGGGGCGTTCAACATTGTCGTATTCATGACAAACTGGTATTACTAAAGACAGTAATTGATATTCATAGTTTATGAAATATCTGTGAACCACTGGGTACGATGTTAAGTGTGTTTTGGCTTAAAATGGACAAAATGGAAAAAAAAAAACAAAACGAAGTTGTCAGAACCTGACGAGAAAGACTTAAGCAAATTAAAAATGTAGCAAAGTGCTGATGTTGCAAGATTTCAGCGTAGCACATGTGGGTCATAGAAAAGACAGCAAATTTATAAATACAAGACTTAGTCAAAGGAAAACAATATTAATATTTTATTACGATAAAATTCTATTGTACCAATGTTTTATTTTACCAATATTTTCTTATATAAACATTTTATATCAATATTATTACATCAGTATTTTATTGGCATAATTGTGCATGGTGGTTCCCAAAGGGGCTGATGGGAAGATGCAGGGGAGTGGGAAGAAAAAGGCAGCGGCAGAAAGCACCAGAACCAAGTGAACGGTGTTTTCAAGGGGTTTAGGAACATGGCTATTCCCTCCAACTTCTATTCACAAAAATGAACAGCTATACCTATTCCCTCCAACTTCTATTCATAAAAATGAACAGCTACAACCTATTCCCTCCAACTTCTAATCACAAAAATAACCAATATTTGCACAAGGAGAAAGTATATTTGATTAAATTTAACAACGGCCATAATTAAAGTGTTTTCATCAAGAGGTAAAGGAACTGGGGATCCTGGTATCAGAGAATTCATCATACACAATGCTCTGACCTGAGGGCAAATTACATGCAAACACTGAGGTTCATGCATAAATTTTTATATCCATTTTTTCTTCACATTTTACATAACATAAACCCTGTAAGTAGTCAATAATTATGGTCAAATCTATCAGCCAAATTACTGGTACATTGTGTCAAAAGGGGAACCAGCGTCGTTGAGAATGAAGGAGCTAGGGGGTGGAACTCCATGGGGCGAAACGAGCAACTAATCAAAAGCTCCAGGACGGTTCAGTCAACACAGTACAGGTGCAGCTATCATATGCCGAAGCGGATACTGAGGAACAGTTCAGAGCACTATGGATGTGTCTGGAGTGCAGATGATGTCAGAGCACTATGGATGTGTCTGGAGTGCAGATGATGATGATCATTTCTAGGTAACTAAATGAGAAGTTTCCCCAGCAGCTTCCATTAACAGATGGAGATCATCTGCTTCAATACTGTCTCATAAAAATAAACAGATACACCTTTTCCCTCAAACTTTATTCACAAAAAATGAACAGCTACAGCCTATTCCCTCCAATTTCTATTCACAAAAATGAACAGCTACAACCTATTCCCTCCAACTTCTATTCACAAAAATGAACAGCTATACCTAATCCTCCCAACTTCTATTCACAAAAATGAACAACTATACCCATTCCCTCCAACATCTATTCACAAAAATGAACAGCTACAACCTATTCCCTAAAACTTTTATTCACAAAAATAAACAGCTATACCTATTCCCTCCAACTTCTATTCACAATGAAATTATCAGCAGAACTCTTATGAATATTAGAACAAACAAATTTTCCTCTACAATTTACACCCTGCAGGAAAAAAAAAAACTCCAAAGTAAAAATAACACTAAATATTTCACAGCAAAAATAAAAAAACCAGAAACTGGTGGCATGAGCTTTATACAACTCATCTTCAGATACCACAAAAATTACAGATCGTATTCAATCATCACAAATTTGCTGTCACAATCTTATAACATAAAACTTGTTACTTTTATGGTTTACTATCTTCAAGCAGTGTAACTTCCTTACTGCTACTGGCCTTTGATATGCTAACATTTGTCACAAAGATGTCATCTTTTCTGTGGCAAAACCTGATGCTGATGGATCCCAATTCACTATCGTAACTAAGCTGTGAATCTGGGTCACCCTTCAATGGGCCTGAAAACAAAAACCACACTTCTTGTGCAGATGGGTTTATGGGTAATAGGACAGAGTATGAGATTAATTATGTATATGTATGTATACAGTAAAAAGAGGTTGACCACGTGAAACTCTCAAGCGGACGTTGTTAAGAGAGGCCGGTTTAGTAGGAACAACATCCCTTGATGAGATTGAAAAGCTCGCTGAAAACAGGAAATCTTGGCAAGGTACCATGCAAGCCCTATGTGACATTTAACAGCACGGGAAGGATTAAGATGTATACAGTAAAATCTCAATATAACAGACTTAAAGGGGATTGGCAAACTAGTCTACTATATCCAGAACAAAATGTGTGTGTGTATATATATATATATATATATATACAGGAGTGCAGCAGGGATGAAGATGCTCAATAAGGTAATCAGCGACCCATAGCTGATATGCCAATGTCAGGGCTAGCTACCCATAGCTGACCAAGACTCTGTCCCACATCTCCGTTGCTACCCCCTGGCTAACAGGGCAGGGATCACCACAGTTCCCATGGTGGTGGAGTCTGCTAAAGAAGCAGTGCACACCCCCCTGCTTTTCAGCTGTACTCTGGGACTGAAAAAGTAGCTGCCATAACCCGCTCCCACGCCGATATGATGCCGTGCCTCAACATCTCTACTACATTGGCTGCAAAGAACAACAGCTCGCAGTTACAGGGAGTTCATACAAGTACAAGTACAGGAGTGCAGCAAGGACCTGCAGACCTGGTCTGTTGTTACTGAGGCTCTGTTATAAACAGTGTCCATTATAACAGAATTTTACTGTGAGATATATGTATGCAAGCGTGTGTGTGTGTAATTTTAAACATAAATGATTCTACAGGTCAAGACAACCCATAGTTCCCCCTCTCGCATACATACGGTTAATTTTAACAATTTAAATTATATATGATGTAGTATACGGCTAGACTCGATTTCAAGTTTATGGTCTATCACTGCAGTCACTTACTATCAAGTTTATGGTCTATCACTGCAGTCACTTACTATCAAGTTTATGGTCTATCACTGCAGTCACTTACTATCAAGTTTATGGTCTATCACTGCAGTCACTTACTATCAAGTTTATGGTCTATCACTGCAGTCACTTACTATCAAGTTTATGGTCTATCACTGCAGTCACTTACTATCAAGTTTATGGTCTATCACTGCAGTCACTTACTATCAAGTTTATGGTCTATCACTGCAGTCACTTACTATCAAGTTTATGGTCTGTCACTGCAGTCACTTACTATCAAGTTTATGGTCTGTCACTGCAGTCACTTACTATCAAGTTTATGGTCTATCACTGCAGTCACTTACTATCAAGTTTATGGTCTATCACTGCAGTCACTTACTATCAAGTTTATGGTCTATCACTGCAGTCACTTACTATCAAGTTTATGGTCTGTCACTGCAGTCACTTACTATCTTCATGTCTAACTGTATGGATGTGCTCAGTTACCAGTGCTTGTAAGATCAAGCTACCATTACCTTGATATGTTGCTGTCTTGAAGTCAAACTGCGATAACACTGAGGACATGGAAGCTATCCTTGTGGGAGCTGTCATCAACACCGGACATCTTTTTGAATCACTGACGACAAGAACGTATTTCTCTTCAGCAAACTGTTACCACGAGAACAACGTAACTTGCGTAACTTTGGCAACAGGAACAAATATCTTCTAGGCGAATGAAACTATAATTTACTGTTATCTCACAGTAACAAAACTTTCTATGCAAATAAAACAATCATGTTTATCATATTAGACTATACAAGGTGCGTTAAAAAAAAAACCCCAGTAAACTTTTGGTATAAAGACATAAATGCTCTTTTGACAATTTATGCACTGTCCCCTACAAACTAATCTCTTTCTGTCTTTGGTGATACACCATTCCTGACATTTCTTCCATTCTTGGAATGCTTCCTGGAATGCACTTTCTGTGATGGTGCACAGTTCTCTTATATTTTCCAGAATTTCCTCTATGGTTTGGAAATGACATCCTCTCAAAGTGGTTTTAAGTCTGGGAAAGAGGAAAAAGTCTGTTGGGGCTAAGTCCAGAGAATAGGGTGGGTGGGGCACAATGGATATCTGATGCTATACCAGATAACTGCAGATAAGGAGCAACATGTAACCTGGAGTGTTGTCATGGCACAACATCCAAGTCTGGTTTTCCCACAGTTTAGACCTCTTTCTGCACGCAGCATCCCTCAAATGTGCTAAAACATCCTGATGCAACTGTCTGTAAACTTATAGTGGACAATGCCTTTGCAATCAAAAAACAAAACCAACAACATCTTGACCTCTGACCAACTCATCCGTGCTTTTTCTGGTCGAGGAGATCCTTTCCCCACCCACTGCGAAGGCTGCATCTCGGTTTCAAAATCACAGCCATAAACCCATGTCTCATCTTCTGTTACGATGTTCTTAAGAAAGTTTCCAGTTCCTGATTTCAACATGGTTCTCCTTCTGATTGACAGTCAGTAAATGTGGCACGAATTCTGCACGTACGCAATGCATCTGTCATGCAAAAAAAAAGTTTTTTCAGTCAAAATTGATGGCAAGATCCTATGATCAGAAACTTCTTGGACAGTTAAACAATGATTTCCACAAATCACAGCATGAACTCTCTCAACATGCCCACTATCTGATGATGTGGAAGCTTAGTCCAGGCCTGGGATCTTCACCTACCAACATTCTGCCCTCTTGAAAATGCTTAAACCACTTACAGCACCATGTTTGACTCATGTGGTCCTCCCAGCATGCTTAGTTAAGCAACTGCCATGTCTCTATAAAATTTTCATCAAGTTTGAAGCACATTTTTCTTCAAGCTCCTTCACTGTTAGTTTGTCACTAATCCGACTCGTGCACATGCTCACTTTGATGACAAATGCTCACAGCAGAATGAGGCAAATGACAGTTTGTTGTCAAGACCTGCCACTAGGTGCACTTAGTAGCCACACCATGTCCTCTATGCCAGTTAGTGCACTACTTTAAAAAGTTCACTCTTTTTTTTTTAACACACCTCATAAATAATTATGGGCTGAATTTATAATGATGAAGACTTAACGGTTGTTTAAGTCTGTCACAACTGCCTACTCACTTGTATGCTGCAACCCATTCTGCAGCATCGTTAATGGTTGCACACAATCTTGCTAAACTTCTTTCCAGGCTTCTGTTCTGTAAGAAATGATAAAAAACATAGTTATCACGTAATTTTAAGACTCAGTATGGCGCCTTTATGGAATGGTCTTCACCATGGAATCAAATGCCAAAAACAATTCATACCACAGGGAGATCCAGCAAGAAGTGAGCTCATTATAACAGAGAAATCCTACTAGTGAGCTCATTTTAACAGAGAAATCCTACTAGTGAGCTCGTTGTAATAGAAATCCTACTAGTGAGCTAATTATAACAGAGAAATCCTACTAGTGAGCTAATTTTAACAGGGAAATCCTATTAGTGTGCTAATTTTAACAGGAAAATCCTACTCTCTCTCTCTCTGAACCTTAAGTGCCCAGGGCACATGGGGCTTCCACAAGGGTTTTCCACAAATGCCTGTCTTTCGCCTTTTTTTTTGCTCTTGCCCAGGTGAGCCCTCTATTGCTCAACATCCTTTCTGTTGTTCTTCTCCATGTCTCTTTTGGTCTACCCTTACTTCTGCTCCCCTGTGGTGTCCATCTTAGTGCTATTTTTGGTAGTGAGTTGTCAGTCATTCGGAGCACATGTCCCAACCATCGCCAGCGTCTTTCCTCAATAATTGTTGTCAGTGGTTTCATCTGCATTTCTGCCAATAAGATGTTATTTCTTATGGTGTTTGGCCAAAATATTTTTTTAATTCTACGTAAACATTTAGTCTGGAAAGAATTCAACTTGTGGTACCCGGGATCTGCAAAGAATAGGACCACTGTACCCTACCATGCATGATCGTAAAAGGCGACTAAGGAGGGTTCAGCATAGGGCCAGCAACCCTATCTGGTAAAAAACTATCAGACTGCTACAGAAACAGGAAAATCCTACTAGTGAGCTAATTTTATAAGAACAAGGTCTGAAATTACATTATAAAGAGATCTAACAATAGATGAGCCAATTTTACAGAGAGATTCAACAACAACTGAGTAAATTTTACTTTACATGAAGACCCTACCACAGATGAGCCAGTTTTAAATGGAGGTACCAGAACAGGTGAGTCCATTTTATAGGAAGATCCTAAGCAGGTGAGCTCACTGTATAGAAAAACTGTACAAGTGAGCCAATTTTAATGGAAGATCCTACAATAGATAAGCTAGTTTTATAGGGAGATCCCACAACAGATAAGCTAGTTTTATAGGGAGATCCCACAACAGATAAGCCAGTTTTATAGGGAGATCCCACAACAGATAAGCTAGTTTTATAGGGAGATCCCACAACAGATAAGCCAGTTTTATAGGGAGATCCCACAACAGATAAGTCATATTTACAGAGAGATCCCACAACAAATAAGTTATATTTACAGAGACATCCCACAACAGAGAAGCCAGTTTTATAGGGAGATCCCACAACAGAGAAGCCAGTTTTATAGAGAGATCCCACAACAGATATGTTAAAATGCCATATGGACCACCAAACCAAAGCAAGTCATGGGAGTCTATTCTATGTCTGCCTGGCATACCTCACTACAGACTGCTTGGTTAGTATCAAGCTTAGGACTGAACTATCTCCTTCTCTAATAGACTATGCAATCAAAAAACTACACCCCATACACAAATGTCAAAGAAACCAACGGTTTATGAGAGATTTCCTGAGCATAAAGACATTATAAAGACAAAAAAAAAAGGGGGGGGGGGGTGGAACAAAAGAAGTGACCAATAAATATATCTGCCTCAGGTCACATTATATAAGACACACACACACAAAAGTTGTATAAAAGTAATCTGTGTTCCTTACATTTAGCTGGGATGCATAAGTAAGTATATCTTCAATTATGACAAAGCTGGGTAGGTTGGCTCTAGTATGCACTCCTGCACACCAACCAATAAGCTCACCAACTCCTTCCAGATATCTGTAAATACAGAGTTATGTGATTTCAAACATATGAATATATCTATACCAAATAACAGGACTGAAATAAATGTCCGCTTTGAAAGAAAAAAAAAGATCATCATCCAGTAATTGTATCTTTAATGTTGCATTTTCTGTTTCTTATAATGGGAGGAAAGACGCTGTCCGTTCTGGCAATCAGCAATCCATAGCTGATATACTGGCATCAGGGTTGGTGAACCATAGCTGATATGCTGGCATTAAGGGTTGGTGAACCATAGCTGACATGCTGGCATTAAGGGTTGGTGAACCATAGCTGACATTAAGGGTTGGTGAACCATAGCTGACATTAAGGGTTGGTGAACGATAGCTGACATTAAGGGTTGGTGAACCATAGCTGACCAAGGCCTTGTCCCACCTTTCCATTGGTACCCCCCCAATAACAGGCCTAGCCTGGCAAATGAAGCAGGGATCACCATAGTCTCCATGGTGGTGGATTCTGCTAAATAAGTATTGCATGCCCCTTGCTTTTTCAGTCACACCCCAGAACCGAATAATTAGCTGCAACAGCCCATTCCCAAGTCAACACAGGTGCTGTGCCTCAACATCTTTGCTGCATCGGTGACAAGGAACACCAGTCTGCAGTTCTAGGGAGACTGCAGAAGAAGTAAGTTCCTACTAGTTTCAAATAATGATGAATGGCTAGGATTTATAGCATGATGTGGCTGTAACAATGATCTAATGTTATTTACCGTTGTATAAGATGTCAAAAGTAAATAATTCAGTGTGCAATGTAATCCAATGTCTCACATGCAAGGAAATATTCTCTCCTTAGAAGCAGATTTTGTCCTCAATAGAGTATGCCAAGTACATATTCATACAGTCAAGTGATTTTTTTTTTGGTTGGGGGGGGGGGGGGAGAGAAAGGAGAAAGAAGAATCAATCAACTTGGTATTGGTAGGAGGTATCACTGCATCGGTTTCAATTCTGGCAGCCCTACCCTCTGTTTGACTTAAAAAAAATAATTTGTGGTTACATGAAGTGAAAATTCTGCTAGTAAGCTCACAAACATTACTCCTGTGCCAAAAATGCTTCTTTGCTGACAACAGTCATCTCGGTGCTATGTTCCTGTACTGTAAACATGTCACTAGAGCTCTTTAAACTTTTGAGTAAATAAAACAGTATGGAAAAAAAAAACATGACGAAGCTTACAGGAAGTCAACATTTTTCATAATGTTTGGCTCTGGGGCCACCATTCCATGAACTGGCGCAGGCAAACGTTTGAGAGAATGCGTACAGATGTGTGTTGTCTTAATACCAGACGCTGCAGCACTCACTGCGGCTTGAAATACTAGCGATGTTTTGTCTCTGAAAACAATTTTGGCAAAACAGGAAACAATGAGGCTTTGTGCATATACTGGGACATTTTGTGTAAGGAGACAGTTCTGAAGCAGACAGATATCAAATGTTGGGGGTTGTGCCAAGCATCATCTTCCGAGCAGCTTCTCTCACACAAAAAAAAAAAAAACCAAATATATCCATGCTACAAGAACTTAATATTGAAGAAGGTTGGCTAGTAAGGAAAATTAAACAGGGAAAAGTTAAACATTCTGGACATATTAAACGTTATGAGAATTTACAGAATACCGTCTTGGAAGGGTACATAACAGGATAAAGAAAGAGAGGAAGACCAAGGCGAAGATGGCTGCAAGACATTGTTGATGATCTGCAATTGGACGCATCAGCAGCAGGGCATCTTGCTTATAACCGAGAGGCCTCCAGAAGAGCTGTTAGGGAGGCAAAGTTCCACAAGGGACACACAAATGACCGCCACGGTAAAGTAATAAAACACAGTGGTTACGGTTAAACTAGAAAAATACAAAGCACTTCTAGATGTGACAGAAAGACAAATAGTAAGAAAATGATTGTGATGTGAACCATGGACTATCATAGGACAAGCAACCACACAGCCATGAGGAGCTGTCTTCTATGATGAGCACAAGCCTCGCTGTTTTGCCTGCTGTAATGAACATGCTTATACTAACACACCCAAGAGAAGATACAGAATTCAAACTGGGAAATAAGCGCTTGCCCTGGAAATTCCCAATCTATAAAGATCAGAGAAACTTTATAAAGGCATCACAAATGTTCTTCTAAGGCTGGGTTGAATGGTGATACAGATTATCTCCACATACCACTACTAATACAGTAAACATGTCTCAAAATGCATACAATAAAAAGCATTTTGGTCTTTTAAAATAAATATAGGCTGAATGAAAGCTTAGCAGAGTTTTGTGTATTTTAAAATATATTTTATTATTTCCAAAAAGAATATTTCTACCCACTAATTAAACAGGAAACAGACTTCTAGTCACTCAATAAATAGAAAAACAAGACTTTTAGCCACTCAATAGATAAGAAACAAAGACTTTTCGCCACTCAATAAATAAGAAACAGATTTCTAGCCACTTATAAATAAGCAACAGATTTCAAGCCACTTATTAAATAAGAAACAGATTTCTAGCCATTTATTAAACAGATTTCTAACCACTTATTAAATAAGAAACTGATTTCTAACCACTTATTAAATAAGAAACAGACTTCTAATCACTTATTAAATAAGAAACAGACTTCTAGCCATTTATTAAATAACAGACAACATTCTTCTGCTCCTCTCCATCCTCTTTCATAATTCATTCACCTAAAAGTTGTTCTGACATATCAGTTATATCCACCAAACAGAATGGAAGCAACGCTGAGCAATGATACGGCTTCTTTACGAGGGTAAAAGCTGAGGCAG
This sequence comes from Achatina immaculata, assembly GCA_009760885.1. Lineage (NCBI taxonomy): Eukaryota > Metazoa > Mollusca > Gastropoda > Stylommatophora > Achatinidae > Lissachatina > Lissachatina immaculata. Next base: position 7,506,501 of record CM019695.1, on the reverse strand, counting down.
GATACTTACGCTCTGTCTGGACCAACAATAACTACCCTGTCACTTTCTTCTACAGCCAGATTCTTCAGAACTTGCACCAAATCTGGGCCTGCTGGCTCTGAAGATTGAAAGCCAGTTTCCTGGAGGTACTGAGATGACAGCGGGAATATCTTGTTCAGAAATGCCATGATACACATAAGACATGCCCCATGTTAGCAAGTGCATCACCTGCTGGTTAAATTAAAAACACATTTTGATTGGATGTGGCTCTTTTCAGATGTTCAAACTGAAGCAGAAGAAAATTTAGCAGGAGTCTGAATAAGCAGATAAGGCAGAGGAAGGCCAAGAGAGAAGATCACAGGGAGTCCAATGCGACAGAATGATAGAAAGTCATCAAATGAGTTGATGTTCCAGGTGATTAAGGATGAAGATCTATCGAAGCGTAGCACTTGATGACGATGAACAAGAGTCTAAATTCTGAAAATAAACTTTTGCTGACTATATTCTTAGAATTTGTCACTAATGTTGTTACAACTCTGATTATTCTTAGAATCTGTCACTGATATCATTACAGCTCTGATTATTCTTAGAATCTGTCACTGATATCATTACAACTCTGATTATTCTTAGAATCTGTCACTGATATCATTACAGCTCTGATTATTCTTAGAATCTGTCATTGATATTCTTAGAATTTGTCGCTGATGTTGTTACAGTCCTGTTACTATTGGCTTTAAAGAGAATGCAAGTGCTCTAACTGGTAGATGTAACGTTTTCGAACAGAGAGCAGCAGGTTCAACCTTCACTGTTATTGGCCTGTAATCGACTCAGTTGTAAAAAATGGGTATATGGTATACTTTGTCAAGGAAACTTAATTTCTATGTTTGGAAAATTGCGAAAACCTATCTGGATAGATAATCACACTGATTTCACTGCACCACCCGAGTTGTGATGTCAGAAGAAATGAAACTGGTTTCAGTGCTGCATCTACCCAAAATGATCCCCCCCCCCCCCACCCTTCTACGTCTTACAACAGGGATACTGGCCATCACTTTATGTTAGCCTTCTCTCCTTGGAACTTCGAGCTGGTGTTCTCTACAGCATGTGCTGTGATGGTGTTGCGATGCTGCATCGTGTCGAATTTGGAGCGGGTTATGGCTGTTGTTTTTTTTTTCAGCCCCTGAGTGAAGTTAAAAAAGTAGGCAAGTTTGCAATACTTCTTTCCAGACTCCACCACCATGGTGACTATGGCGATCCCTGCCCCGTTAGCCATGTTAGGCCTGTTACTGGGAGTACCAAGGGAGAGGTGAGACAGGGTCTTGGTCAGCTATGGTTCATCAACCCTGACAGACAGATCGGACAGCGTCTTTATCCCTCTGAATAAGCTAAGAGAGAACAATGATGCGGCGAGTGGGTGCTTTTCATTTTAGCATAAAAACAAGCATCTACAACTAACACCTGCGACTGTATGTCATCTGTTAATAAGACACTGCTTACCGTGACTATTCAAGAAGACACCCACAAAATCGCCATAAATAAAATATAACAAACAACTTCCATGGCGCCAGATCTGCTTTTGGTTGTTTAACTTCATCTGAAACAACTCTCCTCAACAGAAGAGTTCTATTCCGTCAAGTCTGTTCAACTGTTACACAGAAGACTGGTTTGCAGTGGATGTCCAGCTAATGAAAAGTGTTTCCACCTTTTCAACAAAAATATTTAAAAAATTATATTAGGCAGAAATCTTTGAATGTTAAAAACATAGACCAATACACCAACCTAAAGTAAGAAAGACAATGACTTATGGTTTGAACCATCATCATTGCAGTCCTGACATCTACATTACTGCTCAGATTCCGCTGCTGGCGAGATTCTTCAGTGCCGTGCGTGGAGCGGTGCTCCTCCCGGCCAATGAAGAAAGGTGCAAATGGGGTTGTCGCGCGGCACCACTGCGGAAAAGGTAGTAGAAAGGATAAAGCGAAGCAAACAGTCAAATCACGGCACCTCTGGTCTGGAGGTCGGCCACGTCCTGGGTGCAGTCATATTGGGTGAAATGCATGAACCGGCTTAATCCAGAGGTTAAGGCACTGCTGACGAGACTCTTCGAATGCTGAGCGTGGAGTGAAGCTCCTCCCGGTCAAGGAAGAAAATGAGGAAAAGAAATAAAGGTTGCTGTGCGGCGCCGATGTGAAAAGGTGATGGAAAGGATAAAGTGAAATTTAATTGGTATGTCCAGTAGTATCGCTGCGAGAGCTACACATACCACGGCGCCTCCTCTCTAGAGGTCGGTCACGCCTGATATACACACATACTGGTGAATTATGCCTAAACTGTTTCACACCAGGGGTGAAACTTGAAGGCTACGCATGTCACAGTACCTCTGCTCTAGAGGTCGATCACGTCCCAAACACGCCCATACTGGGATAATATGCCTAAACCAGCTCAACCCAGGGGTGGAAGTCACTAGTGGCGAGGAGTCGTCCTCCTGGACAAAAGCTCCGTCCTGGTCACAACTAGGAAGGGTAGCAGCCATGACCACAAAATGCTGAAGTCGGAGACACTGGACCAGGGCAGTCTAGATAGGCAACCACCTCTCACCCGGCGGGGATGTTTGCGTATCCTAATCACGCTGAGGTTTTCCGGTGAGAAAGTCCAATTCTGGACTGGATAGGCAACCACCTCTCACCCGGCGGTGATACACGGGTATCTCAAAACACGTCGAGGTTTTCCGGTGAGAAAGTCCAACTCTGGCCTGGGTGGGCTACCACCTCTCACCCAGCGGGGACGCACTGATATCCTAAACACGTCGAGGTCTTCCGGTGAGAAAGTCCAACTCTAGACTAAACTGGTGCAACGAAAACCACGGTGTCAAGCAATCTGCTTCAGAGACCCACCAAGAATACAGGCTCAAGCCCTGAGATACTCTGAACCTCTTGTGGTCCTCTCGGGGATCTCATGTGGTCCTTTCGGGGACCACAAAGGAGACCACAGGACTTAACGTGACCACAGGTGTAAATTCAGTAGGATCACAGCGCGGTCTTGGTGGTAGAAGCGAACGAAGAAGAAGAAGAAGACTGCTCAGATTCCCCTCCCCACCCCATATCAATCAACATCCTGATAGTGTTCAATCAATTTGTGTTGGTTTACAAATTCTCTCACGTGCCCCATATGCCTTTCATTCCTGGGTGTGCCAATCTGCACTCCCAGCTATCTCACGAATAATTTGTGTATAAGTCAAAGCCACTGCCATAAAGCGGTGATAAGAAAATGTATAAACTAGTTTTAAAAAAAAACAACGTATGGATAGCTTTATTACTTAACAAACACAAAGTTGTGACGTTTCAGTGTGAACCTTAATCATACAAAAACTCACAGGATGAAAAAATAGAGAAAGAAGATTAAACTCACATGAATGCTGTGTAAACAATCTTACATCCTTCCCGAGCCGTTAAACGTCAGTTAGAGCTTGCATGGTTGTTTGCCATGATTATGTAAACAATAGGATGATGATGATGATAGAGGGGTTGTAAACAATAGGAATGGAAAAAAAATAGAGTAAAATAAAATGAATGGAGCACTTATCTGTGACTTGTAAGAATCTGTGACTTGTAAGAGGTTGTGTTCAGAAGTGTGCATGGTGGAATGTAGAGAATATTTAAATGGAGACTTGTGATGTGTAATAGGTGGGTCATAAGTGGGGAGGAGAGAGAAGCCACGGAAAGGGGAGAGAGTGAAAAAATGGTAATCTAGCCGGGAGAAAGATTATAGTTCGGTAGAAGGGTATCTTATTGTATGGAAGAGAATCATGGACAATAGGCAGATCTGCACAAAGGCCTTTGGAAGCAGCAGAAATGTGGTTTATTAGAAGAATGTTGTGAATTCTCTGGACAGAAAAAATAACTAATGGAGAATGTTTGAGAAGAGCTGGAGATAGAAAAAATCATGTCAAAAAAATAAGAGAGAGACAATGTACTTTCATAGGACATGCAATGAGAAGAAGGGGCATTGAAAATATTATAACAACAGGAAAAATAGAAGGAAGAAGAGCCAGGGGAAGACCAAGAGAAATGATACTGGACAGTCTGCCGAGATGGCGTGAGAGGAGATCACCAAATGAGCTAATGGCATGTATGAAGGATTATGTACTCTGAAGAAGCATAATAGCCAACGCCAGTCAGCATGGCACCTGATGATGATGATGATGATAGAGGGGTTGTAATCCTATGCTGTGAGGAGGCTCTGAACTATGTGTTACATGTGAGAAAGGAGTGGACCTTAGTGCAGAGGGAATATGATTGTGGAAGAATTATGTGGGAATATGATTGTGGCTGAATTATGAGTTCAAACCATATGGTTCCAACATCCCATATTCCTGAATATAGCGGTTCTCAAGTACTAGGTGATTTCTATCATCAGTGTGACATTATTTGATGGCTGTTACCAGAAAATCAGATTTGCCTCTGCAGTTGGGGCCACTGACATGATTAGGGACTAGTTTCAAAGCGTGATGTGTGGTCCATGGCAAAAAAAGGTTTAGAACCACTGCCAGTAGTCAGATAAATCCAAGGTCATCAGTGGCAAACATTTTCTGAGGATGCGCACCAGAAGTTGACAAATTAAAAAAAAAAAAAACTTTATTGTTGTGGCACTAAAAATTTTATTGTGCATTCTGAAATATGAAATTTGTATATTTTCTGCCCACCCAAAAAAAAAAAAATCTGCGTGCCTGTCATTTTTGGCACACAAGCCAGAGGTTTGTGACCACTGTTCTAAATTATTAAACTGCATTCTTCAGTGCCAGAGTTAATTTTTTTTTTTTCAGATAATACATTTTCATAATACATAATACATAACAACTGCAAGCAGCAGTGGACAGACAGCTGGGCCAGTAATCCAACTGGAAGATCCCTATATACAGATCTGCCAAAGCCTAACCCTGGAGACCACATCAACAGCTTATATAATAGAGACCGATGCACTATAACCGTGCATACAGGAAACATCATTCACAATAAGCATTTACACAGAGTGACCGCCGACCAGACACCATACTGCATGCAATGCAGCAGACAAGAAGAAGAATCTGTTAAGCACCATCTGCTGGACTGCAGTGCACTGAAGGACCTTTGGAAGAACCCGATACTACCAAACTCCTCAATCACCGACATTCTGTATGGAGATGTAGAATAGCTGAAGAGGACCTGTACATTTCATTATCTGGCACAAGGGAAAAAGAGTGAAAACTCGTAAAGCCGGGGATCGGAAAAATCAAAGTCAATCTGATAATATATTGTACAAGAGAGAGTTCACACTAATTCAGATTTTCTTCAAAATAAAAAAAAAATTACAATTATGAAAACATCACTGTGTGCTAAATTAACAGTAACACTGCTGAAAAAAAAAATTTGGTCTGACCCAAAATCTTTTCTTTAATTCATCCAAAAGGTGAAAAAACTTACGTCATGACCATAAAAATAAGTGGCAGTCTTTCAGCAGATTGAATACATGACTTATATGCCAAGAAATGTGGACACATACAGCTTTATCTACATACTACTCTTTCATATAACAAAAAAAAATTGTGCTGTGTTGGATAAATAATATATATATATATATGTCTATAAAAAAGTTATCTTTGTTTTTATGCAGTTTGTATGAAATTTAACCTGGAAAATCACAAAACATGTTTGTACAACACTGAGAACAATAAAACAGATAAAACTTTACAAAAAAAGAACTGCATATGTTACATATTTAACTAATGCATAAAGAAAATACTCCATATAAAGTGGAATGAATTCAAGAACAACACAGAGATAAGACAGATGAGCAAACAACAATATGTCTCATGGGTTATCAGAAAAAGGAGATGGACATATGTTGATCGCATGATGAGAAGAAACAGTCAGAGAATCCCAAAACAAGCTATCAAGTGGAACACAACTGACTGAAGCAAAAAAGGTTGACCATGTGAAACTCTAAAGAGGACATTGTTAAGAGAGGACAGTTTAGTGGGCATAACATCCCTTGATGAGGTTGAAAAGCTTGCCGAAAACAGGAAAATTTAGCAAACTACAACGCAAGCCCTATGTGATGTTTAACGGCACAAGAAGGATGTAACATGTAAGTAAGATATGTAACTAGATCTGCCAGCTTGTCTGCATTTTTATTTCCAGAAGTATGTAAATACCCTGGGAATAACATCTTTTATTTCTCATTATGCTAAGCTCAGGTAGCAACTTCAAGATTGTATTTTCTATATATAACATTTCTAGGAGGCAAAGTTTACTTTGTCCTTGAGACAGGAGAATCAAAGCAGATCATTATTTTTACCTAACAAACCTACAGTCATCCTGGAAACACGCTGTGTTTATGGAGTATAGCTAACAAGAAGAGGACTGAGGTTCCTTGCAACTGATGGAATCTGTTTATTCACAGAATATGAGATAAGCCCCTCAGTATTCTTACATCTTACATCCTTTCCATGTTGTTAAACATCACATAGGGCTCGCATGGTAGTTCGCCAAGTTCTCGGTATTCATATGACTTTATTCTAAGATTCAACTGTGCGCATTTTTAAAAAACTATAACATCAACTTATTCTTCTGAAATGCCACACAATTCAAAACTACTTGTGTAGAAGATATCCTCCTTTTAATTTCCCTCATTGTATCTCCATTATTAGTTAGTAGTGATCCAAGATATTCAAAACTCTCCACATCTTCAAATTTTTCCTCGCTGATACATATTTCAGCTGCCTTGTTTGTTTTATCAGTTGTTATCAATTTAGTTTTCTTCGCATTAAGATAGAGGTTTTTAATTATCATTTATCATTAATCATATTTATCATATTATTTATTATTATCATTATCAAACATTATCATTTAACATTAAGATAGAGATAGAGACAACTAGTATTATAGAATTCTCTTTGTTAATTAATGCAGTGCATTAAATACAAAATAACCACACACAAAATACAAAGTCATCACAGAATAAAGACAAAATCACCACAGATGAAACCAAAATCATCACAGATTAATCCACATCATTTTAAAGTCTTATGTTTCAGTAGCCATTCTTCAGGTGCTTCCAGCTTTTTAATGATGGACCTTGATGGAAGACCCTTCCACAGGTCATGTGCTACAGCCTGGTTAAATGTAAAATAAGTGTTGCCTGTGCAATGTGCTTGCCTTCTCCATATAGCTCATGGGATAAAATGTAAGAGCAAAACCAGCGCAGCTTCATGCATGTATGCATTGCATGAACATCAGGTTGAACTAAAGACTCCATTTACTAACTTTTTTTTCTCACTGTCTGCCCCAAAGCTTTCCTTAACAAGTGGTATAGAAAGGCAGCAAATGTTTGGGGTCAGGAGTTGTCTTCTCTACAATCAGCCAAGACTGCTAAGTTCTGATATGTTCAGGTGTTATACTCTCTCTCTCTTTCTTTCTCTCTCTCTCTCTTTCCCTCTCCTTCCCTCTTCTCTCTTTCTCTTTCTCTCCCTCCCTCTCTCTTTCTCTCCCTCTCCCTCCCTTTCTCTCTCTCTCTCTCAAGTGCCCAAAGCACATGGGGGTTCCGCAAGGGTTTTCCACAAATGCCTGTCCTTTGCCTTTTTTCCTGCTCTTGCCCAAGTGAGCCTTCTATTGGTCAACATCTTCTCTGCTATTCTTCTCCATGTCTCCTTTGGTCTACCCTTACTTCTGTTCCCCTGTGATGTTGGTGTTATACTAGTACATTGCTAAATAAAAACACTTTTTGAAATAAAATGTATAAACTAGGAAAAAAGTAGAAACAGCTTTATTATTTAATGATAACACACTTGTGACATTTCGGCGGGAGCCTTCTTCAAACAAAAACAAACAGGATGAAGAATCAGAGAAAGGAGACGTATTGTTTATTGACATATTGTTTATGTTCCTGAATATACACAAGTGACACTTTTGTGCCTTTACAAGGACTGAGACGAGTTACAATTCAGTTACAGTTTTTCATTAATTATTTTCATTTTTTTGTTATTTTGTTTACATAAGCTTGATGTGAGTCTATACTTTGTCTCCTCTCTCTGATATGTCTCCTCTCTCTGAATCTTTGTCTCCTCTCTCAGATTCTTCATCCTGTTTGTTTTTGTTTGAAGAAGTATCGCGCTGAAACGTCACAAGTGTGTTATCGTTAAATAGTAAAGCTGTTCCTACTTTTTTCCTAGTTTATACATTTTGGTATCACAGCTTTACTGCAGTGCTTTGTGTATACTTGTATGCCTATACACTAATTATTTTTTTAAATAAAGATCATTTCAATTCTGATATTCCAGTCATGAGATTCTTAAACTGGCACAAGAAGCTTGAAACAGAGCCCTGTCCAGGTATCCTAGATTTCTGCGTTTAGTTAAATCAGTCTGTAAAATAGAAACAAAATTCAAGGACTGGTCAGTAAACCCAATACAAAAGTTTGAATATAACAATCTTCAGGCTTTTGATCTGTGTATCTGAATCATCCAGAAAGAAAACACATCATCACTACTATCTTTATAAGATGTCTTGCTAATACGTATACATGATCAAGCCTTTAAACCTCATACTCTTCTAAATGTGTCTAATCAGATCTTTTCTTTAATCATGCCACTTAGCATGTCCAGAAGCATATTTCTCTGACACTTGTATACTTTTATCTTTAATTTTCAGATTATTATCAAATTTTAAAATATTGTCTTCTCATTACATATACAGAATGGATGTCTTCAGAACATCACTTTACATCATCATCATCATCATCATCATCAGGTACTATACTGACTGGCACTGGCTATTATGTTTCCCCATAGTACCCAATCCTTCATGCAGGCCATCAGTTCAGTTGGTGATCTCATCTCATACCATCTCATCAAACTATCCAGCATCATTTCTCTCAGCCGTCCTCCTGACTCTTCTTCTTTCTACATGTATCTTTCCTGCTGTTAAAATATTTTCAATGCTCACTCTTCTCACTGTATGTACTATGAAAGTACATTGCCTCTCTCATAATTTTTTTACAGCTAAAAGAGATAATGACTGTGGTGAAACTGGTTCTAGTAATAAAGGTAGATAGAGGTGTATGGTTCGGTTTTACAAACTGACAGAGGAAGTGAGAAAAAACACAAATAGCAGAAAGTATGAAAGTAAGGGGGGGGGGGAAGAGATCAGGAGCCAATAAATACCTTAATAGCTGCTAGAGAAGAAGGAGGGGGCTGGGAGATAACGCTGAATCCTACGAATGAAAAACAGCCACGAAGTGTGTGGGACTTAAGAAAAGTAGAGCATGAATAGCAGAAAGTAGGTGAAAATTTAAAGAAGTTTAAAGGAAGCTGAATTCCAGCTGGGTGGATTTTCATCCATTTTCACTCATAGGTTTTAGTGTTATCTCCCCCCCCCCCCCCCCCTTCTCTAGCAGCTATTAAAGTATTTATTGCCTCATGATATCTCTCCCCCCTCAACATTGTTCTCTCCCTTTCACCGTTGCTGACATCTGATTGGTTGAAGTTGTGTTCCTTTGTGGTTTCCCAGCCTCATCTTTAGGGGTGCACTGTTGTATTCTGTACTAGGAGGGATGCCACAAAGTTAAGTTCTTCATTTTATTTATGTGTTGTGTTGTTTTTGTATGTAATACTTGAAAAAAAGGCTGATACCGAAATACTGGATATTGTATGTTCTTCATTTATACAAGTGTACATTCATATCTTACTTTCATACTTTCTGCTATTTGTGTTTTTTCTCACTTTCCTCACTCCCTCTGTCACTCTGTAAAACATACAAAGTTTGAACCATACACCTCTATCTATCTTTATTACATATTTTTTTTTGACAAGATTTTTTTTGTTTCTCCCGCTCTTCTCATGCGTCCTTCAATAGCAATCTTTGCTTTATCTTCTGATAAACCACATTTCTATTGCTTCCAATGATCTTTGTGCAGACCAGCATGATTCGTTTCCATATAATCAAATAGACTCAACATAGGATTTTTATAGCAATAAAGGTATGAAAGCATTATTTAAAGCAGTGATCTCCACCACCGCCCCTTGACTCACATAAGTGTTCATGTTTTGTTTAATTGTGGAGTTCGGTGTGGTGAAAACTATGTGATGATGTGTGGATATCTTAAGGAAGGCTTTTCTGAAATATTTTTAAGCTGCGCCTGATTATTGCTTGCATTTGTGATAAACTGAATGTTATTTTATGAAAGATTGCCTTCGATAATGAAGAGGACATTATCTAAAGTGGACATTGTTAAGAGAGGCCAAATTAATAGGCATAAAATCCTTTGATGAGGTTGAAAAGCTCGCCAAAAACAAAAAAAATTGGCAAACTACCTTGCGAGCCCTATGTGAAGTTTAACAGTACAGGAAGGATATAAGATAAGAATGAACATTTGTGTGATTGATCTTGTGTTCAAGGTATAATTGCCACCAGTAAATTAACTGAAAATATTTGTTTATATGATTTCGTTTAGATCATTTTTTTTTTTTATGCTTTTTACCAGTTTTGGCCATCTCATTTCAAGTGTGTTCCATTCTGTTTCCGAGTTACATTAAGTTTCATACACTAACCCATTAATCTAATTAAAATTGTCTTCTGATATTTATGTGTGAAAATTTTGTTACCCTCAATATTTTTGTGCATTTGCACTATAAGGATGGGCATGTGTAGTAGATGAGTGAGAGATGCCACAAGTACACGCTAATAAATATGAGGCACGTTCTAACGAAAATTATTTAATAGAAACCTGGGATTTTAGTGAAGGGAATGAAAAGGAGAAGAACTTATAATTATTACACTCGAGTATATTTGGGCATATTTTCAAATATGCCCAAGGAATCACAAATACGTTGCATAATATGTTTCTCATTCTCTGAAATGCAGACTTTGTTTGGCCTGTTCTGTTCCTACTTTCTGTTCTGCACTCACCATCCAAAATTATTACTGCTCCAAGGTATTTAAATTTCTGCACTTGATTTAGAATTGTTCCACTTCTGATACATGACTTAATCTGCAATGAAAACCTGAAGCATTGGTTTCTGTCAAACTCAGTCATGCTCGTAAAGACTTCAAAGGGATTGGCAAACTAATCTGTTATATCCGAAGTCTGCTATATCCAGAATGAAATAAATATACAGGAGTGGAGCCAGGCTGAGCCCTATTAAGACATCTGTTTGTCCCCTTAACACCACAAGACAAGACAATTGGCTGGGACCTGTGGACCTGGTCCATTATTACTGAGGCTCCGTTATAAATGTTGTTCGTTATAATGGGATTTTACTGTAGTGCTATTTTTACACATTGTTGTATTATTAGACAAGAATAGTAAAGAGGAAAAAACTGCAATGAAATGTGTAAAAACTACCACCATTTCAGTAAAATCTTTTCTTAAACACAATGAAAAAGACAATTAAAAATGTGAATGAAAAAAAAACTTATCAATAAAGTCTAATTCTTGAGGTGGTCAAGCATAGAATTTAGATATGAAGATGAATATGAGACATACATTTTTAAGACAATGCAGTCATTTAACATACCTGGAAACATGCAGAAAACACTGGCACCAGCTCTGGATGGACAGTTTCAGGTGTATCAGGTACTGGATTTTTTCCTATCTGGAATGTAAATGTTTGTTTAATATGATTAGGGCCTCTCTCTGTTCATGCCAATCAGGCGTTTGTCATCACTGATTTCCACAACTATCTATCCTTTGGTCTCTACCGGATGAGGTGACACCTCTGGTGTGCTCATTTACATTGCTCTTGACTGAATGGTTGCAGATCTCAATGACTGATTCTTAGAATGCTGTGTTGGTGGTTTTCCCTTGCCTTCCAAAGGATTTGTCTTTCGTTTAGCCTCTGGCTCTGCTATGAGTCTAACCCATGAGGCAGCAGGTGGTTGGAAATCAGTTTTCCTTCTCCTAGATGAGATGCCATCCAAGGATATGACCCCATCTGCTCAAAGCAGTCTAGTTTTAAGGCACCAGATGCTCATCCTTGTCTTTCCTCCTGTTTGTTTGAAACAGCCCCACCATATGAAGGTCAGGAGTTTGACCTCTGCTGACAGAGGCTTTGTGAGACGCACACCTTAAGGAGGGGGGGATCTGTCAGTGCTGGGAGCTTATTATCAACCCTACCCCTCAACTATGTGAGCAGCAGTTGGGAATCGGCTGATCATCTGATGATTAGGGTCGCCACAAGCATACCCTAAAGTCGCCACATTAAATTTATGTCTACGTTTACTCCTTCAGCATCATATTCATATTTATGTCCAAAAAAAGACATACAAGAGACCAGGATTGATTTCAAATTCAAATTTATAGGAGACACCAAAAAATAAGGTGCAATCATCAAATTCTTCTTCATTGTTAACTCAGACACTGATGTCAGCTTCTCTCATCAATGCAGCAGTTTATATCTGCCTTTCTACATTCACCAGTGAGCTTCTCCTGTAGGAGACTGGATTCTGGCAAGGACTTTTGCCTGAATGGGTTGTACATCTGGCATCTCTGATGTGGTACTTGTTGCTCTCTGTCCTAGGCACATAAGTCTGTCAAGTCAATTTTCAGCTTGTGGGATCAATGTCTTAGCCTGCAGTGTCCTGTTCTCAGTCAGAAGATTATAACTTGGTCATTTCTTGAGAGTTTATAATATCAATCATCTGTTTTTGCTTTTGGATGTTGGTTTCATCCATTTGTATATATACATGAGTTTGTGCTGTTCTTTGTTTCTATGTATGTTGAACTTCTATGATCTATTGCATTCTTCCTCTATCTATTGTCAGTCTGTCTGCTTCTTTATTTCACTTAATGTTATAAATTTATGCCTACATTTATAACAGCACTTCTTCTTCTTCTTCATACGCTTCTACCACCAAGATCACCCCATGATCCTACTGAATTTACTGTGTGTAGCAACTATAAGTAAGGGTAGATCAAAAGAGACATGGAGAAGAACAAGAGAGAGGATGTTGAGCAATAGAGGGCTCACCTGGGCAAGAGTGGAAAAAAAGGAAAAAGATAGGTATTTCTGCACGGAAGCCCCATGTGCTCTGGGCACTTAAGGTTCAGAGGGAGAGAGAGAGAGAGAGAGAGAGTAATTATACTATCATTGAAAATAAGTAAAAAACATACCCAAAGAACAAAACACTCAAAATTTTATTTTCTTGTTATATTTCCTTCCAAAAGTTCCATGAAGCACTTGGCAGAAAACGTTGAAGTGAAGATCTTTTATTTAAAAAAAAAAGGCATCATACCGGTTGAGCAGATAGATACGTTTTTTTTTTTTTAATTCCTAGATCTGCTTCTCTTAAAGAAGAGAACATGGTTCATAATGATTAAGCTGCAGATATACAGAGGATGGCTCTTGAAATCCTGAAGTGGAGGCAAAATGCAGTCTTGCACAGTTTTGTTTTACTAGATTTGACCATTTTTCTAGCACAGTCATCCACTGTTGTTCTCTCAGGTTGCATTATTATGGAAAAAATGTGACAGTGTAGAGAGTCCTGACAGATGGCAGGACCAAACATTAACAGTTAAAAGTAAAATCCTCATTTCCATGCCATTAAGACATATTGGGGAATACGGTGTTATGCCCATATGTCCAAGACCTTTGGCACATGAAATGTGTGATGTGTCAGTATCACACCTGGCCACATTTACCTTCCCAGATTTTTCTGGTACTCATTTTTAGAAGATGGGTGAACCCCGGGGCCTTTTTTAATGTGTACAAGAAAAAATCCCACCACTGGGACTTGAACCCGATACCACTGGATTAGTAAACCGGGTGCCTAAGCACTCAGCTAACCAGGCTGCCAGTTAATGAACATAAAAGAGAAAATTCTCATTTCCATGCCATTAAGACATACTGGGGACATGGTGTTAAGCCCATATTTCCATGACCTTCTTCATATGAAAGTATGGTTTGGTCACCAGATTTCTTTGGTACCCATTTTTAGAGGCTGGGTAGACCCTCGAGCCTTTTTTTTTTTTTTTAATCAGAAAAAATCCCACTGCTGGGACTTGAACCCAGGACCACTGGGTTAGTAAACCAATGTTAATGAACATGCAAACATAAAAATTTAGTGCCTGAACTGTCTTTCAATACAAGTACTTACTAGTTTGCACATACTGAGGATATATACACAGCCAGACAGATAGACAGACAGAAAAATATAGAGAGAGACACATAAACATACACACAGAGCACTGCCATAAAGCTGCAGAATGTATCTTAACTTTTTCCATTCGCGCCAGCCCTGAAAGGCGTGTTCCAGTATATACTTCTCCCTTCAACACAGCCTTTAAGTTTTCAGACTTTCTTTCACTGAAAACACGATGTAACTTTTCATTTAACCAGTCAGAGCTCTTCTGAATCCAAAGTTAAACTAATGTTTAAGCAGGCCTGATAAAGGAGCCATATTGGATAGCAGGATCGGACCATAAAATGCAAGTTTTTTTCGAGATCGAGTGGTAGAATGGTCACACCGACCGACTAGACCTATCTTACTATATGTGTTTCTCGTAGCTGTAGACCTGTTAGATTTATTGGATGTCACAAACATCCATAAATATTGATTTTTCTGTGTTGAAATTTGAATGACTAAGTATTCTAAGTATTCTGTATTGGATTATGACACTATTAAAGTAAGTTAAAGAAGATTTTATTTGCTCAGCCCTAAAATTTTTTTTAGCGCCAAAAAATCGTTCCATCATTTCACACCAGCTGTGTTCTTGTTTTCTTTTCTTTGTTTTTTTTAAAATGACAAATAACTTCATTTATGGAATCTTCATTCATTTCCACTTATTTTAATGTGTGATACACAAGTGGTGTTCATGGAATTAATTCGGTATAATAACTTTTACACAGGGACACCCCCCCCCCCCCCCCCCCCCCCCGAATGTCTGCGTCGAAGGGAATATAAGGAACATTTTTGGACATAACATGAATGGAAAGAGTTAAACTGATGACAGTTAACTTTCCTATGTAACAAGATTGCAGTATGTATGACATTTCAACAATGCTCACTGTTTTAACTATTAAGTTACTTTCAACAAAAGGCAAACTGTCTGACAAAGTCAACAAAGAGAAATATTGTCCAAGCACTTACAAGTTCCTGAAGATCGTCATCTCGAAGATGTCTATGTTCATGCCACACAGGCTGTCCAGTTACCAGTTCATACAACAAACAGCCCAAACCCCAGACATCACTAAGAAGTTCAACTGTATTAGTTTCCCTTAGCTGTTGGGCAGAAAAAAAATATGTTATCTTTGAGAACATCACAACAGGAAACACAAACAGTAAATATTTATGAGAGAAAGGCAAATGATAATGGGTTTTCTGATTTGATGGAATGCATCAAAGATCTGTTGGTGACATCCAGCATTCCTTCACTACTTTCTGCCATTCTCATTTCTGCCCACTTTCCTCACTTGATCTTTCTATGTATGTGTATACATGTGTATCAGTATGTATGTTTGTATGAACATATATGTGCACGTCTTTGTTTAAATAGATACAAGTGTGTGTGCACATATCTATGTGTATACATGTGTGAATGTGTTTGTGTATATGTACATGTGTGGATGTGTTTGTTTATATGTGGTATGTGTGTGTGAATAAATGCACTGGTATGTATTTGCTTTAAGAACAGTATAGGCATATGTACTGTCAAAGTCTAAATTAGTTTAGTCTAAAATATGAATTGATTGTTGTATCTATTATATTGCTGATCCAAAAGTGTGTGAGTTAAAATGAATGTGAGCATGTAATAAAGTTTATTTCATGTAGCTGCATAAAGCAGAATGTAGGGTGTAATACGGAAAGAAAGGGTTTGTTAATTATTTACTTATTCATTTTATGTTTTTTCATGCATATTATGTTCAATAACAAATGCTGAATATCTGTGACTGAATGAAAGTTGCATGATGAAGGGCAGAACAGTAGATGGGCCTGCGTGCCCAATCCTTAACTCTTCGAAAATAAAGTCTGTTCGTTCGTTCGTTTCTTTTTGTAAAACTGAACCATACACCTCTGTCTACCTTAATACTAGAAGCAGTTTTACCAAAATACAACTGGGTAACAAAATAATTTAATACCTCAGGGGGGATAATATGTGGTGGTAGACTCAGATACAAACGTGTGTGATCATAATGGTCCAGCAAAGCAGAGCAGGAGAAGTTCGTAAGTTTTACTCTGATGTTTAGTCCTTCCAAGAAAGTCAGTCGAACATTTTTACCTGTGACATAAGACACCAGAAAGTTATTTTTTAAATCAGAAACAACACATGCCACGTGTAGTATGCTGTTTACATGTCCTCAAGAATGTGAAGAAACAAAACATGTCATGTGTAATACGGTGTTTACATGTCCTCAAGAGTGTGAAGAAACAAAACATGTCATGTGTAATATGGTGTTTACATGTCCTCAAGAATGTGAAGAAACAAAACATGTCATGTGTAATATGGTGTTTACATGTTCTCAAGAGTGTGAAGAAACAAAACATGTCATGTGTAATACAGTGTTTACATGTCCTCAAGAGTGTGAATAAACAATACATGTCATGTGTAATATGGTGTTTACATGTCCTAAAGAGTGTGAAGAAACAATACATGTCATGTGTAATACAGTGTTTACATGTTCTCAATAGTGTGAAGAAACAATACATGTCATGTGTAATACAGTGTTTACATGTCATCTGCAAAAGAAACAAAACATGTCATGTGTAATACAATGTTTACATGTCATGTGTAATACAATGTTCACATGTCCTCAAGAGTATAAACAAATATGTAACAGTCACTGCAGTTGAACTGTGGAAAGGAACTTAAATATAATATGTTAATGCTTAAAATAACAAGGCAACAATGCGATATTTCAGTTTACATCTTCTTCAGATAATTAAAAATAAACAGAGGAGAAGAAAGTTAAATCATACAGATGAAGAAGTGAAAATTTCAAAACGTAAAACTATAAGAACACAAAACAAAAAACTTAACATGTTAAGGTAGTAGGTCAGTAGATCTAAAAATTATTCTTGCATTTTTGGTAATACTATCTAAATCATACTTTCTCAGCATTTTTTGCCTGGAGAAGCCCATGGAATGATTTTATGGTCTCAGGTGTATAAAAAGTACTATATGTGGACAATTCCAAAATCAACCTCTGATTGGCTGGTAAAAATAAATCAGTTGCAACAGTGACATGGCACATTTTCTGCAGCAACCAGTGAAGTGCTATCTCGCTAAATGTCAACCCACAGTCCATTTTGTTTATGAGTAGCAACCAAGTAAACATGGAGCCTGTAATCATTATTCCTATCAACTGTGAGATCTGTGGTGTAATTCACTTTCTGCATGCAGGATACAGTTGTTTATGAGTAGCAACCAAGTAAACATGGAGCCTGTAATCATTATTCCTATCAACTGTGAGATCTGTGGTGTAATTCATTTTCTTCATGCAGGATACAGTACCACTGAGATTAATCATCATTTGTGTTATGTATAAGGTGATAGCATTATTTGTGACAGTTCTTTCAGGGACTGATGCAGGAAACTCAGGGATTTGTGCCCAGATCTGAATGACATGGGGAGAACAAGGACAATACTCAATTTTGACCAATCAACTTGTTGACATGCATGAAAAATGCTGCTTCATAATTTCAGATCATTCTGATGAATTTAGTCAAATTTCGGTTCTTTTGGCGAAAATGCGCTCTCGAGTTCCGTGCGTGGGGAGACAGGCTTTCGCTCCCTTCTCGGGCGGCGAGAGTTAAGGTGTTTCGATGCAGAAGCAAGTGGTTTGTCCGTCGAGCGAAGCATGTAAACGGCTAGCCAGCCAGGTTCGTGATAACGATGTAGTACGGTTTTGTCGACCGATGGTCTCGAAATTGGCCCATCTCTCGCAAAGAGTATCGGGTCTGCAGTATGTAACGTGTGTTGTTTGTGGGTGGCCAGGCTTTCTTCTCCGCTCGTTAGAGCAGAGAGAGCCGCCCCCGCCAGTTAAAGGAAATGAAACGCCGCCAGGGTCGAAAGGGATCCGCTCTGAGCAGAGCGCTGTCTCCCTTGCCCCGCGTCGGTCTGTCGGCAGATATCCGACAAAGGTTCGGTGAAGAAAGCTATCTGGTTGATCCTGCCAGTAGTCATATGCTTGTCTCAAAGATTAAGCCATGCATGTCTAAGTTCACACTGTCTCATGGTGAAACCGCGAATGGCTCATTAAATCAGTCGAGGTTCCTTAGATGACACGATCCTACTTGGATAACTGTGGCAATTCTAGAGCTAATACATGCTTACCAAGCTCTGACCCTCGTGGAAAGAGCGCTTTTATTAGTTCAAAACCCGCTGTTGGCGAGATCTTCAGCTGCCGTGCGTGGAGCGGTGCTCCTCCCGGCCAATGAAGAAATTTGCAAATGAGGTTGCCGCGCAGCATCACTGCGGAAAAGGTGGTAGAAAGGATAAAATGAAGCAAACAGTCAAATCACGGCACCTCTGGTCTGGAGGTCGGCCACGTCCTGAGTGCAGTCATATCGAGTGAAATGCATGAACCGGCTTGTCCCAGAGGTTAAGACACTGCTGGCTTGACTCTCCAAATGACGCGCGTGGAGTGAAGCTCCTCCCGGTTAAGGAAGTAAATGTGGAAAAGAAATAAAGGTTGCTGTGCGGCGCCGATGGGAAAAGGTGGTGGAAAGTGAAGTTTAACCGGTATGTCCAGTAGTATCACTACGAGAGCTATACCACGGCACCTCTGCTCTAGAGGCCGCCCATGTCCGAAATACACCTACACTGGTGAAATATGCCTAAACCGGCACACACCAGGGGTGGAACTCGATGGCTAGACATGTCATGCCACCTCCGCTCTAGAGGTCGGTAACGTCTGATAAACACTCATACTGGTGAATTTTGCCTAAACCGGCTCATACCAGGGGTGAATCTTGAAGGCTATGCATGTCACAGTACCTCTGCCCTAGAGGTCGGTCCCGTCCCAAACACGCCCATACTGGGAAATGCCTAAACCGGCTCAACCCAGGGGTAGAAGTCACTAGTGGCGAGGATTCGTCCTCCTGGACAAAAGCTCCATCCTGATCACAACTAGGAAGGGTAGCGGCCACGACCGCAAAATGCTGAAGTCGGAGACACTGGACCAAGGAAGTCTAGATAGGCAACCACCTCTCACCCGGCGGGGATGTTTGCGTATCCTAATCATGCTGAGGTTTTCCGGTGAGAAAGTCCAACCCTGGACTGGATGGGCAACCACCTCTCACCCGGTGGTGATACACGGGTATCACAAAACACGTCGAGGTTTTCCGGTGAGAAAGTCCAACTCTGGCCTGGGTGGGCTACCGCCTCTCACCCAGCGGGGATGCACTGATATCCTAAACACGTCGAGGTCTTCCGGTGAGAAAGTCCAACCCTAGACTAAACTGGTGCAATGAAAACCACGGTGTCACGCAATCCCGCTTCCGAGACCCACCAAGAATACAGGCTAAAGCAATGTGATACTCTGAACCCCCTGTGGTCCTTTCGTGGATCTCGTGTGGTCTATTTTGGACCACACAGGGGACCACGGGACCTAACAAGGACCACAGGCGTGAATTCAGTAGGTTCACAGTGCGGTTTTTGGTGGTAGAAGTGAACAAAGAAGAAGAAGAAGAAGTCAAATTTCACATTTCCTCTGTTTCATATTATCACAGAGAGATTGGTTTACCAACAAGGAATTCATCAACAGAGTAAACAACTGCTGTATATCCCATGCAGCACCATTCTATGAAGAGATATTGCAAAAGCTTGTGCAGGCTATGATAACAAACTTTACACAGTTCATACAACAAACAGCCCAAACACCAGACATTGCTAAGAAGTTCAGTTGTATTAGTTTCCCTTAGCTGTTGGGCAGAAAAATATGTTAGCTTTGAGAACATCATAACAGGAAATACAAATAATAAACAGCCATGGGAGAAAGGCAGATGAAAATGGGTTGTCTGATTTGATGGAGCGCCAATATAAAAAAATTATGAATTATTATGAATCTAGGTGGCAACCATATGTAGAAATAAAGCACTTATGTACGTAAACTTTGTATGTACGAGGGGAAGTCACTAAGTAACTCGCAAATGCCTGTTACAAAAAAAACTAAATGCGATAGTAATTTGAAAACTTTTAATTTTTGAACCTACATTATTCTCCTATTTCTCAACGTAATTGCCACCAACATTGATACATTTGTCCCATCGTGTAATCAGTGATGCAATACCCATGGTGTAAAAATCTCGAGTCTGATTTCTGAACCATTTTTTTACTTCTGTTTCCACCTCTTTGTCACTCAACAATCTTCTTTTGCCAAGGTGGTTTTTCAATGGACCAAACAGGTGAAAATCACTTGGAACTAAGTCAGGACTATAGAGTGGATGTTCAAGAACTTCCCAACCCAACTGGCTAATTTTCTCTTGGGTTAACCAAGCCGTATGTGGTCTAGCATTGTCATGAAGGAGAAGCACACCTCTAGTCAGCAGACCAGGACATTTTCTTCGAATTGCATCCTGTAGCATCGACAGAACTTCACAGTACAATACAGAATTCACACTGTCACAATACTTCTGGAACTTGGTTAGCAACAATCCTTCATAATCCCAGAACACTGTCAGCATAACTTTCCCCGCAGAAGGCGTAATCTTGAATTTTTTTGCGCATGGCAATGGTGGGTGTTTCCATTGCATTGAGGCATGTTTTGATTCGGGTTGGTAGTGGTGCACCCAAGATTCGTCTCCAGTAATAATCCTTTGGAGCATGTCTTCACCTTCATATGCGTAATGACAGAGATGCTGCAATGACAAACTAAATCGGTTCATTTTGTGTTCATCATTCAGATCTCTGGGTACCCAACGTGAGCAAACTTTCCGAAAATTCAATTGCTCATGCATTATTCTGTAGTCTAGGCCATGTGAACATCTGATTGCACTTGCTACACTGTCTATAATCATTCGTCTATCAGCTCTGATAATCTCATTCACACGTTGCACAGTCGTTTCTGTTGCAATCTGAACAGGACAGCCAAGTTGGACTTTGTCAACAATTTCAGTGTGTCCCTGAGAAAATTCTTTTACCCAGTTATAGATCGCTTTATGTGATAAACACTTTTCAACATAACTGTAATCATTTCATTACGAATGTCCTCAAATGAATGTCCTTTAGCCCACAAAAATCGCACTACAATTCTCTGTTCTCTTTGGTACACACTAACAGTTGGGTAGCCATTTTGTTATTGCTTTGGGCATGCGCATGTAACTCCCAGTGCCCTCTACACACAACTATTATAAAGTTGGATGATGGTACTATCTAAGGATATATTTAAATACTACCTGATAACTGCCACTGATAAAATATTTCAGTTTGCGAGTTACTTAGTGACTTCCCCTCATAATACATTTTTTTTCCTCTAGTTTTTTTTAAACCAGCTAATTGGAGCTTGATTTTGGAATATCCCTCATATGATACACTGTGTAGCAGTAATGGATGAAAATGCATGTGCACCCAACATACATTGGGAAATGGGCAAGAAAAGTATATGGACCTTACATACTGATGACACAGATGTTGGAATGACAACTAAATGTAAGTATAAGTAGAAGTTAGATAGCAAATGAGATCAGAAATTGGATCAGTGTTCTTTCGGGATTTTTAAAAAAAAAAGATACTTTTCTGTGCATCTGTAACTGAATTAGACACATTTCTTTAAAAACTATGATCTCTTGCAGATCAACAATCTCTTATGGAACCCACAGTTTCATGATATCCTAATTGAGAAGCCTTAGTTTATATTACTTGAGAATAACTTTTTCTTAACTCTTCCCGTGCCATTGTCGCGATAGTGAGAATTTCCGGTTACTGAGTTGCGTGCCATGTTCGTTATAGTGACAATTCATTTGTTTCAATAAAACTAACCGGTATAACATTTAGATTATACATATTTCATCCGTGTTTCCAGTGACACTTTTCAAAATGGTGAAAGAGTGCTTAGTTATGAGCGATGCCGAGCAAGAAAAAGGAAGAGAAACATTGAAATTTTTCAATTTTTGATGATGTAGATAGGGGTATGGACATGGCCTGTGACCACCCCACTGCTCTTGAATGTATCCAAGTAGATCTAGACATATTTAGATGACTGGAGAAGTAGTTAGTAGGTTATTTCAGACATTAATTTAGCGAGAATGCAACACAGAATCAGAATACGAGATCAACAAGTAGATCTAGACATCTTAGATGGTAAGTAGTGTAGATCTAGACCTAGCCGATGGTGAGGTGGGCACAATCATTGTCTAAAAACATCACATTACTTATTTTTTCCTAAAAAACTCCGCATTTATGAAATTTTCATACATTCAGTTATACTTTGAAACATAATAAGTACATGGAAATACTGTTTTTCATTCCATTTTACAACTATGCCCCCCATACAGATTAAGACCCACGCTTTTATTCCGGCACCCAAATGAACGTCCGCGTTTCTTCCTGTGGCACAGGAAGAGTTAAAAAACAAAGTAAAGATGCACAGACTTGCATATAAATTTACTAGCTATTGCCATCACTTCTTACATCTTACATCCTTCCCGTGCCGCTAAACGTCACATAGGGCCCACATGGTAGTTCGCCAAGATTATTGCCATCACTGCTCAGTGTAAAAAAATCTTTAATTATTCTTACTTATCCAATACAGATAAACCATCCTCAGGCTATTCAGATGTTGGGTAGCTGAGATTAACTGTCTCATGATGATGATGACATAGGCAAGTCCAATCTGCTGCGATGATGAAACTAGAAGACATTCATTGATTGGGATGCCTGTAAAACATTAGAAGAAACTACTACAAATTTGTTGTGAAACAGAGATCCATGTAAACTTAAGGACAGACTTCAACAATTAGAACAAAGTATCTCAGAAGCTTCTGAATTATAACATCTATTATTATAAAAAAAGCTGATATAATTTGTAAGATCTAGACTGCATCAATGATAAAGATTCTGCCTTCTGAAATGGCGTATGGGTTCGAATCCCACCAAGTGACAAGATTTTTTTTTCAATGATCTCTGAGAATCCTGGTTAGCAAATGTGGATGTCAGTTTTCAATATCACGCCACAGCATGAGGTAAGTAAATCTGAGAAAGGACCAATACTTTTTTTTTGTTTGTTGCAAAGAAAGGTACTGAGATGTACATCCCTCTCCCCTACAGTATACAAGAAAGTGAACATTAGCCATAATTCTTCACATCTTAAAATGCGAAAAAATTTTCTTTCCATAAAAAAATGCATTATGGACCATTCCATCAGAAAGTCATAGGAAGTACTATATATTTTACAAATGGAAGAAAGTTTGACACCCAAGTTTGAAGAATTAGATTTTTTTTTTTTTTTAGATTAAATGAGGGGCTTCAGCACTGAATTAATCTACTCTAGGGAGATAACATGACAGTAAGTTTGGCACAGAAATACTCTAGGGGAGATAACATGACAGTAAGTTTGGCACAGAAATACTCTAGGGGAGATAACATGACAGTAAGTTTGGCACAGAAATACTCTAGGGGAGATAACATGACAGTAAGTTTGGCACAGAAGTGACTTTATATCGTGGAATATATCATAGAATATTTTTTTAAAAAGCAGCTCCAGTAATAAATTTATTTAAAAACTGGTGGAATCTGGCAGTGCTTCTCGGCCTTTTGGCTATTTTAATCAACAACCCCTCACCACACACTGGTAAAATTATCTAGCAAGCCCATGCGGGCACTAAAAAAAAAGAAAAAAGAAAAAAAAAAATCTGGCAGCGGCTTCCATCAGAAAAAGGGTACATAATGGGAAAAAGAAAGGGAAGAAGACAAAGGCAAAGATGGCTGCAAGACATCGTTGATGATTTGCAAATGGATGCATCAGCAGCAGGCCATCTTGCTCACAACCGAGAGCCTACAGGAGTGCTGTTAGGGAGGCAAATGAATGAATCTGGCTATTTTAATCAACAAACCCTCACCACACACGTGGTAAAATTATCTCGGGCAAAAAAATAAAAAAATAAATAAATAAATAAAACATGGGGCAGTCTGGTTAGCTGAATGGTTAACCGCTTGCTCTACTAATCCAGATGCACTGGGTTCAAGTCCCAGCAGTGGGATATATTTTTTTCTGGTACCACCACACCAAAAATGCCCTGGGGTCCACTCAACCTCTAAAAATGGGTACCGGAGAAACCTGGGAAGGTAAATGTGGCCCAGTGTGTGATAATGACCACATCACACTTTCATGTGCTGATGGTCTTGGAAATACAGGCCTAACACCGTATCCCCAGTATGCCTTTATGACAAGGAATGAGGATTTTACCTTCACCTTTTTAATCAAACATGCCCCTAACCTCTGCTGGACTAGTAATAAATGCATGAGCACTATGAAGAAAAATAGTTGCATAGATTTAGACAAATTGCTTAGTTCACATGAACAGATACCTGTATTTTTAAAAAAAACACAAACTTGCTTAAGATTATCTAACAAACTAAACAGATCTGACCATCACACATTCAGTAAACCTCAACCCTCACTTCAGACAGATGCAACCCACGAATGCTGGGCAGGTTTGACACTCGCACAAGGAACAGAATTTTATTCTCACACAGTGAACAGATCTTACCCTCAAACTGTGAACAAATAAGCAAATGTCCTTCAAAGTTGGCAGTCCACAACATTGTGAGAACTGACTGGTGGTTCACCTCCCGCAGTTTTGCATGCAACTTCCAAAGATCTGAACAAGCTCCTGTGGGTATCTGTTTTGGTAAACAATATTTAGAATTTAGAGTGTTCTGGCTAATGAGAATATAAAGTCTACATTCAAATCCTAATTTTATCATTCTAGTGGGAATATAAAGTCTACATTCAAATCCTAATTTTATCAATCTAGTGAGAATATAAAGTCTACATTCAAATCCTAATTTTATCAATCTAGTGAGAATATAAAATCTACATTCAAATCTTAATTTTATCAGTCTAGTGGGAATATAAAGTCTACATTCAAATCTTAATTTTATCAATCAATTTACTCAAGAACTGACAAGAAAAGATCAGGAACGGAGAGGAATGGAGACGCGACTCATCTGCAGCAATAAGCCTCAGTGGCTTGGAAAGCTGTCGAATTCAGACGCTGGTCAAAGAAGAAAATTTACTCAAGACTGCTACTAATTCTGTGAATAATATTTAAAGACAAGTGAGCAAACTGATGAAAACAAGAAAAACCAGCACATATCAATTATATCAAATCATTTCATAACTAAACACATACTTCTATAAAAATTCAGATGAAATAGTATGAATGTAGACATTCAAAAGCAGATAACAGAAGTTTTTATTTTAATTTTATATTTATCCATTTTTCTGTGATGAAGAAAAGACATTTTTATCGAGTGAAGTCCAGCTGCAACAGTTCTACAACTTAATCTGTCTCTTGCTTTAGTAGTACACCAGAGTAAACTCTCTTCTGTTCATCTAACAGTATTTATCAAGCAAGTTAAAATTCAAAGAGGTTGACCAAATGAAACTCTGAAAAGGACATTGTTAAGAGAGGCCAAATTAGCAGGCAGAAAATCCCTTGATGAGGTTGAAAAACCAGCCAAAAACAGGAAAATTTGGCGAATTACCATGCGAGTCTTATGTGACATTTAACAGTGTGACAGTATACATGAGATAACTGTTGTGTTTTCAGAAAGGGAAACTGTTGTGAATCTCTTTTTGTCATTCCCGTGCTCGGCTAAGAGCCTTCAGGATCCTTCACATGGGCTGCATACCCATGACGGGGTGGGGGGCTGAGCGAGGTTTATGTTTGGATGTGAAACGGAGAAAACGGAGAGGACAGCTTTTGTATCGTTCTGTCATGAAAATGGATGTTGCTGACGTGAAGATGGCAGTTATATTGTTACTGGAGTATTGGATGGATGAAAGGACATGCCATGTGGCAGGGGCAACCTGCCAGCTGTCATGATATCGTCATTCTCATCAGCATCTTCACCAATTTCATCAATAAACTCATAATCTATGTGATACACATGACTTGCTTGAGATCTGTACCAGTTGGTTGCTAACGTGAGGTTGTGTACGAGCCTGGAAGTGAAGTATGGCTGGACTCAGCGGACAGCTAACCCAGCAACATTCCAAAAATCACGGCCTGAAGTAAAATTCCCAACCTTACCTTACTGTACAAAGATGAAAGATAAAAGAACCAGCAGCACGAAGAAAAAACTGTTTCAAAGGCACGGGAAGGATGTAAGATTGTAAATTAAAATTCATCAATGGATCTCACCTTTTTAATAACCCACCATGAGTGTGGTTCACAATTAAAAGGAAATGCTAGAACAGTCTTTCTGGAGTCTCCTAACATTCCCAGTTTCACCCAGTTTTGTCCTTCCATGGGCATTGAATCACAAGACATGGTATCACTTAGCTGTTGATGTGAAGAATAATTCTAGTGTAATAACAATATCAAAAATAAGCAGGCAAAAATTATTAATTACATAAATATTTATTTAGAGTTTTACTGATTTTTCTGATCTTTTACTGTTTGTTGAGAAGTCTAGTTATTGTTGTATGATGCTCTATGCATCTTTGTCTTAAAGCTACTAAACTAGTGATAATTTTTTTTTTTTTGCCTGCCAAAGTTTCTCCAATCCTTTACAATGTAATATATGTCTTCAAGAAAATCACCAAAACCATAGAAAACAAGTTGAATTCTTTCCAGACTAAATGTTTACGAGGAATTAGAAGAATATTTTGGCCAAACACTGTAAGAAATAACATCTCATTGGCAGAAATGCAGATGAAACCACTGACAGCAATTACTGAGGAAAGATGCTGGCAATGGTTTGGACATGTGCTCCGAATGGCTGACAACTCGCTACCAAAAATAGCACTAAGATGGACACCACAGGGGAACAGAAGTAAGGGTAAACCAAAGGAGGCAAGGAGAAGAACAACAGAGAGGATACTGAGCAATAGAGGGCTCACTTGAGCAAGAGCAGAAAAAAAGGCAAAGGAAAGGCGTTTGTGGAAAACCCTTGCAGAAGTTCCATTTGCCCTGAGCACTTAAGGTTCAGAGAGAGATAGAAATATGTCTTCAATGTGGAATTTTTCTCTAATCTGAAGAGCTTATTCTTCATCTCTAAAGGGCAAGGTCATGGTAAACCTGGAACACTGGTGCCAGGATGATTGTTCTATCTTTTTACAGCTTTCATGCACACTGCACACTCACTGTTTCCTCTTAGATATGGACTCACCTACCATGTCTGACTGTGCACTTCTGTACTTTGGGATCAGTGGCATTTCTCTGCATTAACAAAGGCACCATTAGCCAGGACAGGATTAGCCTTTTGAAGCAGAGGACCCTGCTACCATCTTGCTCAGAAGATGCAAGAAGACTGACAGACTCACCCGCTGGTGATCGGTAAATACTGAAGGCACTGTAGGACACAGGCTGCTGATGCCAGTTTGATGATGTTCAGCAGCTGTACTTTGGAGTACACGTTTGTTGGGTACTGATCTATATGAATTGTCACTTCAGAATGTTTCTGGTTTTGGATGAAGCTAGTTTCAACTGAAGCATTTTATGCCAGTTTTCTTATCAGTCATTTCTTTGGATTTCTGTTGGAGAACCTAGCATAAATACAGACTGCAAAATGAACATTATTTGTTAATAATACGTATTTATTCTAGTCCTACATCAAAGCTGACATACTCACATACTCTCATCTTGGGGAAACCACTGTCTGGTTCACCGGTTCAGTTTTTAAAAAAAAAAATAACTTCCACCACTTTTGCTGATCAATCCTCAGTACTAACCTACTATCTCAAACAATAAATAATTTCACATAATACCTTTATATACTCCTTCACTGAAGAGCTGTACAATATGCAACAGTCAGTAAAATTTTCCATCCTTTGTTTCATGAGACCGAGACCCTGCATGAGCGACACAGGCCTGCTAAGAAAAGAATTTACAGAAGCCATTATAATTAGGTATAGTGAACAATGATGAAAAGCCCAATAATCCACATACAGATAACACAAGAACATTTTGCAAACTACCATGTGATGTTTAACGGCATGGGAAGGATGTAATTATGCCTTTCAACATGACATGTATGATGAGAATGATTATGAAATTTAATGGTTTATGGTCTTGCCCATCATCATTGAACTCCGGACATGTTCATATGTGCTCAGATGCCCCCCCACCCCCCCAACTTATCCATCAGCCGATAGTGCCCATCCAATGTCAGTTGACAAGTCCCCTCGAACATCCAGTATGCTTCTCGTTCCTGGCCATGTCAATCTGTGCTCCCAACTCTCACAGTCTAAGCAGCAATGTGGTTTTGCTGCTCTCAAAGTCCTCTTGAAGTTCTCGAAGATGAAGTTTAATACAAATATAAAACTGTAAAATGAAGCATTTTTTTTCTCTTTTTTAATTCTATATTTATATACTTTTCATCATTTTACCATTCTTCTTTTATAACCTGACCAACTTTTCCAAGTTCAAATATGGGGCACTCATTTTTTGTGTATGTGTGTGTTCATGCACATGTAAGCATGCACATTTTAAACTGTGAATAGTGTATACACACACTAGATAAATTTATCTAAACTCACTCATTTATCCTTTCTCCACACCATGGAAAAGGGCACTTAGGAAGGTGACATTCACTCATGTGGTTGAGCATTGTCCTCAGTAAAACTGTGTGATGATCACTCAAACTAAGCAAGTGGTTTCTGGTGTCCTGTAGCACTTTCATGTCCTGCCTGACCTATATTTGTACAAAATGGTAAACATTTGACAGTTCCGTTGCTAAGTTAAACCATAATCTCTCTCTCTCTCTCAAAATCCTTGTCGATTCTGATCCATACAAGACAGCTGGTCATATTATAGTTGTATAGAAAGTTACCTTGGTGTTTTGGGACAGGAATTTAGATTTTAACAGGTGTTGCAAGACAAAGTATATTTTATTCCTTACCTGTATTCTACTTTTAATTTCCTTGCTAACTATGTTGCAGTTGTTTTGTATGTTTCTGTTTTCTCGATGATCATATCTCCAACAATTATATGATCTGGATCATTCTGCCCCTAGTCTGTTGGTATCTTCATATACTTTGTCTTGTCTTGGTTAACGGTCAGGTCTACTTTTAGTACCAAATGTCTCAGGTGTATGCAATTTTTGGTGACTTCTTGCATAGATGACTTCATTGTACTGGTGACTTCATCATTAGCTATCACCTAATGATAAGTATGATCGAACAGAAATTAACTCCTACCTGCAAACAAGCTGCATTTTTACAGTCAGAATCCTTACATCTTGCAGTTTTTTCAAGCATTTTCAACTGTTCACTGTCAGACAGAGAACCAATACTGGATTCTGTAGACGAGTGGTCAGACTGTGGAGAGAGAGTAAATGAATTCAATTAAAAAAGGAATCTCAGTCATGAATTCTTTTCATGATCAACATTTTTCAAAAGTTGCTCTGTCATAATATACTCATGATCTGAGATGTTGTTGTTGTTGTTGTTGCTGCTGTTGTTCGTCCATTGTCTTCGATGATGACCACAGATTCATCTTAGTCAAAGAAAGGAGAAGTGTGTCCGTGCATGACCAACTAGCCCTATACGAGCTCTAAAAGTTTTGCCACACACGGAACATGTATGTCCAGATTCAGTTGTGGGTGCTAGTGCTACCTTGGGTTTTTTGCATTGCGTGTTTGTGCTGGGCACTTTCAATTCTTGAATGCTCTGCTCTCTGAGCACCCAGGCTGGTTAAAGTGGACTTGTGCTATGGCTCCCAAGAGTTTATGTCTATCCCGCAAGCTTTGAGTGAGATTTCAAGCCTATCATTTGAGATAAAAATGTTCAGTAAAATAAACAAATATATTTTTATAGTCTTATAATGGTTGACTACATTTTAGAAAATTGGTCTACTAATCCAGTGGTGCCAGGTTAAAGTCCCAGCAGTGCGGACCACCACACTAAAAAAGTTTCTGGGATCCACCCAGCATCTAAAAATGGGTACCAGAGAAATCTGAGAAGGTAAATGCGACCAGGCACGATAATGACCACATCACACTTTCATGAGCCAAAGGTCTTGGAAATACAGACCTAACACCTTATCTCCAGTACGCCTTAATGGCATGGAAATGGGGATTTTTACCTTCACGCTTACAAAAATAAAGAACACTTTCTTCTTCTTTGAATTCTTCTTCATTTGATTGTTGCGTCTGTTTGAAGCCCCATAATCAGGACTGAGGCTTGTAGCCCTCTCCAGGTTTGAAAAGTAACCCTTATAGCTTAGTTCCCATGGCTTGCGTTTGTACGAGTCTAAGTACACTGGTTACTTCTATAGTCTATGTTTTGGACTCTATACATCAGTTTCATATTGGTGACTTTTCCTGCAAAATTTCTCGAGCTGGTACAGACGATTCAGTAGTCTGCAGTAACAGATTCATTATTTCAAATATGATGGTCTGCTGACGTCTTTGTAGCTGGTAAACTGGATTCAGACTTTGTCAACATACATTATTCTTGTTTCCTATCACATATGTACTGACTGTCATAATACCCACATTTGTTCACACCCATGAACTCACATACATAAAAGTTTTTCTTATTAATTTCCTTGCATATTACTTGAAACCTCTTTAGTTTTCTTTAGAGTTTCACATGGTTGACCTTTTTTTTCTGTGTCCTGCTGCGTCCTATTTGATAGCTTGCTTTAGGATTCTCTGATTGTTTCTTCTCATCATGCGGCCAATATACGTCAATCTCTTTTTTTTTTTTTATCGCTGATGAGAAAGGTTGTGCACTCATCATACCTTATTTCTGTGTTGATCTTGACTTCATTCCACTGTATACTGAGTATTTTCCATAGACATCTGTTTTCAAATGTGTCCAATTTGTTTTCTTTTTCTTCAGCTGTTTTCCAGTTTTCACATAAATAAGGGTGGATATTACACTTCAGTTGAATAATCTTAACTGTGTTTTTGTGCTTATCTCCTTCTTCTGCGTTTGAGGTTGTTGGTCACTTCAGATCCTGATCCCTGTCGACATGGCAAAGCCCGAAGTCCTCTCCAGATCCTGATAGGAGCCCCAAAGCTTTTGCCTCAAGCTTGTGTCCTCTGCCCATGTCTCACACCTCAGGTCTGCATGGTTTGGGCACTCTTGAAGGATACGTTCTGGAGTCTGGACTCCACTGCCACATGGACACTCGTCTGTGTGAGACATTTTGAGTCAGTGTAGGTGGCTCAGTAGTCTGCAGTGCCTGTCCTTAGGCGGAAGAGAATGGTTTGGTGATGTCTTTGTAGTTGGTGTATTGGATCTGGTTCATTGTTGCATATTACATTTTGATTGCCATATTTTCATGTGAAATTAGGTACTTAAAATATATCCAATTAAATACTTCAAATATGTGAAACTGAGTACTTCAAATATGTGAAATTATTTGACAGTATACATTACCAGAAGGAAACTGGAAGAAGGTTCATTCAAATCTAGAACATTGTCAGAGATTCTGCTGTTGGTGACTGGCTGATGCTGTTGTAAGTTTCTTGTGAACAGGCTGTTGCTCCCAGCCTGGTAATGTTCAACAATCATGCCTTGCCGATGTACATTTGGTAGGCACTGATTTTTATGCACTGACTTCTCTGGATGCTTTTGGCTTTGGAGTAAGCTAGCTCCAACAGTTGCACCACTATGCCAAGAGCTTTTCTTTTCACAGTCATTTCTTTGGATTTCTACTGCATGAAAAGGACTATTGGCTGTTACTTCTGGATGCAGGTTATGTCTGCTGCTCTTATTTTCACATCCATTTCCAGTTTGTGAAGCTACTGTTAAGGCAGCTGTTGTCCTAACTTGCTGATTTAAATCTCGCAATTTCCGAGGCTCTTGGTGTTGGGTGTTCATGGCAACTGAACTGGCACCATCATTCAAACTTACAGGGTAAAGACTGACACTTCTTGGCTTAAAGTCATTTTCAACACAGTTTTGTGCCACAAAAGAAGCTGCAGTTGTCAGGTTACTCTGAGATCTGTCTGAACATGATTGCTGGGAAACCTGGGCTGTGATATCTGGGACTGAAATGCTACAACCACTCTCTCCTGATTCTGTTTCATATCCACTACTTCTGTAGTGGCTTCTTGCCTTACTGCCTTTTTCAGATTGAGTCTGCACATTACTGCAGTCATGTCCCTTTGGATCCTGTGTTGTGTGTAAGGCTGCTGTGGCAGATGCACTTCCTCTTACATCCTGTACTGTGCTCAACACTTCTATGGCTGGTGAGGTGGTACCTGATGGGAACATCAATGGTATTCCTTCCAGTGGCTGTGGTTGCTCAAAAACATCATCACTCCCTTGCATGACAAGAGCACCATGATGTATTGAGTAATTTTGTGTGGAGTTATCAAATTTCTTTGAATCATCTTCCATGGTTCCAGTCTCTTCAGATAGTTGGTAACCACTCCTTCACACCACTAAAGACAGTTGGTAACACTACTTTGAAGGCTTTACTGATGTATGTCTGTTGATCAGAGCTGTGAAGGCAAAGAATGCAACATACAAGGATATTGTGGCAACATTTAAACAAATTATGAAAGGAAAACTTTACTGGCATATTACACTGTTTTTTTCTTTCTTTCTTTTTTTTCAAAGACAGCATTCTGGTTGGAATAATTTAATAAAATATGAAAATCAAGTGGGATCTTTACAGAACAGAAAGTAAATAAAAATAAAATTAAAACTCTAAAATATATCTTATATCCTTCTCGTGCCGTTAAATGTCACATAGGGCTCGCAAAGTAGTTCGCCAATTTTTCCTGTCTTCGGCGAGTCTTTCAACGTCATCAAGGGATTTTATGCCTGCTAATTTGGCCTCTCTTAACAATGTCCTCTTCAGAGTTTCATGCGGTCTGCCTCTTTTTCTTTGGCCTGTTGTGTTCCACTTGATAGCTTATTTTGGGATTCTCTGATCATTTCTTCTCATCAAGTGACCAACATATGCCCATCTCCTTTTTCTGATCACCCATGAGACTGGTTGTTGTTCAGTCATCTGTCTTATCTCTGCATTGTTCTTGAATTCATTCTACTTGATGCCGAGTATTTTCCTTAGGCATTTTTTTTCAAAAGAGTCTAATTTCTTGTCTATTTCTTTAGTTGTTTTCCAGCTTTCACATACATAAATGAGGGTGGATATTACATTTGAATTGAATAGTTTTAACTTGGTTTTTGTGCTTATAACTTTTGAGTGCCGTATGTTCTCAAGATTCTAAAATATATGCAGCCACAAAATTAATATTTAAAATAATTATATGAGTATTAACATTCTTCTTCTTAAGTCTCCCTGGAACTGTGAGATGGCACTTTTTGAGGCTGATACTGTGGAGGTGTTGAGGCACAGCATCATGTCAGTTTGTAAGCAGGCTATAGTAGTTATTTTTTCATCTCCTGTGTGCAGCTAAAAAGCAGGGGGGGGGTGTGCAATACTTCTTTAGCAGACTCCACAACGTTGGGGACTATGGCAATCCCTGTTCCATTAGCCATGCTTGACCTGTTACTGGGGGTACCAGCAGAGAGGTGGGACAGGGTCTTGGTCAGCTGTCGTTCGCTAACCCTGACACCTGTATGTCAGTTATGAGTCTCTGATTGGTAAAACAGACTGCAACTTGTCCCATTTATTTTAACATTAAAAAATATACAAAAGCAAAATGGCTAGCTTGCTGGGAGCACCATCTCTGACACAAGCATCTCTGACTACAGCCAGTGGCAGATTATCCATTAGAAAGTACAGGCATAAACCTGGTGGTCCAGTTGGTTAATCTGTCACCAATCACTACCAGAAACATAGGAGCATGTTGTACTGAGGTCAGGGAAGAAATAAATGAAGAAATACTAGATCAACGAAATGGGAAAGAAAAAAACAACTAAAATATTTCTGGTGAAGACTGAAAGCATAACACAAATATGAAAACTGCACTTGAGGGAAAAACCGAAGGAAAAAAGAGCAAGAAGAAGCCAATGATACTGATGGCCAGACAATATTTAGAGAGGGAATAGATTCAGTTTGAACTGTACTACTGTAATAGTATGGGACAGAGCAAGATGGATATTCACTGAAGTCAACCTTCCCTCTGGAGTGGCACATGATGACGATGATGATATTGGAGTATAATCATACATTTTTCACAGTAATATAGAAATGATAAATGTCTGCTGGTTGACAGTGCTTGACCTAAAAGAAAAAACCCTCACATGCACAACTCTGCAAGTGTTGCTCATCCAGGACTGATTGAAGAACGCTAGTTGTTGAACTTCTCTGTAACTGGACTCTGACATTGCCTTGCTAAAGATCTTGACACAGTTCAGATAACAGAGTAGGACAGGACATTTTTTTAAACTCCCGGGTGGATCTAAGAAACAGTCTTCTTGCTTAACTCTACTTTCATTGGGAATAATGGTAGACAGAGGTACATAGTTCGGTTTTATAAAAAAAAAGATAGGATGAGGAAAGTAGACAGAAACGAGAATGGCAGAAAGTAAGATGAGCAAGTATAAATGGAGAATGTAGAACATTCCAAAGTTTCAGCAAATGCCTTTATCGGGGATCATATACACAAACAACACAACACACAACGCGAAAAATAAGTGAAAAATAAAATCTAGCTCTTTGGTATCCTCGTTTGAAAGGTCTAGCACAAATGTTCGTAGGGAACATTTGATTCTGCCTTCGTAGGAAATGTATCAACCCCGATTCGACGGACATAAAAACATAAAAGCCTGTTTAATGTGAACTACCACGAGATGAAATAAGGCTTTGACCAATTCTGGTTTGCTGCTCAGCACACAACCCTCCACAATATCAGTTCCCTATCTCGGGCTGACAGCAGACTACCAGTACCGCACATAGTTTATTTACTTCTCACAACTTATTTCTAAAACTTTCATAATAGTAAAGCTGCAATGTGGATCTCACTGATGCACAGAGTCTCAGCGTTATCCGTTTACCAACAAATAATAAGCTTCTTCAAAGTTGTCACCTCTCACATAAGCATTCTTCGTTGTAAATACTAAGGAAGTTCCCTGTGATGGTTCATCATCTGTTCGCGGAAATTCCCTGCATTGGTTAATCATTGGTTCGTGGAACTCCAGGCGGTGTATTCCCTTATATTTGTCACCAGAAAATAAATATCTATAAACGAACTCCCGGAAGCAGTTATATTTTAAGATTAAAAATATGAGACACGTTTAACTATCTCGCGATGTGTCATCAGATTTATTAATAAAGGAAAGTTAGCACTGCAGGGCAGAGTGAAAGCTATCTCCCAATCTGTCCATTCATTTGCATGTCCCTTGTGGAACTTTGCCTTCCTAACAGCACTCCTGTAGGCCTCTCGGTTGTGACCAAGATGGCCTGCTGCTGATGCATTCATTTGCAAATCATCAACGATGTCTTGCAGCCATCTTCGCCTTGGTCTTCCTCTCTTTCTTTTTTCTATTATGCACCTTTCCAAGACGATCTTCTCTAGATTATAATGACGTCTAATGTGTCCAAAATATTTAAGTTTTCTCTGTTTAATCCCCTTTACTAGCCTTATTCAATATTAAGTTCTTGTAGTATGGATATATTTGTTCTTTTTTGTGTCCATGATATTTGAAGAACTCTTCTATAGTTTTTACATACAAAGGCATTTATGTTTTTTTCGGCTGTTTTGTCAAATGTCCAGGTCTCACAAGCATATGCTGTGATGGGAAAGATGCATGCCCTTAATAATCTTATTTTTGTAGTTCTGTCTGTTCATCTCCACAGATTCTTTAGTTGTTTTACTTTCCTTAGAGCGATAGATGTCCTCCTTTTAATTTCCGTCATTGTATCTCCATTATTAGCTGTACCTGTTGTACCTTCATTCATGTGCATGTCCCTTGTGGAACTTTGCCTCCCTAACAGCTCTTCTGTAGGCCTCTCATACTTGTACATACTGAGGTAAAATAATTGTTTTTTACCTGAGAGCATTACAAGGATATAGAATACATATAGTTTTGGCTGGTGAGAGTAGTAATAGTATCATCATCATCATCAGTTATAGCAGTAGTATAGTAGCAGTGGTGGCGGTACTAGTGGCAGCAGAATCAGCTGTAGTAGTAGTAGTAGTAGTAGTAGTAGTAGTGGTAGTAGTAGTAGTAGTAGTAGTAGTAGTAGTAGTAGTAGTAGTAGTAGTAGTAGTAGCTATTGTTCTTTTTTTGGCTGCTACTTTAACAGCAGTAGTAGTTGGAGGAAGTGGATGAGTAGATGAAGTGAATGTAGATGAAGTGGATGAGTAGATGAAGTGGATGTAGATGAGGTGAGAAGACATAATAGTTACAGTGTCTGCTTCCAGTGTGGTAGAATACATTGAAGAATTGGCACAGATACCAAAATAACTAAAACCTTCATTTCTGTGCTTTTGGCTTCACTAGGGACGAAGACGCCTCCTCCATAAGATAGTGAATGTAATAAAAGCCCTATATGAGGGTTTTCAGTGCAAAATGATCTGTGGAGAACATACCTCCAGCAGCTTTAGGGTACAAACAGGAGTGAAGCAGGGATGTATACTATCACCAACATTATTTATCCTGGCAGTAGACTGGTTAATGAAGGAAGCAACATCAGACAAACACAGAGGATTACAATGGACTCTTGACACAATGCTGGAGGACCTTGATTTTGCGGACGACATTTGTCTACTATCAAGCAGCCACAAAGATATGCAAGATAAAATAAACAAGCTAACTCAGAATGC
Source organism: Achatina immaculata (assembly GCA_009760885.1). Lineage (NCBI taxonomy): Eukaryota > Metazoa > Mollusca > Gastropoda > Stylommatophora > Achatinidae > Lissachatina > Lissachatina immaculata. The sequence goes on along the minus strand of CM019695.1, from coordinate 7,469,688 downwards.
AAACAACACAGGACTAAAGATCAACGTAGGAAAGACAAAGTTAATGAAGCAAAATGTGAACAACAGAAATGTACTCAGAGTAGACAGCAACTTAGTAGAGGAGGTCAATGAATTTGTATACCTTGGCAGTAGAGTAGTAGAAAAATGGAGACAGCACAGAGGACATCAACAGCAGACTTACTAGAGCAAACCAGGCTTTTGCAGTACTGCAGACTATATGGAAATAAAAAAAAACTAAGCATAAATACGAAAATCAGGATATTTAAGAGTAATGTTCTAAGTGTACTACTCTATGGAAGTGAATGCTGGAAAATCACCAAAACCATAGAAAACAAAGTTTAATTCTTTCCAGACTAAATGTTTACGAAGAATTAGAAAAATATTTTGGCCAAACACCATAAGAAATAACATCTTGTTGGCAGAAATGCAGATGAAGCCACTGGGAGCAATTACTGAGGAAAGACGCTGGCGATGGTTGGGACATGTATTCCGAATGACTGACAACTCACTACCAAAAATAGCACTAAGATGGACACCACAGGGGAACAGAAGTAAGGGTAGACCAAAAGAGACATGGAGAAGAACAACAGAGAGGATGTTGAGCAATAGAGGGCTCACCTGGGCAAGAGCAGAAAAAAAGGCAAAGGACAGGCATTTAAGCCCCATGTGCCCTGGGCACTTAAGGTTCAGAGAGAGAGAGAGAGAGAGAAAGGGGGGGGGGGACGAAGACGCTGCTCGATTTGGCCCCCAGTGACGTAAAGCTGACATCCTTGCGTCACTGTTAGCGAACTATAACCGACCAAGACCCTCTCCCACCTCTCCATTAGTACCTTCAGTAACAGAACTAGCCTGGATAATGAGGCAGGGGCTGCTATAACCCTATGATGGTGGAGTCTATTAAAGAAGTATTGCACATCCTCCTGCTAATTAGCTTCTCTCAGGGACTGAAGACAACAAAGCCCCCGTAACCCAGTCTCAATCTGACACGATGCTGTGTCTCAATATCTTCACCACATCTGCTGCAAAGAACACAGTTCGTAGTTCCAGGAAAAATACAGAGCAATACATGACAAGTCGTTTTAATAAAAATCAAGTGACAGCCCAAACTTCCGATGTACAACAAAGTAAGACCGGGGGGAAGGGGGATCGGTTCGGTCAGATGTAGCACTGAAAACAATTATTTTCTTCTCTCATCATGGCTCGGGTGATGCAATGAAATTAGTGTGAGTCGCCATGAAGATAGGTTTTCACAATTTTCGGAAGTAATTTTCCTAATAGATAGATAGATAGATAGATAGATAGATAGATAGATAGATAGATAGATAGATAGATGGATGGATGGATGGATGGATGGATGGATGGATGGATGGATGGATGGATAGATAGATAGATAGATAGATAGATAGATAGATAGATAGATAGATAGATAGATAGATAGATAGATAGATAGATAGATAGATAGATCAATTTCACTTGCTAACAAAGTTGGAATAAAATTTTTAAGGGTATGCATTTTTCCCATCGCAACATATGTCTGTGAGACTTGGACACTTAACAAAACAGCTGAGAAACATATAAATGCCTTTGGATGTGACTGCTACAGAAGAGTTCTTCAAATGTCATGGACACAAAAAAGAACAAATATATCCATACTACAAGAACTTAATATTGAAGAAGGTTAACTAGTAAGGAAGATTAAACAGACAAAACTTAAATATTGTGGACATATTAAACGTGATGACAATTTAGAGAAGACAGTCCGCTGTTGGCGAGATTTTTCAGCTGCCGTGCGTGGAGCGGTGCTCTTCCCGGCCAATGAAGAAAGGTACAAATGAGGTTGCCGCGCAGCATCACTGCGGAAAAGGTGGTAGAAAGGATAAAGCGAAGCAAACAGTCAAATCATGGCACCTCTGGTCTGGAGGTCGGCCACGTCCTGAGTGCAGTCATGTCGGGTGAAATGCATGAACCGGCTTGTCTCACTGCTGGCGAGACTCTTCATATGCCGTGCGTGGAGTGAAGCTCCTCCCGGTTAAGGAAGTAAATGCGGAAAAGAAATAAAGGTTGCTGTGCGGAGCCGATGGGAAAAGGTGGTGGAAAGTAAAGTTTAACCGGTATGTCCAGTAGTATTGCTACGAGAGCTATACCACGGCACCTCTGCTCTAGAGGCCGCCCACGTCCGAAATACACCTACACTGGTGAAATATGCCTAAACCGGCACACACCAGGGGTGGAACTTGATGGCTAGACATGTCATGCCACCTCCGCTCTAGAGGTCGGTAACGCCTGATAAACATCCATACTGGTGAATTTTGCCTAAACCGGCTCATATCAGGGGTGAATCTTGAAGGCTATGCATGTCACAGTACCTCTGCTCTAGAGGTCGGTCCCGTCCCAAACACGCCCATACTGGGATAATGCCTAAACCGGCTCAACCCAGGGGTAGAAGTCACTAGTGGCGAGGATTCGTCCTCCTGGACAAAAGCTCCATCCTGGTCACAATTAGGAAGGGTAGCGGCCACGACCGCAAAATGCTGAAGTCGGAGACACTGGACCAGGGAAGTCTAGATAGGCAACCACCTCTCACCCGGCGGGGATGTTTGCGTATCCTAATCACGCTGAGGTTTTCCGGTGAGAAAGTCCAACCCTGGACTGGATGGGCAGCCACCTCTCACCCGGCGGTGATACACGGGTATCTCAAAACACGTCGAGGTTTTCCGGTGAGAAAGTCCAACTCTGGCCTGGGTGGGCTACCGCCTCTCACCCAGCGGGGATGCACTGATATCTTAAACACGTCGAGGTCTTCCGGTGAGAAAGTCCAACCCTAGACCAAACTGGTGCAATGAAAACCACGGTGTCACGCAATCCCGCTTCCGAGACCCACCAAGAATACAGGCTAAAGCACTGTGACACTCTGAATCTCTTGTGGTCCTTTCGTGGATCTCGTGTGGTCTATTTTGGACCACACAGGGGACCACGGGACCTAACGAGGACCACAGGCATGAATTCAGTAGGTTCACAGTGCGGTTTTTGGTGGTAGAAGTGAACGAAGAAGAAGAAGAAGAGAAGACAGTCTTGGAAGGGTACAGAAGAAGAAAAAGAAAGACAGGAATAGCGAAGATTGCTGCAAGATATTGTTGATAATCTGCAACAGGGCATCTTGCTTACAATCAAGAGGCCTACAGGAGAGCTGCTAGGGAACCACAATAATTAGTGTATGAGTGTATAGCAGTAAAGCTGTGATACCAAAATGTATAAACTAGGACGGTCGCAATGTGATATATGTCATTGTATGCAAAAAGATGCAGAATAACTTACACTGGTGAAACTTACCTCAGATTAGGGGACTGCATGTAGAAACATCTGTACGATATCACCCAGCATGCTTCGAAACCAGTCCCGAATCATTTCAATGGCCCCAGTCACAGAGGCAAATTTAATTTTCTGGTAACAGCCACCAGTGTCACGCTGGTGACACAAGCAGCTTAGCGCTTGAGAACCGCTACATTCAGGTTTATGGCTCTGGAACCACATGGACTGAACTCGTTATTCAGCTACGTCTAACATTCTCCTCTTCCACAATCATAATCCCTCCCCACTAAGTTCCACTCCCTTCTCACTTGTTACACATAGTTCAGAACCTCTTCACAGCATCACATTACAACCTCTCTACCCCAACTACAATCACATATTTCACCTTCTTCCGGCTAGATTATCATTGTATCGCTCTCTCTCCTCTCCACGGTTTCTCCATCCACCATCCTCAGTTACGACCCACCTATCACACATTCCAAGTCTCCATTTAAATACTCTCTACACTCCACCATGCCCATTTCTGACACACGGCGTTAGACAATCCACAGCTTCTTGCAAACTACAGCTAAGTGCTCTATTCATTTTATTTAGTTTTTTTTTTAACATAGTATTCATGTGAATTTATATTTTATCTCCTCTCTCTATTTCTTCGTCTTGTTTGTTTTTGTATGAGGCTCATACCAAAACGTCACACCTGTGTACTCGTTAAGTAATAAAGCTGTTTCTCCTTTTTTCCACCCTTCATTCACTCATTCATTCATTTGCATGTCCCTTGCGGAACTTTGCCTCCCAAACAGCACTCCTGTAGGCCTCTCGGTTATGAGCAAGATGGCCTGCTGCTGCTGCGTCCATTTGCAGATCGTCAATAATTTCTTGCAGCCATCTTTTCCACCCTAGTTTATACATTTTGTAAGGGAGGCAAAGTTCCGCAAGGGACATACAAATGACTGATTGAACAAAGCTGCAATTTTGTAATGATTCAGATATTGTCTTCGTCTAAACAAAATAAATAAACAAATGAACATAAATAAACCTAAATTAAATGAGCAAACAAGACAGAGAAAGGATGACAGATGGAATGTGGAGTATTTTGAACGGAAATGAAGAAGCTGTCCGATGAGGCAATCAGCGACCCATAGCTGATATACCAACGTCAGGGTTAGCAAACCATAGCTGACCAAGACCCTGTCCCATCTGTCCGTGGTACCCCACTAACAGGCATAGCCTGGCTAACGGGGCAAGGATTGCCATAGTCCCCATGGTGGTGGAGTCTGCTAAAGAAGCACTGCACAACCCCTGCTTTTTAGCTTTACTCCGGAACTGAAAAAGTAGCTGCCATAACCCGCTCCCATACCGACACGATGCTGTGCCTCAACGTATCTACAGCATTGGCTGCAAAGAACAACAGCTCGCAGTTACAGGGAGTTCGTACAAGTACAAACGGAAATGAATATGGCAGTCAAATATATAAAAATTCACGCTAACTCTTTGCTCATTGCTTTTGGATTAAAAAAAATGTATATTCATTTATCTCATCATCTCCAGATTCAATACCAATAGACAATTGTTGTCATGCTTATCCACAAATCTTGATCCGTGATAGTTTCTATCATCTCATTTGGTGACTTTATTTCATGCACTGTGTCCATGATTTTCTTTCCAGCCTCTTCCCATTTATCTTTATTGTGATGCATAAAGGACTTCGGCCACAATATATTCCGCTAACCGCATCAGATCCAACTAATCGTATTACTGTACATACCAAAGGACAAGTATGTTGATCGCGAGACGTGGTTTGACCACGCCTAGCATAGAGGGACATAGAGTGCAGAGGTCATCAGACATGCCCATTAGTTTCGGAAGTGAAGTGTCACGTCTGCTAGTGTTTATATATATAGTAATATATACAAAATGGCGTTTTTTACCCTAATACAGTTCGAACAATGGGATGAAAGCAGTGTAGAGGACTGGTTGAAAGGTTTGTGTACGGAAATGTTTTTGTTTCATGTGTTATGTCGAAGGACGTTTTTTTTTCTTCTGTCCCTGGTTTCGTCTGTCATTACAGATGCAGACTCGTTCATGTGGCCAGCCCAGATATTTGACATATTTTTGGTTCTTGCCGTTACAGTGGCCGTGGGCAATACATTCTCAGCAGAATGAAAACTGAATTAATTTAAAAACCGGGTTTATGCGTTTAAAAGAGCAGTCTCGTAGCATAAATAGAGAAATAAGAAAACAATTTCATTTTCCATAATATACAGCTGAAAATGAAACGTCAGCTTTCTGTTTCGCTGCCTTTCAAATTCTCTTCCAAACTTAGTGCGCACCTTTCGAGTGAACTATATTCACGCTCTTTCAGAAATAATAATAATAATAACAATACATGTGGACATTTTAATTACAGAATACAGTTTTGAAGCAAATAAATCCAGTCCATGATTTTTTTGTCTAGTTTCTCTCGCGGCTGGTTTATATCAATGTTGGGATTTGCCTAAACAACCATAGGAAGAGCAATGTTTGTGTTACCAGGTCGAGTATTCTTAAATTTTTATCTTTTATCTTGAGCTGTTAATCTGGTGGTTCCGGGTTCAGTCTCAGCCGTGGGATGTTTTTTTCTCTCCCCCCCCCCCCACACATACAGACCCAAAAAAGGCCCTAGGGTCAACCCATCCTCTAAAAATGGGTACCAGAGAAATCTGGGAAGGTAACTGCGGCCAGGAGTAATACAGACTACATATTACTTTCATGTGCCAAAGGTTGTGAAAATACGGCCCTAAAACCTTATCCCCGATATGCCTTAATGGCATGGAAATGAGAATTTTTACCTACATATCCATTACCTTGAGCTATAGCCCTATCTCATTCTCAAGTGATGTAGTACTTTTATGTAGCCCAGTTCGTTGTGGCCAGTAGAAAAAAATATATCATATATATATATATGTATGACTAACATATATATATATATATAAATAAATGACTAACAGTTTTCTTTCTGACATAGTTTTGGTTTATCTTTCTTTTGTAAAATCTTTCTTTTTATCATAAAACAGCTCCTAAGTGAGTGCACATTTGTCACACACAGACAAAACTAACAGTTGGCTGATTTGTTTATGACTTGAGTTTACGAACAATTATAAAATGTTTGTCTTTCTGTCAGAAGGTATAAATACTAGTTTACCATAATCATCTTCAAGTGCCTGCATGGAACAGTTGTTGCTCCCTATGGTCTAATATAAAAATAATTAAATCTGCATTTCTTTGTTTTTGGTTTCACTGGGGATGAAGACGCTGGTCAGTTTGGCAACCAGCGACTTATAGCTGACATGCTAGCATCAGGGTTGGCGAACCATAACTGACCAAGACCCTCTCCCACCACTCCATTAGTACCTTCAGTAACAGAACTAGCCTGGCTAATGAGGCAGGGGCTGCTATAACCCTGTGATGGTGGAGTCTATTAAAGAAGTATTGCACACCTTCCTGTCTGTAGTTCTTTATTTGTCCATGGGTCCCCTTTCCAGTCTGAGAACAGCCTTGGACCCACTTTGTGGCCTGAGAACAGCCTTGGACCCACTTTGTGGCCTGAGAACAGCCTTGGACCCACTTTGTGGCCTGAGAACAGCCTTGGACCCACTTTGCGGCCTGAGAACAGCTGTGAACCCCTCATTAAAAATAAAACAGTAAATTGAACCCGAATGATGCTATGAATTTTTTTAATGAAGCAAATCCATTTGCTGGTCCATGGGTCCCCAAAAATCCTTCCATGGACGCCAGGTTAAGAATCACTGGTCTGATGGCTCTAACTCTGCCATTCACTTCTTAGGCATGCATTGCTTTACCATGGTCACATGGGCCCTTCCTTTAGAGCAGCAAGACCTGCTTTGTCAGTGGTTGTTTATTGGGTATTCAGAGCTGATCTCTATATTGAAAAGATATCAGTGGGTATCTGTCACTTGATTAATTTATTCTAAGGATTTGTGGTTTCTTAGAAGAATGTAAATGACATCATGGGTGGCAAGAAAATCAAATGGAAAAATTTTGAGAGAGATTCATTTGAGAAGACAAATAATTTCAACAGTCAGGAAAAGATATTCTAAATTTATAGGGCGTGTCATGAGAAAATGTAAACTAGAACACATTGTGACAACAGGAAAGTCTGAGGGGAAAAGAGGTCGACAGACCACGTGAAAATATCCTGAATGGATTGGCAAGATGGCATGGAAAGAGGACACCAGAACAACTGATTAGGGGCAATACAAAACAGAGAGTTGTGGAGGGTTATAACTGCCAACACCAGTAGGCATGGCACTTGATAGATAGATGTATGTTAGCCCTTGTTTGATACAAATAGTGGCTGAATGTATGTTGGCATGATTTCTTGGACTGAGGATCGTTGGTTCTGCCCCAGCATGCCACCTCTTCCCTTCATCAGTGCTGAGGAGGCCTTATGCTGCACCGAGATCTTCTTTCACAAGAGATCATTACTCATCCCCCCCCCACACACACACACAATTAACTAAACTAATGTATAGCACAAAGGGAATGACTGATAATTGACATAGGAACCTGTTGTTTTATATTCTTGCTAATCTAGGTTTGGATGATGCAGTGCATGAGTACATCCCCCGTTTTGTCCAAGAAGGAGTGGATGGGAAGAAGCTGCTGATGTTGACACACTCTGATCTGGACAAACTGGGAGTCACTAAACTTGGTCATCAAGAGCTGATTCTTGAAGGAGTGGACCTTCTGAAGTCACTGGTCAGTGATTTGTGAAACTGAAAGGAGAACATTTTATTATTCTTATTTATCATTTACTTTTAATTTATCCTCAGTACAAGCCAGACTTGTATAAAGTATAACTTGGTATAAAATGGAATGAATTCAAGAACAACACAGAGATAAGACAGATGAGCAAACAGCAACCTGTCTCATGGGTGATCAGAAAAAGAAGATGGACATGTGTAGGCCATGTGATGAGAAGAAACAGTCAGAGAATGCTAAAATAAGCTATCAAGTAGAGCACAACAGGCTGAAGAAAAAGAGGTTGACCACATGAAAGTCTAAAGAGGACATTGTTAAGAGATGCCAGTTTAGTGGGCATGACATCCCTTGATGAAGTTGAAAGTACTTGCCGAGAACAGGAAAACTTGTCAAACAACTATGCGAGTCCTATGTGACGTTTAACGGCACGAGAAGGATGTAAGATCTAAGTCAAGCCAGGCATTGCTTTACATAAATTTTGTATACAAATTTTGTGCCTAGATTTAGTCTTTAAGACTCAGAAAGTACCTTTTAATCTGTAGATTTCATAATCTGAATTCATTTTCCTAAAATTTAATGTACAGTGTAATGCCAGGGACTAAAGATGCTATAGGGCCATTACAGCCAACCTTCTTAGGGAAACTGCACAGAATGATGATGATAATGATGGTGATGGTGCTAATGATGGTGATTCATAGGCTAGCTTAACTTCATACAAATTATTAATGTAAATCTATGTATATACAGTACTATGTACTATTTCAAGCTGCATTGTATTGCCTTACCAGTAACTGTAAAGGAAAAGTTCACTAAGTCAGATCATTCATTCATTCATTCATTCATTTGCATGTCCCTTGCGAAACTTTGCCACCCTAACAACACTCCTGTAGGCCTCTCGGTTGTAAGCAAGATGCCCTGCTGCTGATGCATCCATTTGCAGATCATCAGTGATGTCTTGCAGCCATCTTCGCCTTGGTCTTCCTCTCTTCTTTCCATTATGTATCCTTCCAAGACAGTTTTCTCTAGATTATCATGACATTTAATGTGTCTAAAATATTAGTTTTCTCTGTTTAATCCTCTTTACTAGCCAGTCTTCTTCAATATTAAGTTCTTGTAGTATGGATATATTTGTTCTTTTTTGTATCCATAATATTTGAAGACCTCTTCTGTAGCATTTACATTCAAAGGCATTTATGTGTTTCTCAGCTGTTTTGTTAAGTGTCCAGGTCTCACAGGCATATGTTGCGGTGGGAAAGATGCATGCCCTTAAAAATCTTATTTTTTAGTTCTATCTGTTCCTCTCCACAGATTCTTTAGTTGTTTTACTTTCTGAAGAGTGATAAATGTCCTCCTTTTAATTTCCCTCATTGTATCTTCATTATTAGTTGGTAATGATCCAAGATATTAAAAACTCTCCACTTCTTCCAATTTTTCCTCACTGATACATATTTCAGCTGCTTGTTTGTTTTGTCAGTTGTCATCAAGTTAGTTTTCTTCGCATTAAGATAGAGGTTTTGCTCTTCGCTGTTCTTACGGACTGACATAATTAGAAAAAAGAAAATTAGAAAAAAATTAGAAAAAAATTTTCATTCCTTTTTGTGTTGTGGACAATAATATTGTGTCATCAGCATATCTAATCTCTGGTATTTCATAACCTCCAATTGTTATGGCACCGTAATATTCTTTGTCTACATCTTCTCTAACATTCCTCATTATATTTTCAGTATATAAGTTAAATAAGTAAGGCGACAATATGCACCCCTGACGGACCCCTTGTTTTATGTCAAACCAACTTGTTGTTTCACCATTTATTCTTACTGCTGCTTGTTGGTCTAGATACAGCAGTGATGTTAATTGTATCATATGTGTTGGAAATCTCATTTTTTTCCATTATTTCCCAAAGTTTCTGGTGTTGTACACAATAAAATGCCTGAGTAGTCTATAAAAGATAAATATAGATTCACATTAAACTCTCTGCATTTCTCTATTATTAAACTTAGATTGAATATATGAACTCTTGATCCTCTTCCTTGCTTGAAACCAGCTTGGACCATATTGACTTCTTCTAATTTCTTACAAAGTCTACCCATTATGATTTTTAACAAAATTTTACTGGCATGACTAATCAGGGCAACAGTTCTATAGTTTGTGCATAATTTCAGGTTATCTTTTTTTGGCAATGGTATAAATACAGTAAAATCAGAAATCATTAATACTTTATTGTGGAGTCACACACAACCTTAAAACAGTGTATATGATACAGTTAATTTTTTTATGTAAAAAATGTATTTAGTCTTATATTTCCTGTATATTCAGAGCAATGATTGAAAAAAATAAATGTTGTTGCTCTCTTCAACATTATGCTGTCCAGTCCCAAGCCATTACTGAGGAGAAAATAAAGAAAAGATCTGAATGGATATTAATAATTATTACATCTGAGGAAGTTGAATTTGTGAATTAAACATCTTAGTCTGCCAAAGGTGTTAGCTGTGGTGTTGTTGTGATGAAGAAAAAAAATATGCACTATTTACAATATCTTATATCCTTCTCGTGCCATTAAACATCACATAGGGCTCACAAGGTAGTTCACCAAGTTTTCTTATTTTTGGCGAGCTTTTCAACAGGCTCTCCGAAGGCAGGAAAAATTGGTGAACTACCATGTGAGCCTTATGTGACGTTTAGTGGCATGAGAAGAGAAGGATATAAGATAAGAAATTGACCTCTCTTAACAGTGTTGTCTTTAGAGTGTCATGTGGTCAACCTCTTTTTCTTCAGCCTTTTGTGTTCCACTTGATAGCTTGTTTTGAGATTCTCTGACTGTTTCTTCTTATCACATGACCAACATATGTCCATCTCCTTTTTCTAATCACCCATGAGACAGGTTGTTGTTTGCTCATCTGCCTTACCTCCGCATTGTTCTTGAATTTGTTCCACTTTATACAGAGTATTTTCCTGAGGCATTTGTTTTCAAAAGAGTCTAATTTTTGTTTATTTCTTTAGCTGTTTTCCAGCTTTTGTATGCATAAATGAGGGTGGATATCACATTTGAATTGAATAATCTTAATTTGGTTTTTGTGCTTATAACTTTTGAATACCATATGTTCTCAAGATTCTTGAAGGCCAGTGCTGCTTTTACATTTCTAATTCTAACTTCCTTTCTGGTGTCACCATCCTGGTCTGTGTATATTTACAACATACATGCCTACAGATCATAGTCATTTGACAGCCTGAATCCCAACAGTTTACAGTTAGTATATCATGAACCAAGCTCTCATCTGGAATCCCTAGGGAAAGAAGAAACAAACACCTGGTGAAGGATTCTTGAAGCAGAGATTAAAAAAAAGATTGACTGCACTTGGAGGAAACAGCCCAGGATAGAAACAAATGGAGAGCCCTTGTTGATGGCATATGTCCCAGACAGGGGTAAAGAAAGAGAGGAAGGAAGTACTGTGAAGGGATAAAGAAGGAGAGGAAGGAAGTACTGTGAAGGGGTAAAGAAGGAGAGGAAGGAAGTACTGTGAAGGGGTAAAGAATGGGAGGAAGGAAGTACTGTGAAGGGGTAAAGAAGGGGAGGAAGGAAGTACTGTGAAGGTGTAAAGAAGGAGAGGAAGGAAGGAAGTACTGTGAAGGGGTAAAGAAAGAGAGGAAGGAAGGAAGTACTGTGAAGGGGTAAAGAAGGAGAGGAAGGAAGGAAGTACTGTGAAGGGGTAAAGAAGGAGAGGAAGGAAGGAAGTACTGTGAAGGGGTAAAGAAAGATAGGAAGGAAGGAAGTACTGTGAAGGGGTAAAGAAGTAGAGGAAGGAAGGAAGTACTATGAAGGAGTAAAGAAGTAGAGGAAGGAAGGAAGTACTGTGAAGGTGTAAAGAAGTACTGTGAAGGGGTATAGAAGTAGAGGAAGGAAGGAAGTAATGTGAAGGTGTACAGCAGAAGTTTGGAGGGGGGGGGGGGAATCCGTTTGCTGTTTTTTAGTAATTATTATTAAAAGTCAATATTTTTGGCTGCTGGAACAAGTATGCCTAAGGTAAAAAATTTAAGAACTATTGGTGTAACTTACATAATGGGTTTCAGCTCAAGTTAAATTGTTTGACAGGATTAAAAATGCATCATTTTTCTGAATGGAAGGAGGGGGGGGAGGAGGAAGAAGTAGGGGGAGAGAGAGGTGTTGAGCATATAGACACACAGATTTTTAGCTATAGGTTTTCCTTTTACCAGAGATACACTTTTGAAACTGAGAACCTACAGCATCTGGCACTCCAGCTGGGCTGCAAGGCTCAAAGCCTCCACAACGAGATCCTGGCCAGGAATGGGGAAAATGATCAGAACAGGGCCAACGTGCGGCCTGTAAGACATCGCAGTCAGCTTTCTATTTCGGTCCTGTCAGCAGTGTGTGATATTATGTTCACTTTGAAGACCCTCACTTCATGGCTGGATAGGTAAAAGACTGCTTGTTGATGTTTTAACTTTTTCTGTATTGTTCTCTTTAGGGGGGTGTCCAAGAGAGTTAAATGTACAAAGATTTTTCTAAACCTAGGCCCTAGAGTTACGAAGTCTGAGGCAAAAACTAAAAATGGCAAAAGCAGAAGATGGAAACAGAAGAGTTCTGTACAGAACTACTGGTTCTGGGTTTAGCTTGATCACTTGAAACTGTGAAGTAGGAGACAAGAGCTGTTCATGATAAAAAGTGAATGATCATTTCTTGATTTATTTAGCACAGTAAAGAAACCAGCAAATGATCATTTATTCTTTCATTCACTGTCTCATTTGAGAGTACTGTCTTATTCAGTTTGATTTTTATTCTGTGTGTATATGTGTGTTTTTATATATGCGTTGATCTCATTGATTGATGTTTGCTTCTCACCGTTTAGAGTTGTTATGTACAAGACTGATGTTATATCAAGAACAAAAAAAAATTGTTATTATGTACATTATAATTAAGTGTAGAAATTAGAGGATTATTCAGTTCAAATGCATATTCAGTCATATAATGAAGAAATTAGAATATTTGTATTCAGAAAAAAAATTTGAATAATATTTTAAATACTTAAAAACAAATATTTACCTGGATTATCCAACACTGGCACTCAAACAGATTAGATCTAAACAGAAATTGAAATGTTTAACCAGTAATTTGTAATGAGCGCCTACTGTCTTTTCATACTTCTGAAACTGTGTTCAAGCCTAGTTTAAGAAATAAATCATTTTAGTTTCCAGTTTTAATAATAATTACTGCATCACTTTCATTTCCATGAACTGATGAATTTTAATGAAGAGTTCTGTTTCCATGGAGCTTGTTTAGGTTTGTATTTGGCCAATCAGAAAATTCCCACATTTCAGGAGAAACAATTTAAGTTCATTAGCCATATAATGAGAAGAGGAGGAGTATAAAATATTATGACAGCAGGGAAGATTGGAGGCAGGAAAGGGAGGGGTAGACCAAGAGAGAAAAACATATCTGTCATGACAAAAATGGCATGGGAGAGGCACAACAATAGAACTGATGGATAATGTGAAAGATTGGAAACTGGAAAGTCATGTTTGCCGATGCATCAAGGATTGGCTGATGATGACGAATCAGAAAATCCAGTATTGCTGTTGATTAGAATATGAGAACCTCAGTAGTTAGGACAGATAGTTAAAGTGTATATGAGGTTGCTGCAGTGAAGCTCTGTTAACTAAAAGTGGGGGGGAAAAAAAAAGCCAGTTTTGCTTAGTGATGAAGCTCATAGTTATGGCAGTTATGCAGAACAAGACACGCAGGATAACAAAAAAAAAAAGAGAGTGAAGAAACTTGATCACTAGGAAACACTTGATAATTAGGAAACATAAAGAAACTTGATCACTAGGAAACATAAAGAACTTGATCACTAGAAAACACTTGATAATTAGGAAACATAAAGAAACTTGATCACTAGGAAAGATAAGGAACTTGATTACCAGGAGACTGAAGGAACTTGATCACTAGGAAACATAAGGAACTTGATCACTATGAAACATAAGAAACGTGATCACTAGGAGACATAAGGAACTTGATTACCAGGAGACTGAAGGAACTTGATCACTAGGAAACATAAGGAACTTGATCACTATGAAACATAAGAAACTTGATCACTAGGAAACACAAGAGACTTGATAACTAGGAAACATAACAGGTCAAAAGCTAAGACTTACATACTCTTTCTTCATATAATGTTATGTAAATCTTGCCTTTTTATGAAAAAAAAATGTAAGGTAAGTAAAAGGTAATGATAACCTGGTTACACCATTGAGGCAACTAGGGGATATGGTTTTCCTTGACCTGTCTTCACTATTTTTAGTTCTATGTGTTTATTTTCATAAGCTGAAACTGGCCGTGTACTGGAAATGTGTTGTTTTTAGTAGGCAAGTGGGGCAAGCTTATTATTCTAGACATATTGTGTACCTTGGTAATGTGGGTGGTGTACACTCCAAAAAATACCTTTACACTGCTTCTTTTTGTGTGTGCATAGCATTTAGTATTCTATACACATTTCTTATTGTGATATTGGTGGATAGATCAATTAGTGTCTATTTTTTCTTAACTACATTACTGTCATTTTGAAAATCCAAGTTTTTGTACCGTTTTTTTTTTTTCTTTAGTGTAGTGTAGCATTTACTCATTAAAGGTTACCCACATTTTCTGAAAAAAATTCTTTTGCATTTAAAACACATGGCTACCAAAAACATAGCTGCCAAACAGATATGAAACTTTTCCAAAGTATGGGGGCCCGTGGCTTGGATTTTCAAACAGCAAGAGGTCCATGGACCTTTGTTGATTGGAAACCACAGAGAAAGATTATATCCGAATCATAGATATGGGGGAAGCAACAGATCGTTCGTCATTGCTGTGTGCCATAATCATTTCCTCCATTTTCACAAACGTCCATTTTCTGGATTGACTTACTAAATATTACAACAAGCATTGAATGGATAAATCAGACACTAGCTGCTTGGTTAGATGGAAAAGAATAAACATTTTATTTTGCTGTTTTTTTTTTTTTTGATTCTATGTAACAATGCTTATGAAAAATAAATGTGTTATGAGCTGTATAATGTAACTTAAATGAGAGGAGAGTGGAAGAATCCAAGAGTTACAACATGTTTATATTTTCTGGTGATAAAAAAATTGTCTGATGCATCTTAGATTTTGAGGCGACAAAAAAAAAAATTCAGTACTGGGTGAAAGTAGGCCAGCGAAATATTCAGCACAGCTGGGACTGGCTCTCAAGAAGTATATAGCAGCGAAAAGGTTAACAAAAATGTCACTTGATGCTAGATTGACACTGGCAGTTTTAAGAAAGTCTTCACCTACCTGTATGAGTTCCATCATTTTTGATTTTTGTTTGTATCTCATAGGGCCCCATTTGAAACCATTCATGGTATTACTTTGCTGCGTAACTCTCTGGTGAAACTAGGTCTTGAGCTGATCACTGTGGCCCAGAGAGAGACGGGGATTACAGAAGTGGAGAATGTTATTGTTAAAACAGTGAGTGATAATGTACTTAATTTAGTAGGTAGAAAATGTGTCGCAGGCTTGCAGAGGTCTATAAAAATCTGCCAGGAACATGATGAAAATCAGAAAGTATGAGAATAGTCATAAAGGTATCACCATAAATACTATCATACAATTTTAACATTTATTAGCTGGGAAGTCATATGCAGTTGCTTTGTCAAGACTAGTTAACAAACTGCTAAATGTTGTTACACGTGTGAGGAATTTTAAGCTTCATGGCCCCCTATTTCCTTTAGCTTTCATTAGTTGCATTGTACCTTCAACTCTGACAAGAAATAACACATAAATGGTGATGTATGGTGTTTTCCCAGATATTTCAGCCAAATTATCATCATAACCGTGTGAGGAGCTGTCTTCAAAAGCAAGAAGTTCCATAAGACTAGGTTGTGATGCTGCCAATCACTCTCTCAGAATCAGCAATATTGATATGCAGAAATACTTTTCCATTTTCATGCATTTACAGAAATAGCTTCCATTTTCATGCATTTACAGAAATAGATACCATTTTCATGTATTTACAGTTGCAGTACCATATTAATGGATATAAAGATTTAAATGAAATAAACATTGATACGTTGACCATAAACAATGAAAAAAAAACATTGAAAAGTGGAAGCAAAAGACTAAAACATGAAACAAAATGGATGCTCAGGGTTGTTATAAGAGAAGTCCTGTAGTATATTAATTTTTAACTCCACAGTGCCAGGGAATGACAGAGTACTGTGATGAGCTTGTCTTGAATACAAAGGAATCTCTTGTAGTCCAGCCTGCTGCTCTAGAGATGGCCACCATTCGCAAGAAACAAGGAGAGGAACTGGTGAGGGGTTTTTTTTTTGTTGTTTCTTTTTTTCCTCGTTTAGATAGTTTTAAGTATAAATTTCTGCTGAATTATACAATACAGTATAGAAGATGAGAAGAAAACTACAATAGTCATTTGACTCTTGCATATCCTTGCACTGTCTTTTTTTTTCAGTGACTTTGTCAAATTAATTGTAAAAATCTGTACTTTCTGTATGGATTTTTGGAGTTCTTTTTGAAAAGTTCATCTATTTTTCTATGTTCTGCCCTCATTATTTGTGCAGAGTTTAATTTGTTGCCCATCCCACTCATTTGTTCTGTTTTTATGTGTAGTATATTACCAACTATGCTGGAAAATCACCAGAACCATAGAAAACAAGTTGAATTCTTTCCAGACTAAATGTTTACGAAGAATTAGGAAAATATTCTGGCCAGACACCATAAGAAATAACATCTTATTGGCAGAAATGCAGATGAAGCCACTGACAACAATTATTGAGGAAAGACTCTGGCGATGGTTGGGACATGTGCTCCGAATGACTGACAACTCACTGCCAAAAATAGCACTAAGATGGACACCACAGAGGAACAGAAGTAAGGGTAGACCAAAAGAGACATGGAGAAGAACAACAGAAAGGATGTTGAGCAATAGAGGGCTCACCTGGGCAAGAGCAGAAAAAAAGGCGAAGGGCAGGCATTTGTGGAAAACCCTTGCAGAAGCCCCATGTGCCCTGGGCACTTAAGGTTCAGAGAGAGATATATATTACCAACTAGTTTTATGTTATTTCACTGTATAGTTTATTTTATTTTTAAAAAAATATTTTTCTTTCCTACTTTAGGGTATGAATATACAATCATCCTATTTTGGAATCCATGTTATTGGTTGTATTAAGGATATGGTAAGTTGTTATGAGGCAGTGGTCATTGTTGTTACAAATCTAGGTACCATGAAATATAGGTGTTTTTTTAAAATTTATTTATTTTTCTTTTAAAGCATCAGGTGATAATTCTGATGGTTATTCTTTTAGACTGAACAAATAGGTATGTATATTGCAGAGAGTGTTATAGTGAAAAAAGTGAAAGAAAGTATACGTTCCTTCCATACTGAAACAGTACTTGGTTTCAGTCAAGGAAATACAGGTGTCACAACCTAAATTACTGAAATGCGTATACCAGACTGAATGACATTCAAGATAATTGTGTGTACTTATAGTAAAATGTCAGATACAGTGAGAAAACCATTCAGATAGTCCTTCCATATCCATGATTTATGTCCGTTATATAATTGTAAGATATGCAGAACTGTTATTCGGGTAATATCTCTCCAAACCATGTTAAGTAACATAGTGACATTATATACCAGCGCACTGTAAGGTATCTTACTTACATCTTACATCCTTCCCGTGCTGCTAAACATCATATAGGACCTGCATGGTAGTTCACCAAGATTTCCTGTCTTCAGCGAGTTTTTCAGTCTCATCAAGGGATTTTATGCCCATTAAACTTAACAATGTCCTCATTAGAGTTTCACGTGGTCAGCCTCTTTTTCTTCAACCTGTTGACTGAATAATTTTCTAAAATTTCTAAAAATTGCCTGAATAATAATACTGTAAGTTATACAGTATTATTATTCAGGCAACTAGGAAGGGTAGCGGCCACGACCGCAAAATGCTGAAGTCGGAGACACTGGACCAGGGAAGTCTAGATAGGCAACCACCTCTCACCCGGCGGGGATGTTTGCGTATCCTAATCACGCTGAGGTTTTCCGGTGAGAAAGTCCAACCCTGGACTGGATGGGCAACCACCTCTCACCCGGCGGTGATACACGGGTATCTCAAAACACGTCGAGGTTTTCCGGTGAGAAAGTCCAATTCTGGCCTGGGTGGGCTACCGCCTCTCACCCAGCGGGGATGCACTGATATCCTAAACACGTCGAGGTCTTCCGGTGAGAAAGTCCAACCCTAGACTAAACTGGTGCAATGAAAACCACGGTGTCACGCAATCCCGCTTCCGAGACCCACCAAGAATACAGGCTAAAGCACTGTGATACTCTGAACCCCTTGTGGTCCTTTCGTGGATCTCGTGTGGTCTATTTTGGACCACACAGGGGACCACGGGACCTAACGAGGACCACAGGCATGAATTCAGTAGGTTCACAGTGGGGTTTTTGGTGGTAGAAGTGAACGAAGAAGAAGAAGAAGAAGATTATTCAGGCAGTTTTTAGCCTAATCACACACAGCATCATCATCACTGAACTGAACAAAGAGCACATAGCCAAATCACAAAAATCTCACCATGATGTATGGCAGCATTTTGGGCATACCCATATACAGTGTTGCTATTCACATGATCTGCTTTAGCCATTAACTCATTCCGTGCATTTGGTCGATATAGTGACACTTCCAGTATCCCGAAGCTACCGTATGGTCATTATAGTGACAATTGTTTGTTTCAATAAAAACAACCGGGGTAACATTTAGATTGTACATATTTCATCCACGATTCCGGTGACACTTTTCAAAATGGCGAAAGAGTGCCTAGTTACGAGCGATGCCGAGCGAGAAAAAGGAAGAGAAGCATGGAAATTTTTCAATTTTTGACGATGTAGATGGGGGTAAGGACATAGCCTATAGTCACCCCGCTGCTCTTGAATGTTTTCTAAGTAGATCTAGACATATTTAGACGACTGGAGAAGTAGTTAGGAGTAGTTAGGAGGTTAGTTCAGATATTCATTCAGCGAGAATGCAACACAGAATCACAATACGAGATCGACAAGTAGATCTACACATCTCAGATGGTAAATAGTGCAGATCTAGACCTTGCCGATGGTGAGCTGGCCACAATCAGTGTCTAAAAACATCACATTACTTCTTTTTTCCTAAAAAACTCTGCATTTATGAAATTTTCATTAATTTAGCTATACTTTGAAACATATTAAGTATACGGTAGTACATGGAAATACTGTTTTCCATTCCATTTTACTAGACCCCCTTACAGACCAAGACCCGCGTTTTTACTCCCGCACTCCAGAACACGTCCGGAAGTGTCACTATAATGACCAAACGCACGGAAAGAGTTAAATATAGTGACATTATTTAACAATAAAATATCAGATACACAGTGTCATTATTCAGGTCCTCTCTGACAACTATAATATGATATGGTGATTTTACATATATATGTTACAGTGAGATTATGTATGCGGTATAAGATAGTTATTGATTGGGTCCAAATAGAGGATTTTGGTTTTGCAGATGACATAGCTCTTGTCAGTGACAATGTGAAATTGATGCAGGAAAAAACAGATTCCCTGTCTTCCTTGGCTAGCAAAATAGGTCTTAAAATTAACAAAGACAAAACAAAAATAATGAAACTTCTTATTAATCAAGAAGGAAAGATATACGTTGAAGGAACAGTTGTTGATGAAGTAAACTAGCTTGCATACCTTGGCAGCTACATAGACCAAGATGATGACACCAGGAAGGAAGTTAGAATTAGAATTACAAAAGCAGCATTGACCTTCAAGAATCTTGAGAACATATGGAATTCAAAAGTTATAAGCACAAAAACCAAGTTAAGATTATTCAATTCAAATGTGATATCTACCCTCATTTATTCATGCAAAAGCTGGAAATCAACAAATAGACAAGAAATTAGACTCTTTTGAGAACAAATACCTCAGGAAAACACTTGGTATAAAGTGGGACAAATTTAAGAATAACACAGAGATAAGACAGATGAGCAAACAACAACCTGTCTAATGGGTGATCAGAAAAAGAAGATGGACATATGTCGGTCATGTGATGAGAAGAAACAATCAGAGAATACCAGAACAAGCTATCAAGTGGAGCACAACAGGCCGAAAAAAAAAGAGGTCAACCACGTGAAAGTCTAAAGAGGACACTGTTAAGAGACGCCAGTTTAGTGGGCATAACATCCCTTGATGAAGTTGAAAGACTCGCTGAGAACAGGAAAACTTGTCAAACAACTATGCGAGCCCTATGTGACGTTTAATGGCATGGGAATGATGTATGGTGTAAGAAGATAAGATAGTTATATATGTATATGCAGGAAACTCTCTACCGTAGAGGGCGGAACAACAACACAACTCCTTCAGATCATCAGAGGAAGTACCCCCCCTCAGACAAGTGTTTCAGCCCTTTAAACTCCTGACACTCTAAGGGGGTGGGCCCCTCTGGGTCATGACTCCCAGAGGTCTTGTGAGTTGTTGCTTTTTTCTTTTTTTTTTTTCCTGGTCCCGGGATATGATTTATGATATAGTGATATTATTTATATGATACAGTGAAATTATGTATATGATATATGATACAATGAAATTATATATATGATATATGATACAATGAAATTGTGTATATGATATATGATACAGTGATATTGCCCTTCACCTTGAAGAATCTGGAGAAAATATGGAAATCAAAACTCCTAAACACAAGAACAAAGCTTAGAATATTCAACTCATATGTAATACCCATCCTTACCTATGTATGTGAGAACTAGAAAACAGTTAAAGACAAGGGGCAAACTGGTTGCTTTTTTTTAAAAAACAAATATCAAAGAAAAATACCTTGTATACAGTGGGATGAATTCAAGACGGAAGAAGAGATAAAACAGTCTCAGCAGTGATTAAGAAAAGAAGGTGGGCATGTGTCAGCCATGTGATGAGAAGGAACGGAGATTCACTAAGCAAGTGATCAAATGGGAAACATTTGAAGAAAGAAAAAGAGGCTGACCTCACTGGCAGAAGAGGCTGACCTCACTGGCAGAAGAGGCTGACCTCACTGGCAAAAGAGGGTGACCTCACTGGAAGAAGAGGCTGACCTCACTGGCAAAAGAGGTTGACCTCACTGGCAAAAGAGGTTGACCTCACTGGCAAAAGAGGCAGAGATGACTAGCACCTTTCTTATTGTAATTGAGAAGCTCGCCAAGAACAGAGTGCTCATGGTAAGACACTGTGAACCCTGTGCAACACATAATGGCATGGGAAGAATGTCAGATGTAAGATATTGCATAATGATAAAATGGGAGATGTGCAGTGTTAATTTAGAGGCAGACTCCAAGGTCAAAACATCAGATCATCCATCCTGGTCCTGGAACCCCCAGGAACTCTTATTTAGAATTGAAAGGTGAGCAGCATAACAGTTCAACAGTTTAAAATTCAGTCTCTTTCTTCACTGCATTCTAGGCAACCTCATATATGCTCTGCCACATGTGCAGCATCCATCCAAGAGTATGTTTGCTAATAGTTCCTGTCAAATGTTGGTAGTTTATGATGCATTTTCTGCCACAGTTCGGATTCCCTGCCAGCACCTTTAATTTGTCCTAGCTCCAGCAATCTCTTCGGATCTACATTGTTCTTCCATTCCCGCTCTTCATTTTCCTGCAGTCTGTCCAATACAGCTTTAGAAATGTCCCCCTTATTTCTGGTTGATATGCTGAGTGTGAGGTCTAAACACAAGCATGCTGAAGTAAAGGCATACATCAGGGTTGCTGGCAAGAAGGATCATCCTCTCCATAAGGAGCTGGGGTTGAAAAAGGGAAGATGCATCAAACGAGACAGATCCTGGATGGCTGAGGCTGAGGATACAATAAAGTCAGTTTGTAATCTAGATGAGGTGCCTAAAGGTAATGATTGGTTACGGGTACAGGACCGACCTCAGCTAACAAAGGTTGTTATACAGAAGGGCCATGAATGTAGAGACTGGGCACAGGGAGCAGTTGAACTTTGGGTTAAAGATCTCATCCAGCATCACTGTGGGTCTTCCGACACGGTAATATATACAGATGTCTCACTGACTCGGAGCAGCAGAAGTGGTTGGGGTTTTGTTGTCTACCAGAATGGAAGAGTAGTGGCACAGGGTTCAGAAGTCTTTGAAGTCACCACTTCAAGCATGTGAATGGAAACTGAGGCTGTGTTGGCAGCAGTGGAATGGCTAGTTGCTCATGATGTGGTTAATCGTGTCAATGTGACGGATTCACAGAGTAAGCTTCGTAAGACTGAGAAGAAATTCCTTTAAAAAAAAAAAAGATGAGCATAAATGGTGTATTAATGTCCTGCTAAAAAGATGAGCATAAATGGTGTATTAATGTCCTGCTATCTGTTTCAGTCTCCAGCAGATCTGTGCAACAAGATAGACAAAGGGGATGAGGTTCTGCAGGTCAACAATCAGACAGTGGTAAGTGTCTCTGTTGCTGCTTTCTCATTGCTATACAATATTTGTGTGTCAGGTGAGGTACATGTAGATAGTAGACCTACAGCAGAACATGGGTAGTTTAGCAAGGACATATAGAAGTCACAACTTGAGGATCAGTGCTGAAAAAATGGAAGTTATGACCGTAGCAAGAGAGTCCAAGCAAACATTTTCCTAGACAACCACCCCTAGAAACAGATGAAAGATTTCTAATACATAGGTAGCACAATATCATCCTCAGGGAAAATTGACTCTGAGATTGAGAACAGATGTCATAAAGCAAATCAGGTCATTGGACAGATGACTCCTTTACTGAAAAACAAATATACCACAGATGAAACAAAAGAGCACTGTACAACACAATTTTCCTCCCAACCCTATGCTATCAATGTCAGACACAGACGCTAACAGCCAAAAAAAAGGTAAAAGGTAAAGGTAATCCTCTCATACCTTAGAGGCACATAGGGATATGGTGTTAGTGCCCATATTTTCCTTGACCTGTCAGCACACTAGAGGGTGACATGGTCAGTATCACGCCTGGCCGCCTTTCCTTCCCCAACTCCAGAAGAAGTCGGGTACCCATTTCTACAAATTACAGAAGCATTAAATATTCCCTTATATAAAGCAAATCACCGAACTGTCAGCACCAGAAGGTATATGAGAAAGGAGACAAGATGATACAAGACCTTGTTCCCAGAGTGTTGGAGATAGTTGACAAGCTTCTCTTCCTAGGTCCACATAGGGAAGATGTGAAAGTTAGTGCAGCTCATGCATCTTCTAACTTAATACCTTCTCTCCTCCTCCCCCCACCCCCTCAAAAGATATTCCGTTGGCTTCAGCTACAATGAACTTGGTTTAAGATGGCTCTTTCCTGTCTCCAGACACTCTCTTACTGGTTATCATGTAAACAGTTTGTTTACAAACTGGTTAACAGTTTGTACATCAGTCGATATGCTATTTAGAGCAGAATCAGTTATGGGAGAAGTTGTCAAAAATAATGCACGGCATGCTCCAAAAACAACATCTATCTCTACCTAGGGTACTCATACTCTTTGGGGGCATGATAAGAAAATGATACGGGCATGGGTCTCGATCTTTGATGTATTGTTGTTAGAATTTTTCTTTCAGCTGTTGTGTTTCATGTAAAATAAATCCATGCCATATTTTTCAATCAGATTGATACATAATAGAACTGGTGATGTTGGCTGTGGTATTGTGATGAAGGGATGAGATGTTGGCTGTGATACTGTGTTGAAGGGGTGGTGGTGATGGCTGTGATATGTGTTGAAGTGGTGGTGATGTTGGCTGTGATATTGTGTTGAAGGGATAGTGATTTCGGCTCAGTCACATTGATACATAATAGAACTGGTGATGTTGGCTGTGGTATTGTGATGAAGGCATGAGATGTTGGCTGTGATACCGTGTTGAAGGGGTGGTGGTTATGGCTGTGATACTGTGGTGAAGTGGTGGTGATGTTGGTTGTGATACTGTGCTGAAGAGGGTATGGAAACAATCCACTAAGGGGAACTATCAATTAAAGAGGTTGAGAACCATCATTTTAAGACAAAAAGAGAAGAGCTATTGTTATATTAAGTTGAACATTACAGCAGCTACTGATGTCGTTTTGACACACATGCAAAACGCATAATGTGGCAGTGTTTGCATTACTTCTTTATTTGTTTCAGCTTGGCTGGCAGCTGGCCAAATTGGTTGCTGCACTGAAGGAGAAGCCAAAAGAGGTGACTTTGCTTTTGAAGAAGAGACCAAGACACACAAATCCATATGGGAATGTTCCAAACAAACGTCAGATGGCCAATCGGTGAGTTCATGATTCTGTGAATGTGTTTGTAGGTGTCTTATTTGTTTAAATTATTTGCTTTCATGTTTAATTAGATTTTCACGTTGGGGGCAGTTTCAGATGGCTTTTAATGAAATTTTTGATTTAGGGCAAGTTAGAAAATTTTTTATTTTCATTATTTGAATTGTTTTCATTTATGATAATATTTGAAAAGTAATCTTTCTATTTGGATTATTCTCATATGAAGCAGATTTGAAATGTTCTCTTGAAACATGGATTGTTCTTTGATGGATGAGTAAAAAGTTTGTTTTTTTCCTTTAAGAGAAGCATAGTGTTATTGTAAGTAAAAATAAGGCAGAAATCTCCTTGAAATAAACACATTGAAAATAATATAACAGAGTGACATTTATTGGTCTTCAGAAAGTAAAACAACTAAAGAATCTGTGGATAGGAACAGACAGAACTACAAAAATAAGATTTTTAAGGGCATGCATCTTTCCCATTGCAACATATGCCTGTTAGACCTGGACACTTAACAAAACAGCAGAGAAACACATAAATGCCTTTGAATGTAAATGCTACAGAAGAGTTCTTCAAGTATCATGGACACAAAAAAGAACAAATATATCCATCCTACAAGAACGTAATATTGAAGAAGTCGGGCTAGTAAAGAGGATTAAAGAGAGAAAACTTAACTATTTTGGACACATTAAACATCATGATAATCTAGAGAAGACCATCTTAGAAGGGTACATAATGGGAAAAGGAAAGAGAGGAAGACCAAGGCAAAGATGGCTGCAGGACATTGTTGATGATCTGCAAATTGATGCATCAGCAGCAGGACATCTTGCTCACAACTGAGAGGCCTACAGGAGAGCTGTTAGAGAGATAAAGTTCCACAAGGGACATGCAAATGAATGAATGGATGAGTGTAATTTAGTGATAACATTTTCCTCATTCTTCTGGTCGGAACCACTGTGGAAAGTAAGCCATCCCAGTTCACTCATTCTGCATAATGCCGGTGGTAAAATATCTTCCACTGTCATCTGCCAGGAGTTTGAGGAAAGCAGTAAGAAGGAGGTACAATAACAAAACCCTGGAAGAATTATTTTGACACTTCTTTTTTTCTTCTGGTTTCTTAGCCATGTGCCTTCAGTGGCCACGCTACCCAAGATAATGAAGAAACGTCGTTCTAAGGAAGGAGACAAGCCACCAAGACCTACTCTGCAGGAGTATGTGACATCTTCTGTGCCAACTGGAGACATCTTCATCACGAAGTAAGCCTTCTTGTCAGAAATGTAGTGGGGTCTTGTAAGAGGTGTAGTGCTGTCTTGTCAGAGGTGTAGCACTGTCTTGTCTGAGACGCAGTGCTGTCTTGTCAGAGATGTAGTGCTGTCTTGTCGGAGATGCAGCACTTCCTTGTCTGAGATGTAGTGTTGTCTTGTCAGAGATGTAGTGCCGTCTTGTCAGAGGTGTATAAACAAGGAAAAAAGTAGGAACAGCTTTATTATTTAATTATTACAAAGTTATGATGTTTTGGCGCGAGTCTTCTTCAAACAGAAACAAACAGGATGAAGAATCAGAGAGAGGAGACAAAGTATAGAGTCATATGAATTTTATGTTAACGAAATATTAAAAAATGAAAAAAATTAATGAAAAATTGTAAATGACTTATCTTAGGTCTTGGAACAGTACAAAATTACAATCGCCTGTATCTAGCAAGGAGCACAAACAGTATGCACCAGTAATTATGTAAACAAAGCATTCGTTCTGAAAGATGCAAAATTATGCATGGTTGAGTGTAGAAAATGTTAAAAGACGAGGGATGCACACAGAAGGAGCAGAGAATTATTCTAAGAACAGGGATTACTGGAGAGCTTTTATCCATGGCTGCTGCTCTTAAGGGAGTGAAAGGTGATGATGATGATGGTGATGATGATGATGATGATGATGATGATATGATGTGATGTTTGATAGTAGATGATGGTAGTGAATGGATAGGGATTTGTGATGTTTGATAGTAGATAATGGTAGGGAAGGGATGGTAATCTATTTAGGAGAAGGTGAAATGAATGATTATGGTTGTGGTAGAGGAGTAGTAATGTAATCATGATGCATGAGGGTACTTAACTATGTGCAACAGGTGAGAATGAGTAAGATTGTGGAAGATTATGTGTAGCTGGGTAACGAGTTCAAACCATGTGGTTCCAGTGTCCCATAGTCCTGAATATAGTGGTTCTCAAGCGCTAGGTGGCATGTGTCATCTGCGTGACATTGTTTGATGGCTGTTACCAGAAAATCAGATTTGTCTCTATGGTTGGGGCCATTGAAATGATTAGGGACTGGTTTTGAAGTATACTGGGTGATATCCTACATATGTTTCTGTATGCGGTCCCCTAGTCTGAGGCCAGTTTCACTAGTGTAAGTTATCCTGCATCTTTTGCATATGATGACATATATTACATTGCGGGATTAGCATGTGAATCCCTCATGGAGAGTCAGGATAGTTTTTGGAAAGGTGATTGTTTCTGTTTCCCAAACTACAGGGCAGGTAACACAGCAAGGGCAGTTACATTTTCTGGTTCCAACATATGTAAGAGTCCGCTTTAAGTGGCTGTGGACGAGGATGTCCATGAGATTTGGCTCCTGCTTGTATGCTAATAGGGGTGGATCAGAGAAGATGTCACGGGTGTCAGGGTTGAGTTTTGCTTAGTGGCAGATGATGATAAAGAATTTTCTTAACCATCTGACCTTGCGGTTGGAAAGGCAGTACTAACTTAACTCTGTCAGATGAGGTAACAAACTTTTTTCTGAATGCTTCCTTGTGGTTTATTAGTTGGATACGATTGAAGGCTGCACAAAGGACATTTTCTAGGTAGTTGCAATGACAGAAAAATTCTAATAAAGTGTTGGACTAGTCATCCTGACATGTGGCGTAAAATTAGTAGTTGGGAGTATGGGATGGAGTTCTTACACACTTCCGGATGGGAGGAGATGTAAAGTAAATAGATGCAACTGTCGATGGGCATGTAAAAAATGGATGTAACAAGCCTGTTTGTGCCAATAGATACTTTAATGTCTAAAAAGTTCACAGACATGTCAGAAATTTCATAAGTGAATTTTATGTTACTATTAAGTGAGTTAGTGAATTCAATAAACTTTTTTAGCTCGACATGTGACATACTGGTGACTCCAATGCCGTCATCGGTATATCTTTTACAGAATTCTGGAAGTCTGCCAGTGTAGGTTTCCCATAAATAAACAAGCATAACTGGGGCTCATTTTTTTTTCCCATGGCAACACCACTGATTTGCTCAAAGTATTCGTCATTGAATTCAAAAGAATTTAGGTTGAGTACTAGTTGTCTGAGTCTTATTATGGCATCAGTGTTAGTGGTGGGGTGAGGGTCTTTGTCGAGAAAGTAATGGAGTGCTAAAAGTCCATCTTCATGGGGGATAGAGGTGTAGAGGAAACAGACACCAAGGAGAAAGATGTGATAGGAGTGGTGCGGAGAGAGTCTGATTGCTTCAAGAGTAGTTAAGGCGTGGTTGGTATCTTTCAAATAAGAGGGCAGTTTGTGTACTCTCTCTCTCTGAACCTTAAGTGCCCAGGGCACATGGGGCTTCCGCAAAGGTTTTCCACAAATGCCTGTCCTTTGCCTTTTTTTCTGCTCTTGCCCAGGTGAGCCCTCTATTGCTCAACATCCTTTCTGTTGTTCTTCTCCATGTCTCTTTTGGTCTACCCTTACTTCTGTTCCCCTGTGGTGTCCATCTTAGTGCTATTTTTGGTAGTGAGTTGTTTGTGTACTAGCATGCTTCAAAACCAGTCCCTAATCATTTCAGTGGCCCCAATCATAGAAGCAAATCTGATTTTCTGGTAACAGCCATCAAACAATGTCATGCAGATGACACAAGCCGCCTAGCACTTGAGAACCACTGCATTCAGGACTATGGGACACTGGAACCACATAGTTTGAACTTGTTATTCAGCTACACATAATCTTCTACAATCTTACTCATTCTCACTTGTTGCACATGGTTAGTACCCTCATGCATCATCACATTACTACTCCTCTACCACAGCCATACTCATTCATTTCACCTTCTCCTGAATAGATTACCATTCCTCCCCTACCATCATCTACTATCAAACATCACAAATCCCTATCCATTCACTACTATCATCTACTATCAAACATCACATCACATTATCATCATCATCATCATCATCATCATCATCGCCTTTCACTCCCTTAAGAGCAGCAGCCATAGATAAAGGCTCTCCAGTAATCCCTGTTCTTAGAATGATTCTCTGCTCCTTCTGTGCGCATCCCTTGTCCCTTAACATTTTCTACACTCAACCATGCACAATTTTGCACCTTTCAGAATGAACGCTTTGTTTACATGGTACTTGGTGCATATTGTTTGTGCTTCTTGCTAGATACAGGCGATTGTAATTCTGTACTGTTTCAAGACCTAAGATAAGTCATTTACAATTTTTCATTAATTTTTTTCACTTTTTATTATTTCGTTAACATAAAATTCATATGACTCTATACTTTGTCTCCTCTCTGTGGTTCATCGTCCTGTTTGTTTTTGTTTGATGAAGGCTTGTGCCGAGACATCATAACTTTGTAATCGTTAAATAATAAAGCTATTAATACTTTTTTCCTAGTTTATACATTTTGGTATCACAGCTTTACTGCAGTGTTTTGTGTATAGTTGTAAACCTATACACTAATTATTGTTTGTCAGAGGTGCAGTGCTGTCTTGACAGAAATGCCGTGCTGCCTTGTCAAAGATATAGTGCCATCTTGTCAGAGGTGTGGTGCCGTCTTGTCAGAGGTGTAGTGCCATCTTGTCAGAGTTGTAGTGCTGTCTTGTCAGAGATGTAAGTGTAGCCATTGATGTAATGTTAGGCATGTAGTGTTGTCAGAGATGTAATGTGTTGTCAGAGATGTAATGTTTTCTTGTCAGAGATGTAATGTATTGTCAGAGATGTAACATTGTCTTGGAAGAGATGTAATGTGTTGTCAGAGATGTAATGTGTTGTCATAGATGTAATGTGTTGTTAGAGATGTAATGTTGTTAGAGATGTGTGTTGTCATGTCAGAGATGTAATGTGTTGTCAGAGATGAGTGTTGTCTTGTCAGAGATGTAATGTGTTTTCTTGTCAGAAATGTAGCATCAAGAAGTGCTTAAGAGTCATATCCTCATACAACTTTTCTACTCATATTGGAAATATCTTGTTACTTTTATCTATGTTGGAACTTCCGTGGCATCAGAAACTAATCTTCTTGTAAGTGTTCACTTTCTTATCTGGTTAAGAAGGACTAGCAGGTGTTTTTGTGGTGCCGGTACTTGCATACACACAGTGTAACAGCATTTAAAAATTTTTTTTTATTGTCATTTCTGTTAATTGTTTAACCCTTAACACATTCAGCACATTAGAGTGATATGAATAATGTTAACTCTTTGTTTTTAAGCACGTAAAAATTTGAAACAGAAGTAGAGATACAGGTTGAGTAACACCAGTCTGAAGTTTGTACCTCGCATTCACATCAGGAAGGTCTTTTGGGTTAGGACCATGACTCATTGTTTGTTCCATGCAGAAAATGATACAATAGTGCTCATGCGGTTGTGGCACTCTGTCCTGATTCCGTAAACTGTCACATATTGTACACACAAGGTATCTGTGACAGCTTTTTTTTTTTTTTTCCTGTGTGTTGTTTGTGAATATCTCTTTGAAAATGTCAAAAAAGCCAGACAGTGATAACACGTTTGGTAATAGCGATACAAAGAATCTCTTTGGTCCGTGCCAGCCAAGCTTTGGCCATCACTGACTTCCGTAACTATGTATCATTTTGGTCTCTCTCTCTAAAATATATTGGACCATGCTCCATATCACTCTTTTAGTCCGCCAAGTGTCATGTTTCTGTGTATTCCTCTGTCCCTTTGTTCCTCCAGTTTTCCCATTGTTGCCTCTTCTCAGAACATGTCCTACAAATCTGGACTGTTGTGTTCTGGATTTTGCTATAATTTCTCACTTCTGCCCAGCTTCGCTTAGAACCTCTTCATTTGTTTTCTTGGCTTTCCATAGTATTCTCATCATTTTTCTTAAGAACCACAACTCCACTGCTTCCGTTAGATTTTGTGTGCTTTTGGTTACTGTCCATGCTTCGAATCCATATAACAAATGCAAGGTCAGTGTAGCTTTGAATAAGTCTCCTTTTGGTATTCATCAACAGAGCTTTGTTGCATGGTACATTATATGAAGAATAGGAAGCTGTTAATGTTATCAGTTGAACAGAAAGTGTATATGTTAAAGAAGCTGGAAAGAAATTGGTGTAAGTGTAAAATTCCTTGTAAAAGAGTTTAGGGTCAGAATTACCATCACATGCAAGCCTGATGAAACAGAGACAGAGCTAATGAACTCATTGGAAGACTGGAGCAGTGTGAATTCATTATGAGAACAAGAAGCATTGCCAGTGTAGCAAATAAAGTAAAAAACTTTTAAAAACAGTTCAAACTGTACTGATAAGAATATAATAATGATAACAGTTCAGACTGTACTAATAAGAATATAATAATGATAACAGTTAGTTAATAATTTGGTTTTTACTCTAGTGGTTGGGTACTCAGTTTTTCTGGACATCATGAATGTTGCACTTTCGCACAGAATGTCCTGCTCTTTCAACACAGCAGTATACACGATAGACAGAACAGCCTGATAGAATAGGACACATACACTTTATGTAATCACCTATAATATTCACATATTCCCATGCATATTTTTGTAATAGAGAAGATAACTGTAGATCTTGCTATTGACAGATGAAACTTTATGTACACTGAAAGCTCTTATACTGAATTAGCTAGTCAGACAAGTTGTATGGATAACTTTGTATTAGATTAGAGATAACTGGCTGCTAACCAGAAGATAAAGGAATTTTATTGAGGTGAAGGTGAAGATATATATATATCCTAGGGGATATGGTATCAGTGCCAGTGTTTTCTTGTATTGAAGTGTGTTGTTAAGGGCAAAATACTCCAATTATGAATTGTTGCAGCAGTTGTGAAAGCATGTTTCTTTATGTCAAAGGCTAGCAAATGTGCCTCATAGAAGAAAAAAAAACACTGAAACCAGGAAGATGAATTGATTCAGTGTGTAGCTGGTTTTTTTAAGTCTTGCTGAGTTGATTGTTTCTGTACTAGATGTCACTTGGAAAGTTAGCGGACAGAAATTCAGATATCAGAGATGTTTTAAATAAGAGGAGTTTATTTTGAGTATGTCATCATGTGTACAGCCATGAACATTATCTGTGAGTACATATATATGTATATTCAGCATATAGTAGATGTTTTTATTGTCATATGATTATTCACATGATTGAATTTCACGTACTTGCCTCTATCAGCTTAGATACAATCCTTTTTGTGTATATGATTGAATGCCATGTTTTACATTAATACACAGACATGTATATGTAAGTTTCTTTACAGTAAGATTCAGTCAGAAATTTGTTGATAAATGTTCGTTGCTCATTCAATGTGGATTTGAGGGTGATCCAGTGCTTAGGAATATTACTTTTATTATGTATTTCATTTTCCATTCCTGAGCTGAAAGTCATAAGTGCAGTGTTCCTTGGCTGTCAGACAGTCATTCTGTGAAAGGCTTGAATCCATTGTTTCCTATTTGTAGGGCAGTTATATTGTGAAAGGCTTGAATCCATTGTTTCCTGTTTGTAGTGCAGTCATTCTGTGAAAGGCTTGAAACCGTTATTTCCTATTTGTAGGGCAGTCATTCTATGAAAGGCTTGAATCCATTGTTTCCTGTTTGTAGTGCAGTCATTCTATGAAAGGCTTGAATCCATTGTTTCCTGTTTGTAGGGTAGTCATTCTATGAAAGGCTTGAAACCGTTATTTCCTATTTGTAGGGCAGTCATTCTATGAAAGGCTTGAATCCATTGTTACCTGTTTGTAGGGTAGTCATTCTGTGAAAGGCTTGAATCCATTGTTTCCTGTTTGTAGTGCAGTCATTCTATGAAAGGCTTGAATCCATTGTTTCCTGTTTGTAGGGCAGTCATTCTATGAAAGGCTTGAATTCATTGTTTCCTGTTTGTAGGGCAGTCATTCTCAGAAGCCGTGAACTCATCATTCCCTATTTGTAGGGCAGTCATTCTCAGAGGGCCTTGAATTCATTGTTAATTGTTTGTAGTGCAGTCATTCTCAGAAAGCCTTGAATTTAGTGTTCTCTTCATATTTTCTTACATTTTACATCCTTCCCGTGCCGTTAAATGTCACATAGGGCTCGCTTGGAAGTTTGCCAAGTTTTCTTATTTTCAGCGAGCTTTTCAATCTCATCAAGGGATTTTATGCTTACTAATTTGGCCTCTCTTAACAATGTCCTTTTTAGAGTTTCATGTGGTCAACCTCTTTTTCTTTGGTCTATTGTGTTCCGCATTTCCTAAAGCTTTGAATTTAGTGTTGCCTATGTATAGGGCAGTCATTCTTTATTTTCCAAGGCAATTTTCCCCATCATTAATGTGAAAGGTAACTGTGTACTGATTTCCAAACCACCACGTGTGTATTGGTTTTCAAACCATAAAATGTAAATGAGATGACAGCTCTGTGATGATTGTGCTGTTTGTCTCCATTGAGAAAGGTCAGAGTAACCATTGATCTTCATAATGTTTTGTTGCATGTATCTGTCCACAGAGAATCCCCTGAAGATAATGCTGATGGAAATGACACAGACAATGACGTCTTTCGCAGTGGATCAGAATCACCTCAGTTTACTCTACCAGTGATTGTTGACACCAAGCATCGTCGGGCAACAGTCAGTGGCGGCTCACCAACATTTGAAAGACCGTCTCTTGTGGTGGAAGACCTTAACCCTGCACCTTTGCGACCCAAATCTCAAGCCATCAACAAAGTTGAGAGGGAAGCAGCCAGAGCTGCCCTGCAGGCCGCCGAAAACTCACTTCAGAGAAAAACGATTGAGACAAAAGGTAGATGTATCTGGTGACTTGTCCTCTCTCTCTTTTTTTCCCTTATTTATTGCTTATATTTATTTATTTATATTTTTCTAGTTGTCAGAATCTTTCCTTCATATGTGTTTGTTTTTTTTTTTGTGCTTTTGACTAGAGATTTGTTTTTTGGAGGAGGGTTTTTAAAAAAAAAATTTTTTAATCTAGAATTGTTACCTTTTGTCTTTGGATCTAATTTTGTTACCTTTTTGTCTTCTAAATAAAAAAATATTTTGATCTTTTGTTTTGTGATTTAAAATTATCTTTTGTCTTCAAATCTAAACTTGTTGCCTTTTGTCTTCCAGTTAGAATTTTTTTTTTTCAGTTTGCTTACAATCTAAAATCTTTAGTCTTCAAATATAAGTTTGTTGCCTTTGGCATTCAAATCTAAATTTATTGCTTTTAGCTTTCATATGTAAATTTGTTGCCTTTAGCTTTCAAATCTAAATTTGTTGCCTTTAGCCTTCAGATCTAAACCTGTTGCCTTTGCCCTTCAAATCTGAATTTGTTGCCTTCAGCTTCAAATCAGAATTTGTTGCCGTTAGCCTTTTGATCTAATTTTGTTGCATTTAGCCTTCAGATCTAAATTTGTTGCCTTTAGCTGTTGAATCTAAATTTCTTGCTTTTAGCCTTCAAATCTAAGTTTGTTGTATTTAGCGCTCAAATTTAAATCGTTGCCTATGTCATCTATCTCATTTTACTTTCTTTTATCAACCAGTCTGATTTGTTGCCTTTTGATTTTTTGAGTGAAACAATCTTGTGATTGTTACCTTGGTTTGTTAGCTTTGTCTTCCAGTGTAAATTTTTTGTTTTTGTCTACAGTTTTAGATTTTTTTTTCTTTGTTTGTCCCATATCATCTGCGTTAGGGTGTGAAGTGTTAGTGCCTTGACATTTCAAGACCACTACAGCATTTGAGGTAGGGCTGCCAGCATCTGTCCTCACTGCTTTTTGTTCTCCTAGGGAAACTTCAGGTACCCATTTTTTGAGGCAGGGTTGGCCCCAGTGGCACTCGTTCTGAAAAAAATTCTGCATAAGTACGAAATCGAAACATGGACCCACTCATCGGTAGGCCAGTGCACTAACCCTTATGCCACCATAGCAGCCTATTTGTGGCTCTTGTAAGCTTGAACCTGTATGTAGCTGTTATAAGCTTAAACCTGTATGTAGGTCTTGTAAGCTTAGATCTATATGTAGTTCTTGTGAGCTGCATTTGAAAGACGCTGTCTCGGTGATTGTGTTAACTGGCAATTACTGGTAAATTACTAATTAAAATAGAGAAAAACACTGAAATTTTTGGAGGCCTTCAGTTACTGTAACCAGTTTATGTTATCAGAAATCTAGCATAAAGCTACCAGTGAAATTGGTTGAAGGATAATCAGGTCAGCAGGGAAGGATAATCAGGTCAGTAGGACGATGATGTGAGAATGTAAAGATTAAATCTAGTCAGGTAAGAAAAAAAATTCACATGAACACATTTAACTTCTGGTGATGTGTTTAAGGTGTGTTTAATTTTACATTTAAAAAATAAGGTACCGAAGTTGTGTTGAACAAAACCAATATTTCAGAAAGTAATTCATGCAAGGTGAAAGATAGGCACAATTGTACAGGTTCTAAAAAATCCTCCTGCGATCGCTGCCTTATCTTATTGTGAAAAACCATCACCTAGAGTCTTTGCAATCCAAATCTCAAAGTTGAGAAGGAAGCAGCTGCTGAAACTGCCCTGTATGTAGCTCTTTTAAGCCTGCAGCAGTTGCTTGTCAACTTGGCTCAGTTTTAGAACAAACATACCATATGAATGAGTCATGTGGTACCGTAGCTTTTTTAACTGAAGAAGACCTTAGATTATTCATGTGTTGGTTTTTTTTGTTTCCTCTTGTGAAGTTTTCCATGTTACAGAAAAGTACTCAGAGGCATATTTAAAAAAAAACCGGTTGAAGATGGAGTGTTATTTTAGGATCAGAATTTTAGATTTCCAAATGTGCGGTAGCATGTTTTGGTAAGTATTATTGCTTTGGTTCGAATTTACACATAACAGATAATCTGTGAGATAGCTTACACTTATAAAAGGTGTTAATTTGGAAATTTTGCTGCCCATACTTAACAGAGGAGAAACAGTATGAGATGATTTATGCTTGTTGAAATGTGAGTGAGGAAAGTAAATTTGAGATTTTACTGCTTCTATCTAACAGAGCAGAAACAAAATGAGAATGCTTCAGAAATGATAGATGCTAACAAACAACCAGGGAAGCCACAGACATTGGACACCGTGCCACGTTTGGATACGAACACACAAGAACAGAAGGATGACCAAGAAAGTACGGTTCAAGTAGAGCCAGGTATGTATATGTATGTATGTGTAAAGCCCGGCCTTTTTGTATATATTTTTTTTTCTTCATTTCAGGCAAATAATAATGAAGGATAGGTTAAAAACTGTTTATAGCAGATTGTGTCCATTTTTTTTTTCTTCCTCTGTCATCACCATCATATGCTCAAACATCTAACGTAGGCATGGGTAGTCTCCATGAATCTTACAGTTCTAGCAGTCTCTTCATGCGTGTTGCAGTTTTCTCATTGTACTCTTTTAGTAATGCCAGATTTGGGCTGTTAAGTCTCTGTACAGACTGTATTTTTGCAGGATGTGTTCTGAGTCTGAAGACCGTTTTTGTGCAGAGTGATGTTTTGATCTTATACTTAAAGAGTCTCCTCATTATCTAAATGGCAACACAGCCTAAGGACACCATGACAGCAGATTGTCAAAAGCTATATTTCATTAATTTGGTGGCATGATTGACTGAGTGGTTAGATGCTTGGTTTACTAATCTGGTGGTACCAGGTTTAAGTCCCAGCAGTGGGGATTTTTTTCTGGTACCACCACACCAAGAAGGCCCTGGGGTCCACACAGCATCAGAAAATGGATACCAGAGAAATCTTGGAAGGTAAATCCACCCAAGGGTGACACTGACCACGTCATACTTTCATGTGCCAATGGTCTTGGAAATGCAGGCCTAATACCATGTCCCCAGTATGCTTTAACTCTTTTCGTGCCAGAGGAAGAAACGCAGACATTCAAATGGGTGCTGGAATAAAAGCACGGGTCTTGATATGTATAGGGGGTATAGTTGTAAAATGGAATGGAAAACAGTAAGTTGTAAAATGGAATGGAAAACAGTATTTACATATACTTCCATGTACTTATTATGTTTCAAAGTATAACTAAATGTATGAAAATTTCATAAATGCAGAGTTTTTTTAGGAAAAAAGAAGTAATGTGGTGTTTTTAGACAATGACTGTGCCCAGCTTTTTATTGGCTAGGTCTAGATCTACACTACTTACCATCTGAGATGTCCAGATCTACTTGTCGATCTCATATTCTGATTCTGTGTTGCATTCTCGCTAAATTAATGTCTGAAATAACCTACTAACTACTTCTCCAGTCGTCTAAATATGTCTAGATCTACTTGGATACATTCAGGAGCAGTGGGGTGGTCATAGGCCATGTCCATACCCCTATCTACATCATCATAAATTGAAAAATGTCCATATTTCTCTTCCTTTTTCTCGCTCGGCATCGCTCATAACTAAGGACTCTTTCACCATTTTGAAAAGTGTCACCGGAAATGCGGATGAAATATGTATAATCTAAATGTTACAC
This sequence comes from Achatina immaculata, assembly GCA_009760885.1. Taxonomy (NCBI): domain Eukaryota; kingdom Metazoa; phylum Mollusca; class Gastropoda; order Stylommatophora; family Achatinidae; genus Lissachatina; species Lissachatina immaculata. The sequence continues at coordinate 7,432,603 of CM019695.1, read as the reverse complement.
TGGTTGTTTTATTGAAACAAACCAAGGGTCGGATTTCCAACCATTGTCTGGCATCGGGAAACTGGAATGGTAAAAAATCCAACCAATGGCACGGGAAGAGTTAATGACATGAAAGAGGGATTTTACCTCTACTTTACCTATATTTCATTAACAACATAAATATGTGATGTAAAGTAGATAGAAAACTCCCTGAAAACTCTAGATAATAAAAGCTGCAAGAGAGTGATTGAGAATTGAACTCCAGACTCAAGTACAGTAGAATCTCTGTTTACTGGCACCCAGTTAACTGGCAGTACCAAAACAACGGCAAATTTGTCTATCTACTATAGGACAGCACATCAATTACATTACCATAAAGCATCCAGTCATTTATAAGTCATAACATTTAAAACCAAGACATTTACAACTGTAGACCAGCAGGCTGTATTACATATTTTCTAGTGCAAGAACATCATCCAAGTGTATTAAAAAATAAACCTTACATTAGAAGGGAAAGCTAACCTTAATATGCATTACATCATCCCCCAAATCATGAGTGGACATTGCACTAACACCTTAACTACTTTGCAGCTGTCCCTTCTGCTGGAGTTCATGATTTGAGCCATGATCATTTTCTTACTTATTTTTTCTTTCTCTCACATCTGAAGTACCTTATCTACTATTTATTTTTAGGCTGACCATATATATATACTGCGCTCACTTTACTGCAGTTGAAAGAAATACAAAATAACAGTAGATCTGTCCAAAGGTTTTTCCTTTTTTTTTAACACCCAAAGCACCACAAAAAAAAAACTCATTTTTTGAATGTAGGGAATACTCTGTCAGTTAAATAATAAAATTATACAAAAATTTAATCACATAAATAATTTGATTATTTGACGTGAATGTTGTACCACCAGGTGAAGCAAATGATGAGCTAACAATAAGTGCCAGCCCTGCTGATCTAGATGATGACATCACTATTACAGATGATGTGAAAGCATCTCCAACTGATGTAGATGTCACTCCCACTGAAGTCCACAATGGTAATATGTTATAATTAATTTACCTGTTATTTTCTGGAACTGATATTTCTCAGATTTTCATTGGTGGGGGGAAAATCTTATCGTAATATTTTGTCAGTGAATATAGAACTCGGCACAAAGCATGGAAAAGTCAGGCTTGATTTAGGTACAGTTGTTATGATTGTGATAGAAGATAATGTGTGCAGACAGTTTACTGAAAGAAAAGATACACTTTTTAATGATGTCAAAAAAAAATGTTGCCTCATGGTTGGTGTAAGATAGGAAAATATGAGAGAGATTCAAGGTTTGTGATGTATAGAATCATAAAAATTGTTGAATCATGCAAATTCCAATTAAAGTCTAGACCATGTGCAGCACACAACCAACACAACATTGGAATCTTTTCTCTACAAACCTTGAAGAACATTCTAATTTCAAAGGCCAAACACAAGTGGGATGCCCTGAGTGTAATGAGGCAGTTCCCCAGTAAAGCTAGGCCCAGTTTACAGTTACAGTATAGACAAAAATTGATGCTGGATAGGAGAATAATGGGGGTTCAGATAGTTGATGTTGGATAGGAGAATAATGGGTCTTCAGATAGTTGATGTTGGATAGGAGAATAATGGGGGTTCAGATAGTTGATGTTGGATAGGAGAATAATGGGGGTTCAGATAGTTGATGTTGGATAGGAGAATAATGGGGGTTCAGATAGTTGATGTTGGATAGGAGAATAATGGGGGTTCAGATAGTTGATGTTGGATAGGAGAATAATGGGGGTTCAGATAGTTGATGTTGGATAGGAGAATAATGGGGGTTCAGATAGTTGATGTTGGATAGGAGAATAATGGGGGTTCAGATAGTTGATGTTGGATAGGAGAATAATGGGGGTTCAGATAGTTGATGTTGGATAGGAGAATAATGGGTCTTCAGATGTAAGAATAGTATAGGCTCAGAATTGATGTTGAGTAAGAGAATAATAGGGGTTCAGATGTAAGAGTAGTATAGGCTCAGAATTGATGTTGAGTAGGAGAATAATAAGGGGGGTTCAAGATATAAAAGTAGTGTAGGCTCAGAATTGATGTTGGATGGAAGAATAGTGGAGAGCAGAAGTTAGTGTCTTGAAGAATTAATGGAAACTCAGAGGTGATGTTGAGAGAGAGACATTGAAACATGATAATTGGTTTAGATTGAAAGATAGTGGAGATTAAAATTTGATATTGAGCTTAAATAATAGTGGGGTTCCAATTTAGTGAGGATTTTATGACTAGCAGGGACTTCAGTTTTGTGAGGGATTTTATGAATAGTGAGCACTCCAATTTATCAAAGGATTTTGTGACTTGTGGGGACTCCAATTTTGTGAGGGATTTTATGAATAGCGAGGACTCCAATTTAGTGAGGGATTTTATGAATAGTGAGCACTCCAATTTATCGAAGGATTTTGTGACTTGTGGGGACTACAATTTAATGAGGGATTTTATGATTAGTCATTCATTCATTCATTTGCATGTCTTTTGCGAATTTTGCCTCCTTAACAGCACTCCTGTAGGTCTCTCGGTTGTGAGCAAGATGCCCTGCTGCTGATGCATCCATTTGCAGATCATCAACGATGTCTTACAGCCATCTTTGCCTTGGTCTTCCTCTCTTTCTTTTTCCCATTATGTACCCTTCCAAGATGGTCTTCTCTAGATTATCATGACATTTAATGTATCCAAAATATTTAAGTTTTCTCATTTTAATCCTCTTTACTAGCCAGCCTTCTTCAGTATTAAATTCTTGGAGTATGGATATATTTGTTCTTTTTTGTGTCCATGATATTTGAAGAACTCTTCAAAGGCATTTATGTGTTTGTCAGCTGTTTTGTCAAGTGTCCAGGTATCACATGCATATGTTGCGATGGGAGAGATGCATGCCCTTAAAAATCTTATTTTTGTAGTTCTGTCCATTCCTCTCCACAGCTTCTTTAGTTGTTTTACTTTCTGAAGAGCAACAGATGTCCTCCTTTTAATTTCCCTCATTGTATCTTCATTATTAGTTAGCAGTTCTTACAGACTGACATAATTAGTTTTTCCATTCCTCTTTGTGTTGTGGACAGTAATACTGTGTCATCAAGATATCTAATCTCTGGTAGTTCATAACCTCCAATTGTTATGGCATCATAATATTCTTTGTCTACATCTTCTCTAATATTCCTCATTATATATTCAGTATACATGTTAAATAAGTAAGGTGACAATATGCACCCCTGACGGACCCCTTGTTTTATGTCAAACCAAGTTGTTGTTTCACCATTTATTCTTACTGCTTCTTGTTGGTCTAGGTACAGCAGTGTTAATTGTTGGAAATCCCATTTTTTCCATTATTTCCCAAAGTTTCTGGTGTTGTACACAATCAAATGCTTTTGAGTAGTCTATAAAAGATAAATATATCTCTCTCTCTCTGAACCTTAAGTGCCCAGGGCACATGGGTTTTCTGCAAGGGTTTTCCACAAATGCCTGTCCTTCGCCTTTTTTTCTGAGGTGAGCCCAGGTGAGCCCTCTATTGCTCAACATCCTTTCTTTTGTTCTTCTCCATGTCTCTTTTGGTCTACCCTTACTTCTGTTCCCCTGTGGTGTCCATCTTAGCTGGCTTTCATCCACAACCTTCATGGGGTCAGTTTCCTGATACGCATTTCTCCTTCCACCTGCATTTGTTTTTTTCCCTTGCTTCTGTTTCTGTAGCAGTCTGATAGTTTTTACCAGATAGGGTTGCTGGCCCTATGCTGAACCCTCCTTAGTCGCCTTTTACGATCATGCGTGGTAAGGTACAGTGGTCCTATTCTTTGCAGATCCCGGGTACACAATCAAATGCTTTTGAGTAGTCTATAAAAGATAAATATAGATTCACATTAAACTCTCTGCATTTCTATATTATTAATGTTATATTGAATATATGATCTCTTGGTCCTCTTCCTTGCCTGAAACCAGCTTGGACAATATTGACCTCTTCTTATATTTTCTTACGAAGTCTACCCGTTATGATTTTTAACAGAATTTTACTGGCATGACAAATCAGGGCAACAGTTCTGTAGTTTGTGCATAATTTCAGGTTACCCTTTTTTGGCAATGCTATGAATACAGTTCTTTTCCATTCCTTTGACCAAATACCTGAATGCCATATCTTTTTACATAGTGCATGATAGATTGTTGCACATTCCTTTCCTTCTGCTTTAATAAGTTCAGCTGTTATCTCATCACATTCTGGTGATTTACCATTTTTCAGATTCTTTATTGCCCATAAAACTTCCTATGTTGTCGATTCGGGTTCTTTCTCCTCCAATAATTCACACTGTTGATTTCTGCTTTCACAGTCAGTTGTTTCAAACATTCCTCTGCAGTATTCTTTCCATCTTTCTAGAATTTCCTCTGTCTCTGTCAAGGTATTCCCCATATCATCACAAATTACATTTAGGTTAGGTGTGACATTTCTTGTCAATGTATTCATTTCTTTAAACATTTCACCATCTCTTCCACACTTCTGATGTCTTTCTATTCTTTCACAACAATCTTGTATGTATTGTTTTTTGTCTTTTCTTATGTTTCTTTGTACTTCTTTTGTTAAAGATTTATATTCCTCTTTGTTGTTTTTTGTCACTTTCCATTGCATCTTCATTTTTCTGCATTGTTTTATCAGTTCTAGTGTACCTGCTGTGATCCATCCATTCTTTTGTGTTTTCTTTTACATCTTTAGCTGTTGCATAGCCAGTTCATCTGGTGTCATCTCCTCCTGAATAGTCATCAGGATTTCAAAATGGTTCTTCACTTCTATAATGTATTGTTCTGGTATTTTGTAAAATCAAAGCAGAGTGGTCTTGATCCCGTAACTTGTCATTTTTATCTTTATCTTCATGTCTGTTATTAATAACTCATGGTCCGTGTCACATTTAGCACCTGGTAAAGTTTTTGCTGACGTTATGCTTGATCTCCACCTTCTTTGCACTAAAATGTAATCTGTTTGATTCTTGGTTTTCCTATCAGGTGATGTCCATGTGTAAAGTATGTTGTTTAAAAAGTGCGTTAGCAATCATTAGCTCATTTTCCATGCAGAACGCCATTAAATTGTTACCTGCCTCATTTCTATGTCCTATGCTAAATTTCCCCACAACATATCCTTCATCTTCTGCTCTTTCTGTACCAATCTTTGCATTAAAATCCCCCATTATTAATAGAATATCATTTTTCCATACCTGGTCTGTTGTTGTTTGCAGTGTGTTATAAAAGTCTTCTACTTCCTCTTCTTCTTCTGCTGATGTAGGTGCATATATCTGGATGATTGTTACATTTCTAGGAGTGCCTTTAAATCTGATAGTTATGATTCTATCACTTACTGGATTGTAACCTAGCAGTACTTTTGATGTTGATTTGTCCAAGCAAAAAAAAGCCACTCTAGTATAGTAAGGGATTTTATGACTAGTGGGGACTGCAATATAGCAAGGGATTTTATGACTAGTGGGGGCTCCAATATAGCAAGGGATTTTATGACTATTGGGGGCTCCAGTATAGCAAGGGATTTTATGACTAGTGGGGATTCTGGTTTGTTGAAGGATTAAAGGATAGTTAACGCTAAAATTTAGTGAAGCTTTAAATGGTAGTGAAGGCGCACAAATGATGTAGAATGAAATTTGATTTGAAAACAAGGAAAACTTTGGATAACAAGACAGAATATGTAAGTGAAGCAGGAAAAGAAATTGCTAGGAAGTAACTGTGATTCTTCTTTTTTTTTTTACCAGTACAGTATTTTTTCATTAAGGAGAAAACCCTTTAAACATATTTTCTGAAAGGCAAATGTAACTACAGAGTAGCAAAGTTCTTTGAACATGTTCTGACAGAACAGAATTTAGAGAACGTGATAATTCACCAGAAAATTGTAGGGGTAAATGAAAGAGGAGAAGGTAAAGAGAAAATATCAGGCTGTACAAGAAGAATGAGCATATTTTAGCGAGATTTTCTCATTGCTGATGTACTCAAACCAGGGCTGTGAGTATCTTAGGAGCAGTTTGGAGTCAGTAGAAATATGCAATTCAAAACCGAGCCAGAGTGGAAAATGTAAAAAAAAAAAAGCAAATTTAGAGTTGAAAGTTTTGGTGTACGAATTCCACATTAAATATTTGATGCATTACCTTTATTCTGTATGATAATAATTTCAGACGTGCTACAAATTCATGGCCTGGAATCAGTATCAGCACCTAGTTCTCTGTTGAGCAAAGAGTCTTCAGGAACAAAGATCTGTAACAGACAGCAGAAGGTAATATTCATTTTTCATGTTGTGAAAGTGGCTAGTGCTAGAGCTTACATATGTCCTTGCTAGATTTATGTGCAGTAGTGAGTCTCATCCTGCTAAATTTAGTAGTAAAATATCATCCTAAGAAATTTAGCATTATTAGTAAAACTCATTCTAAGAAGTTCAGCAGTAAAATCTCATCTTGAGAAATTTAACAGTAAAATCTCATCCTGAGAAATTTAGCAGTTAAATCTCACCATGGGAAATTTAGCAGTATTATTGAAACTCATTCTAAGAAATATAGCAGTAAAGTCTCATCCAGGGAAATTTAGCAGTATTACTGAAACTCATTCTAAGAAATTTAGCAATAAAATTTCATCCTGAGAAGTTTAGCAGTAAAATCTCATCCTGAAAAATTTACCAGTGATAGTGAATCTCATCTTGAGGGGTTTAGCACTAAATGTGAATCTCATCTGTATGTGTTCAGCAGTAATAACAGATCTCATCCTGAGAAATTTTGCAGTAATAGTGAATATCATCTTGAGGAGTTTAACAGTAAAAATGAATCTTGTCTTGTTAGCAGTAATAGCGAATCTCATGTTGACAGGTTTAGCAGTAATAGTGAATCTCATCTTGAGAGGTTTAGAAGTAATAGTGAAGTTCATTAAGAGGAAACAGAGTTTATGCTAGAATCAGGGTTTTTAAGCAGGCTGGCAGCACTATTTAGGGAACTCGGAACACATTTTGGCAACATTTTCTGTTATATTTGTCAGTGCTGCATTAGTTTTGTTTGTGTACCACAATGATATAAACCGACATTTTGCATTGCTGTCCAAAAGTGCAAATAAAATTGTCACATAATATATAGTTTACTGGATGGCCATTTTGGAGATTATGAAATACCAGAGATTAGATATGCTGATGACACAGTATTACTGTCCACAACACAAAAAGGAATGGAAAAATTATGTCAGTCTGTAAGAATAGTGAAGAGCAAAACCTTTATCTTAATGCAAAGAAAACTAAATTGATGACAACTGACAAAACAAACAAGGCAGCTGATATATGTATCAATGAGGAAAAACTGGAAGAGATGGAGAGTTTTGAATATCTTGGATCATTACTAACTAATAATGGAGATACAATGAGGGAAATTAAAAGGAGGACATCTATTGCTCTTCAGAAAGTAAAACAACTAAAGAATCTGTGGAGAGGAGCAGACAGAACTACAAAAATAAGATTTTTAAGGGCATGAGTCTTTCTCATTGCAACATATGTCTGTGAGACCTGGACACTTAACAAAACAGCTGAGAAACACATAAGTGCCTTTGAATGTAAGTGCTACAGAAGAGTTCTACAGATATCTTGGACACAAAAAAGAACAAATATATCCATACTACAAGAATTTATTATTGAAGAAGGATGGCTAGTAAAGAGGATAAAACAGAGGAAACTTAAATATTTTTGACATATTAAAACGTCATGATAATCTAGAGAAGACTGTCTTGGAAGGGTACATAATGGGAAAAAGAAAGAGAGGAAGACCAAGATGAAGATGGCTGCAAGACATTGTTAATAATCTGCAAATGGATGCATCAGCAGCAGGCCATCTTTCTTATAACTGAGAGGCCTACAGGAGAGCTGTTAAGGAGGCAAAGTTCCGCAAGGGGCATGCAAATAACTGAACTGGATGACCATTTTGTTCGTTACATTAATATTGAACATTTATTACTAGAACATCAGACTATTTCATCATGCAGAAATGGGTAATATCATCTTGAGGGATTTAGAAGTAGTAATGAATCACATCCTGAGAGATTTAGCAGTAATAGTGAATCTCATGCATAGAAATTTAAACAGTAGTAGTGAATTGCATCCTAAGGAGTTTAGCAGTAAATATGAATCTCATCTATAGATGTTTAGCAGTAAATATGAATATCATCTTTAGATGTTTAGCAGTAAATATGAATCTCATATTTAGATGTTTAGCAGTAAATATGAATCTCATCTTTTAAATAAAAGTGAATTTCATCTTGATGGGTTTAGCAGTAACAGTGAATCTCATCTTGAGTTCAGCAGTAATAATGAATCTTATCTTGAGAGGTTTAGCAGTAACAGTGAATCTCATCTTCAGGGATGTAGCAGTATAAGTGATTCATCTTGAGCGGTATACAGCAATAGTGAATCTCATAATACGTGATAAATTCTTATCTCAAGAAGATAAAAAAGGAATAATCTTTCAGAGACTAGCAGACGAGATGCAAATTTTAAGAAACTTGTCATTAACTAGACTAAAACATTATGTTTTACAGTAATGAACTTTTCATGATTTTGGAGATTATGCAAAGTTCATTGTTGACAGACAACCCATGAAACCTTCATTAACCTGTTTTGCAGTGAATACCCAATCCTTTTTGTTTTTGTGATAATTTTTAATATCTGTTGAAGCTCATAGTGTTGAGAAATTTTGAGTACCAGCATACTGGTATAAATACATAAAATACATGATATGCAGTGGCTGGCCATGGGCAGAATTAATCCCATAAGCTGATTCATGCGAAAGCTGTACGCAGACTAGGTATGAACACTTACGAGTTACATTCCAACAGACCTAGGAAATTATAAACCATGTTTCTGTCCATATAAGACACAACAATGTATGAGACATGCCTATAATATGCCAAGGAATATTTTGGAAAGAAAAACTAAAAGCCGCCCACATTTTCCATAAATTTCATAGCCCTCCCCTCATTAGGGTTTTAATTCAAGATTGTAAGTTACAGGATATTCTTCTCAGACTTGTTTCATGGCAAACGTTACCAGCTACCACAACTTTCTTGATATAAGTTGTGGCCATGGCTTCAGCATGAAACTATTCATTGCCTTAAAAAATATCTTACAGCTTACATCCTTCCCATGCTGTTAAATATCACATAGGGCTTGCATAGTTGTTTGCCAAGTTTTCCCATTTTCTGCAAATTTTTCAACATTATCAAGGGATGTTATGCCCGCTAAACTGGCTAATACCAAGGATTTTATTAAAGAAATAGGAACTGTGGCATGTTTGAGCTGGACATTTTAGCCATATTTAAAAAAAAATTAATGTTACTGTTTACCACTGAAAATTCATGTCAGGTTCATGTGAGATTGACAGATTATCTGTTTAAGATATTAGTATCAAAATAACCATGATTGTCTCATATATACAGCATCAAGATACCATAATAATTTTAGTTTTTTTGCATAAGTTTGTAGTTTTAATACTCAGCTAGCGATTCATTGGTACACAAAAATAACAAACAAAATGTTGTATGTCACTAATGTCTAGATACAAATAAAGTAAGATTATTGAGCAGTGTTCTGCTCGCTTTTGGTTTTTAGATTTTAATATTATTTTAGTTTATTTTTCTTGCATTTCTTTGTGGCTGCTTGATAGTAGACAAATGTCGTCCACAAAGTTAAGGTCCTTCAGCACTGTGTCAAGGGTCCATTGTAATCCTCTGCATTTGTCTGATGTTGCCTCCTTCATTAACCAGTCTATTGCCAAGATAAATAATGTTGGTGATAGTACACATCCTTGCTTCACTCCTGTTTGTACCCTAAAGCTGCTGGAAGTATGTTCTCCACAGATCACTTTGCACTGAAAATCCTTATATAGGGCTTTGATTACATTTACTATCTTATTGGGGAGGCCATGCCATCTTAGGATTTTCCATAGTGCATCTCTGTTGACGCTGTCAGAGGCTTTCTCAGAATTTATAAACAATGCATATGTTGTGCTATGCTACTCATTTGCCTGTTCTAATATTTGTCTAAGTACAAATATGTGGTCTATGCATGATCTTTTTTTCCTAAATCATGCCTGCTCTTTTCGAAGTTTTCCCTCAAGTGCTGGTAGAATTCTGTTGATGATTATTCTGCAAAATACTTTACTGGTGAGTGGCAGGAGGGTAATGCCTCTCCGGTTCCCGCAATCTCTGAGGTCACCCTTCTTTGGTAGATAAAATTAACAAGCTAACTCAGAATGCAAACAACATAGGACTAAAGATCAGCGTAGGAAAGACAAAGTTAATGAAGCAAAATGTGAACAATAGAAGTGTACTGAGAGTAGATAGCAAGTTAGTGGAGGAAGTCAGTGAATTTGTATACCTTGGCAGTAAAGTAGTAGAAAATGGAGACAGCACAGAGGACATCAACAACAGACTTACTAGAGCAAACCAGACTTTTGCAGTGCTGCAGACTATATGGAAATCTAAAAAACTGAGCATGAATACGAAAATCAGGATATTTAAGAGTAATGTTCTAAGTGTACTACTCTATGGAAGTGAATGCTGGAAAATCACCAAAACCATAGAAAACAAGTTGAATTCTTTCCAGACTAAATGTTTACGAAGAATTAGAAAAATATTTTGGCCAAACACCATAAGAAATAACATCTTGTTGGCAGAGATGCAGATGAAGCCACTGACAGCAATTATTGAGGAAAGACGCTGGCGATGGCTGGGACATGTGCTTCGAATGACTAATAACGCACTACCAAAAACAGCACTAAGATGGACACCACAGGGGAACAGAAGTAAGGGTAGACCAAAAGAGACATGGAGAAGATCAACAGAAAGGATGTTGAGCAATAGAGGGCTCACTTGGGCAAGAGCAGAAAAAAAGGCAAAGGACGGGCATTTGTGGAAAACCCTTGAGGAAGCCCCATGTGCCCTGGGCACTTAAGGTTCAGAGAGATTATTTTAGTTTGTAATCATAATTTAATCATTTATAATCTTATATATTGCATCCTGGGGTCACCAGGAGACTTAGTGCGTTGAATATGGGCTTTAAGATGCTAGTCTCGTACTAGTAACCTCTGCCCCAGGGCCTATCCAAACTTAACCATCAGGACATAGAATGCATGAAAATATTTCTTGTGAAACTTCCTTATTTCTAAATTTTTTTCTTTGTAAATGATGATTCCAAATGTTTTGATCATTTGCAGGGAAATAGGAGAATGACATATACGTTAAATATATGGGCTTTGTTTTTATAGCAAAGTTTAGAATTCCTGCGAATTGAACTTAAATGGAGGCTGCAAGCTTAGCCTTATTAATATCCAGTCCACCTTTTATGTTTCTACATATAAGTGTTTAAACATAGTGGTTCAGATTTGAAGATTTATCATCTGAACACACATTAATCTTGTGTTGTGGATTGCAGTACCATTGGATGTCTTTTGTTTTATATATTGCTTCCAGGAGGTCTGTTGTGTTGCAGTTATTTGATGAAAATCATCGTGATCACCAAGTAGTTCTAAATCTAGAAAATGGGGGGGGGGGAAGGTGTGGAGAATTTTGCTAGTATTTTATTGTTTATGTCATATACTCATATGCTAGTGCCTGCACACATAAACATGCACTCTAAACCCATATAAACTCACATATACATATATGCTCTCAGATCTTGTACAACTAGACCTCTACACAAAGCATACAGATGTACATTTCCTTTCTCCTTCTCTCTCTCTCTCTCTCTCTCTCTCACCATCTTCAGTCTACTTCCTCTCAAGACTGCTCTCACTCTCTCTCATACACACACATACAGACAAGCATGCATACTCATACAAGTCTCCCAGACTTCTCACAGAAGTATATTCTCAGTTGTGTGTGTGTGCATGTGCATCCATAGATGCCACTGAAGTTTCTACATACCTCATTTCATTGAGGGAAAAAAAAGGGCTAGGTTACTAATTTCAAGATTAAAGACTGATTCATATGAAGTTTTAAAAGCAAAAATTTAGCTGTTTCTGAGCATAGGGAAATATGGCTTTGAGGTTTTGTTGAAATGATTGGAACTGCTTAAATATTTCATCTTAATAACTGCCTGCATGTGCGTCTTGCTCGTAGCTGTATGTGACTGTTTTGTCTGTGTGTCTGCTCACAGCTGTTTGTGACTGTTTTGTCTTCGTGTTTACTCTCTGCCATAGATTGTGACCACGGAAGTGGCAGGTAACATGGATCGAGGTGACCAGCCTCAGTTGATGAGAATCAAACGCCTGGACTCGCAGCAAATCAGTGAAATGGTAATAGTTACCTCCTCTTAGTTATTTGCTGGACTTGAAAGAATCCAGGACTTTCTATGTTTTCTATGGTTCTCTTTCCAGAATTTTAATTTAACCACTTAGATTACAGGGCCAAAAATGCAAGACCACATTTAAAAAATTTATAAGAAAACACCCACTATTATCAGGACATGCATTATTAGCTTAAATAATAGTTTAATGTTTTGATGTCTGAGAAAAATGGAACAAAATGAAACAGATTTTCATATTTTATTTGTAATTTTTTTTTTTTTCGTTCGTCTGTTCTCTTCCATTCTTTCCACATAGCCCAACTGGCGTAATCTGTTCAGTTTCAAGATATTTTATAATTCTTTGAGATTTAAATAAACTGTTAAATTCGCTGTTATTTCTAGTTCTCCATTCCCCACTGTTGATATCCTTTATGGGCCCAAAGATTCTTCTTAGGATCTTGTTCTCAAAAACCTGCATCTTTCTTTGTTGTACTCCATGTTTCTGATCCATACAATGGCAGCTGGTCTTATAGTTTTATAGGTTATTTTGATGCTTAGGATGTATATACAAGAGGTGAAAGAAACAATACCAAAGGGGTAGGGGGTAGACCAAGACAGAGATGGAAGGACAGCGTAAAATAGGATACAAAGGAAATTGGTGTCACCAGCTGGAGAGAGAAGATTAGAAATAGGGAGGAATATCTGGCAGCAATGAGCCTTAATGGCTTGGAAAGCTGAAAAAAATAATGAATTATTTTTTGGGGGGCTTTACAAAGCCCCCTATATGGCCAGTAGGAGTAACAAGGTAATGGGAAACAGAGGTTTCTGGTTGGAGATAAAGGCTATAGCTGACCAAACCAAGACTCTTTTTCACTTCCGTGAACTACTCGTTGGAAGCAGACTGTGCTGTGGTAGCCTGGTAAATAAGATTGAGAAAGATTGAGATGGAGCTTACTTAGAAGCTAGATATTACAGCCTGGTAGAAGGAAGTTGTCCTGTCTTCTTGTGTATGCCCCAGGAAGTGAGAAAAGTCTTGACAGCTTGCTAACATTATCCTCACTGGAGTAGAAGACAGCCATAGAACATTCACATAATTAACAAGATCTTAAGAATGCAGTAGACAGTTTTATGAGTATGAAAAAGACTGTGAATAAATAATGACCTTTGTAAAACCACTTACAAAATAAAAGTGGATGAATATGTAGAGAACATTTTTATCAAAGACTGGAAGATCAAGGAAGAAAAAAATAAAGAGAGAAACAAATCTAATCTTTCAGCCACAAAAGGCCTTCAGAGATAGCCAAGCAGAAAATGATAAGAAACAAATGTATACTAAAATAATCATATGTGATAACTGTGTGACACTTGTGGAAGGCAAGGAGGAAATGAAGAAATTAGAATCGGTTTTTCCAGAGGGAGTTGAGTGAGATATACACATGAAGACATATCCAGCAGACTTTTTTTTTCACCATATTTTTTTTTTTAAAAAATGACACTGTGCCCAGTTATCTGGTTTAGATTAAGCGAGAGCAAGAATGGTTTGCCAGAGCAGTTATTTTGTTACTAAGATGTAGAACATTTTTAACCTAGCATACATTTTTTAAGGAGAAAGTAGCAGAATAGCTCGCTTGTTTGACAGTTTCCTGTTATTAAATATGCCAGCATCCAGTTACATTGCTTTTGCTAGTATTTATTCCCATTTTGAAGTATATTTCCTACCCCTGCAATGCTTGTGATGATTTTTTTTTCCTGCTGCTAAGTCTCATGAAAAGCCAGGAAAACAAACAGAAATAACAGTCAAGAATTAAGTACTAAAGTTATTTTCTGTATTGTATTTGAAGTACACTGAGGAAACTTTGATGGGATAATCATAAAGGTCGCACTATCATTTATGTGGTCATGATTGTTAGAAATGCTTTATAGCAGTACTGCTGCTACTGCTTCAAGATTTGTTCAGAATTATTATAGCATATTGACATTTTCAGCTTTTAGATAATCATTGAGATTCTGTTGTCAGTTTATTGCACAGATGACGTTTTCAAATGCCGGTTTAGAAATAACCATTTGTCAGTGATTACTGTTGCATGCTTTTGTCATCTTGTTGTATCTTTATTGTAGTAAGATGGTGCGTATGGAGATACAGAATTTATAAATCAGTTTTAGTTTTGACAAATGCAAGGCAGAAGTAGTTAGGTTTGCTTTCAGTATAGCTGCAGTTAATTGGTATATCAATACTTTGTGCTGAAAATTTGTTAGTTTGTGCGATAGTTTTTTTTTCTTTTCTCAATAGGAAGCCAAAATGGGGGACGATGAAGTTTTTATCAAGCCACAGAAACGAGTTGGATTTTCTGATGACGTAGCCGATTCTGAAAAGGAGGAAAGGTGACATTGTATATTTGCTTTCTGTGTTGTAGTTTAAGTTTAGTTGTGAGCATATGTATGTCAGAACAGAGAAAGATCAATTGAAATATGTCTAACAGAGGGCATGATCATTGGAGGCACAATATTTCCACACAAAGAAATGCATAAAACAATGTGGATATCTCCAGATGATGGAACTAGAAACCAGATAGATCATTTTTGTATTAGAAAGCCATACAGAACATCTCTGATAGATGTAAGGGCATATAGGGGTGCAGATGTTAACAATGATCACAACCTGTGTATAGGAAAAATAAAACTAAAACTGAAAAGCCAACACAAGAAATCAATACACAGAAAGATAAACAGCCACAGCCTACAAGAAGAGAATACTAACAGTAATTTCAATCAGGAACTTGCCAATCATTCCACAACACCCAGTGAAGTAGAGGAGATAGGTATAGATGAATTATGGAATTCTTATAGCACAGCCATAATCACAGCAGCAAAAGCAAGCGCTGGACTGAAAAAACCAAATAGAAAAGCATGCATATCAGAAAACACATGGAAGTATATACATGAAAGATGAGCAGTCAAATTAGATATGTTGAATGTAAAAACAGATCTTGGAAAAGATCTGGTGAAAGCAACATAGAAATAGACAAGAAAGTAAAAAGTTCAGCTAGAAGGGATAAAAGAGAATACATAGACAATATAGTGAAAGAGGCAGAGAAAGCAGCAAAAACAGGAGACAGCAAAACTTTATATAACATACAAAAGAGGCTAACAGGTACTATTACATCTAAAGAAGACCAATCCTTAGCAAAACTGGAGCCTTATTAACATCAAGTAAAGACCAAAAGCAAAGATGGGCTGAACACTTCCAAGAAATACTTAATCGACCACACTACTTAATCGACCACACCCAAAAGAATTGTTAAACCTTGAAATCGACTTACCAGGCCAACAACTAAATGTCAACCTAGATGAAATTACATTGCATGAAATTGAAACAGCAGTGAATTTAATGGCTAACAACAAAGCTGCAGGTGAAGATGAAATAACACCCGAAATGTTAAAAGCTATCAGTAATGACAACATGAGACAACTACAGAGAATGTACAGGAATCATTGTTAAAATACCCCCCCCCCCAAAAAAAAAAAAAAAAGCAGCCTTAGTGAATGTAACAATTGGAGAGGAGTAACCTTAGATCAGTTGTGTCAAAAGTATTTTGCAAGGTCATTTTGAATAGATTTAAAGATATAGTGGATACAGCAACGAGAGAAGAACAAGTGGAATTTTGAAAAGGGAGAAGCTGTCTCGACCAAGTATTTACTCTAAGAATAATACTTGAACAACATATTGAAAAGCAGAAACCATTAATACTGAACTTCATAGACTTTAAAAAGGCATTTGATAGCATATACAGAGATTCATTGTGGAGAATTTTTAAGTCTATATGGAATACCATCTAAAATTGTCAACATCATTAAAAACTTCTACAGTGGATATGTTTGTGCAGTCAAAACATGAGAAGGGATGAGTGAATGGTTCCAAATTGAAACAGGTGTGAAACAAGGATGTATACTGTCTCTTTTGCTTTTTTGGAATTACAGTAGACTTCATAATGAAAAAATGCTGCACAGGTAACACAGGTATTGACTGTGTACATGGGACCCAACTAGAAGATCTTGATTTTGCTGATGACATAACTCTTATCAGTAACAATGTGAAGTCCATGCAAGAAAAAACAGATACCCTGTCTTCATTGGTTAGCAAAATAGGACTTGAAATTGACAAAGACAAAACAAAAATTATGAAACTTCCCATTAATCAAAATGGAAAAATACATGTAGAAGGGACAGATATTGAAGAAGTCAATCAATTTGCATACCTTGGCAGCTACACAGACCAGGATGGTGACACCAGAAAAGAAGTTAGAATTGCAAAAACAGCATCGATCTTCAAAAATCTTGAGAACATATGGCATTCAAAAGTTATAAGCACAAAAACCAAGTTAAGACTATTCAGTTCAAATGTAATATCGACCCTCATTTATGCATGCGAAAGCTGGAAAACAACTAAAGAAATAGACAAGAAATTAGACTCTTTTGAAAACAGATGCCTAAGGAAAATACTCTGCGTCAAGTGGAATGAGTTCAAGAACAATGCAGAGATAAGACAGATGACTGAACAACAACCAGTCTCATGGGTGATCAGGAAAAGGAGATGGACATATGTTGGTCACGTGACGAGAAGAAACAGAGAATCCCAAAACAAGCTATAAAATGAGAAGGAACAGAGAATCCCAAAACAAGCTATAAAGTGGAACACAACAGGGCAAAGAAAAAGAGGCAGACCACATGAAACTCTGAAGAGGACAATGTTAAGAGAGGCCAAATTAACAGGCATAAAGTCCTTTGATGAGATTGAAAGACTCGCCGAAGACAGGAAAAATTGGCGAACTACCTTGCAAGCCTTGTGTGACATTTAACGTCACGGGAAGGATATAAGATATGTACGCCTAAATCTGTCACAGTGGCAAGATGCAGCACGTCGTGTTTCGCATGTGGTATGAATAAGGGAGGTAAGAGGCACGGAGCTGGGCTTTCATGGAGAACTGTGAATGTTATTTGATGTCATGCACTCATCTTCTGATGATTTTCAAAATGAATGTTAAAAAAAAGGAGCAGCGATTTTACCTCAGATTTTGTACAACACTTTTCTACAACAGAAACCCCTGGCAAATATTCAGCAAGTGCTTGATGAGCAGTCTCTTGTTTGGATGCAGGTATTTATGTGGCGTGTGGAATTCAAGCCAGGTGGAGCAATCAGTTGATGACGACAACCACACAGGGAGGCCTTTGACCCACACAGCTCCTCAGAATGTTGCATATCCAGCAATTCATCCATAACCATCAACATCTGACCATTCAAGAACTTGTGAAATGGTGGGAAATGGTTTTGGGACATGTTAAGAGATTCTTACAGAAGAACAGGGCTTGTGCCACATTACAGCCAGATTTGGCGCCGCCCCCCCCCCCAGGATGCTCACGACTGACCAAATGCTGCAGTGTGTCGATGTCTGCACTGAGCTTCAGCAGCTCATCTCGGAAGATGAAGCTTTCATGCCTAGAGTCTTAACTGGTGATGAGGTCTGGGCTTTATGGTTATGACCCAGAGACAAAGCAAGCTATTGTCCAGGGTCACCTCTATTGTATGATTTAACCTCCATTAGTGGAGAATTAACCCTGTGCTAGTGGATGATTGAACACACACTAGTGGATGATTTAACCTGTTCTAGTGGATGATTTAACCTATTCTAATTGATGATTTAACATGTTCTAATGGATGATTTAGGATAATAAAATTTAACATTCTACCTAAATCTAGCCTGAGGCATTCAGACTTTAGACATTTTTTTTTAGTTTACCTAGAACATATCTAAGCCTCACAATTCTTGTTACAGTCAATTGTGGTTTTTCTTTTTTGTTCCAAGGAGATCATATAAATACTTGTTTGTAAACTTACAGCAGTATCAAGAGTCATGTTGTGACTTATGCCAGCAATGGTATATCATTGTTCATTGTTGGCATAAGTCATAACATGTGAGTGGTTTTCTTTTATTATGATTAATCTCAATGTTGTATGTTGATGTCCAGCAGTTTTACCCATATTGTGGTTGGTGGAGTTGTTCAGAAGATACCCACAGATAAGGCTAGAGGGAATTCTGCAAGTGAGGTAGGCTGTGATCTTTTACATTTCTTTTTTTTTTTTTTAAATGAACCACTCCTTGTATTTTGATACAGTTATAAGTTACCATTCCTCATTTTTCTAACACCTCCACTCTTTGATTGAAATCCAAGCCCAAATATTCTAAGGCCACATCATTTGATTCTGCATTGTTCTGCAGTATTCTGATGCTACCATCTTCTGCATTATTCCCCAGTATTATAACACCACAATCAAAAGATTGTACACCAGTCCCTAGCATTCTGAAACTGTCATTTTTTGATCCTACATCATTTTTTACATTGTTTCTAGTGTTCTGACATATTTTTGTCAATATTCTAACGCCATCATCTCTTGATCCTGCACCATTCTCCAGTGTTCTGATGCCATAATCTTGTGATCTGCTTCATTTCCCTATATTCTGACACCACAATCTTGCTATTCCCCAGTATTCTTCTCAACACCACCATCTTTTGATCATACACTATTCCCCATATTCTGATACCACCATCTTTTGATCATACACTATTCCCCATATTCTGATACCACCATCTTTTGATCATACACTATTCCCCATTTCTGATACCACAATCTTTTGATCATACACTATTCTCCATTTCTGATACCACCATCTTTTGATCATATACTATTCCCCACATTCTGATACCACCATCTTTTAATCACATACCAATCTCTGGTATTCTGGCACCACCATCTTTTGATCATACACTATTCCCCAATATTCTAACACCACCAGTTATTGAACATATGTTATTCTGTTGTCCAGTGCTGTGGCTCTTGTGCTGTTGTCCAGTGCTGTGTCTCTTGTGCTGTTGTCCAGTGGTGTTTCTCTTGTGCTGTTGTCCAATGCTGTGTCTCTTGTGCTGTTGTCCAGTGCTGTGTCTCTTGTGCTGTTGTCCAATGCTGTGTCTCTTGTGTTGTTGTCCAGTGCTGTGTATCTTGAGCTTTTGTCCAGTGCTGTGTCTCTTGTGCTGTTGTCCAATGCTGTGTCTCCTGTGTTGTTGTCCAATGCTGTGTCTCCTGTGTTGTTGTCCAGTGCTGTGTATCTTGAGCTTTTGTCCAGTGCTATGTCTCTTGTGCTGTTGTCCAGTGCTGTGTCTCTTGTGCTGTTGTCCAGTGCTGTGTCTCTTGTGCTGTTGTCCACTGCTGTGTCTCTTGTACTGTTGTCCAGTGCTGTGTCTCTTGAAGTTTTGTCCACTGCTGTGTCTCTTGAAGTTTTGTCCACTGCTGTGTCTCCTGAGCTTTTGTCTAGTGCTGTGTCTCTTGTGCTTTTGTCCAGTGCTGTGTCTCTTGAAGTTTTGTCCCATGCTATGTCTCTTGTGCTGAAAGCAGAATACACTCACACTTAACAGACATTACAAACTTTTGGCCTGTTTTGCACTGAAAACTGGCATTGCCAGGCATGTTAAGATAATCAACATTTTTGTTTTTTCTTGTGACAGTCTCCTCCAGTGAAGATGAGAAGCAAGTTATCCTCATCAAAAGCTAAACTTGGTAAGAGTATTATTGTTGTTATTTCTTACTAGGTAATCCTGTCATGCCTTAGAGGCACATAGGGATATGATGCTAGTGCCCATATTTTCCTTGACCTGTCAGCATTATTAGAGGGTGATACGGTCAGCATCGCACCTGGCCACCTTTCCTTCCCCAACTCCAGAAAAAGTTGGGTACCCATTTCTGCAGCTGGGTGAATGGGGTGCCTCTGGCCAGATTTGAACCCTTGACCTTTGCTATGAGAGACCAGTGCATTAACCACTTCACCACTCAGACACATTTTTTACTACACTGATCTGATTGTGTATACTTTAGAATATCATGTTATGTTTTCATTCAGTAATCTCTACATGGTATCTACCAAGAAACAAGTGGTATAAAAAAAAACATATTGAGTTTATCTCAACATAAAAAAAAGCAGAGTTATGGAAAAACATGTTTTTTTTTATTTGTTCACCCAGTGAAGACTTTGGTGAACTCTCTATATTCATGGGATTTGTGTCACAGAAGTGGTGCTCTGTGTTCACTTTGTATTTACTGATAGTCTTGCATGCAAGATAGGTGCACCTTCAATGCAGACATATTCTGCCTTCAGAGAGACTGTTTTCCCAAGCATTTGTGTGCCAGGTACACAATTTTTTTATTTTCAGCTGTGTCAGCTGGAGGGTGCAGGTAGCAGATTCTAAACCCTTGACTTTCAGGCTGAGATGGTAGGCCTGTTCATACTTCATTGTTTGCATGATGCTCTGTGACATGCACATGGCAGTAGTACTAACGTGATGTGAGAGTTTGATTGGTTGTAAGTTTTCTATGGTGAAAAGTTGGGTGTGTAAGAGATAATGAGAGCACAGTATTTAACATGGTGTTGTAAGAGTAGCATTCAAAAAATGGTTGATTTGTCTTCAAACTCCCTGGAACTGTGAGCTGATGTTCTTTTGCAGCTGATGCTGTGAAGATGTTGAGGCACAACATTCTGTCAGCATGGGAGTGGGTTATGGCAGCTATTTTTTTTTTCAGTTCTGGTGTGCAGCTGAAACTGACATGTGGCGTGCAGTACTTCTTTGGTAGACACCACCTCCGTGGGGACCATGGTGATCCCTGCTCCGTTGGCTAGGCCTGTTGCTGAAGGTACCATTGGAGAGATGGGACAGGGTCTTGGTTAGCTATAGTTCACCAACCCTGATGCTGGCATGTTAGCTGTGGTTCGCCAACCCTGATGCTGGCATGTTAGCTATGGTTCGCCAACCCTGATGCTGGCATGTTAGCTATAGTTCGCCAACCCAGATGCTGGCATGTTAGCTATGGTTCGCCAGCCCTCATGCTGGCATGTTAGCTATGGTTCACCAACCCAGATGCTGGCTTGTTAGCTATGATTCGCCAACCCTGATGCTGGCATGTTAGCTATGGTTCACAGAATGCCAAAACACAAGCATTTTAGACATGAGGGAAAAAAAAGGAAAAATGACAAGAGAATTATCTGGTTCTTGAATCAACAACTCTAGTAGAATAAGCAGCATCTAGCCATGAGAAACAATGCACTTATCCACTTGGCCATCTAATACCTTTAAAAATAGGTGTTTGAATAGCCGAGTCTTTAATGCAGTTGAAAACTGTGACACTTAAATTCAGTCTCCCACAGGTACACCATTTTAAAACACAAGCAATCACACATGATCCCCTGCAGATGTCTAGTGCTAGCTGGACAACAATACGTGGTGTGTCTAAAAAGTTAGGTGAATGGTCCAATATCTCAACGGCAATATGGGCCAAACATGTGGCCATGCACATGGCTATCCAGAAACACGTCAAGAAGTGCCACCTAGTGTGGAGTGCATGTGACAGACAGGGTAAACCCGCTGTGGGGAGTCAAACGTATTCAGTGCGAGGGATAAGGTCACTGTGCAATGGAGCAACAAGTGAACAAGTTCTGCTACAAATTGGGGAAAACGCAACGGAGATGCATGAAATATTGGTGCTAGTGTACAGGATGGAAGCCGTGAGCAAAAAATATGTTTACGATTGGTTCAATCGGGTAAGCAGAAGATCTTTTCCTGGTTTGTGCCTCACAAGCTGACAGACGAACAGAAGCAAAACGGATGGAAACCTCTGGAGATTTCATTACCATGCGTGACCAGGATCCATCCATCGTCACGGGATGAGACCTGGTGCAAGCAGTTCAATCCAGAATCTTCTTTCTGTTTCCCCACCTGAAAAGCGTCATGAAAGGTGCACGTTTTGTGGACGTGGTGACAATCCAAGAACGTGTGACAGCAGTTCTGCAATTGATTCTTAAAGAGGCCTTTTTCTGACAGTTTCCAGAAGCTTTATGAACATTGCTAAAAGTGTATTGTCAAGGATGGCGATTATTTTGAAGGCCAATAAAGGTAATTTGTTTGTATGTTCTGTTTTGTTTGTTTTCTGATACCATTCACCAAACTTTTTAGACACACCTCTTAGATGGCAAAGTGGATAGTGTGCTGTTTCTTATGGCTAGTCATCTGCTCACCCTACTGGAGTTAACATTATCTTTGCTGATTTTTGTGATGGTATTATTGCCATTTTTCATTTATTGTCGCTGCTGATTTTTGTGTCATATACATATTATTGCTCACTTTCTGTAATTTATTGTCACTGCTGGTTTTTTTGTATTGGTATTACCATTGCTACCGAAGAAAAAGAGGTTGACTATATGAAACTCTAAAGAGGACATTGTTAAGAGAAGCCAATTCAGTCAGCATAACATCCCTTGATGATATTGAAAAACTTGCCGAAGACAGGACATCTTGGCAAACTACCATGTGGGCCCTATATGACATTTAACGGCATGGGAAGGATGTGAGATGTAAGATTACCATTGCTATCTTTGCGTCATCTATTATCTTACATCTGCTAACTTATGTACTTAACAGACCGTCGAGTGTCCTGCAAAGACCTCGGGAAGGGAGACTGTGAAGGATGGCTGTACAAGAGAAAGCAGAAAGAAAGAACTCTGTCCAAACACTGGGACAAACGTTGGTGCGTGCTCAAAAACTACAGTCTGTTCTACTTCAGGCATAAAGATGTAAGTTCTCCCAGCATTTATAACTCAGACAACAATGCCAAAGCTCATGTTTGCTAGTTTATTTCACTGCTCTGTTCCTCACATTTTATTTCCCGAGTTTATCATACATTTTCAATATGTTCTCTGCTTCATATTCTGGATTTTAAGAAACCTGACGACCCTCTCAATCCTTGTCGCAGTGGAGTAAAATGAGAAGTCTGGTATTGCAGGTTGGGATGATGTCTTTCTGGCCAATTGCAGCTGCAGAATTTTTGGATATTTTCCTAGAAATTTCTCCTACTAATATCTGATGTTTTTTTTAGGTTAGATGTAATGTCTTTAGCATTTGCTTTCATCAGCATGTCAAATGTTTGTCATACTTGTTTCTTGATATATATGTTATAAACTGAACAAATATTTTTTATTCTTGTTTCATGACATGTCTGTTATACATTGAACAAGTGTTTATCATACTTGTGTGTTGACATATCTGTTATACACAGAACATATGTTTGTGACATTTTTTTTTTTTTTTGACATTTGAGTTGTTGATTCCAGGACCAGAAAGCTGAAGGTGTCATTCATTTGCCAGCATTTCAAGTGTCACCAGCCCCCAAGTTGAAAACAAAAAAATTGTGAGTTCATTAATTAGGTCTGTCATTATATTTTATAGTGACTGTATATATGCAAGCACAGTAAGACTGTGGATTTAACTGGAGCTATTCATGGCAAAGATATCAGGTTTCACATGGATTAATGTTTTCCTAATAATCACCTGGTTTTTTTGTACTGATAACATGCTCCTTTGAACATGCGAATGCCTGTCATGTTGTCAACTGGGTTACTGAGGTAAGCCCTCTTTTTATACACAAGGCTTTTGTTTACTGTGGTCATTCACATGTATTCTTCTTCTTCTTCTTCAGCTTTCCGAGCCATTAAGGCTGATTGCTGCAGATAAAGTTCGCCTCCATTCTCTCTCCAGTTGGTGACATCAATTTCTTTTACATCCTCTTCTATGTTGTCTTTCCATCTCAGTCTTGGTCTACCTCTTGGTCTTGTTTCTCTCTTCTCTTGTGCATACATCATTTTCATTTGTCTGTTCTCTTCCATTCTTTTTACATGCCCCAGGCAGCGTAGTCTGTTCAGTTATATATGTATAGCACATGTATATAAGCTCCAAATACAGTAATGAGAGCAATACAGGTTGTGAAAATGTAGGCCTGCCTTTACATATATAATTCAAAGCTGTCATAGAAGTTTTCTCTTTAAGCCAGGCCCGTGAATTTTGTTTGTTCCATGACCCTGGTATTAAAAAAAAAAAAAAAGGTAAAATTCTCATTTCCATGCCATTAATGCATATTGGGGATATGGTATTAGCCCCGTGTTCCCAATACCTTCAGCACATGAAAGTGTGATGTGGTCAGTATCATGCATGGCTGCAGTTACCTTCCCAGATTTCTCTGGTACCCATTTCTAGATGCTGGTTGGACCCCAGGGCCTTTTTGCTGTGTACCAGAAAAAGTCCCAATGCTGAGATTCAAACCCGGTACCATCAGATTAGTAAATCAAACACCTAATCACTCAGCTAACCAGGCCACCCTAGTATAGTTAGTTTAAATTATCCCTGATAATTTATCCTCAGAATTACTTTCCTCTTTATAACCAGTCTGTAGTCATTGGAGATAATATTCTCCTGTGGCTGCTTTAGCCACCACGGGAGTATATCGGACTCCTCTGTTAATGAAATTTACTGACTCAGGTCTTCTTGCTTGAGCTTTTCCATGTATACAGCAGTCTTGAATGTTGTTGGAAGCAAACATTGCAGTGGCTTCATCGTGTCCTTTTGACCATGGAGCCAGTTAATCTTCTCTGTTAGTAAAATATTGCATTCAGGACAAATTCGCTGGGCTTCCAGTATACTCCACTGAAGAGGAATCCCATTACAGTGTATGAACTCCATAGCACTGGCAAGAATCCTGACAAATAGTGGTAATATCTGGGAAATGAACCCACAGTCATTTGTCTGAGAAGCCAAGTCAGTACTGATTTAATCATTCTTGTCCCACTCTGTCCCCTGTACCAGTGTTCTTCCAGATAGTTCTCCACTTTGAATTAATCTATAAATCAGTTATTTTTAAACATTTTCTCTGCTTTATTGCTCTTAATTATCATAAAAATTATGTTTCCTCTCCTGAATATTGCTCCATCAAAGGCCTGTATAATATCATGTGTCTCACATTGTAGTTTAACCTAGATGTCTGATATTTGCACAGTGTCCTGTAAAATGTTAGGAATTCTTTTGTTATAATCAGTACGGGTCCTTTTTCCCCCTTCATAATAATCTTACGATACTGTTAACAAAAAGAATAGTTTTCTCCAGAACATGTTCATCAAAACTCTCACACTTCTAAGAAACTAATGTTTAATCTTTGCATTTTCTACAGGATGTTTTCTGGTTTAGCCTGGTTTTTCATGGCGTAGATATTCCAAGTCCCAAAGTTATAAGTGTTTCTTACATGCACAATAGCATGCTTATAATCTGGTAAAACCAGTTGTGCATATTATCTGCTACAGATAAGACCGCCTCATTGAGGCCCTTCTTTATTTCATTCTTATTCGTAATCAAATGAAGCATGATTTTGCTATAGAATGAAAGTATGTCAGTTGCCTTCCATCTTTTTGCATATGTCTTTTTTTTTTACTGCAAGACATTGTCAGAATAGACTAACTGATAAGGCACTGAGAGCAATGTGCCCTCTAAGGCACAAAATTTTCAACCCTTATGATCAGTGTTCTCAAAAAAAAAAAAATTGTGCACAGATATGTGTCATAATGTCAAGTTACAAAATATAAAGTTCTCACAGAAAAAAATACTAAAATCCAAAGAAATCAGGAAAAAGGCTCATGTAACAATAAAAAATTTTTCTACAGGGGTACTATAGCACAAAGTAACATCAGGAAATTGAAAAATAAAAGTAGCATTTTTTTTTGTGTGTGCAGCACATAACTTTTTGTGCATGGCATGTTTTTTTGTGAGCATCACCACGCAGCTTAGAGAGAACATTGACTTGGAGCCTGTTTTAGTTTACTGAAGATATTCCCGGCTGATCTCTTCATGTAGAATCCACTTCACCCTCCACCAGTTAATGTGTGTGTCGAGAAGAAAGACTCCCTTCTTCAGGCAAGGGTATATTATTGTTAGAAAATATTTCGTGGAGTTCTTGTTCTGTATCAATTTTTCATGTGCTGAATTTCAGCTTCTGCAATTTAGAAGATTTTAAATCTTTTTATTTTTTAAAAAAATAACTTGCCAGTGTGTACAGGTAAGTATTGGTTGTTGTAAACTCTTTTGACTTGTCTTCATTCTTTTACTTTGGCTAGCATAGTGTTTTGTAGCTTCAGATTATTTTATGCATTTTTTTTTTCTGCACGCCTCCTTAATTTTGAGCTGAGAAAGATGGTGGATACAGTTTTTGTTTTGTTTCATTTTGCTTTGTTTCTTCATGAATGAATAGCTTTCAGTTTTTGTAAAGAAATATTATATCTTTGGTTTAGTTTTGTGTCTTGGACATATTTGTTGGTTTAGCTGTTAATTACATCCTAATTTTCGTTCCTGGTCTGTATCGTATCTTTAGGCATGAGGGCATCCTGGATTTATAGGTTTGTTGACCTATTTTCAGTATTTAATGTTATTTTAATAATGAATAAGCTTACATAAGTGGGCATAAAGTGTCAGAGCCACCACAGAAAGGAAAGAAAAATTACAATCAGCAAAAGTGAACCAGCAACAAAATAATGATTGAAATCGATTTTTTAAAAAAATGCTTTTTCACTGTCATTATTATGTGTGCTTTTTTTGTGGTATAACTCAGCATTATCACTGGTACATACTTGTCTTTGTACTCTATACAGCTGCATTAATTTTTTACATTTGCATCCCATCTCATATTTTTCATTTAAAATGGATGTTAATTATCATAATATGAGAGGTAATGAGGCAAGACTTGAAGAAATGTAAAGACTGGACCTTGTTACACAGACATGATTTTTGTGTGTGTTAACTATGGCTAATTATCTTATATCTTATATCTTATATCCTTCCCGTGCCGTTAGACGTCAGTCAAAAATTGGTAGAATTAACTATGAGAGAGGCTAGTTAACAAAATGATGTTTGGCAAGTTAAGAGCAGTCACAAGATGCTACATGGATAGGTATGGTGGTGTGGTGATTAGTAGACTCGCCTGCTGTTCAGAAGGTTCCCCGTTCGATTTTGCGCTCGGGTGGAAATTTTTTCAGACCGACCAGCATGGAGGTTCACACAGCCTTGAAAACTGGGTACCTGGGGTAAGACAACGAAAACAACAGGCCATGGACCTGGTGGTACTGCAAACTGGGGCTACTCGTAACGAGATGCAGACTTTGCCCCCCCGGCATCAGATGTTTTGGGCAGGCCTCGGGCATCTCGTAGTTAAACAAAAAACTACACTTTTGTCTTAACCAAAGGGCATGTTGATCAGGGTACCTGCCAAGAGGACACTTTGATCTCAGCCACTTTGATCTTAGCCAAAAGGCCAAGAAGTGCTGGCATCTCTACCTCAAATAGTGGCCTAGATATGTGAAGCCATAAACACTTCAAATCCCTACACCATGCAAATCCTATGGGACATTGATACTTTTGTGTAGGTTGCTGTATAATTTTTGTGCTTAAGTTAAAGAATGATAGGGCAATACACGTTAAAAAAATACACGTCCATAACAGAAAAGGTGATTACTTAACTCTTTCCGTGCCAGGCGTCAATTTTTTTACGCTTCCTGTACCCCCGTTGCTTACCAGGCGTCAATTTTTTGACGCTTGGTTTGTTTCAGTAAAACAACAGGTGTAACATTTAGATTGTACATATTTCGTCCGCGTTTCCAGTGACACTTTTCAAAATGGTGAAAGAGTCCTTAGATATGAGCGAGAAAAAAAGGATGAGAAACATGGAAATTTTTCAATTTTTGATGATGTAGATAGGGGTATGGACATGGCCTGTGACCACCACGCTGCTCTTGAATGTATCCCAAGTAGATCTAGACATATTTAGACGACTGGAGAAGTAGTTGGAGGTTATTTCAGACATTAATTTAGCTAGAATGCAACACAGAATCACAATACGAGATCGACAAGTAGATCTGGACATCTCAGATGGTAAGTAGTGCATATCTAGACCTAGCCGATGGTGAGCTGGGTACAATCATTGTCTAAAAACATCACATTACTTCTTTTTTCCTAAAAAACTCTGCATTTATGAAATTTTCATTCATTTAGTTATACTTTGAAACATAATAAGTATACGGAAGTACATGGAAATACTGTTTTCCATTTCATTTTACAACTATACCCCCTAACATATCAAGACCCGTGCTTTTACTCTGGCACTTCTCTACATGTCTGGGTTTCTTCCTGTGGCACGGAAAGAGTTAACATTGTCATATAAAACAACATGTATGAGTACAAGATGCTTCGCCACAAGAAAGCAAATACTTGGTACCATCTCCCTTCGGCATTTTCACATCATGTGTGCTACTTGTCAGACAGATGAAACAGTATTAGAATTCTGAATGTCATGTGTGTATGTGTGATGGCAGCTTGTGATTTCATTAAATTTTGTTGGATTATGAAACATATTTTTTAATGAGGTTTGAAAATAGAAAATTGTTCTAACACTTGACTCATTTTTTTAATATGATGCTTTCCCTTTTTTTTTTGTGTGTGTGGCTTGTTTGCCATATAATTTTAACACTTCGTGGACCACAGTTATTTACCCTGAAAAGTTCCCAGCCATTTTCCTGAAAAATTAACTTTTTTGAGTGGACTTAGAAAAACATGCATATCTTGACTCACCATTGAGATAAATTAATCCAGGTTGGTGTACAGACTCCCAAGACCCTCTAGTACTTCTTGAGTGTGTGATATCTTGTGAAACAATTATCTGGATGCAGTGGGACTTGACAACTTTTACAAATAAATTTTGTTTCACTCTTTTTCTCATTGACCAAGCACACTCTGCACTTCCTAGATGGTGCTTTTTTAGTGCTTTCATCCTCAGGCTTCACAAGGACATGATCCTTTACTATTCCAGATAATAATTGTTGTACATTGTTGATATCATGCGGACAAGTCTTTTGTCTTTCCTTCATCAGTCGAAAGCTACTACTTCAGTTTATACAACTCTTGAAATTTAGGCAAACAATAATCCAGCAGAGGTTTTATTTTGCTAATTCTGCCTGTTTCTGGAAGGCTTTGAGAGTTGTCAGAGAAATGCAGAAATGTCAGAAGATGCTCAGATTTAGCTCTGCTCATTGTTTTTGAAAATATTGGTATATGTTTCTGTTGTCCAGTACTCTTTCCAGTGTGGCTGCCTAGTCTGGCCCATCAAAATGATCAATCCAAAGAATTTATTCATGTCAGAATGTGTTATATTTTCAAACAAGGCAGTAGATTTGTTCATATGTTGGGTCTGTGCATGGTATAAATGTTCATGATGAGCTAACAGTTTAAAAAAATCATTGCCAAACTTTGTACTGAAAATTTCCTCTATGCTGTCTGGTTTTTTACATTCGTTGAAACACCAGGATTTCCTATAAATTTTTCAAGAACTGGTGTAGAATCAATGTTACTCCACACACCTATAACACTGCTAACAGTATCACATGAAAAATGTGAAATACTTACTGTTGGAGCATCATATCCTGACATTGAATAGCAATCACACTGTCACTTGAATTTTCACTTCTGACACAGCCGTTACAGAAGTCACTTTTGAAACACATCAATTTCATTACTAGAATCATTAAACAGTGATTTATATTCATCAATGGGGTAGTCTGACAAAAAAATCAGAGCATATTTCATTGTAAATCGCAGTGTCATCAAGAGAAGCGTGCTCTGTCATTTGCACAAAATGTCGACTTGACAAGATCTTGTAAACACGTGTTCCCGTTTAAAGTTACGAAGATTGAAAACTATATTTTATTAACTTTGCAGTAAAAATACAGACAACCAAAAATTACTTGAAATAACAAGCTAGAAACAGTTTAAATAAGATGACGATCGAAAACGGCCTATCTGCCTTTCGGCCAACAATGCATGGAAACAGAAAACGGATTTTCCTGTCTTTGGCCCAGGAAGTGTTAACATAATAGATTCATTCAGCATAAATACATAACTCAGCTTGGTCTAGATGGCATGAAATTGTAATTGTTATAACATTAGCCACTGCCATTGTTCTGTCAAGGATATCATGATATTACCATCTTGATTTAACTCTTTCACTCCGAAACTCTGGCAGGGTTGATAGATCTTGCACACCTGTGTGAATCAGTGCTCAGAGCAGTGGTTAGACAAAGTCTAAACAAAATGAAAACTAGCACTATTCTAACCAAACCCATATCTTTAAATTATAGAATAACTTCCTTCCAGTTTCTTTCTACTAAATATTCTCATTAAAATTAATTATGGCAGAGCTTGGAAAATAATTTGAGTGTAAAAGAGTTAACCATTGTATGATTGTGACATTTTCTTTGACTCTGTCATAGTAGAAACATTGTGTTGTTGCTTTCTTAGTCTAAACAGTAGAAGCACTTACATTTCTTTTATTCCATCAGTGCATTCAAGATCCACAATACAGGAACAACATTTTATTTTGCTTCTGAGAGACAAGATGACATGGGCAAGTAAGTAGAGTGTGTCCATATTAAAGATTGCAGAAGTTGTCTGTGAGAGCATTTGTTCCGTTGGTTTGTTTTTATGTGATTATCATGTATTCATTGAATATAATGTTCTATAGGAAGCTGATGTAACTTGCTGTATGTCATGATCAGGTTGAAAGGTATTTAAAAGTAGTGTGAAAACTGATAACATCAAAATGGTAGTGGGGAAAAAATATGAGAACTAACACTATATCATTTATTTGCCTCAATAGCATGAAAGAGATAACTATGTATAAACAGGCAAGGAAGAAAAATTGCAAAGGAATGGCTGAGACTTGAACTAGTAACAACAGAGGGGCAAGCAGCCACTATCTGCATAATTTTTGTGGAATTAAGTTTCAGCCTACTTCGTTTTATTTTTTAACTTTCTGTCCTAGAATAGGTTACCATACAGTTTATTTCTTTGTTAGGCTTTTTTTTAATGTCAAAACTGTTTACTGTGTAAAATTGTGTTAGACAATTTGATCCCAGAATTGTTTACTGTATAAACTGGTCTTTGTTATTCTCTTTGATCTGAGAATTGTTTCACATGTAAAATAGTATTTGTCAGGCCAGTTATTTTCAGATTTCTCATAATATGCTGAAATACGACTGATTTCTTAATGCTGTAGAGAATGCATGTTCTGATTGATTTAAAATTTACTTAATTTTTTTCCCTGTATTTTAATCATCATCATCATCAATTTGTGGCATCTGTGGTATAATGGTTTGTGGTAACAAATCTCTAGCTTCCTCTCTCTCGCTCACCTTAACGATACACTCAGCCAAGCTATCTTATTTATGTCCACTCTCATATGTTATCTTCCCATCTACACCTCTGTCTTCCTCCTGCTTCTTTTTCCTTCAACCCTTCCTCTCCCCCCCCCCAGTTTGGTCTTTAGAATATAATTATGTTGTTTGATATGATCAAAGTATTTTGTTTTCTTTATCCATGTTTCTTTGAGAAGTTTATGTTGCACTTATTGCTTTCAAATGCTTGCGCTCTTGTTCTTTTCACTTTCTAGTATAACTGTATATTACCTACGTTATTGTAGATTCCCTACCTTCTTCCACCTCCATACCCCGTGGGAGCCTATTTCCATAAATTGTACCCCTTCATATTAGTAAAATGGTTTGTTACTATTATGGCTGACAACATGTTTATCTGTTTTCTGCCATTATCCAACTTCTTCTCACATATCCCTCAGCATCCTGCTGCGTAATCCCTGGGTACACATACCCCAAGTTGGGAACCACTGCTGTAGGTCCACATTTTTGCTGTTTTCCACATTAACTTTTCTGTACGCATACAAGTTATTTTGGCTGTGACCAAGTTGGTGGCCCAGATACTGAGTAAAGTTGTGTAACATATTTTCTTTACTTGCAGGTGGATGAACAAAATGGGTCTAGCAGCCATCAACTATGATGCCAGCCATGACATAACAACTAGTGGTTTTACGAGACCAGAGAAGTTGTCTGTCTCATCTGCAGGAGCCAAAAGTAGGTCATGCAGTCCCTGCATCTGACAGATGTCTTCACATGCCCTTTGAAATATTGGCCAGTTTTTTTTTTAACATTTTATTTACGGTTCTATGTAGCCCATTTACATTAATTAAATGGACAATATAGGACACTTTCTTTGAACCATTTCACTGCTATGGTTGTGCTTAGATGTTCTGCCATATCACTACTAAGGACATCTTAATATGTCCCAAGATTTCTGCTGCCATTGTGCTAACAACATGTTATAACTCATTCTTCGCTTTGCTGGTTGCTGCTGTAAATTGCTAATAGTTGTTCAGTAAAGGAGGAATCACAGTAGCTATTTTTGGTGTGACCCAGTTTTAGCAAGCAGAGCTTGTCAGCAAGTTGGTACCAGTGTTGTTTTTGCCTCATGAGAGAGAGAGTTGCCAGTACTGTAAGTGTATTCACTGCATTTCAGTGTTCCATCTTAGACTATTCACCACACTGGTGTTTTGTGGTTATGTTGCGTTTAGGCAGTCATTTGCATGTCCCTTGTGGAACTTTGCCTCCCTAACAGCTCTCCCTTAGGCTGTATGTTGAATATAACCTATTATAAAATATTTCATCAACTTCAAAAGAAAATGTCCCATAGAGAAAGTATGTTCTGTGTGCAAAAAATAAAAGACAACGATAAAGGTCTAAAGACTGTGATGTCGTATTGTGTGTTACATCATGTTTTGTAACAGTTAACACAAGAAAACATTGGGAGAAAAAAAAATGTTTTTTTGTCTTCTTCCTTTTATTTAAAATTGTTCACTGAATAAATTTTAATAAAGAAAATTGTAATGTGCGACATAAATGGGGAAAAAATAATCACAAAGAGTTGTGATAATTCTTAGATTTTTCAGATGACATTAAAAAAAAAAAAAAAATTCAGCACCAGAGGAAAGCAGACAAGTGGAAGTATGTAGAGCGGTCATGGTGCTTAGGGTGAAAGCAGTAGCAAAAAAAAAAAAAGGTTAAAACTATCATTGTGTTTCCGTAGTGATTTTTTTCCTCAGACTTTGAAATCTTAATATCCAGATTCAAATAGCATATTGAGTCTCATATTGATAGTCAAGATTATAATAACATATTCAGTCTCAATATTGATAATCAGGATTATAATAACGTATTCATTATCTGTATTGATAGCACTGATTGAATTATATTTCTTTGTTTTTTTGGTTTTTTTTTTGCAGGTCTCTAATTTTCTGTTTAACTTCTTATTATTGTTCTGTTTTTTTTTTCCCCCCAGTATCTTTCATTTTTATTGAAACTCCATTATTTTCTTGTTCAAATGATGTTTAGAGCTTTTTTTTTCTGATAACCATCAAACTGTTTCTCTCTCAGATGGTTATAGCGAGAGTGACGATGACGATGATGGTAATATATTGTCAGGAAGTGTCCAGTCTTTGGTCAGTGTGTCTTCAGTTGGTGAGTTGCTGATGTATGAAAGATTCTAGTAATTTTGTCATAGAAAATGCCCCTGCTGTATGATCATATTGATCATGTTGCTTAGCAATTTAGTAATCAGCAGTGGAACATTGTCTTACATTTTAGTATTCAGCGTGCAGAAACGTCTTACATTTTAGTATTCAGCATACAGAAACGTCTTACAGTTCAGTATTCAGCGTACAGAAACATTGTCTTACAGTTTAGTATTCAGCATACAGAAATGTCTTACAGTTTAGTATTCGCCATACAGAAACATTGTCTTACAGTTTAGTATTGTCTTGCAGTTTAGTATTCAGCATACATAAACATTGTCTTACACTTTGATAATCAGTAAATGTAAACATTACAGTTGAATAATCAGTAGTTTGAAACATTACCTCATTGTGATTAAAAGCACTACTATACTCATTCATTCATTCATTTGCATGTCCCTTGTGGAACTTTGCCTCCCTAACAGCTCTCCTGTAGGCCTCTCGGTTGTGAGCAAGATGGCCTGCTGCTGAGGCATCCATTTGCAGATCATCAGCGATGTCCTGCAGCCATCTTTGCCTTGATCTTCCTCTCTTTCTTTTTCTCATTATGTACCCTTCCAAGATGGTTTTCTTTAGATTATCATGACATTTAATGTGTCCAAAATATTTAAGTTTTCTCTGTTTAATCCTCTTTACTAGCCAGCCTTCTTCAATATTAATTTCTTGTAGTATGGATATATTTGTTCTTTTTTTGTGTCCATGATGTTTGAATAACTCTTCTGTAGCATTTACATGCAAAGGCATTTATGTGTTTCTCAGCTGTTCTGTTAAGTGTCCAGTTCTCACAGGCATATGTTGCAATGGGAAAGATGCATGCTCTTAAAAATCTTATTTTTGTAGTTCTGTTCACATTAAGATAGAGGTTTTGCTCTTGACTATTCTTATGGACTGACATAATTAGTTTTTCCATTCCTTTTTGTGTTGTGAACAGTAACACTGTGTCATCAGCATATCTAATCTCTGGTATTTCATAACCTCCAATTACTACTATACTACACTTCTGTATTTGCCTGATAGTTTGCTTAGTCATTCTCATTTGTGTTTGTCTTGATAGTTGCTCCCTTGTGTTGTATTCACAGAGAATATTGGTGCCAGCACTGAGGCCCTCCATTCTATGCTACACTCCATACAGGCCCAGGATCTGACCATTGATGGGAAGGACAAAGTGTGGCAGAGGCGCAGTCAGTGCACAGGCACCCAGGACCTGGTAGGGATTGCCGATCAGGCAGAGATTGACAAGCTGAGAAAGCTGCACTCACTTCAGCGAACACTTCGGGTCAGGCATTATACTGGACAGACTTTGATCACAGTGAAATAAATGACTAGAGTTTTGCCAGAAGTTAAGGCAGCAGTTGTCAACCTTTCTTAACACATTCTATACTTACATCCTTCCTGTGCCATTAAATGTCACATAGGGCTCGCATGGTAGTTCGCCACGTTTTCCCGTCCTCTGTGAGCTTTTCAACCTCATCAAGGAATTTTATGCCTACCAATTTGGCCTCTCTTAACTTTAGAGTTTCACATGGCCAACCTCTTTTTTCGTCAGCCTGTTGTGTTCCACTTGATAGCTTGTTTTGGGATTCTTTGTTTCTTCTCATCACATGACTGACATATGTCCGTCTCCTTTTTCTGATCACCCATGAGACAGACATTCTGTACTGAACAAGGCAAACACTTTCTGGGCACACTGTTTTAATGGAGGAGATTTTATCATTTAAAACTGTTTTCCTTTCTTCACACTTACCACAGTACATGTACAGCATGTTTATAGCACACTGGTTGGCAATCGCTGGATTAAGGATTGATAAGAGGATCTGGTATGGTTAAGTGTTGTTAGTGGGATCTGAGATAGCTATGTATTGATAAGGGAATCTGAAATGGTTAGGTAAGGCAGATCCCTGTTTCTATGCCATTAAGGCATACTGGAGATATGGTGTTAGGTCTGTATTTCCAGGACCTTCGGCACATGAAAGTGTGATGTGGTCATTATCACACCTGGCCACATTTACCTTCCCAGATTTCTCTGGTGGGCCCCGGGGCCTTTTTGGTGTGGTGATACCAGAAAAAAAAAAAAAATCGCCACAGCTGGAAGTTGAACCCAGTACCACCAGCTTAGTAAACTGAGCGCCTAACCACTCAGCCAACCAGGCTGCCATCTGAAATGACTAAGAATTGATACAGATATCTGAAATGACTAAGAATTGATACAGATATCTGAAATGACTAAGAACTGATACAGATATCTGAAATGACTGAGAATTGATACAGATATTTGAAATGACTGAGAATTGATACAGATATCTGAAATGACTAAGAACTGATACATATATCTGAAATGACTGAGAATTGATACAAATATCTGAAATGACTAAGAATTGATACAGATATCTGAAATGACTGAGAATTGATACAGATATTTGAAATGGCTAAAGTACTGAAAAAAGATTTGGGATGATTAATAACTGATAATAAGATCTGAGATGATTGTGTTATTGTCATTGGTTCAGACAAACCAAAGATGATATAGACTATAACCTGTAGTACTCATCATAAAAGGCTGTTATGACACAGTATCTGTCTTTTAGGGATAAGAAAACTCCATTAAGAAGTAAAGAAAGCCACTATAATTAGAACACTTATCTGGTATGATTTCCTTATTTGAACATCATCATCATCTACCATGGGCCTTCTTCAGGTTCTCGGTTACAAGTAGTTAACATTTAGATAGTTAACATTTAGCTCTGAGTTTTAGCCTTTGGTTGAGAGATTAACAGTAGTAAAGTGGTTATCAGAAAGTATGTGTTTTTGTCTGTTTTTTTAAAATGTTGTTCTGTGTCCTCCCACAGACTGTGAGCAAATGTGTTATATGCAGGCAATGTGGTGAGGGTGTTAAGTATTGTTTTGAACGAGAATAGGGTTGTGGTGAAAATTCTTTTTCCTTTTTTTTTATTTTTTATTGGGTCAGATCTGCAAAACAAGAAGGGTGAAATATTTTTTTTTTGCTGGCTCCACCACCATGAGGATAATCCTCACCCTGTTTGAGTCTGTTAGTTACCAATGCAGAGGTGGGACAGGGTCTTGGCCAGATATGGTTCTCCATCTGTGGTTGTTAGGATAGTTTGAAGTTTGTTCAAGACATATTTAATTGGTTGGTTGTGTGGCATACAGGTAATTATTAAAAATCATAGTTATCATTTCTGCTCCTTCCCTGCCATTTCCATTCAGATCAGTTGTCTTCACTTTTCCATGTTACTTGGTCAGATATTCTTTATCTCTTTCTTCTTCTTCAATTTCTCTTGAGTTTTTCAGTGATTATCACATACTCTGATGACCATTAGTAAGCTCAGAGATTTTAAATTATGACATCAAAGCATGAATTTACTAGAGATTGAAAATAAAGAGGTGGTTTTCCTTACATACATTCTTGAAACTGACTAAACCATCCCTTACATGCTTGAGCCTGTTTGAACTATCCCTTATATGCTTGAAGCCTGGTTGAACCATCCCTTACATGCTTGAAGCCTGGTTGAACTATCCTATACATGCTTGAAGCCTGGTTGGGCTGTCCCTTACATGCTTGAAACCTGGTTGAGCTGTCACTTACTTACAAACTTGAAGTCTGGTTGGGCTATCCCTTACATGCTTGAAGCCTGGTTGAGCTATCACTTACTTACAAACTTGAAGTCTGGTTGGGCTATCCTTTACATGCTTGAAGCCTGGTTGAGCTATCCTTTACATTCTTGAAGCCTGGTTGGGCTATCCCATACATGCTTGAAGCCTGGTTGAACTATCCTTTACATGCTGGAAGCCTGGGTAAACTATCACTTACATGCTTGAAGCCTGGTTGAACTATCCTTTACATGCTTGAAGCCTGGTTGAACTATCCTTTACATGCTTGAAGCCTGGCTGAACTATCACTTACATGCTTGAAGCCTGGTTGAACTATCCCTTACATGCTTGAAGCCTGGTTGAACTATCACTTACATGCTTGAAGCCTGGTTGAACTATCCTTTACATGCTTGAAGCCTGGTTGAACTATCCCTTACATGCTTGAAGCCTGGTTGAGCTATCCCTTACATGCTTGAAGCCTGGTTGAGCTATCCCTTACTTACAAACTTGAAGCCTGGTTGGGCTATCCCTTACATGCTTGAAGCTTGGTTGAGCTATCCCTTACTTAGAAACTTGAAGCCTGGTTGAACTAAAAATAACTTTTGTATTGTGGTTTATGAGAAATTAATCCTCGGCATCTTTGTTTTCATCCTCAGACTCTTGTGAAACATAATTATTTTATAAAGCTCACATATTTTTTTTTTTAATATTTACTTGTGCTAGTCATAAAACTATTTTTTTTATAACATTCTAGTTTCATTCAGTATTAAAATTTGTTTTTGTCAAATTGTTTTTTTCTTCATTTAGTCTCAAACGTTGTTTTTGTCTTACATTTTCTTTTTCTGGTATTGAACTTGTTTTTGTCACATTCATGGTTTACCATTGTACCATGTTTTTTTAAAAATAGTATTTTCTATGGCCTGGTATTAAGTTGTTTTTAGTGTTCTTTATTAACACATTGTTTACATTTTATTGGTGATTAAATATTTTATTGGATCCATCATTAATCCACATTTTTCAGATTGAGCCCTTTTATTAAACTTTTCTTTTCTCTGTACAGAGAAGCTAATCAGAGCATTATCAAAAAAAGTAAAATGAATGATTTCCCCTGTCTCTGTCTTTGCAGGCCAGAGAGCAAGAGCTACAAGATATTGAAACTCTGATGAGTAGACCTTTCACTTCGGAAGAGCTCCACAGTTTTGCTGAAAAACATGATTTGGGACAGCAGCATCTAGAGTGACACCAGGACTTTCTGCAGGACAGTTTGTTTTTTTTTGTGTCTGGAAATCATAATTATATTCCTGGTCATGATAACGGAACTTGACCTCTTTTCCCCTACAAGATTTGGCCTCAGTGGATATAAAATCATGCAGTAAACCATAGATTTAATGACCTTGATATGATGTATTTTTGGATTTAACTGACAGGACAAATAATAAAAAAAAAACTTTAAAAAGTAATATCACACTTGTTTTGGGTATCATCTTTGTTCTTTATTATAATTTAATAATTTTATGTTGAACGATACTGTACACTGCATTAAAGTTCTTTTGTTTTTGTTTTTTTTTTTTAACAATAAAAACAATTGTAAAAAAAAAATAGTAAAAATGGCTGTCCTCACAGGTTACATTCGATTTAATGGACTTTAAGCATCTTCACTCCACTAGTCCATTAAATTGAGGGTTTACTTTTGAGACTGGGAGATATGCAGAGATTGTGTCACCAATGATGTACAGGTTATCATCTGTTTTATTTTTGTACCAAATGAAGCTTCTAAGTACCATATGAAACACATGAGTGCAGAGTCTTTCCTAATAGCTGAGATATGTACATTTTATAGATACCAGTGTGGACTTGAGAATGTAAGCATATTTTATTACAGTTTGGACTTAACAGATAATGTAATTTTTGACCATCTATGACATAAGCAGCAATATCTGTGCTTTAACCACATGGATCAGTACATTTCACTTTGTTTTTTGCAGATGTATCTTGTAAGTATTTTGTCAGTGGCATTAAATTTTGAATTCAAAACTTGGCTACCCAGTCAACTGAGTATTATTTCCACTTCTGATATTGCACTTCTAGCATCACTTTTTTTCTCCATTTTTCTACTTCTGACCTTCATTAGAGGCTGGCTCAGCTTTCCAGTCACATATGGATGGTGTATTGTATTAACCTTTGTCATGTGTTTACTGTTTATGATAATCTATAGTTTGTAAATCTAAATTCATCAAGTAGATTCACCAAAGCAGTTACTTGCTTAACCTTTTTGCTGCTACATACTTCTCAAGAGGTGATTCCCTCCGTGCTGCATATTTCACGGACCTACTTTCACCCAGTGCTGAATACTTTTTCCCTGTCTCAAAATCTAAGATGCATCAGAGGTGCTGACAATTTTTTTGTCACCAGAAAATATAAACATGTTGTAATTCTTGGATTCTTCCACTCTCATCTCATTCAAGTCACATTATATATAGCTCATAACACATTTTATTTCCTCATAAACATTGTTACATAGAATCAAACAAAACAACGGCAAAATGTTTTGTTACACATAGAATCAAACGGAAAGATGGCAGAATAAAATGTTTATTCTCACTACTTCTGTCTAACCAAACGACAAGTGTTTGATTTATCCATTCGATACTTGTTGTAATATTTATTAACTTTTATCCATTCGATGCTTGTCGTAATATTTATTAACTTTTTCCACTCGCGCGAACCCCATAAGGATCTTTGCGGTATGTGCTATCCCACTCCCAAGAGCCCTATAAGACTTTGGAGTTTCTTTCGTTGAAAACACGATGTTACTTTTCATTTAACCAGTTAGAATTCTGAGTCCAAAGTTAAACTGGTGTTTTAAGCATGAGGGATGAGGAAGCCATTTTGGATGTTTAGATGGAGGGGTAAAATTCAAGTTTACTTCGAGATTGAGTGGTAGAATGGTCACACCGACCGACTAGACCTAGCTTACTATATGTGTTTCTCGTAGCTGTAGATCTGTTAGATTTATTGGATGTCACGAACATCCATAAATATTGATTTTTCTGTGTTGTAATTTGATTGACTATGTATTCTATATTGGATTATGATACAGTTATGGTAAGTATAAAGTAGATTTTCTTGCTCAGCTCTAAAATTTTTTTAGCGCCAAAAAATCGTTCCATCGTTTCACACCAGTTTTTTCTTTTCTTTGTTTTTTTTTTAGACAAATAACTTCATTTATGGAATCTTCATTCATTTTCACTTATTTTAATGTATGATACACACTTGGTGACCATGGAATTAAGTTGGTACAGTAACTTTTACACAGGGACCCCACTCCCCAAAATGTCTGCATCGTATGGAACGTAAGGAACGTTTTTGACATGACGCAAATGGAAAGAGTTAAGTTGACTCTAGAAATTGGACATTTGTGAAAATAGAGGAAATGATTATAGCACAAAGCAATGATGGATGATCTGCTATTTACTCCCTATCTCTAACTTTGGGTATAATCTATCTCAAACAAAAGTTTGTGGATCCCCTGTTATTTCTAAACCCAAGACACAGACTTCCATATTTTGGAAAAATTTCATATCTGTATGGTAGCCATGTGCTTTAAATGCAAAAAAGTTTTTTTAAGAAAATGTGGGTAACCTTTTAATGAGTAAATGCTACACTACACTAAAAAAACACGGTACAGTCTTGGTGAATTTTCAAAGTGACAGTAATGTAGTTAAGAAAAAAATAAGATACCAGTTAATATCTCTACTTGTTCTAACAAAAAAGGAGCCCGAGTTTTTGTCATGGACTCACACAGCAGGATCTGTGGATCACCAGTTGAGACGACTGTCAGTCCACCAGTATCACAGTAAGAAATGTGTATAGAATACTAAATACTACGCACACACAGAAAGTAGCAGTGTAAAGGTATTTTTTTTAGAGTGTACACCACCCACATTATCAAGGCACACAGGCCTGCCCCCATCACCTGGTAAAAATGACACATTTCCAGCACATGGCCGGTTTCAGCGTGTGAAAATAGATCGCATGGAACTAAAAATAGGTACTGTGATTTTTCCAGATATTAAACGAGAATAATTGTCTATAGTAGTGATGAAGAAAACTGAAATGTGTTTACACAACTTTAGCACTGGAGGGGGGACAAAATGATAGCAGTGACTTAAGAAATCGAGTAAACGCTTCTTTAGCAGTTAAAGGGTTAAACCAGATTATCATGTAAATAGAAGTAAAATTTCATTCATTACATTATAATATGTTGATAGATAATAATTGTTTAAGGAACATAACAAAAAAACTCATCGGTCATATTTCAATATTTTTTTTTTTACAGGCTTTTAATTGTACAGGATATGAAACAGTATTTTCAACTTTTTAACTGGCAAGAAATATCAAATGTGCAATATTTTTTTATCATTCCAGCATTTTAACACACTAACAGTGTTATAAAAGATAAGGAAATTGCCGTTCACTTCAGGTTGAATGTAAAACAAGTAATTCATCATGTTTCAGTATGTTAACCATTGTTCATTGCACTGATATGTATATGCTGAAGTGGTGTGGCAGGGATGTCAGCTGACAAAATGATGAATGTCACCATAATATGTGAAGATGATGAAATTGTCACAAGGAAGGTCCGGTATATTCATCATATGATGTGTGGGAGATGTGATATGCTTATTATAAGATGTGAGAGAGATTACATACTCCTCGTATGTAATTAAGGAAGTCTGGTATGCTTGTCATATGTAATGGAGGAGATCTGGTATACTTGTCATATGTAATGGAGGAAATCTGATATGGTTATCATATGTAATGAAGGAAATGTGGTATGTTATCAGTGTAATCAGAGTGATGTGGTATGCTCATCATATTTAATAAGAATGATGTGGTATGCTCATCATATATAATAAAGATGATGTGGTATGCTCATATATAAAAAGAATGATGTGGTATGCTCATATGTAACAAGGATGATGTGGTATGCTCAACTTAAATAATAAAGGTGATGTGGTATACTCATTATATGTAATAAAGCTGATGTGGTATACTCATCATATGTAATAAAGGTGATGTGGTATACTCATCATAAAGGTGATGTGGTATACTCATCATAAAGGTGATGTGGTATACACATCATATGTAATAAGGATAATATGGCATGCTCATCACATATAATGAAGGAGATCTGGTATCAGCATCTTATGAAGTGTGGGAGGAGGAGGATAGCATTTTGAAAAAGAAAATATTGACAAGAACAAAACAAAGAAAAAACCATTCCAAGCCATAACTTGACAGTATTAAAAATCATCATCATGTATATATGAGAAAGTAACATGATATAATAAAAGCTACATTGTATGTTACAGAATCTGCCACTTGACATAATTAAGCAACCAAAACCATTTTGAGTGTGCAGAAAGGATCATGATAGAAACTGCAGGAACAGACTGATAACCAAGATCTTGAAATTAGAGAGATGGCAGGCTTTGTGTTGATATTTATGACAGCAACATCTTCATCTGAAATGTTGAAGGTGGATGCATCAGACTTAAGGCCTAATGAGTCGGATCAATGCAGATCATTTGATGATGACATCGAGAACACCATAAAAGAGATTTGGTGCTTGTCCCATGAAGACTCATCTGGTGATGAGAGTGTCAGACCTTCTACAGAGAAGGGGTCTACCCTGAATTGCCTAGTTAACACTGCACCTAGAAAGGGTCTACCCGGCATTGCCTAGTTGATTCTGTATCAAGAAAAGGTCTACCCTGCATTACCTAGTTGACCCTGCACCTAGAAAGGGTCTACCCTGCATTTCCCAGTTGACCCTGCACCTAGAAAACCTTGCATTGGCCAGTTCTTCACCCTTAGACAGTAGACTTTGCTCTTTCCAACATATAGTAACCAGAACAAGCTGTATAGTGATCTTGGCGACCCAAGATGAACTGTCCCATTGTCTAAGGATATTCAAGATGATATTCGAGAATGTTTGAGGAAGATCTGATACACATATAGTGACTATTTCAAGAAGTAACATATCACAAGTTCAGAATTGTTTGGATGAGTGGGAAAGAAATGATCATCATCACCTGTCTTATTTACACA
This sequence comes from Achatina immaculata, assembly GCA_009760885.1. Lineage (NCBI taxonomy): Eukaryota > Metazoa > Mollusca > Gastropoda > Stylommatophora > Achatinidae > Lissachatina > Lissachatina immaculata. Next base: position 7,389,190 of record CM019695.1, on the reverse strand, counting down.
TCCAATAAAAGAGCAGGTCTAGATTTAAATGTCCAATAAAAGAGCAGGTCTAGATTTACATGTCCAACAAAAGAGCAGGTTCAACAGACACAACCCTGGCTGCAGCTTACATCTGCTTTGATGGAAATATTCTGGCTAAAGATTAGACTAGTCATGTCAGGGCAGGGATATACTGTAGATCTGTTTTTATATAATGTTGCAGTTGTGAAGTATTTGTATGTAGTATAAGTGCAGGATTGTAGATATTGTGGATTGTTGTGTAGAGTTTTATTATGCAGGAGTTGAAAGTTATGTTGAGCTTATAGTGAGAGCTCTTCAACTTTTGGGTAATTTGTGATTGGGTAAGTGAGTTAGATGACTGGATGCTGCAAGAGAAGGCTAGACAACAGTGACCAGTTTTCTCACCCAGGCAGTGTTTAGAAAAAATGTCTGAAAACAGAGAATACCTGCCTGCAGAGATGGGGCGCTGGACTGCACTGTGGAGATATCGGTGAAGAAAGGGAAAACAGGACATCATGCAGAGTTCACTCCCATAAATTGAGAGACTTCGCCGAAATCTCGAAGTGAGTGAACAAAAAACTATATGGCATTTTAGGAAGTAAGTTATAATATTCTGGCATATAATTCATGATGGCATATCTGTTATGTAACCACACATAGCTAACCGGCATATTTAGATTAAAATGTGAATTGTTTTGATTTTTTTGCCACTGCTTTCATGCATTAAAATCAACCATGTGATATCTCCGATTTTGCTTTGAGAAGTCACATGTGAAGTGCAGAGTGGGCAGATTTTTTAAAACTTAATCCACTTCCAACAAAGAAACAGAGAGAATGGTCATCAGAATGTGAAAGAGATGGTAAGAATAATGAAAATTCTGGAGAATAAAATTGTACAGAGATATTTCATATGTTGGAAAGATAGTAAGTATGAAAGTAATTTACAGTGGTTGTCAGTTGTAGATAGCATATCTTTTGTATCTCTCCGTGGTGTTGGTAGAAATGTCAGCTTTGACTGTAGCTAGTGAGACATAGACAGATGGTGGAAAACAATAGATTGAAAGCAATTCAGTTTATAGAACTATATAATTTAAGTGACAGTTTCTAGAACTAAAGTGGGTTCTGTTCCACTGATATCACAGTTTCTAGAACTAAAGTGGGCTCTGTTCCACTGATATCACAGTTTCTAGAACTAAAGTGGGTTCTGTTCCACTGATATCACAGTTTCTAGAACTAAAGTGGGTTCTGTTCCACTGATATCACAGTTTCTAGAACTAAAGTGGGTTCTGTTCCACTGATATCACAGTTTCTAGAACTAAAGTGGGTTCTGTTCCACTGATATCACAGTTTCTAGAACTAAAGTGGGTTCTGTTCCACTGATATCACAGTTTCTAGAACTAAAGTGGGTTCTGTTTCACTGATATCACAGTTTCTAGAACTAAAGTGGGTTCTGTTCCACTGATATCACAGTTTCTAGAACTAAAGTGGGTTCTGTTCCACTGATATCACAGTTTCTAGAACTAAAGTGGGTTCTGTTTCACTGATATCACAGTTTCTAGAACTAAAGTGGGTTCTGTTCCACTGATATCACAGTTTCTAGAACTAAAGTTAAATGGGTTCCTTTCCATTGATATCACCTTCCAGTTAATCAAGCATGGAAATTAATTCAGTAGTTCTTTATGGAGCACAAAAAAAAGTATTAACCACAGATGGCAGCCAGTGAATGAACGAATGTTTAAAAAAATCACAAGTAAATTTTTCGTTTTAGAGTTCATATCAGTAGCTGGTAGTATTTAAATGAGCTGTGAGGCAGATAGTTTTTCATTACGCCAGTCTTTAAGAAATGGGGATTGGGGGAGATACAAGAATGATGGCATGGTTAATGTGGGCAGCTAACCAAAACTGGATGTAAGGGCTTATAGGGGTGCAGATGTCAACAGTGATCACAACCTGTGCATAGGGAAAATAAAACTAAAATTGAAAAGTCAACACAAGAAATCAGTACACAGAAAGATAAACATCCACAGCCTACAAGAAGAAAATACTAACATTAATTTCAATCAGGAACTTGCCAATCATTCCAAAACACCCAGTGAAGTTGAGGAGATAGGTATAGATGAGTTATGGAATTCTTACAGCACAGCCATAATCACAGCAGCAAAAGTAAGCGCTGGATTGGAAAAACCAAATAGAAAAGCATGGATATCAGATAAAACATGGAAGTATATACATGAAAGACGAGCAGTCAAATTAAACATGTTGAATGCAAAAGCAGATCATGAAAGAGATTCGGCAAAAGCAAAATACAAAGACATAGACAAGAAAGTAAAAAGTTCAGCTAGAAGGGATAAAAGAGAATACATAGACAATATGGCGAAAGAGGCAGAAAAAGCAGCAAAAACAGGAGACAGCAAAACTTTATATAACATACAAAAGAGGCTAACAGGTACTATTACATCTAAAGAAAGACCAATCCTTAGCAAAAATGGAACACTATTAACATCAAATAAAGACCAAAAGCAAAGATGGGCTGAACACTTCCAAGAAATACTCAATCGACCACACCCAAAAGAATTGTTAAACCTTGAAACTGACTTACCTGCCCCACAACTAAATGTCAATCTAGATGAAATTGAATTGCATGAAATTGAAACAGCAGTGAATTTAATGGCTAACAACAAAGCTGCAGGTGAAGATGAAATAACAGCCGAGATGCTAAAAGCTATCAATAGTGACAACATGAGACAACTACAGAGAATGTTTAACAAGATTTGGAAAGAAGAAAAGGTCCCTTCTAATTGGAAGAAGGGAATCATTGTGAAAATACCAAAAAAGGGCAACCTTAGTGACTGTAACAACTGGAGAGGAGTAACCTTAATATCAGTTGTGTCAAAAGTATTTTGCAAGGTCATTTTGAATAGACTCAAAGATATAGTGGATACTGCAATGAGAGAAGAACAAGCAGGATTTCGAAAAGGGAGAAGCTGTCTCGACCAGATCTTTACTCTCAGAATAATACTTGAAGAACATATTGAAAAGCAGAAACCATTAATACTGAATTTCATAGATTTTAAGAAGGCATTTGATAGCATACACAGAGATTCATTATGGAGAATTTTATGTCTATATGGAATACCATCTAAAATTGTCAACATCATTAAGGACTTATACAATGGATATGGTTGTGCAGTCAAGACAGAAGAAGGGATGAGTGAATGGTTCCAGATTGAAACAGGCGTGAAACAAGGATGTATACTGTCTCCTTTACTTTTTGGGATTACAATAGACTTCATAATGAAAAAATGCTGCACAGGTAACACAGGTATTGACTGGGTACATGGGACCCAACTAGAAGATCTTGATTTTGCTGATGACATAACTCTTATCAGTAATAATGTGAATTCCATGCAAGAAAAAACAGATAGCCTATCTTCACTGGCTAGCAAAATAGGACTTGAAATTAACAAGGACAAAACAAAAATAATGAAAATTCCCATCAATCAAAATGGAAAAATACACATAGAAGGGACAGATATTGAAGAAGTCAATCAATTTGCATACCTTGGCAGCTACATAGACCAGGATGGTGACACTAGAATGGATGTTAGGATCAGAATTGCAAAAGCAGCATCAATCTTCAAGAATCTTGAGAACATATGGAATTCAAAAGTTATAAGCACAAAAACCAAGTTAAGACTATTCAATTCAAATGTAATATCCACCCTCATTTATGCATGCGAAAGCTGGAAAACAACTAAAGAAATAGAAAAGAAATTAGACTCTTTTGAAAACAAATGCCTAAGGAAAATACTCGGCATCAAGTGGAATGAATTCAAGAACAATGCAGAGATAAGACAGATGACTGAACAACAACCAGTCTCACGGGTGATCAGGAAAAGGAGATGGACATATGTTGGCCACTTGATGAGAAGAAATGATCAGAGAATCCCAAAACAAGCTATCAAGTGGAACACAACAGGCCGAAGAAAAAGGGGCAGACCGCGTGAAACTCTGAAGAGAACATTATTAAGAGAGGCCAAGTTAACAGGCATAAAATCCTTTGATGAGGTTGAAAGACTCGCCGAAGACAGGAAAAAGTGGCGAACTACTTTGCGAGCCCTATGTGACGTCTAACGGCACGGGAAGGATATAAGATATAAGATAAGATAACCAAAACTGGCCAAACTCTAACCTGCCTCTCCATTTGTGCTCCAGCTTTTGTCTGGCTTATGGACCAAGGCTGAGCCCTGGGTGGTGGAGTTGTATAAAAATCAGATCTTCAAGCAGAACAGCCATTGATTCACTGCAACATAATGCCAATTTTCCAACATCTTTACGGTGTTGGGTGCTGAGGATATCATGTCCCCAGAATAAGGGAGATAACCGGGAAACCAAGAAAGATTCATGGAAAGATCTCTTTGAAAGCTTGAACAGTTTGCTCTCCTGGCAACTTGATGATAATATTAGGGCAGTTCTCATGTCCAAGGACAAACCTACATGAAGACATGCCCAAAGTGACCTGCCATACCAAGATCTCTCTCTCTCTCTGAACCTTAAGTGCCTAGGGCACATGGGGCTTCCGCAAGGGTTTTCCACAAATGCCTGTCCTTTGCCTTTTTTCTGCTCTTGCCCAGGTGAGCCCTCTATTGCTCAACATCCTTTCTGTTGTTCTTTTCCATGTCTCTTTTGGTCTACCCTTACTTCTGTTCCCCTGTGGTGTCCATCTTAGTGCTATTTTTGGTAGTGAGTTGTCAGTCATTCGGAGCACATGTCCCAACCACCGCCAACGTCTTGCCTCAATAATTGTTGTCAGTGGCTTCATCTGCATTTCTGCCAATAAGATATTATTTCTTATGGTGTTTGGCCAAAATATTTTTCTAATTCTTCGTAAACATTTAGTCTAGAAAGAATTCAACTTGTTTTCTATGGTTTTGGTGATTTTCCAGCATTCACTTCCATAGAGTAGTACACTTAGAACATTACTCTTAAATATCCTGACTTTCATATTTATGCTTAGTTTTTTTTTTTATTTCCATATAGTCTGCAGCACTGCAAAAGCCTGGTTTGCTCTAGTAAGTCTGCTGTTGATGTCCTCTGTGCTGTCTCCATTTTCTACTACTCTACTGCCAAGGTATACAAATTCGTTGACCTCCTCCACTAACTTGCTATCTACTCTGAGTACATTTCTGTTGTTCACATTTTGCTTCATTAACTTTGTCTTTCCTACATTGATCTTTAATCCTATGTTGTTTGCATTCTGAGTTAGCTTGTTTATTTTATCTTGCATATCTTTGTAACTGCTTGATAATAGACAAATGTCGTCCGCAAAGTCAAGGTCCTCCAGCACTGTGTCAAGGGTCCATTGTAATCCTCTGCGTTTGTCTGATGTTGCCTCCTTCATTAACCAGTCTACTGCCAAGATAAATAATGTTGGTGATAGTACACATCCCTGTTTTACTCCCGTTTGTACCCTAAAGCTGCTGGAGGTATTTTCTCCACAGATAACTTTGCACTGAAAACCCTCATATAGGGCTTTGATTACATTTACTATCTTATGGGGGAGGCCATGCCATCTTAGGATTTTCCACAGTGCATCTCTTTTGACACTGTCAAAGGCTTTCTCAAAATCTATAAACAATGCATATGTTGTGCTATGCCACTCATTTGCCTGTTCTAATATTTGTCTAAGTACAAATATGTGGTCCATGCATGATCTTCCTTTCCTAAATCCTGCCTGCTCTTTCCGAAGTTTTTCCTCAAGTGTTGGTACAACTCTGTTGATTATTCTGCAAAATACTTTACTGGTGAGTGGCAATAGGGTAATGCCCCTCCAGTTCCTACAATCTCTGAGGTCACCCTTCTTTGGTAGTTTTACTATAAGCCCAGTTTTCCACTCCTCTGGGGCTTTTTCTAGATCCCAAATGTGTTGTAATATCAGGCAGAGTTGTTTTGGTGTTTCTGTTTCTTCTGCTTTCAACATCTCAGCAGTCACTTCATCTTCACCTGGTGCCCTGTCTGATTTTAACTTCTTTATCGCCCCCTTTACTTCACATTGTTATTGGTCCTGTACTGATGTTTAGTTCCGTTTTTGCTTCAGGCATGTCTATTGTTTGTGCTGCTTGTGTTCTGTTTAGTAGGGTGTTAAAGTGTTCCCTCCATCTTTCAATTTTTTCTCTTTCTCCACTGACCAGTTGTCCATTTTGTGTTCTTACTGCACTTTCACATCTTGTGTTGAAGTTACCTATACCAAAAAAAAATATTAACCACAGAATGAACGTTTAAAAAAATGTCAAGTAAATTTTTTTGTTTTAGAGTTCATATCAGTATCTGGTAGTATTTAAATGAGCTTTCATTACACCAGTCTTTAAGAAATGGGGATTTGGGGGGGGGGGGGAACGAGAATGATGGCATGGTTAATGTGGCCATCTAACCAAAACTGGCCAAACTCTAACCTGCCTCTCCATTTGTGCTCCAGCTTTTGTCTGGCTTATGGACCAAGGCTGAGCCCTGGGTGGTGGAGTTGTATAAAAATCAGATCTTCAGGCAGAACAGCCATAATCCACTGCAACATAATGCCAATTTTCCAACATCTTTACGGTGTCGGCTGCTGAGGATATCATGTCCCCAGAATAAGGGAGATAACTGGGAAACCAAGAAAGGTTCATGGAAAGATCTCTTTGAAAGCTTGAACAGTTTGCTCTCCTGACAACCTGATGATAATATTAGGGCAGTTCTCATGTCCAAGGACAAACCTACATGAAGACATGCTCAAAATGACCTGCCATCCCCCATTTACAAGGCTGCTGTGCCCTGCAAGGAACTCCTGCAGAATCTTGATCTTTGATTCACCAGCCTAGGCATCCAAGCTGGTGTCCCTTGTCTCCTGCTAACAGATTCAGTTAAACACTTCAAAGAGATAGAGTAAAAATGGTAAATCCCTGTTTCCATGCCAATAAGACATACTGGGGATATGTTGTTAGGCCCATCTTTCCAAGGTCATGGGCACATGAAAGTGTGATGTGGTCAGTATTCTACTATGCCTGACCGCATTTACCTTCCAAAATTTCTCTGGCTTCCATTTTTAGAGGCTGGTTGGAGCCTGGGGCCATTTTGGTCTGATGGTACCAGAAAAAAATCCCCACTGGTGGGACTTGAACCCAGTATCACCAGATTAGTAGACTGAGTGCCTAACCATTCAGCCAACCAAAGAGCTAAGGTAAAAGTAAAAATGTTGGTCCTAGTATAGTGTTAATAGTATGAATGTTACAAGCTCACTATTTTTTGTGTCTTTGGGGAGGGGGGGGGGGAGTGAAATGGCTCCAGTGATACCAACTCAAATCAGTGGTCATAGGTTCTCCTACTTAAATTCATCAGGATTTTCACCAGTGCTACAAAGTACATGCACCTTAACTGAGATTTTCCTTCACAGAAGGATACTGATCCACTCCAATCCTTGACCAATGATGGTAATCCTTTGACATATAAGATTTCTTTTTTTTAAACAGTTGAGGAAATGCCAAAGTTTTTTCTGTCAGTTTTCACACAGCCTATCTTCCTTACAAGTAACAACGGCAAATACATTAATTGATCAATCACTGCATTGTTTAATTCAAACTGTAAAACATATTGATTTACACATTTGTGGACACTCGTCAACTTGTTTGATAAGTCTCCAACCAACAGACAATGATAATATATGTAGTGGGTAGGGATGGGACGATGTAGAGTTAATCTGAACAATCTGATACACTGGAGCATCAGAAATTATGGATATTTATATGTACAATAAAGCACATACCTCACATACAAGGCAAATAAATATATGTGAGAAGAATATTTTTAAACAGAAATGTTTCAAGGCTGATGTGTTGAATAATGAGTTTATAAACAATGTTGCTGCAGTAAAGTCACTGAAGATATTTCAGACACTGGGTATATAAACAATGTTGTGAACAGATTTAGTTACGTTGGCCTGTAGTGTGCCAACATGGCGGTAAACAACTGATTTTCACACTGGCTGGTAGTGTGCCAACAGGTCAAACAGCTGATTTTCATATTAGTCTGTAGCATGCCAGCAGGTTAAATACCTGATTTTCACACTGGCTGGTAGTGTGCCAACAGGTCAAACAGTTGATTTTCACATTAGTTTGTAGCATGCCAGCAGGTTAAATACCTGATTTTCACACTGGCTGGTAGTGTGCCAGCTGGCCCTTCATAGCACTGCAATACTCTTTTTCACCACTTTTAGCGACTTCTTATTTGTTAGTTATCTTCTTCATTTTCCTTCACTAAGTTACTGGGAGATACAAAAACAATCACCTACAAATCACAGGAGTGGATTTCTCTTTGAGTGAAAACATGTTCTGCATATAATCCACTCATTCATGTCCCTTGTAGAACTTTGCCTCTCTAACTGCTCCCTCTTAGTTGTAAGCAAGATGCCCTGCTGATGATGCATCCATTTGAAAATCATCAACAACATCTTGTTTCCATCTTTGCCTTGCTTCTCCCTTATTTCTTTTTTCCCTATTATGTACCTTTCCAAGACTGCCTTCTCCAGACTCTCATATGTCTGAAATACTTAAATTTTCTCTGTTTTCTTTACTAGCCAGCCTTCTTCAATATTAAGTTCTTGTAGTATGTATATATTTGTTCTTTTTTTTGTGTCCATGATATCTAAAGGACCCTTCTGCAGCATTTAGATTCAAAGGCACTTATGTATTTCTCAGCTGTTTTGTTAAGTGTCCAGGTCTCACAGGCATATGTTATGATGGGAAAGATGCATGCCCTTATAAATCTTATTTTTGTAGTTCTATCTGTCCTTCTCCACAGCTTCTTTAGTGATAGTCTGTTGCATATCTAGAAGACAATTCTGACAGATTGATCTAATATTGGATGATTATGGCAAAAAAAAGCATATACATATGGCAATTGTAAATCTCAGAAAGTCTGGATAGAAGTATTATGTTTTCATATCATCTACTGAAGGCAACTATCCCATTATGGCCACAGTGTTTAACCCTTAGTGGAACTAAGTGAGTATATTTACAAATTTGTATACAGATATGTACTCACCATAAGGTAGGTGTAGAAAAGTAACTTTGTATGATACTCCAAATATTCATTTACATATGAGAGTTTTATATGCTCACATAGGAAGCATATGTGCACTTCACAAAATTACAACCAAAAAAAATCAGCTTTCTGAGACCTCACTACTGTAAAAGTAGGGTCACACTTATCTGCACTGTAAAATAATGCATCTTTCTGTAGTACCTGGTACTGCAACAAGAAAAAAAAGCTTTTACTTTTCTACCAACAGCATCTTCAAATATTTCCACAACATCGGTCTTTTCCACCAACAGCATCTTCAAATATTTCCACATCGGTCTTATCCACCAACAGCATCTTCAAATATTTCCACAACATCGGACAACCTTCTCTTGACTTTTATCGAAGCATGAAGTATTTCCCCCGAACTTGCTGATATTTAACTCTTTGGGTATTTGGACACGTGTCCTGCGTGGTTGTATCCATATTACGAAATACTTATAGACGCGAGGCGCGATGATGGTTTGTAGCTCTCTAATTTTGAAAATAATCAAAGTGTCTTAAAACCAGCAGTTGACTTCCTTCCGGAATTCAGTTGTCCACATTAAGCGCGTGGTTTGAGCAGAAAACAGAGCGATTCTTTGTTCATTTAAAGCCAGTTTTTCGAAGTTTATCGTCGCTAGGCCTTTGTTTATCAACAAATATGGCTTCCAGTGCTAGTTTCTTTCGTCCAGAGCAGCATATTTCTGCATTACAAGCTCAGAATTTAATTTAAAATTGTCTAGACTGTGGTGTAGAGAATGTAGTAGTAGAAATGGTAAATTTTCGGCACACGTGGCAGTGATTGAAAGAATTTTTCGTGTTTTTTTTTGGTCCTGCAGCAAAATGTGTTAGAAGGGTAGCTGGTGATACTACTTCTCAGCTTTTTGCTAGTACTAGCTGTAATATCACAATAAGTAATGCTGGAGATTGTGTAATTAAAAAAATTAAATGTTGTAGAATGCTTCAAATTTAAAAAAAAACAAAAACCAAAACACAATGGCCTGTTTTCTGGTAAATATTAGTCAACGACCGCCCACTTGTTTTCATGTAAATATTACCTACCCACTTGGTGTTTTTAGTTTGCTGTGAATGCATAACTAGTGCATATTTTCATGTAAATTTTGGAAGATATGTTAAAGAACAGATGTTTGTGTACATTTTTATTCATTATGGAATTATATAAACAACTACAGTGATAAACAACTACACTTGATGGGTAAGTGACAAAAAATTTATTTTATTCCTTCATTTTCCATTCTTTCTTCTCAGTTCTTAGCTTTTTTTTTTGTTGTATACTAACAAAATGTTAAAAATTTTATTTGAAAAACAAAATACATTTTTTCTTCTTCAAAATAAGGTATAATACTTCATACTACAGATCAGATTATGCCTTTGTTATTCTTTTAAATGTGACAACCATCCCATTTCACATTGTGAAATTTACCCCCCTTGGTCTTTTGAGGGAAACACCCCCAGTATACAAAGAGTTAAAACATTTTCAATATATGACTTTTATACTGACAACTTCCATCGTGACAATTCCTGACATTTGCATGTTTTTTCCAATATAGCATTTTCAGTTTTTGCCTATGAGTCTGATATTTCAGTGATTTTTCCACGAATTTTTTTCTTTTCTGGACAATAAAAGTTTTCTGGAGATGAAAGCAACTCGGACTTTAGTGAAGGAAATGAGCTATCATTTTAGCACACTTTTTTTTTTCCATTTTCTAAAAAAAATATTTCTATTTCAAACATTTTCCACAGATTTTCTTATTATTCTTCTTCCTCCTCTTCTTCATTCAGTAATGATTTTGTTATTCAGGTCAGCAGTGATCAGGCAGATGAGACAATGACAGAATCACTGTCTCCTTAAGTTATCCAACCGTGCCTCAAGATCAGCATCTGCATCGGCAACTGCCGCAGCCTGCGGAACTTTGCTGGGGCCAGAGCTAAGACTCTTGCCAGTGGTTGGAAGGCCTGAAAGAAACGAGTAAACATGTAAAACACAGAAGACGGTCAAATGACTTTCATATGAAAATCTTATTTTTAAAAGTCTAATACGTCAACACATGCAAAGAATGGTAGGAAACAGGTGGAGGAGGTGGGTGGAGGAGATAACAGATATCTTAAAATCCTCTTATATGAAACAACTGCTGAGCCCTATCAAATAAGTGCATCTGCCCCCTGGACACAGACTATGTATATGAGAAAAAAAGACAAGATTATACAGGAACACATTACCATCAGTTGGACCAGACAAAATAACCTATTGTTAGAACTATGAAATCTCCTGTATGTATAAACTAAGAAAAAAGTAGGAACAGCTTTATTATTTACTGATAACACACTTGACTATAAAGGCATCATAAGAACGACAATTGATCTGACTATAAAGGCATCATAAGAAAAGACAACTGATCTGACTATAAAGGCATCATAAGAAAGACAACTGATCTGACTATAAAGGCATCATAAGAAAAGACAACTGATCTGACTATAAAGGCATCATAAGAAAAGACAACTGATCTGACTATAAAGGCATCATAAGAACAACAATTGATCTGACTATAAAGGCATCATAAGAATGACAATTGATCTTACTATAAAAGCATCATAAGAAAGACAACTGATCTGACTATAAAGGCATCATAAGAAAAGACAACTGATCTGACTATAAAGGCATCATAAGAAAAGACAACTGATCTGACTATAAAGGCATCATAAGAAAAGACAACTGATCTGACTATAAAGGCATCATAAGAAAAGACAATTGATCTGACTATAAAGGCATCATAAGAAAAACAACTAACCTGACTATAAAGGCATCATAAGAAAAGACAACTGATCTGGCTATAAAGGCATCATAAGAAAAGACAATTGATCTGACTATAAAGGCATCATAAGAAAAGACAACATATCTGACTATAAAGGCATCATAAGAAAAACAACTAACCTGACTATAAAGGCATCATAAGAAAGATGACAGAAAGGCAAATCTTTCTTCTCATGTGCCACTTGGTCTGCCCATATTTTCCCCCAACTGAGTTACACATTTGTAATCATCAACTTCTTTTCTTCTCCTGTGCCACTTGGTCTGCCCATATTCCCCCCCCCCCCCCCTTGAGTTACACATTTGTAATCATCAACTTCTTTTCTTCTCCTGTGCCACTTGGTCTGCCCATATCCCTCCCCCCTTTCTTCTCCTGCATCATTTGATTAACCCAGTCAGGTACCTGGGAACCTGGGCATGCATGTGTGGGAAGCAAAGAATATGACCACTGTACCATACCAAACATGATTGTAAAATGAGACTGGAGGGTCTGGTATAGGGCCAACAATCCTCATCATCACCATCAGGTGCCATGCCAACTGGTATTAGCTATTATGCTTCTCCAGAATACCCGATCCTTCATGCAGGCCATTAGCTCAGTTGGTGATCTCCTCAGACTGCCTAGTATCATTTCTGTCTTCCCCTGGCTCTTCTTCCCTCTCTTTTTCCTGTTGTTACAATATTTTCAATGCCCCCTCTTCTCATAGCATGTCCTATGAAAGTACATTGTTTCTCTCTCTTATTTTTTTGGACAAGATTTTTTTTTGTCTCTCCAGCTCTTCTCACACACTCTCCATTAGTTATTTTTGCTGTCCAGGGAATTCGCAACATTCTTCTAATAAACCACATTTCTGCTGCTTACAATGATTTTTGTGCAGACCTGGCTATTGTTCATGATTCAACAACCCTATCTGGTTAAAAAAAAAAAAAAAGCAAGAGAAAAAATTATTGCTGGGAGAAGAAGAAACTTCTCCACAAAGATCTTTCATGATGTGGTGAAAACCTAGAAACACCTGGTAAAGGAGTCTTGAAGCAGAGATAAAAAAAAAGATTAGCTACTCCTGGAGAAAGACAGAAGAAACAGCCCAGGACAGACATAAATTGAGAGCCCTTGTTGATGGCCTATGCCCTACAGACAGAGATAAATAAGGTGAGGAACTCGCTTGATCAGCTAGTTCAGGTATTTTTCTGTCTGCTTTGCTTTTTCTTTTCCCCTTGAGTTTTGAATGACTACTTTAACAAAGGGTAACTTAAAAAAAAATTGCACACACTGAAATAAGAAATAACAAAACAATAAGTTAATGTACCAGACATCTCATCAGCCATCTGTAAACCTAGCTCATCCAAAACTTGGGCCACAATTGCATCGCTGAAAAGAAAAAAAAGATATTAAAAATATTAAATTCTGATAAATACGGCAAAAGACTGGTACAATATTAGCAGTGCCATATTTCTACAAAAAATTCAAAGGAGAGGGGAAAAAACGCTGGAAATCGTAATATAACATTTGTGGTGAACTCCAAACTCTGTAGAAGAATCACAAAAAATCGCAGCTAAGTACAATTTCCTGCCTGTTTTTACATGTTAAGAATGGTTAATAAATTCTACACATTCAATTGGTTAGTGTTGTTACTGTAAATACACTTTTTCTTGTGATCTACACCTGACAGAGTGCTGCAAGGCTGGTTTCAGTAACACTACAGAGAGACAGAATAAGATATTTCAGATATCTCTGCTCTACAGGTCCACACAATTGCACAATCATCCTTGCTTCCGAACTGTCTGCATAACATCCAAAGGAAACAGGACACAAGCTATGGTTACCCAAAGGAATCATTCTGAAGCTAATATATAAAACAATATAGCAATTTTAGGAAGAAGAATGATTGTTACATAGAGTGACATGGCCCCAGGAATGACTGCCAATGACTGTACAAGTTACATGGCTTTAAGAACGACTGCCAATGATTATATAGTGACATGGCCCCAAGAATGACTGCCAATGATTGTACGAGTGACATGGCCTCATGCCATACTACCGAAGCACACAGGGTTCATGGTGTTTGTGCTACTACTTTCCTTGACCTTTCAGCAAACTCCAGCATCCTACCTGGCAGCATTTCCTTCCCCTGCACCAAATGAAGGCAGGTATCCACTTCTACGGCTCAGGAAACTAGGGCACCTTTGGCCAAGGCCAAACGACTGACTATTCACAAGGAAAGACGAGGCACAAAGCACTTATCTACTCTGCTAACATGCAGTAACATATGTTTATTTGAGAATCTTCTTCTTCGTACGCACAATGGAGATGATGTGTGGTACCCTGATTTTTGCGATGCGGCTTTTGGCTTGATACCTCTGACTTCAGCACCTTTCCTTGCTAGGGCGGACAGTGGTCTCGCTCAGACTGCCATGAAGACGGTGGTGTTGGCTGGCCTGGCCAAAACTTTGTTTTCCAGCCTCTGGTGGCTGTATTTAAACCCCTTCTCCATGTCAGATCCAGTGTGCAACGCTGGCTGGCCAGATGGCTTTGAGACAGTTCCACAGAGACACTCCAACTTTGGGATGAGGAATCCGATGAGAGCTTCAGCAATGTCCGTTCCCCGCCACCTAAAGTCTGCTGGCTATTTTATTTACATCATTCTGATAGCCACTGTTGTAAAGACCCATAGGCTTGTCATGTCCTAGATTCAATGGTTTCACACCAGATTCTCCTCATCCCCACCGGTGATCTCCATGTCCCCATCCGTCCAAAATCCTGACATTACATTTTACAAAAATAACAGTTACAATTAGTGTTGATTGCTGCAGGTTTCTGGGCTACAGAAGTAGGTCAGAGTTTTTAAGCAAACAGATCTATGTTCCTTGTCTCATAAAGACTATGTTAACAGTTGTTCCCAGGAGTTATTTAAGAATAAACTGAATAATCACAATGAAGCCACCAACAGAAATTGCCGATGAAATACACTAGCGATGGTTGGGAAATGTGCTCCGGATGACTGATAACTCACTACCAAAAACAGCACTAAAATGGACACCATAGGGGAACAGAAGTAAGGGTAGATCAAAGAAGACATGGAGAAGAACAACAGAGAGGATCTTCAGCAATAGAAGGCTCACCTGGGCAAGAGCAGGGGGGAAATGAGGCAAAGGACAGGGGTTTGTTGAAACCCTTGAGGAAGCCCCATGTGATTCAGAGAGAGAATAATCACAGTTTTCTTCTCAGTTTCACATCTCTGTCTCTAACATGGATCTCATCAAACAAGCTATATACCTCTCTTCCTCATCCTCCTCATCGCCGAGTGCATCATCGATGGCATCACTCATCATCTCCTCCTTCATGTCCATGATCTCAGACTGTTTCTCAAACTCCATCATAATCTTCTGAATCTGCGGCAGCTTCAATTGAAAATTCAAAAAAAAAAAAAAATGAAGCCAAGTCAGAGCAGCTTCTACAAAGACCCCAAAATAAAATTAGAGAAATCTTATTTTTATAGACAGGTACCACTTACTATTCTCTTTAATGTAATGTATCTTTGCAAGTTTAATATGTTATCTGTACATGCTGCAGTGATAACCTATGAATACTGGACATCACGGTGTAGCCACTGAAACCTTTGTATGAGTCTGGCATCAACACTGTGTACATAATGAAAAAAAATCCACATGAAGAAATCGCTCGACAGACTGACAATACAAAGGAAATAGACTCAACAATGAACTCAGGTCTCTTTGAATTTGTGTGTGTGAGTGTGTGTGTGGCCAAGTCAGCATTCCAGAAAATGAGAAACATCTGGTGCAACAGATCCATATCAATGGAAACAAGATTCCGAGTATTTAAATGTTACATTGAGCCAATTTTTTTTATGGATGTGAAGCATGGTCCATGAATAAGATAGTACAGCAAGAAATAGAGGCCATGGAAATGTGGCTCATAAGAAGGATGTTGAAGGTACCATGGACAGCTAAGAAAACCAACGAAGAAGTCTTAAGAGAGGCTGGAGTTAAAAGGCAAATTACAGCAAAGATCAGAGGAAGATGAGCGAGATTTGTAGGATATTTTCTGATAAGAGGAAAATTGGAACACACTGTGGCAACTGGAAAATTTGAGGGAAGAAGAGATAGAAGAAGACACAGAGAGAAGTTACTGGATGAGACGTTAGTGTGGCTAGGAAGAAAATCACCTGCGGATCTCATAATCAAGTCTAAAGACAGGGAGTGGTGAAGAGAAATGATCACCTATGCTGCGCGGCACAGCACTTGATTGATTGATTGTGTGTGTGTGTGTGATGAATTCACCAACTAGAAATCCATGATCATGGATGTCTTTACTTCCTTCTCTCCTCTCAGGTTTACCTCGCTGTTGCCAAATAATTTGTTTTCAGAGGCTCTTCTATATTGGAAATCTGAAAAGTGCTTAACACAACGATCAAAAGCAATAGCCATCTAAACAATCCCATCCACATCTAACATTTAATTTAAACCTAGACCTTTTGCTCAGTTGGTAGACACTTTCATTTGAGGTACTGACGATTTTTTCTGTGAAAATCTATTATTTTTTGAAAACACTGTCAGCCAGTATTAAAAGTTCTCTGGTGTGCCTTGCAAAGACAATATTCTCCATTTTCAGTCCCATTCTCTCCATCACAAGTGTCAAGTGTTTATTTTGCCTTGAGAAGTGCCACTGAAAGAATATTATAACTCTATCCATATTCTCAGCCAACTGCCTGCTTCCACTCTGTATTTACCTACATCTACTGAGCGCATTTTGTGTCCATCTTTCTTATAAAGAAGATCTAACACTTCATCTATTTTTCTTGTTTTTAATCTGCTGTGTTGTTTTCTCACATGACCTACTAAAAAAAGGCTTTGGATTATTGTATATTCTTCATATCCATGAGCATCTTACTTTCTGGCCATTCTTGTCTTTGTCCAATTTCCTCATTCTTCCTGTCTTCTTGTAAAACTGAACCATTAACCTCAGTCTACCTTTTATACAACAGCCAAGAAGTTAACATTTACACATACCACAAAGAGCTAAGATTTGTAGGTAATAGAGGAAGAGGCACAGCAGCATTAAAAATCCCATTATATGAAGCAAATCGTCGAACCCTATCAAGACGTCAGTTTGTCCCCTCAACACCGAAAGGTATATGAGGAAGGAGACAAGACAAGACAGGACTACAAAGTGCAACAACTAACAACTAAAGCATTAATTTGCTAACCTGTTTGTTCATCGTGGCCATGGCTTTAGTAACTCCTTTCATGGCCTGGGCCATCGTGTTGTTCACCTTGAGTGTTTGTATCTTGAGGGAGACATCTTGAATGTTTGCCTGTAAGGCAATGAACTTCTTCACATACCGCCTTATCCTCACTAAGTCTTTGGCCATAATTTTCACAGCATCCTGGTAGGAAGGGGCCATAGAAAACAATCAAGTAAAACTTGTCTATGACATATGAAAACAAATTATGTGCAAGATATGAAAACAACTTTGCCTACAACATATGAAAATAAAACTTAACTACAAATATATGAAGACAATCTGCCTACAACAAATGAAAGCAAAACTTGTCTACAATATATGAACTCAAAACTTATGTAAAATGTTTGAAAAAAAAAATCCAAAATGCCTAGTTACAACATATGATATGCAAAATGATCAAAGGGGATGGCGACTGCAGTAAAACTGGTTAATATAAATAAGGTAGATAGAGGTGTATGGTGCAGTTTTACAAAGTGAGGGAGGAAGTGAGTAAGGTGAGAAAAAAAACGAATATAAAGTATGAGAATGTATAAATGAAAAACATACAACATCCGATATTTCGGCGTGAGCCTTATTCGAGGATACATGCAAAAACGAAATACAAACATATATAACTTATCTGAAGCGTCTTGCTCTCAGCAAAGCGGAAATGTGTATGGAAGAAGGAGGAGGAGGAAAAAAAAACGGGCTTACTATTTCTATCCACTATAAACCTACAGACTCTCACAGCTACCTCCTGTACTCTTCCTCCCATCCCAGATCGTGTAAGGACTCTATTCCTTTTTCCCAGCTTCTTAGGTTGCGACGTTTGTGTAAGGAGGATTTGGATTTCCAGGATCAAGGCCACAAATTACTAGATTTCTTCCGTCAACGCGGCTATCCAGACCACGTTCTCTCGTCGTCTTGGAACCGCATTAGTCACATATCGCGACAACAAGCCCTCACCCCTAAACCGCACTGTAGCTCGGACAGGGTGAAACTAGTACTCACGTACCACCCCCATAGCTTGGCAGTTAAAAACATACTGTTTCACCATCTCCACCTCCTCCAGACCGAGCCTGAGACACGTGAACTTTTTGGGGAACCCCCATTGGTGGCTTACAGACGTGACAAAAACCTCAGGGACCTTTTAATTCGTAGTCATCTTAAGACAGATGACACTTTTTATGGTACCAGACGTTGTGGACGCCGCAGATGCAACACTTGTCCGTTTGTTGTCGAGGCCAGCCAGATCTCTTTCCCTAAATCCACGTTGTCGGTACAGGAGGGTTTCACCTGCACTTCACGAAATGTCATTTATGTTATCATGTGCAAACGTTGCGGTTTGAAGTACATAGGGGAAACTGGCTTACGGTTAGGAGATCGATTTCGCCAGCATCTCAATGATATTTCTAAGAGGGCCTGGACACCTGTGGCTAAACATTTTTGCCTTGGTAACCACAGGGGCAAACAGGACGTTTCGGTTAGTGCGATCCGCTCTTGTTCCGCAGATGTACGATCTCGGAGGGTCCTAGAACAGCGCCTTATTTTCCAGACTGGCTGTCTCCACCCAGCTGGAATTAACAATGTCTTCAGCTTTCTGTAACTTCTTTATTTTTCCACTGGTCTTTTTTATACTCTAATTTCTTTCTCTATGCTACCCCTCCCTACCACCATCCCATTTCCTTCTCTGCCAACATATTGGTCTTGTCCCATTCACCAGTTTTACATTTCCTCCTTGTAGGCGTTTAAGTTCTTCATTCATTATCTCTCGCGTCCTCTTTTCTCTCCCCTTTCCCCCCACCACCAACACCACCCCCCCCCGAGACCTCTAGCGGCTATCATGTTTCTATTGCCTTCCCCCAACCCCTTTCTCCCACTTGTTCTCCTCTCTCTCCGCTTCTTCGCTATGATTGGCTATATCGGGAATCTTTTGTCTGTAGGCAACGTTTTTTTTTTCCTCCTCCTCCTTCTTCCATACACATTTCCGCTTTGCTGAGAGCAAGACGCTTCAGATAAGTTATATATGTTTGTATTTCGTTTTTGCATGTATCCTCGAATAAGGCTCACGCCGAAATATCGGATGTTGTATGTTTTTCATTTATACATTCTCATACTTTATATTCGTTTTTTTTCTCACCTTACTCACTTCCTCCCTCACTTTGTAAAACTGCACCATACACCTCTATCTACCTTATTTGCAAAATGATCAAAACTTCTCCTTATGAACTTGACTGTCTGATGAGGCAATCAGCAACCCACAGCTGATATGTTAGGGTCAGGGTTAGTGAATCATAGCTGACCAAGACCCTGTCCCACCTCTCCTTGGTACCCCTAGTAACAGGCCTAACCTGGCTAACGGGGCAGGGATTGCCATAGTCTCCATGGTGGTGGAGTCTGTTAAAGAAGCACTGCACACCTCCTGCTTTTTAGCTGTACTCCGGGACTGAAAAAATAGCTGCCATAACCCGCTCCCACACCGATATGATGCTGTGCCTCAATACCTCTACAGCATCAGCTGCAAAGAAAAACAGCTCGCAGTTACAGGGAGATCGCACAAACAAACAAACAAATATGAACTTGCACAAGACCACATTGCATTCAGGGAGGCAGTGAGAGGGGCAGCATTCTGGAAAGGACACATCAAATGAAGAAGAGTTCATATGAAATTAAGGCATTAGCACAGGTCCATAACAAATTAAATGCAAGAGTGCAGATTAGCATTTAAGTCCTAACTTCTCAAAGACTGACAGTCCACTAGAGATTGCCTGCCTTTATTCCCTAATATAATTACGGAACACAGTAAAAAATTAAATGGAACTATTCTAAAGCGGGTGCAGAAATTAAAATACCTTGGCGCAGTAATAACTTCACATGAGAAATCCAAAACAGAAATTAGGAACAGAACAGGCCAAGCGAAGACTGCATTTCAGAGAATGAGAAATATATTATCCAACACATCCTTATCAATGAATGTTAGAAAATGAGTCTTAAAGTGCTAGATTGAACCTATCTTGTTATCTGGAAGTGAATCATGGACAATAGGCAAGTCTGCACAAAAATCATTGGAAGCAGCAGAAATGTGGTTTATTAGAAGAACGTTGCGAATCCCGTGGACAGTAAAAATAACTAATGAAGAATGTATGAGAAGAGCTGGAGAGACAATAAAAACCTTGTCAAAAAATAAGAGAGAGAGACAATGTACTTTCATAGGACATGCAATGAGAAGAGGGGGCATTGAAAATATTATAACAACAGGAAAAATAGAAGGAAGAAGATCAAGAGGAAGACTAAGAGAAATGATACTGGACAGTCTGACGGGATGGTGTGAGAGGAGATCACCAACTGAGCTGATGGCATGCATGAAGAATTGTGTACTCTGGAGAAGCATAATAGCCAACGCCAGTCAGCACTGCACCTAATGATGATGATGAAGATAATTATGTAAAGATGTGGGCCTTGATGGTCCCCGTAAAAGAAAAATGATTTTATAAACATATTATCTCAGGTAACAGCACTGAAGTTTATTTCCAAGGTGAAAACTGTTGCCTCAAAAAAAAAAAATGAATAAGAAGAATATCTCCACTTATGAAGAGTGACCTGCTGAGCTCTATCAAGTCTCTATCTATTTGTCCTCTCAACAGGTAAGATACATGAGGAAGAAGACAAGACAAGGTAATTTTCTGACTTTAGATTACTACAATGTACCTACCATCTGTCCTTGTTTTGCCATTTTCTTTATATCTGCTATAACTTTTTTTTCTTGCTGTTCCATCTTCTGCCGTTCACGGTCAAGGTCACTCATGGCCTTATTGAGTGCCCTTTGATTCTGGCGGAGCATTTCCTCCGGTGTCTTTTTATGACCAAACAAAAACTCAAGCGGCATGATGATGATGACTACAAGATAAAAAGTGATACGATAATTTTCGCTAACATATTTTCTCTACTAAAAGATGCAAACATTAAGAGATTTTCTTTCTTTTTTGCATTTATCTGTTCTCTTGTGTTAGTCACATGAATTTCATGTGATATCCTGTATTTTCTTCATTTGTGCAGTGCAGTCAGATGTCTCATCACGCAGAAAGATATTCACTGTCAAAGAATTTTCCTCAGCATTTGTGTGCCAGGTACCCAATTTTTACTGCTGGGTTGATTGCAGGGTACTGGTGGTGTGTCACAAATCCACAAATCTTCTTAGTGATCAACTAGGCTACTTACATACCCTAACATAACATCCCTGAAACACAAATTCTGACTGATATTGTCAATCAAATGTTGGTGAGATCACTCATGCTATATGATTCAAAACCTTCTTTAAACAAAACAGCAGCCATTTCGCTGTTGGCGAGATCTTCAGCTGCCGTGCGTGGAGCGGTGCTCCTCCCGGCCAATGAAGAAATTTGCAAATGAGGTTGCCGCGCAGCATCACTGCGGAAAAGGTGGTAGAAAGGATAAAGCGAAGCAAACAGTCAAATCACGGCACCTCTGGTCTGGAGGTCGGCCACGTCCTGAGTGCAGTCATATCGGGTGAAATGCATGAACCCGCTTGTCCCAGAGGTTAAGACACTACTGTCGAGACTCTTCAAATGCCGCGCGTGGAGTGAAGCTCCTCCCGGTTAAGGAAGAAATGCGGAAAAGAAATAAAGATTGCTGTGCGGCGCCGATGGGAAAAGGTGGTGGAAAGTGAAGTTTAACCGGTATGTCCAGTAGTATCGCTACGAGAGCTATACCACGGCACCTCTGCTCTAGAGGCCGCCTACGTCCGAAATACACCTACACTGGTGAAATATGCCTAAACCGGCACACACCAGGGGTGGAACTTGATGGCTAGACATGTCATGCCACCTCCGCTCTAGAGGTCGGTAACGCCTGATAAACACCCATACTGGTGAATTTTGCCTAAACCGGCTCATACCAGGGGTGAATCTTGAAGGCTATGCATGTCACAGTACCTCTGCCCTAGAGGTCGGTCCCGTCCCAAACACGCCCATACTGGGATAATGCCTAAACCGGCTCAACCCAGGGGTAGAAGTCACTAGTGGCGAGGATTCGTCCTCCTGGACAAAAGCTCCATCCTGGTCACAACTAGGAAGGGTAGCGGCCACGACTGCAAAATGCTGAAGTCGGAGACACTGGACCAGGGAAGTCTAGATAGGCAACCACCTCTCACCCGGCGGGGATGTTTGCGTATCCTAAACACGCTGAGGTTTTCCGGTGAGAAAGTCCAACCCTGGACTGGATGGGCAACCACCTCTCACCCGGCGGTGATACACGGGTATCTCAAAACACGTCGAGGTTTTCCGGTGAGAAAGTCCAACTCTGGCCTGGGTGGGCTACCGCCTCTCACCCAGCGGGGATGCACTGATATCCTAAACACGTCGAGGTCTTCCGGTGAGAAAGTCCAACCCTAGACTAAACTGGTGCAATGAAAACCACGGTGTCACGCAATCCCGCTTCCGAGACCCACCAAGAATACAGGCTAAAGCACTGTGATACTCTGAACCCCTTGTGGTCCTCTCGTGGATCTCGTGTGGTCTATTTTAGACCACACAGGGGACCACGGGACCTAACGAGGACCACAGGCGTGAATTCAGTAGGTTCACAGTGCGGTTTTTGGTGGTAGAAGTGAACGAAGAAGAAGAAGAAGAAGCAGCCATTTAAAAAAACAAACACAGCAGCCATTTTAAAAAACAAACTTACAAAAAAACATCATCAACGACATGCGGAAAAACATTGTCATTGATCCTTGCTGTGGCCTTTGGCGTTATTATAGTGAAGATACGTTTCTGCCTGAATCTTCACTCAGAACTAAATATGTGAAACTACAAAATATCAAATTAAGAAAAATACAGTACAACTTCTGTCTTGAATTTGCATAAATCTTGCTCAGAATATACAGCCTCCTTCTATGTCTGTCAATGACTATTTCGGAATTTCCCCCAAAATAGTTTTATTACAAATCCCATTTCCTGGAAATACCAACGTACATTAACTTCCCTTGTAACTTCAGTATTAGTTAAAAGCTTTGATTTTTACACTAAGTATGGGTGCTGCTTCGAGGAATAAAATAATACTGTTTAGTCAGTTTCAAAGCGAGGACAATAAGATGAAAAGAAATTCTCACATGATCTTTAGATCTTCAAGACTGACAAACCCCCTTTTATTTCCTTATCAGACTATTTTTAGCAGACGTGTGTTGACTTTCGGTTTGTGGCATCACAGCTCTCCTGAATTCTTTCCCCTTGTGGCCGGTGCTATAAATATCTCATGTCGTCAGCGGTTGATAAGAGATATTGTCTCCTGTTACGAAATCGCTCTATTTCAGATTCTATGACTCACTCGCCTTTAACGTGACTGTTACAATCACGTTTCTTTTTCGCATGGGTTGGAGGATCAATTTTGTTTCTTTTAATTGTATCGTACATCTTTCTCTCCCCTTATCTTATCTTATATCCTTCCCGTGCCGTTAGACGTTACATAGGGCTCGCAAAGTAGTTCGTCAATTTTTTCTGTTTCTTTAGTTGTTTTCCAGCTTTTGCATGCATAAATGAGGATGGATGTTACATTTGAATTGAATAGTCTTAACTTGGTTTTTGTGCTTATAAATTTTGAATGCCATATGTTCTCAAGATTCTTGAAGATTGATGCTGTTTTTGCAATTCTGATCCTAACTTCCTCTCTAGTGTCACCATCCTGGTCTATGTAGCTGCCAAGGTATGCAAAGTGATTGACTTCTTCAATATCTGTCCCTTCTACGTGTATTTTTCCATTTTGATTAAGGGTAATTTTCATTATTTTTGTTTTGTCCTTGTTAATTTCAAGTCCTATTTCTCTCCCCTGGGAACACACAAATAATTTGTGTATAAGACTGTGTATATACGGAGCCACAGCAGTAAAACTGTGATACCAAAGTGTATAAACTAGGAGAAGAAAAAGGAACAGCTTTATTATTTAACAAGTACACTGTTATGACGTTTCGGCGTGAGCCTTAATCATTCAAAAACACACAGGGCGAAGAAATAGAGAGGGGAGATAAAGTATAAATTCACATGAATGCTGTATTTAGAAAAAAATCAAATCAAATCATATGAGTAGAACACTTCGCTGTAACTTGTAATATCATTATATATATATATATATATATATATATATATATATATATATATATATATATAATTTTATTTTATTTTTTAAATACAGCATTCAAGTGAATTTATACTTTATCTCCTCTCTATTTCTTTGTCGAAACGTCACAACTGTGTACTCGTTAAGTAATAAAGCTGTTCCTATTTTTTTCCCTAGTTTATCTTAACACAGTCTTTGTGAAATAAGGAACGCGGATCTGATTGCTTACAAACTCTGACCTACTTCTGTAGCCCAGAAACCTGTAACAATTAACACTAATTGTAATTGTTATTTTTTGTAAAATGTAATGTCAGGATGGTGGACGGATGGGAACATGGAGATCGCCGGCAGGGATGAGGAAAATCTGATGTGAAACCAATGAATCCAGGACGTGACAAGCCTATGGGTCTTTACAACAATGGCTATCAGAATGACGTAAACAAAACAGAGCCAGCAGACTATAGGTGACGGGGAGTGGATATCGTTGAAAGACACATCGGATTCCTCATCCCAAATTCCGAATGTCTCTATGGAACTGTCTCAAAGTCGCCTGGTCAGCCAGTGTTGCACACTGGGTCTGACATGGAGAAGAGGTTTTAAGTACAGCCATCAGATGCTGGAAAACAAAGTTTTGGCCAGTCCAGCCTACACCACTGTCTTCATGGCAGTCCGAGCAAGACCACAGTCTGCCCTAGCAAGGAAAGGTGCTGAAGTCGGAGGTACCCAGCCAAATGGCGCATCGCAAAAGTCAGGGTACCATGCATTATCGCTAATGAAATGTCTCTATCTGCAGTTTTCAAACATGGTGCTCGACCTGTGAAGACTAACCAGGCAGGTGCAGTGCCGGGCTCCCTGCCTCGAAAGGGTCCACCCAATGCTACTGGAGGCCCTCTCAGTTCGTCTTGTAGAGCTAAGAGACATGAAAGTAGAGCTACTGGCAAAAAAATACAACAGCAGCATAAGCTCTACGGTTCTATACATGAATTTTTAAAAAACAGTGAAATTTATCCAAGAAACAGAACTCAGATATAGACAGGAAATGCGTACGAAGAATAATAAGAAGAAGAAGACATCCTTCAGTGCCGTTAAACATCACATAGGGCTGGCATGGTAGTTCGCCAAGTTTTCCTGTTTTCGACTACCTTTTAAACCTCAACAAGGGATTTTATGCCTGATAATTTGGCCTCTCTTAAGTGAACACTGTGCTCTTTAGAGTTTCACGTGGTCGACCTCTTTTTATTCGACCTATTATGTTCCACTTAACAGCTTGTTTTGAGATTCTCTGATTGTTTTTTCTTATAACGGACCGACATATTTCTTATCTTATATCTTATATCCCTCCCGTGCCGTTAAACGTCACATAGGGCCCGCATGGAAGTTCGCCAATTTTTCCTGCTTTCGGCGATCTTTTCAAACTCTTCAAGGGATTTTATGTCTATTAATTTGGCCTCTAATAACAATGTCCTCTTTAGAGTTTCACGTGGTCGACCTCTTTTTCTTCGGCCTATTGTGTTCCACTTGATAATTTGTTTTGGGATTCTCTGATCGTTTCTTCTCATCACGTGAACAACATATGTCCATCTCCTTTTCCTGATCACCCATGAGACTGGCTGTTGTTCAGTCATCTGTCTTATCTCTGCATTGTTCTTGAATTCGTTCCACTTGATGCCGAGTATTTTCCTTAGACATTTATTTTCAAAAGAGTCTAATTTAATTTCTTTAGTTGTTTTCCAGCTTCCACATGCAGAAATGGGTGTGGATATTACATTTGAATTGAATGGTCTTAACTTGGTTTTTGTGCTTATAACTTTTGAATGCCATATGTTCTCAAGATTCTTGAAGATCGATGCTGCTTTTGCAATTCTAATTCTAATTCTGGTGTCACCATCCTGGTCTGTGTAGCTGCCAAGGTATGCAAATTGATTGACTTCTTCAGCATCTCTCCCTTCTACGTGTATTTTTCCATTTTGATTAATGGAAAGTTTCATTATTTTTGTTTTGTCCTTGTTAATTTCAAGTCCTATTTTGTTAGCCAGTGAAGATAGGATATCTGTTTTTTTCTTGCATGGAATTCACATTGTTACTGATAAGAGTTATGTCATCAGCAAAATCAAGATCTTCTAGTTGGGTCCCATGTACCCAATCAATACCTGTGTTACCTGTGCAGCATTTTTTTCATTATGAAGTCTATTGCAATTCCAAAAAAGCAAACATCCTTGTTTAACGCTTGTTTCAATCTGGAACCATTCGCTCTTCCCTTCTTCAGTTTTGACTGCACAAACATCCATTGTAGAGGTCCTTAATGATGTTGACAATTTTAGATGGTATTCTATATAGACTTAAATTCTCCACAATGAATCTCTGTGTATGCTATCAAATGCCTTTTTAAAGCCCATGAAGTTCAGTATTAATGGTTTCTGCTTTTCAATACGTTCTTAAAGTGTTATTCTTAGAGTAAAGATCTGGTGGAGACAGATTCTCCCTTTTCGAAATCCTGCTAGTTCTTCTCTCACTGCGGTATCCATTATATTTTTAAGTCTAATCAAAATAACCTTGCAAAGTACTTTTGATGAAACAATACTAAGATTACTCCTCTCCAATTGTTACAGTCGCTAAGGTTGCCTTTTTTGTGGGGGTATTTTAACAATGATTCCTTTTTTCCATTTAGAAAGGACCTTTTCTTCTTTCCAAATCTTATTAAACATTCTCTATAGTCGTCTCATCTATTGGTAGCTTTTAACATTTCGGGTGTTATTTCATTTTCACCTGCAGCTTTGTTGTTAGCCATTAAAATCACTGCTGTTTCAATTTCATGCAATATAATTTCATCTAGGTTGACATTTAGTTTATTTCCGTCTCTTTTATCTTATCACCCGTGAGATAGATTGTTGCTCGCTCATCTGCCTTATCTCTTCGTTATTCTTGAATTCGTTCTACTTTATACCGAGTATTTACCTTAAGCATTTGTTTTAATTTCTTCTAATAACAGATAATAAATAACTTAGAAAAGATAAGTGTTGTTTCTGAATGTTCTAAGAATTACGAGGGTCGCTTTAAAAGTAATGCCTCCTGATTTTTGTTATGAACACTGCAACAGATACAAATAGCACAATAACACTACATGATAGAGCAATGCCTCAGCAAGGCAACACTATTTTTCCACACAATCACCAACATTCGTTATGCATTTTTGCCAGCGATGAACAAGAGACTGTATGCTGCTCTTGTAAAAATCTGCACAAAGAGAGGGAACCCACTTTCTCACATCTGCTTTGACGGCGTAGTTGTTAGGAAAATGTTTCAAACGAGGTCCATCTTTCACGGGGCCGGACAAATGGAAGCCAGAAGGTACCAGATCCAGTATATATGGTGGGTGTGATAGGATAATCCAGCCAAACCTGGCAATGTGCTCACGATAACGTCATGCCACATACCAGATTGAAGACTCTTGCGTGGCCTGACGTTATCGTGTTGCAAGAGGAAGGTTGTCTTCATCTCAGTGCACGCTTTGAGACATTCCAGCTTTGTTATCATAGTTTCTAAAGCACTGAAGTCGATATCAACCTCTCTACACAGTTCCCCGGTCATAATCCGGCGATATGCATGGATGAGCTGATCAAGATGCCCTTCATTGGATGATGTGGCAGCAGTGCATGGGCGTCAAGAATGTGGCTTGACTCTCACATCGCTGTTGCCACCACTGAAATGTGCAGCACACCGCCTCATCGTGCTAACATCCACTGTTTGGTCTTTGTAGACATTCCTCAAACATGTAAGGCTATATTGGACAGACTGCAGGAGACCGAAGAGCGTGAATGGAAGAACAATGTAGCTGTGAAGAGATTGCTGGAGCTAGGACAAATTAAAGGTGCTGGCAGGAAATCCTAACTGTGTGGCAGAAAACGCATCGTAAACCACCAACATTTGACATGAATTGTTAGCAAACTTACTCTTGGATGGATGCTGCGGCATGCGTCGGAGCATATAGAAGGTTGTCCAGAATGCAGTGAAGCCGGAGTCTGAACTTCGACGAATATCAATGGGTGGTTGCCGTTTTTTCAGCATTGAGGAATTTGACCACAAACCTCCGCTTCATACGAACATCCACGTCATAGCTCATTTTGGCAGCCTGTTTCTCTCTTGCTACCTCACGTTCGACAGCTGAAACTCAACTTACATGTCAGCAACTTCCACTTATGACACTTCTGGAAGTTTTGTTTTAAATAGGAGACATTATCTTTGGATCGATATTTGTATTTTTTTAGCTCTATCTATTTAAACCTGCAGACTGGAAGATACTGGTAGCAAATGTGATTAAGTATGACTAAGAACTAGCTCGGAAAGTCTGAATGTGTCATTTTGAGATGTTGGTCACATTGCTCAAGACCGTATTGCATTCAGGGATACAGTGAGACGGACAAAGTTCTAGAAAGGGCACGTCACATGACACAGTCACTAGCTGTAAACCCATCAAAAACAATAGGTGAAGAAACGAAAATATTACACACGTAAACTTCTTTTTTTCTTACCTTGTACTGAACTTATAACTCTTCGCTCTTTGTCAACACTCTTTAGCACTGCATCAAACGCATATTAAAGCTCAAACAGAAAATCTAAAAACAAAAACTAAAGCAAGTAAGATTTGGGGGTGGGGGGGGGGGGGGAGAGGGAGAAAGAGAGAGAAATTAGCTTTTGTTATTGGTATTGAAAGCGTATAAATACTGGCGACATCTGGGCGTCACAATGTCAACCTGACTTTGATTCTTTCTATTTTTTTTCTTTAAATAACTGGTTTTTTTTTACCTGTCATATGCTATATTGGACGGAAATCTGGATTCCCAATATGCCTTGATGCAGTGTTTCGCAAAGTGGGGATTAGACTCTACTGGGGAGGGGGGCTATTTGAATATTTTGAGGGGCAATTAGAAACTATTTATAGTATTTATATCACACATTTTCATTACTTGATTGAATATTACGCTGTGGAGGGGAGGAGGCATCAAAATATCTGAGACGTCGAGGTGAGGCATGATCCAAAACAAAACAAAACAAAACAAAAACTTAAGAAACACTGCCTTAATGGCATGGAAACGGGGATTTCACTTTTATCTCTTTATAGAAAACTGATATGTCAGGAAGCTCAACTGAGAAATTAACACACATTTCGGCCTAAAAGAATAATGCACCAATCAGACAACGCATATAAAATGGCAGACACGAGTGACTTCACTTTCATCGTTTTCTCAGTTCCCACAGAGCGCTGTACGCGGTTATGAAAAATACATAAAGAGCATAATATCTGTGAAGCTTAATTTGAAAGTGTGTGTGTGTGTGTCGTGCGTGCGTGCGTGCGTGCGTGCGTGCGTGTGTGTGTGGGGGGGGGGGGGGTGGGTGTGGGAAGGGAAGAAATGGTATCGGAATGATCTACGTCTTCAATGGCTAGTAAAATAGGACTTGAAATAAACAAGGATAAAACAAAAATAATGAAGGTTCTCATTAACGACGAAGGACAAATATACGTAGAAGGAACAGCAGTTGAAGAAGTAGACCATTTTGCATATCTCGGCAGCTATATAGACCATAATGGTGAGACCAGAAAAGAAGTTAGAATTCGAATTGCCAAAGCAGCATTGACCTTCAAGAATCTTGAGAACATTCATTCATTAATTTGCATGTCCCTTGCGGAACTTTGCCTCCCTAATAGCACTCCTGTAGGCCTCTCGGTTGTGAGCAAGATGGCCTGCTGCAGATGCATCCATTTGCAGATCATCAACGATGTCTTGCAGCCGTTTTCGCCTTGGTCTTCCTCTCTTTCTTTTTCCCATTATGTACCTTTCCAAGACAGTTTTCTCTAGATTA
Organism: Achatina immaculata; assembly: GCA_009760885.1. Taxonomy (NCBI): domain Eukaryota; kingdom Metazoa; phylum Mollusca; class Gastropoda; order Stylommatophora; family Achatinidae; genus Lissachatina; species Lissachatina immaculata. The sequence goes on along the minus strand of CM019695.1, from coordinate 7,359,040 downwards.
TTATGATGTTTAATGTGTCCAAAATATTTAAATTTTCTCTCTTTAGTCTTCTTTATTAGCCAGCTTTCTTCAATATTAAGTTCTTGTAGTAAGGATATAGTTTGTTTTTTTTTTGTCCATGATATTTGAATAACTCTTCTGTAGCATTTACATTCAAAGTCATTTATGTTTTTCTCAGCTGTTTTGTTAAGTGTCCAGGTCTCACAGGCATATGCTGCGATGGGAAAGATGCATGCCCTTACACATCTTGTTTTTATAGTTTTGTCTGTTCCTCACTGGAAGAAGTGGAGAGTTTTGAACTTCTAACTAATAATGAAGATACAATGAAGGAAATTAAAAGGAGGGCATCTATCGCTCTTCAGAAAGTAAAACAACTAAAGAATCTCTGGATATATATATATATACAAGGTCAGACAATTAAGTTATGAGACTTCAATTACAAATTAACATAAACAACAGTTGAAGATATAACATGTATTTTATTCAAAGTAAGCCCCTTGTGCATTGATATGGCGAGTGGCACGATCTAACAAACACTGGAACGACCTCTGCGGTTCTTCTGTTGGTATGGCCCTCAAACTCGATGTTACGGCGCTTTTGATATCATCAGTATCGTCAAAGAAGCGTCCTATCAACGGTAATTTTAATTTTGGGAATATAAAATAATCTCAGGGAAACAAATCTGAGGAACAGTGTGGATGGTTGAGAACACACACTTGTTTTTGGGCCCAAAATTCCTGTACAACTACCACCCGGTGAGCCAGTGCATTATCATGAAGAAGGAAAAAAGCTGTCAGGTGTTGAATACTCGGGTCGGACTCGGAGAATCCTTTTAAATAGGTGTTTCAAAATACTTAAATAAACTTTGGCAGTGACAGCTTGTCCATCCGGAATTTCTTTGTGAATAACTCCTTTGCTGTCGTAGAAGCGCACCAACATTGTCTTCACTTTCGACTTTTGAAGATGAAACTGTTTGTCTTTTGGTGATGATGATGACTTCTACTGAGCACTTTGGCGTTTAGTTGTGGGATCATGGCGGAAAATCCATGTTTCATCCTCCGCAACAATCAAATTTAAGAAATGTTTATTTCTGCGACACATTTTGATGATGTCTTTTGCGTACTTAACACGCTGATGTTTTTGGTCATCAAACAACGCAAGCAAATTTTTTTTCTCGCCCAAATCTTCCACTAAAATTTTACGAATGTTCTCACGGTTAACATCAAATTCATCTGCCATAATCCTCACAGTCAAACAACGATCTTCTTGTATCCGTTCTCTTGTGAGCGACCACGTAAGGTTCAGGGGGCGTTCGACCATGGGCGGAGCGGCATCGTTCACGACATCAGAATGTGGAAGGATATATATATATATATATATATATATATCGGAAAGCTTTGGCGGGGTTAGAGAGAGTTTTAGCTAGAGGCAATGGCGAGGCGAGATCCATTCCTTTGCGCTTATGATTGTTATGGACACCTATCTCCATCCGACCTCATACTGTGTGATCATGCCTTGTGTAGTATCCTGTGATGTGGATTTATGTAATTCACGTATTGATATGGAGATTCTCTATGATTCATGGTGATTATCGTCATATTGGATTGGCACATGTATGATTCAATAATATGCCCTCATTCGTATGGATATTAGCTTCTTTTGGCGAAAAAGCGCTCTCGAGTTCCGTGCGTGGGGAGACAGGCTTTCGCTCCCTTCCCGGACGGCGAGAGTTAAGGTGTTTCGATGCAGAAGCAAGTGGTTTGTCCGTCGAGCGAAGCATGTAAACGACTAGCCAGCCAGGTTCGTGATAACGATGTAGTACGGTTTTGTCGACCGATGGTCTCGAAATTGGCCCATCTCTCGCAAAGAGTATCGGCTCTGCAGTATGTAACGTGTGTTGTTTGTGGGTGGCCAGGCTTTCTTCTCCGCTCGTTAGAGCAGAGAGAGCCGCCCCCGCCGGTTAAAGGAAATGAAACGCCGCCGGGGTCGAAAGGGATCCGCTCTGAGCAGAGCGCTGTCTCCCTTGCCCCGCGTCGGTCTGTCGGCAGATATCCGACAAAGGTTCGGTGAAGAAAGCTATCTGCTTGATCCTGCCAGTAGTCATATGCTTGTCTCAAAGATTAAGCCATGCATGTCTAAGTTCACACTGTCTCACGGTGAAACCGCAAATGGCTCATTAAATCAGTCGAGGTTCCTTAGATGACACGATCCTACTTGGATAACTGTGGCAATTCTAGAGCTAATACATGCTTACCAAGCTCCGACCCTCGTGGAAAGAGCGCTTTTATTAGTTCAAAACCAATCGTCGTTGCCCTTCGCGGGGCGCGGCGTCCCAACTGGTGACTCTGGATAACTTTGTGCTGATCGCATGGCCTTCTCGCTGTTGGCGAGATTTTTCAGCTGCCGTGCGTGGAGCGGTGCTCTTCCCGGCCAATGAAGAAAGGTACAAATGAGGTTGCCGCGCAGCATCACTGCGGAAAAGGTGGTAGAAAGGATAAAGTGAAGCAAACAGTCAAATCATGGCACCTCTGGTCTGGAGGTCGGCCACGTCCTGAGTGCAGTCATGTCGGGTGAAATGCATGAACCGGCTTGTCTCACTGCTGGCGAGACTCTTCATATGCCGTGCGTGGAGTGAAGCTCCTCCCGGTTAAGGAAGTAAATGCGGAAAAGAAATAAAGGTTGCTGTGCGGAGCCGATGGGAAAAGGTGGTGGAAAGTGAAGTTTAACCGGTATGTCCAGTAGTATCGCTACGAGAGCTATACCACGGCACTTCTGTTCTAGAGGCCGCCCACGTCCGAAATATACCTACACTGGTGAAATATGCCTAAACCGGCACACACCAGGGGTGGAACTTGATGGCTAGACATGTCATGCCACCTCCGCTCTAGAGGTCGGTAACGCCTGATAAACACCCATACTGGTGAATTTGGCCTAAACCGGCTCATACCAGGGGTGAATCTTGAAGGCTATGCATGTCACAGTACCTCTGCTCTAGAGGTCGGTCCCGTCCCAAACACCCCCATACTGGGATAATGCCTAAACCGGCTCAACCCAGGGGTAGAAGTCACTAGTGGCGAGGATTTGTCCTCCTGGACAAAAGCTCCATCCTGGTCACAACTAGGAAGGGTAGCGGCCACGACCGCAAAATGCTGAAGTCGGAGACACTGGACCAGGGAAGTCTAGATAGGCAACCACCTCTCACCCGGCGGTGATACACGGGTATCTCAAAACACGTCGAGGTTTTCCGGTGAGAAGGTCCAACTCTGGCCTGGGTGGGCTACCGCCTCTCACCCAGCGGGGATGCACTGATATCCTAAACACGTCGAGGTCTTCCGGTGAGAAAGTCCAACCCTAGACTAAACTGGTGCAATGAAAACCACGGTGTCACGCAATCCCGCTTCCGAGACCCACCAAGAATACAGGCTAAAGCACTGTGACACTCTGAATCTCCTGTGGTCCTTTCGTGGATCTCGTGTGGTCTATTTTGGACCACACAGGGGACCACGGGACCTAACGAGGACCACAGGCATGAATTCAGTAGGTTCACAGTGCGGTTTTTGGTGGTAGAAGTGAACGAAGAAGAAGAAGAAGAAGAGTATGGATATTATACATGCTGCAGTGTGTTATAAGGAGATATGCAACATGGCAGAGGCAGTTGCAGAAGAAATGCACTAGCACATATTGATTCGTGGAGATATGTCACAGCCGCGGCAGCTGTATGATTTCAGTGCATTAGCACATTGTGATTCGTGGAGATTAGGGAGGTGGGTCATAGCAGCGGTAGCTGCAGAAATAAGTGCATTGGCACATTGTGATTCCTGGAGATATAGAGGCGTATCATGGCAGCAGTGGCTGCGTTGATTATAAGTGCGATGTTACAATTAGATTTATAGTGTGGATTGCTTGTGGGGCCAGGAGAGCCCAGGACCACGGGTCCATCAATTTTAGTTAATGCTTACATGAGGGGTTAATATATAATATTGATATCATGCGTGTTACAGTTATGATGACACATGTATTCCCTGTTGATGTAATGTCAGTGGCTATGTTACTATGATATGTGTAGTGAGAATAATAAAATTGTTGCTATTTAATTTGCTGAGTTAGTAATTTGTATTGCATGTTGATGTAATGTGTATTGATTAATTTAGAACGATGTATAACTGGCATAAAGTATACCCAGGAGGGGAGAACCTGGGTTGGCGGTCATGAGAGGGAAGCTAGATCTTGGCCACGCAGTTAAGTAGTACATTGCCAAGGGGACTGTTTGGAACACCTGGATAAAATATCCCTCCCCAATTAGCTAATAAATGTAACATAAGCACCAGCAAGTTTACACTTGGTGTTTTTACGTAGAGGTAGAAACATAGCAAAGTTTACACTCTGACTTTTGAAATGAGTTCCTCATTACGAACAGAAATTGGGCGTCCATGTCTAGTTGCATTTCTAATCGTTCCCACACCACATTTGAATCATGAATACCATATGAATATCTGTGCACGAGATAAACAATTATCTTCATAAACTTGTCGCATTAATTCAAATGTCTCAATGGCACTTTTTCAGAGTTTAAAACAGAATTTAATGTTAGTTTTTTGCTCAGTACTGATTACGTGACAATACACCTCTAACTAGGTCAACAAAATGGCGGCTTGTTTGTCGTCTGCTTATCGGGCGGCGATGAAAAGTTGCCAGATCATAGATGAAGGTTGCCTATGTGGATTCCATGCTTTGCTTCATAGAAATAATTTTTGTCTTGGCCATAATAAAATCAGTCACATTGCTTAATTGTTGGGCCTTTATATATATATATATATATATATATATATATATATATATATATATATATATATATATATATATATATATATATCTTTAAACTACAAACTTAAACTATAACCTTAAATTATAACTGTAACATAACCATAACTATTACTTCAAACTACAAACATTTATCGCCAATCGAGGAAAAAAACCCCAGCTGAGTAGAGGTCGAAACTGAAAAAAAAGAGTGCATCTATGTTTATAGTTGGAGCAGTGCACAAAGTATACTAGCGCTGAGTATATTATTCAAAAATGGTGTCTGTTGAGCAATATCTCTCTCTCTCTCTCTGAACCTTAAGTGCCCAGGGCACATTGGGCTTCCGCAAGGGTTTTCCACAAATGCCTGTCCTTCGCCTTTTTTTCTGCTCTTGCCCAGCTGAGCCCTCTATTGCTCAACATCCTCTCTGTTGTTCTTCTCCATGTCTCTTTTGGTCTACCCTTACTTCTGTTCCCCTGTGGTGTCCATCTCAGTGATATTTTTGTTAGTGAGTTGTCAGTCAACATGTCCCAACCATCGCCAGTGTCTTTTCTCAGTAATTGCTGTCAGTGGCTTCATCTGCATTTCTACCAACAAGATGTTATTTCTTAAGATGTTTGGCCAAAATATTTTTCTAATTCTTCGTAAACATTTAGTCTGGAAAGAATTCAACTTGTTTTCTATGGTTTTGGTGATTTTCCAGCATTCACTTCCATAGAGTAGTACACTTAGAACATTACTATTAAATATCCTGATTTTCATATTTATGCTTAGTTTTTTAGATTTCCATATAGTCTGCAGCATTGCAAAAGCCTGGTTTGCTCTAGTAAGTCTGCTATTGATGTCCTCTGTGCTGTCTCCATTTTCTACTACTCTACTGCCAAGATATACAAATTCGTTGACCTCCTCCACTAACTTGCTATCTACTCTAAGTACATTTCTGTTGTTCACATTTTGCTTCATTAACTTTGTCTTTCCTACGTTGATCTTTAGTCCTATGTTGTTTGCATTCTGAGTTATATTACACATATTAAAAGAAACGTGCAAATTTACGTTATCAGCTCCGGTGAAGTGTGAGAATTATTAACATTAGCATCCGAGAGAGTAAGACCAAGGGGAAAATGGCTGCAAGACATCGTTGATAATCTGCAAATGAACGTATTAGTAGCAGGGCATCTTGCTTACAACCGAGAGGCCTACAAGAGAGAGCTGTTAGGGAGGCAAACTTCCGCAAGGGACATTCAAATAGCTGATTTAACCTGTGCGAGGAATTTTGTTATGGGCGGTGCAAAATTATTTCCGTGCCTGTTTATATTATTTTGCTTAGTCATTCTGTTTTAATTCACTACGGATCTCTCTTAAAACGGCGGAGGTCTCTCCGGGTCCTAGAGCAGTGCTATGCTGCTGGCGAGATTCTTCAGCTGACGTGTGTGGAGCGGTGCTCCTCCCGGCCAATGAAGAAAGGTGCAAATGGGGTTGCCGCGCTGCACCACTGCGGAAAAGGTGGTAGGAAGGATAAAGCGAAGCAAACAGTCAAATCACGACACCTCTGGTCTGGAGGTCGGCCACGTCCTGAGTGCACTTATATCGGGTGAAATGCATGAACCGGCTTAACCCAGAGGTTAAGACACTGCTGGCGAGACTCTTCGAATGTCGCGCGTAGAGTGAAGCTCTTCCCGGTCAAGGAAAAAACTGCGGAAAAGAAGTAATGGTTGCTGTGCGGCACCGATTTGAAAAGGTGAAGGAAAGGATGGTATATCCAGTAGTATCGCTGCGAGAGCTACACATACTACTGCGCCTCTCCTCTAGAGGCCGGCCACGTCCGAAATACACCTACACTGGTGAAATATGCCTAAACCGGCACACACCAGGGCTGAAACTTGAAGGCAAGGCATGTCACGCCACCTCCGCTCTAGAGGTCGGTCACGCCTGATATACACCCATACTGGTGAATTTTGCCTAAACCGGCTCACACCAGGGGTGAATCTTGAAGGCTACGCATGTCACGGCACCTCTGCTCTAGAGGTCGGGCACGTCCCAAACACGCCCATACTGGGATAATATGCCTAAACCGGCTCAACCCAGGGGTGGAAGTCACTAGTGGCGAGGATTCGTCCTCCTGGACAAAAGCTCCATCCTAGTCACAACTAGGAAGGGTAGCGGCCACGACCACAAAATGCTGAAGTCGGAGACACTGGACCAGGGCAGTCTAGATAGGCAATCACCTCTCACCCGACGGGGATGTATGCGTATCCTAATCACGCTGAGGTTTTCCGGTGAGAAAATCCAACTCAGGACTGGATGGGCTACCACCTCTCACCCGGCGGTGATACACGGGTATCTCAAAACACGTCGAGGTTTTCCGGTGAGTAGGTCCAACTCTGGCCTGGGTGGGCTACCACCTCTCACCCAGCGTGGATGCACTGATATCCAAAACACGTCGAGGTCTTCCGGTGAGAAAGTCCAACTCTAGACTAAACTGGTGCAATGAAAACCACAGTGGCCGCAATCCGCTTCAGAGACCCATCAAGAATACAGGCCTGCGATACTATGAACCTCTTGTGGTCCGATAGAGACCACACATGGGACCACGGGAATTAACGAGGACCACAGGCGTAATTGCAGTAGGATCACAGTGCGGTCTTGGTGGTAGAAGCGAACGAAGAAGAAGAGGAAGTTTAGAGCAGTGCTCCGGCGAAACCTCCCTCCCCCCCCCCTTCCCCTGCTTCCGCGTGGACTTGTAGTGAGTATTAAAACTATGCTCACTGATGCAGGAACATAAAGCATTTAATGTGATCTTCTTATCGAAAGGACCACACGAGATCCACGAGAGGACCACAAGGGGTTCAGAGTATCGCAGGGCTTTAGCCTGTATTCTTGGTGGGTCTCTGAAGCGGATTGCGTGACACAGTGGTTTTCGTTGCACAAGTTTAGTCTCGTGTTTAGGATATCAGTGCATCCCCGCTGGGTGAGAGGCGGTAGCCCACCCAGGCCAGAATTGGACCTTCTCACCGGAAAACCTCGACGTGTTTTGAGATACCCGTGTATCACCGCCGGGTGAGAGGTGGTAGCCCATCCAGTCCTGAATTGGACTTTCTCACCGGAAAACCTCAGCGTGACTAGGATACGCATACATCCCCGCCGGGTGAGAGGTGGTTGCCTATCTAGACTGCCCTGGTCCAGTGTCTCCGACTTCAGCATTTTGTGGTCGTGGCCGCTACCCTTCCTAGTTGTGACTAGGATGGAGCTTTTGTCCAGGAGGACGAATCCTCGCCACTAGTGACTTCTACCCCTGGGTTGAGCCGGTTTAGGCATATTATCCCAGTATGGGCGTGTTTGGGACGTGCCCGACCTCTAGAGCAGAGGTACTGTGACATGCATAGTCTTCAAGATTCACCCCTGGTGTGAGCCGGTTTAGGCAAAATTCACCAGTTTGGGTGTATATCAGTCGTGACCGACATCTAGAGCGGAGGTGGCATGACATGTCTAGCCATCAAGTTCCACCCCTGGTGTGTGCCGGTTTAGGCATATTTCACCAGTGTAGGTGTATTTCGGACGTGGCCAGCCTCTAGAGCAGAGGTGCCGTGGTATGTATAGCTCTAGTAGCGATACTACTGGACATACAGATTAGACTTCACTTTATCCTTTCCACCACCTTTTCACATCGGCACCGCACAGCAACCTTTATTTCTTTTCCGCATTTTCTTCCTTGACCTGGAGGAGCTTCACTCCACGCGCGACATTCGAAGAGTCTCGCCAGCAGTGTCTTAACCTCTGGGACAAGCCGGTTCATGCATTTCACCCGATAGGACTGCACTCAGGACGTGGCCGACCTCCAGACCAGAGGTGTCGTGATTTGACTGTTTGCTTCGCTTTATCCTTCCTACCACCTTTTCCGCAGTGATGCTGCGCGGCAACCCCATTTGCACCTTTCTTCGTTGGCCGGGAGGAGCACCGCTCCACGCACGGCAGCCGAAGAATATCGCCAACAGCGGTATTTAATGTGATAAAAGAAGGAAAAAAAAGCTTAGATTATAGAAATATGAGTATCCAGAACAGTGGAGCCCAAACACGGAGAGAAGAGATAAGAGTTACAATGGTTCTCATATTTGTGGTCCACGAGGGGTCAGATGGGGGAATTCACAGAGAATTTTTGAAAACAAAAAATTAATACCATGTGGAGGGGTATTGTAATAAGTCGTTGCGTTGGAAAGTGGTGGTGGTGATGGTGTTGGTGGGGAGCAAATTATCACTGACTTGTTCAAGTTTTGGAATCGTTATACAACAAAAGTAATGGGGAAAAAAAGCAATAGACGTAGATAGCTGAAGTAATTTGATAGCACGGAAAAAAGAACTAAGTGAGGAAAAGTCAAAGGCAAACGAGCAAGAGAACGCCAGTGATATGAGCTGTGTGAAAAAGCAACAACAGGACGGACAGAAAGCATTCTGAACAAGTCCATTTGCTCAGGGCAAGTGAAAAGACTGCGATATCAGGAAGCTTAGTTTGCCAAGTTTACCTGTATTCGGCGAACTTAGGCAATGGAAATTCCCAAAGTGATGTTTCTTAAATAGTCGTCATCAAACAAATATTTAATCTAATTTCCCTGAAGGTTGGAATCATTTGTGTGTACTGTGTTCACGTAAGTCTTTGTCTCTTTATAGACTATAGAAAAGTCTAATTTGAACTTTAACTCCTGCGGCAACGAGTAAAATTATAACAATTAAAGGAACTATTGTAACATATATTATAACAGAAACATATGTAGTTGCATACCTTTTTTCTGTTTAATAGAACTGGAAGTCTGAAGTTCAATAATGCTCAGAAGTTTGTGCAGAATTAATGTTATAATGTAGAATTATTCTAATAATATTCTTCTAATAAACCACATTTCTGCTGCTTTCAATGATTTTTGTGCAGACCTGTCTATTGTCCATGATTCACTTTCATATAATAAGATAGGTTCAATATAGCATTTTAAAATTCACTTTCTAACATTCAGTGATAATGATACCATATATACCTTATACCTTATGAGAAGGTATCTACACATCTTTGTAAACAGCTAGTAGGAGAAAAATGTGAAGTTCATTTCTGAACATAAAAACAACTTTAAAATTGTAAATCACTGTCCTTTCCATTTTCCATTTTTATCACTTTAACTCCCACCATCATGCAATGTAAAAAGTTTCATATTTTTGTTGGCATATGTGTAGACAATAAAGATTATTTGAAGAAAGAAAAGTTACATTCCTTCCATTAAAATGCAAGGAATATTACATGAGTATTTTCTTTTATCCGGAACCTTCAGGAACTCTAAAAGTTTGACGAAAAATGGCAAGCTATGTGAATGTTCATGATGAGGATGTGATATACCACTTGCGGGATACAAACAAGGATGTTGTTGAAAGCTGGACCAAGGTGTTTTCCTGTTACCCTGGAAACTTTAAGGTTAGACTATATCAGATTAGAATAGATTAGGATAAATTAGGCTGGCTTGAGTTACACTGGGTTGAATGTAACTGTAACCAGAGACTGGCATTCCTGCACTCCTGGCATTTTCAGATGTGCTCCACCTTCCGTTCCAACACCCACTGAAGTGTGCACCCACTAATGGAGCCAGTCACGCATTGGCTGTGGGTAACAAGCGCTAAACCACTTCTTTTGGAAAAATGTCCACTTCCCCTCTTCTCCCCCAGTTCGATCACCTTCCTGATGTGATTGTTGTCATTCAATCAAGTGTCGTCCTCCATTACGTGGCCTGTCCAAAGTGGCTCTTGCAGTCTCCTCCTTGTCCATTCTTAGGCACCGCCTGAATTGATGCCAGCTTGTCTCCTTCCTCATTGCCTTTGACTCCAGTCTCCTGTTCTGTCTCTTGTAATTTACGTAGTCTTTGAAGATTAGACCAGTTAAATTTATGCCCCAGGAACTTCATTAAGTTTGTTCTTTCATCAGTGTTCACACAATTTACTAAGAGTGTGGATGCGTTTATAATTTGATCTTTCAGTAAAAACCAGGACATTGTTGACTTTATTTGGTTAGCAAGTAAACCAGAGCCACTGCACAACCATGTCATCCAGTTATTTCTATAATTGTTTAGCAACTTGAGAAAAAAAATATTACAGTATAAGAAGAAAGCTGTCATCCAAAGAAAACCACATACCAAAGAAAGTTCAAAGAATGTCCAAAATAGAGCCAACAGCATGAAACCATATACTTACTAAATAGTTACATATCACCTAATAATACAAACGAAAACTATATATGAGTGTTTCAGTATATGATTTAAGCTGATGCCAACCAATATTCCCTCTAAGCTGTGCAGCACCGTGGCCACATACAAGTATATAAAAATGTATATAAAAAATCATGCCACTAATGAAATATTATATATAAAGAAAAATAAAATTTGCTATTTTTATGTTTTAATTTTCTTATGCTATTCTGTGCTATGATATGTTGTTTCAACAATATCTTTGGATTTTATTATTTTTTTCTTTGAGAACTTCAAACTTCAAACTGTACTCTGTAATTTGATATCTTGATTCACATTTACACACAAAATATTTTTGAGAATATATGTATTTGCATGTGGGATGAAAATTTTGTACATAAACAACAAAACCTTAGAAGGGACACTGATGCTGGCATGTATTTACTCCATCTTTTTGTTGCTTCAGATGTCACAAGGGGACATCTTTCAAGGCGCCCCAGCTGTGGATGCCATTGTATGTATTTAAATATCTATGATTTGCTGATTTCACTTTTCATTTTGTTTTGTTTTGTTGTTTGTCTGATGACAACTTAGATTTTTAAAAGTAATTGTTTCCTCTTTTAACATCAAGTACCTAGACTGAAATGTTACAGAAGGAATATCATGGAGAGAAATAAAATGAAATAAAAAGATACTGATTAGATTTTAATAAAGTTTGGAAAGAAGAAAAGGTCCCTTCTAAATGGAAAAAAGGAATCATTGTCAAAATACTTTTTAAAAAAAGGCAACCTTAGTGACTGCAGTACTTAGAGAGGAGTAATCTTACTATCAGTTGTGTCAAAAGTATTTTGCAAAGTCATTCTGAATAGAATTAAAGATACAGTGGATACTGCAATGAGAGAAGAACAAGCAGGATTTCAAAAAGGGAAAACCTGTCTCAACCAGATCTTTACTCTAAGATTACACAATAATTAGTTTATAAGTATACAATTATATACTATGCACTGCAGTAAAGCCATGATACCAAAATGTATAAACTAGGAAAAAAAGCAGGAACTTTGTAGTCGTTAAGTAATAAAACTGTTCCTACTTTTTTCCTAGTTTATACATTTACTCTAAGAATAATACTTGAAAAACAAAAACCATTAATCCTGAACTTCATAGACTTTAAAAAGGCATTTGATAGCATTGTGGAGAATTTTAAGACTATATGGAATACCATCTAAAATTGTCAACATCATTAGAGATCTCTACAATGGATATGTTTATGCAGTCAACACAGAAGAAGGAATGACCAAATGGTTCCAGATTTAAACAGGCAAGAAACAAGGATGTATACTATCTCCTTTGCTTTTTGGAATTGCCATAGACTTCATAATGAAAAAATGTTGCACAGACAAAATGGGCATTGAATGGGTACATGGGACCCAACTAGAATATTTATTGTCTTGTAGATGACATAACTCTTATTAGTGACAATGTGAATTCGGTGCAAGAAAAAAACAGATACTCTGTCTTCACTGACTAGTAAAATAGGACTTGAAATTAACAAGGAAAAAAACAAAAATAGTGAAATTTCCCTTAATCAAGGAAAAATATACATAGAAGGAACAGCTTTCAAATAAGTATACTAATTTGCATACCTCTGCAGCTACATAGACCAGAATGGTGACACCAAAAAGAAAGTTAGAATTAGAGTTGCAAAAGAAGCATTGACCTTCAAGAATCTTGAGAACATATGGCATTCAAAAGTTATAAGCACAAAAACCAAATTAAGATTATTCAGTTCAAATGTAATATCCACCCTCATGTATGCATGCATAGGCCGGAAAACAACTAAAGAAACAGACAAGAAATTAGACTATTTTGAAAACAAATACCTCAGGAAAATGCTGGGTATAAGGTGGAATGACTTCAAGAACAACGCAAAGATAAAGCAGATGAGCAAACGACAATCTGTTTCATGTTTGATCAGAAAAAGAAGATGGACATATGTCAGTCATGAGATGAGAAGAAACAATCAGAGAATCCCAAAACAAGCTATCAAGTGCAGCACAACAGGCCAAAGAAAAGGAGGTCGACCACATGAAACTCTAAAGAGGACGTACTTAAGAGAGGCCAAATTAGTAGGCATAAAGTCCCTTGATGAGGTTGAAAAGCTTACTGAATGCAGGAGAATTTGACGAACTACCATGTGAGCAATATGTGACATTTAACAGCATGGGAAGGATGTAAGTTGTAATGGTATCTTGACTGGATGGATAACAAAATTTAAACAAAATGACAATGACACAGGAACAATATTTAGTTATTTCTTAGAATAGGCAACTTGTTAGATACTATCAAGGGATCATCATCATCACTACCACCACCACCACCACCATCATCATCATCATCATCATCTTTACACCTTAGGAACGCATAAAGCAGAGACAAAAACTCTCTCCACCTGACCAGGTTGTGGGCACCTGTTTCTGTTTCAAACTATTCTTAGCACTTTAGCTAGCACAGATTTTAAATTCACTCCATGTAAGTTTGTAGTTAATGTCTTTTTCCTCTCACATTTACCAGGTCTCATCAGGCAATAGTTTTGGTATCATGAACAGCGGTAGAGAACAAGCAGTTGTCAAACACTTTGGCAACCAGATGTAAGAAAAATATTTCTTAAACTATATGTTCTATGCTATATATGACAACTGATTTCTGCTGTCAGTCATAAACTATATGTTCTATACTATATATGACAACTGATTTCTGCTGTCAGTCACGTGCGTATGTATTGTTCTTAATTTCATTTAATGAGTACTATGTTTTGCTTCATCCAAGGCTCACATTAAATCACATTATTTTTATTTACCTTTAAGTGCTACATTAGGATAATGTCCATATTAATTTCATGTTCTTTCTACCACTAATAATCAACTTCTCTAATCTTCCTCTAAAACATACAGTTAACAAGTGTATATTTCTTTATTCTTGCTTCAAGATATACTTTTAACATGTCTACATTTCTGATGTTTCAGACAAGAACGACTGCAGAAAGCCATTCATGATAAATATGATAGTGAGCTGCTTGTGGTAAGGAAACTGTTCATTGTTGGAAGTATTATTAACACATTATAAATCCTTCCTGGAATAACTATTTTGGTTTTAAATAGATTACTGAAAAAAATAAAGTGTACGGTTACATCATTTGGCATTGGTTTTTTAAAAATCTATTTGTCCCACTCTGGGATAGAGCCACAGTCTTCCAAGTGGAACTGCACATCAAGGAAGGCCATGGTTCTATCCTGGAATGGGACAAACTAAAAAAAAAAAACAACCTCACAGACCCCTGGCTGGGATTCATGACCCAGGGGGCCCACCCGCCTTAGAGTGTCAGGAGTTAAATAGAGCTGAAACACTTGTCTGGGGAAAGGGGGGGGGGGGTACTTCCTCTGATGATCTAGGGTGTGTTGTTGTTCTGATCCCTGCACTAGAGAGTTTCCTGTATACAGGGGTTTCTTTGTATTTCAGGGCCACATTTTGCTTACTGAATAAATAAAACAGTGTTTATATTTTCCCTGGTGGCTGTCTTCACAAGTTTTAGCTCCATTTATCTTCTCTGTTACTTTTTTATTGGTGGAGTCTGCTAAAGAAGCATTGCACACCCCCTGCATTTTAACTGTTCTCCAGGACTGAAAAAATGGCTGTTATAACCCGCTCCCACGCTGATACAATACTGTCAACTCCACAGCATCAGTTGCAAAGAACACCACCTCGCATTTACAGAGAGATAGCACAAGACAAGACCAGTAAAACAAGATCAAATCGGACCATATGCAAGACCTTCCAAACATTCCAGAAAATAGAGTGAATAATGCATTTACTGGTTTCACTTACACAAAGAACCAAGCCAGAGTTCTCAACAGGCAAATGCATATAAACAACAACAAAAAAAACAAGCAAAAAACAAATAACTACAATTAAAATGTTAAAAATTATCATGAGCCAATTCAATATTTTATATATGTTATTTGCTTTCAATCAAATTTTAAGGGCAGAGCAGCCATTATTCCTGCATATGAGCCTAAAGGTAGAGATGAAAGCAAGGACTGGTCAGCTTTCAACAATGGAATGGCCATCAAATATTTTATCTTTGCTCCTACCACAAGGACAGGCTTAAATGTATCAGACACAGCAAATGCTTACCTGGCATTTAGAGGTGTCCTTTTAGCCAGTAAGTCAGACTTGTGAAATTATTACTGAACAAGAACATGCTTAAGTTAAAATGAGAGAGAACTATAAAATCATTCTAGAGAAATAAATGTTGTTAAAATTTTAGGGATGAACTTTACCTAGCAACAGGACAACAGTATTGTTTGCTGAATTGCACATTTTTTACTGCTGTAAATGCATATTAATTTTACTACAGTGAATCTCTATAAATGTTTTCCTGCAGCAATCCACTGTATAATTTACTGCGGTGCCTTTTTGTATAAATATTTTTCATTGTTATGATCTGGTGTATCAGTGACTGCAGTAGACCCATGTATAATTTTATTGCAGTGGTCTTCTGTATAATTTAATGAAGTGACTCTTTGTATAATTATTTTACTACTAAATGTGTGATCAACAGCGAAGGACCCAGTCAATAAAAAATTATCTGTAATGATCCCATGTATGTTTGTGCATCAACTGTAATCTCATCTATAATTTAATTTAGTTACTTCCATAAGTAATAATAGGTTTTGAAATTAACAAAGATAAAACAAAAATAATGAAAATTCTCATTAATTAAGAAGGAAAAATATACGTAGAAGGAACAGCTGTTGATGAAGTAAACCAATTTGCATACCTTGGCAGCTGTATAGACCAGGATGGTGACACCAGGAAGGAACTTAGAATTAGAATTGCAAAAGGAGCATTGATCTTCAAGAATCTTGAGAACATATGGAATTCAAAAGTTATAAGCACAAAAATCAAGTTAAGATTATTCAATTCAAATGTGATATCTACACTCATTTATGCTTGAGAAAGCTGGAAATCAACTAAAGAAACAGACAAGAGATTAGACTCTTTTGAAAACAAATGCCTCAGGAAAATACTTGGTATAAAGTGGAATGAATTTAATAAAAATGCAGAGATAAGGCAGATGAGCAAACAATAACCTGTCTCATGGGTGATCAGAAAAAAAGGAGATTGACACATGTCGGTAATGTGATGAGAAGAAACAATCAGAGAATTCCCAAACAAGCTGTCAAGTGGAACACAACAGGCTGAAAAAAAAAGAGGTTGACCATGTGAAACTCTAAAGAGGACACTGTTAAGAGAGGCCAAATTAGTAGGCATAGAACCCTGATGAGATTGAAAAACTCGCCAAGGACAGGAAATCTTAGCAAGCTACCATGCGGGCCCTATGTGACATTTAGTGGTATGGAAAGGATGTAAGAAGCCATACATTATGTTACAGTGATCCTCATTGCATAAATATACATATTATTGCCATTTCATTAGTTAAAGCTTGAAGCTAGTCTTATAAATAAGAGGAGAAGAAAGGAAGAGTTGAGATTTAAGACAAAAAGCACAATTGCAAGGAGGTTGGACCTTGCAGCACAACAACCATTTGCTGTTGCTGTGGCCAGTTATGCAAACCAGTTATTAACAGAATCAGTCACTGGAGAAACTATTCAGTAAGATGATTCTAAACAAGTTCACAGTAGCTAACATCTGCTTACTTCAGAACCGTCTCGGAAGATAGAAATTGCTATAACCTACTTGTTCTTCTTTCTCTCTCACTCACACACACATTTGTATATATAATATACAAAGCTTATAATCACCTCAAAAGACAAGGAATTGTGGAGAGAAATGATCACCTATGCTATGCAGCATGTCATTTTATATATATATATATATAATATATATATATATATATATGTATATATATATATATGCTTTCACATGTATGTATATATATATATATATGCTTCACATGTATAAATGAGGGTGGATATTCATACTAAAATGCTATATTGAACCTATCTTGTTATATGGAAGTGAATCATGGACAATAGGCAAGTCTGCACAAAAATCATTGGAAGCAGCAGAAATGTGGTTTATTAGAAGAATGTTGCGAATCCCCTGGACAGCAAAAATAACTAATGAAGAATGTATGAGAAGAGCTGGAGAGACAAAAAAAACCTTGTCAAAAAGATAAGAGAGAGACAATGTACTTTCATAGGATATGCAATGAGAAGAGGGGGCATTGAAAATATTATAACAACAGGAAAAATAGAAGGAAGAAGATCAAGAGGAAGACCAAGAGAAATGATACTGGACAGTCTGACGGGTTGGTGTGAGAGGAGATCACCAACTGAACTGATGGCCTGCATGAAGGATCGTGTACTCTGGAGAAGCATAACAGCCAACACCAATCGGCACGGCACCTGATGATGATGTATATATATATATGCTTCTTCATACCTTCTGTCATAGAGATTTGTTATTTCTCCGTTTTCTCTGCATTTTCTGTTATATAAATTTGTTATTTCTGTTTTTATTTTTTTAAAAATATTCTGTAGTAAGAAAACACAACAAAACTAATGATTTTGAAAACATGATAAAAAGTGTCTTAATTCCTGGCCTTGCTACGGGAGGTGCTGGCATGCCTTCTATCAGGAGTGCTTGGCAGGTAAGATGAAAGTGTGTTATGTACACATTGTGTGTAGCTAAATGTAACAAGGATATTTGAAAGTAAACTTTAGATGATTACTGTGGAGTGCTGGCATTCCTGTTGATGTCTGATATGAGCCAGTTTGGATTTTTTTTTTTCAGATTTCAGAATCTGGTATCACCACAATCAGGACACTTCCATACATGTTCCATTGCATATTCTTAACATCCATGGAAGGGTCTGTTTACTAATGGTTTCCATCAAATGTTGTTTGTTTGTGATACATTTTCTTACACTTAGTTCAGATTTTCTTCCAGCACCCTTGCTCTGTCCCATTGTCTTCAATCTCTGTATATGCACAGTGTCCATCTACTCACTCTCTTCATCCACTCACAGTCTGTCTGATATGGCCTTCACAATGTCCTCCTTATCCATTCTCAGCCTTTCCTGTGCTTCAGCCTGTCAGGCCAATCTATCAGCCAGTTCATTTCCATGCATTCCTCCATGCCACGGGACAGAATAACCATATAAACCCCTCTCATGTGAGTGTCCCAACAGGTTCACCCATTCTCTCTGAAGAAATTTCTTCTCACTGTTCCTTGGCATGCTCAGTGTTATAGTTAATATGAGGGTGAATCAAACGAAAGTTAGAAAATGTGAATAAAATTTTCAAAAGAACAGATAGAAATCCTTTAGTAGCACCATCTGATAGCACCAAGGTCAGTGGCTTCTGTAAGCGGATAGAACTACCACCACTAAGCATCAAAGTAGAGAATACCACATGTCAAAATGGTGACTATGTTATAGATGTACACCAAGAAAGAAGCACATTCCATCATCAGAGTCTTGTCTGCCAAAGATCAGAACCTGTTGGACACACACCATGAAATTCTGCAGTGTGCAGCAGTGAGTGCTTGCACAAGGATCATTCAAATCTACAACTGGGTTACAAAGTTCAAGAGAGTCATAAAAGTTTACATGATGCTGCCCATCCTAGGCAAACGCACAAGGAACATGGTGCACCAGTGGTTGAGGGGTAAGGACAACAGTTTTTTTTCTTACTGGAATTCAGGTGCGTGCTTACAGGTGGTGCAAATGCATTACAAAGCAAGGGGATTAGGGTGGAAAATAGGGGTGTTATTATTTTGTTCCTGTACTAAATAAAAGTCTTGTATACTTTGTGTTTTCTAACTTTCATTTGATTTGCCCACATATTATTCTATTAAAATGCAGCAAAGATGGCAAAAATAAAAACTTTTAAATAGCTCGTGCAAGTTAAAGGTACCTGAGAACCACTTCAAACTCGAGGAACAAAGAAAAAAAAATAAAAACAAAGGGAAAACTCAGAAGTATCTAAACAGACTGCAAAGTGGAACAGAAAAATACAGACAACCAGTTCTGACTAGATTTGTAAAGGACTGTACATGAATAAATTGCACGACTTCTGTTTGATGGGGGTGAGAGTTGATGACAAAATGGATCCTACCTCCACGCCATGTACCTGTCTCAGTTTTTTTTTGTTTTTCCTTTGCTTCCCTCTTTTTGTCTTTACAGAACAGAACCATACATCTTTCTCCACCTGTGTCAGTTGGTCATAGTTACCATTATATTAATCCTTGTTAACCCATAGTCTGACTAACAACATGTTATGGTTTTGAAGCTTTAGCTTGCTGTGTACACACTTTACCACTACATCAATGCATTATGCAGCTTAGTTCATAGACTGAAACTGAAGCAAAAGGTTTAAGAAGAGAAAACTGAATTATTTAAAGTGCATCAAGCAAAACACAAATATGTGAGTGCACAATAGTGAAATATAGAATAAATACCTGCTCTTCCATAAACTTGTACTGAAGCTAAACACAAAAAAATTGTAAGCAGTTACTTTTTACTATTCTCTGTGACCACAAAGCAGTTTGCCTAGACATACAGAGAATTCAACCAAGAAAATTACATATATTGGTTTCTAAATACCAATGTAATGTAAGTCAAGTAAATTATATATTTTACATAATTTTGTTTTCTCATTTTTGTTACATTTATTGCTCCTAAATGCTTTACATAAGGAATGCATGAGTCAAAATGTTTCTTAAATATGTATAATTTTTTTTAACAAGTCCAAGGCTTATATTTTATATCTGTGAGATTCTGTTACTGTGATTTATAACCATTTGCATGAATATGTGTTGCTTCAGCCTTGATTTATGAAATGTGTTTGCTGACTTCAGATGTTTCAGGCATATGAAACATACATCAAAGGAGAGTATCCATCTCGTTTGAGGCCTGAAAGTCTAGAGGACATATTTTTAGATGATTTTAAAATGCGCAAGGTAAGACATTCTAAAAGAGTTGAGCTTGCCATTGATGAGTGGAAAAAAAAACTAAAATAAAAAGACAAAATAACCAAACTTGGCAAACATCAGTGGTACAGTCTGATAACCAAACATAGCATATATATCAGTGGTACAGTCTGATAACCAAACATGGCATATATATCAGTGGTACAGTCTGATGACCAAACATAGCATATATATCAGTGGTACAGTCTGATAACTAAACATGGCATATATCAGTGGTACAGTCTGATTAATCTGGTATTTACAACAGGACCGAAACAAGATAGTGGAAATAACTTTCACACAATTGTCAAAATATTGTAATTTGCAGCAAATTATAAATATTTTCTCATAATTCAACCTAAACTCTGTTAACAACATCATATAATTTCCTAATAGGCTGGATTTAATATTAACATGAAAGAATGAGTATTTTTATAAGATTGTTAATATGAAGTCCTAAAATATCATGAAGCATGCAAAATATGCCAAAGCTTGTATGAGAAAAGCTGGAGAGACAAAAAAATAATCTTGTCAAAAAATAAGAGAGAGACAATGTACTTTCATAGGATATGCAATGAGAAGAGGGGGCATTGAAAATATTATAACAACAGGAAAAATAGAAGGAAGAAGATCAAGAGGAAGACCGAGAGAAATGATGCTGATACAGTCTGACAGGATGGTGTGAGAGAAGATCACCAAATGAGATGATGGCCTGCATGAAGGATCATGTACTCTGGAGGAGCATAATAGTTAACACCAGTCGGCATGGCACCTGATGATGATGATACAAAATATTAAAAATGGCTCTTCAGCATTTTCCGTGATTTAAAGTTTTGACCAATGAAAGTCACTTGCTTTAAAAGAAAGTTTTATTTTTATCTTCTGCATTATCATTAAGAAATATACATAGAAGGAACAGCTGTCGAAGAAGTAAACCATTTTGCATATCTCGGCAGCTATATAGACCACACTGGTGATACCAGAAAAGAAGTTAGAATTAGAATTGTCAAAGCAGCATTGCCTTCAAGAATCTTGAGAACATATGGCATTCAAAAGTTAAAAGCACAAAAACCAAGTTAAGATTATTCAATTCAAATGTAATATCTACCCTCATTTATGCATGTGAAAGCTGGAAAACAACTAAAGAAATAGACAAGAAATTAGACTATTTTGAAAACAAATGCCTAAGGAAAATACTCTGCATAAAGTGGAATGAATTCAAGAACAACGCAGAGATCAGACAGATGAGCAAACAACAACCTGTCTCATGGTTGATTAGAAAAAGAAGGTGGACATATGTCGGTCATGTGATGAGAAGAAACAATCAGAGAATCCCCAAACAAGATATCAAATGGAACACAACAGGCCAAAAAAAAGAGGCGATTACGTGAAACTCTAAAGAGGACATTGTTAAGAGAAGCCAATTCAATGGGCATAACATCCCTTGATGAGATTGAAAACCATGCGGTCCCTATGTGATATTTAATGGCGCGGGAAGGATGTAAGATGTAAGATTATCATTAAGTGTCTTGCCAGCAGCAGGCACTGATGGTCATGCCTGCATCATTGTTTGATATTTGCCTAATATGACATGAAAGGCTAATGTTCAGAAATCTTCACATTTGTTGGTCCATCTTTTTTTTTTTTTTAACAAAACTATGAAAGTGAACTTTAATAGGTGACTAGTTATACTCACACCTAAATGTCAACTTAGATGAAGTTACACTGATTGAAAATGAAACAGCAGTAAATCTAATGGCTCACAACAAAGCTGCAGGTGAAGCCAAAATAACAGTTGAAATGCTAAAAGCTATTAAAAGTGACAACATGAGCCAACTGCAAAGAGTGTTTAACAAAATTTGGAAAGAAGAAAAGGTCCCTTCTAAATGGAAAAAAGGAATCATTGTTAAAATACCCAAAAAAGCCAACCTCAGTGCCTGCAACAACTGGAGGGGTGTAACCTTACTATCAGTTGTGTCAAAGGTGTTTTGTAAATGATTCTTAATAGAATTAAGGATGTAGTAGATACTGCAATGAGAGAAGAGCAGGTAGGATTTTGAAAAGGGAGAAGCTGTCTCAACCAGATCTTTACTCTAAGAATAATTCTTGAAGAACATATTGAAAAGCAGAAACCGTTAGTCTTGAACTTTATAGACTTTAAAAAGGCATTTGATAGCATACACGGAAATTCATTGTGGAGAATTTTAAGACTATATGGATACCATCTAAAATTGTCAACATCATTAGAGATCTCTACAACTGATATGTTTGTGCAGTCAAGACAGAAGAAGGAATGAGCAAATGATTTCAGATTGAAACAGGCATGAAACAATGATGTATATTATCTCCATTGCTTTTTGGAATTGCCATAGACTTTATAATGAAAAGATGTTGTACAGGTAAAACATGGGAACCAACTAGAAGATCTTGATTTTTCTGATGACATAACTCTTATCAGTGATAATGTGAAATCGATGCAGGAAAAAACAGATTCCTTGTCTTCCTTGGCTAGTAAAATAGGTCTTGAAATTAACAAAGACAAAACAAAAATAATAAAACTTATCATTAATCAAGAAAGAAAAATATGTGTAGAAGGAACAGCTGTTGATGAAGTAAACCAATTTGCATACCTTGGCAGCTACATAGACTAGAATGGTGACACCAGGAATGAACTTAGAATTGCAAAAGCAGCATTGTCCTTCAAGAATCTTGAGAACATATGGAATTCAAAAGTTATGAGCACAAAAACCAAGTTAAGACTATTCAATTCAAATGTGATATCCACCCTCATTTATGCATGTGAAAGCTGGAAATCAGCTAAAGAAATATACAAGAAATTAGGCTCTTTTGAAAACATATGCCTCAGGAAAATACTTGGTATAAAATGGAATGAATTTAAGAACAACACACATATGAGCAAACAACAGCCTGTCTCATAGGTGATCAGAAAAAGGAGATGGATATATGTAGGCCATATGATGAAAAGAAACAATCAGAGAATCCCCAAACAAGCTAACAATTGGAGCACAACAGACCAAAGAAAATGAGGTCAACCACGTGAAACTCTAAAGAGGACATTGTTAAGAGAAGAAAAATTTAAAAAAGAAAAAGTTAAAAATAACTATTGAATTCAATAGTTATTTTTAACTTATCACCAAATTGACCTAAAGCTTCTGATTCTTCTACAGATATTTTGCCAGATCCCATCACTTTCCTTCTCCTCAGATAGTTAATGGCATCTCAGGCTTTCTCTTTGAGTTTTAGTGGTCCATCACAGCAGGTTTTGTCTTTCTCATTTTTCATTTATGTATTTAGTTCATCTCTCCACTGTCCTCTGTCCTCATTAGCTTTCCATTCCCCCTCCTTTAACTTCAGGTAGCCTGCCTTGTATTTTGTTTTTCCATCTGTCACTTATCTGTTGGTGCTTGCTTCTTACCTCTTTGTCAGTCTTCTATATTTTGTTTTGTCTTTTTCAAATGACATCATCTTTTGTACATTGACTATGGTATTTCCTAGTATCATCCATTTCTTCTTGCTGTTTCTTTTCTCGCAGGTAGTAATTCTCTTCCTCCCTGATGGACAGGATTATGTACCATTTTCCAACTTTTCATCAATATCTTTGCTAATGAATAGCAACTACGATCTGTATCTGCCCTTCATTTTTTAACGTGCACTCTCGAAGCAAAAATGTATGTGATGTAAAATTCTCATTGGACAATGAGAAATCAGAGTTTTACCACATACTTGTTCTATTTTAAAAAAAATATCATGTAATTATTTCAGTACGCTGGTGATAACTGACGCAAATTCAACAAATTCAAGTCCTGAGCTTTGAAGACAATGATGGAGTTACTTTCTCTTGAGTGCCTTATCAAAATTCATCAAGATGGATCATGGCCAAGTTTTTATAAACATGTTTATTAATTTCATCCAGAGACTGAGTTTGTTTTTCAAATAGCATTTTTCTTTTTTTGTTTTTTAGTGTTTCAAATTGAATCTTTCACTCCTGAGTTAATTTCCTTGCTCTGCCAGAATAAGTTGGGTTAGATATGTGCTAGTTTTCATTTGATTTATCATTCATTCATTCATTTGCATGTCCCTTGCGGAACTTTGCCTCCCTAACAGCACTCCTGTAGGCTTCTCGGTTGTGAGCAAGATGGCCTGCCACTGCTGCATCCATTTGCAGATTCTCAACAATGTCTTGCAGCCATCTACGCCTTGGTCTTCCTCTCTTTCTTTTTCCCATTATGTACCCTTCCAAGATGGTCTTCTCTAAATTATCATGACATTTAATGTGTCCAAAATATTTAATTTATACTTTAAATATTTGATTTATACTTCACCTAAATATCACTCTGAACATCAATTGACACAGGTGTGCAAGATTCATCAGCACAACCAGTGTTGTATTGGAGTGAAAGGGTTAATCAATGTATTATAATTTTATTCAAGAATGTGATTTTATATTTGATGTAGTTTGAATGTTTATTGTTTTCGGTAACTTCACTTTTCCTAATTCAACTCTTGTCCGCATATATTTTATGACTTAGAAACTACTAGAATATTCTGTGTGGAATGCTGCAATCTAGACAGACATGTCAGAGGCAATTAAACAGTTCATTTTTACATTCCAGACAATGTGAGAGGAGGATTGGATGAGTGCAAAAAAGACATGATTTTCGCATATGAGAGAATGTGACACGTCAAGTCACTCTAAAACTATGAAACAAAGTGATTAGAATACAATGTATGCTTTGCTTGTTTTCATATGAAACATATGGTAAGCTCACAGTTAAAAGTCTTATTTTAGACTGGTTCTTTTGTCACTTGCTTTTGTCAGAATTCAGTGATGGATTAACCACCATCAAGACCTTTATGCTAAACTCAGTAAAGTCCCTACCTCTTTTGACAGATACCATGTGTCTCTTTATGTATAAAACCTGATTCCTCTCTAACTGTGATCTCTGAAAGTACTAAATGGCTTTGTATCAAACAGACAAAAACACAACTGATGTGTCACTGTCAGTCTTTTACTTTAGAGCAAACTTATTCTTACATCTTACATCCTTTCCATGCCATTAAATGTCACATAGGGGTCACATGGTAGTTCACCAAGTTTTCCTGTTTTCAGCCAGCTTTTCACTATATCAAAGGATTTTATGCCTACTAAATTGGTGTCTTTCAACAATGTCATCTTTAGAGCCTCATGTGGTCAAGCTCTTTTTCTTTGGCCTGTTGTGTTCCACTTGATAGCTTTGTTTTGGGATTCTCTGACCGTTTCTTCTCATCATGTGACCAACATATGTCCATCTCCTTTTTCTGATCAACCACAAGACATGTTGTTACTTGCTCATCTGTCTCATCTGTGCATTGTTCTTGAATTTGTTCCACTTTATACTGAGTATTTTCCTTAGGCATTTGTTTCCTAAAGAGTCTAATTTGTTGTCCATCTCTTCAGTTGTTTTCCAGTTTTTGCATGCATAAATGAGGGTGGATATTGCATTTGAATTGAATAATCCTAGCTTGATTTTTGTGCTTATAACATTTGAGTGCCATATTAAGCAAACTCATTACTTCTTTAATAATTTTTGTGTAAAAACAGTTAACTCTGTATTCACTGTTTTTTTTCCCTTGGTGCTTGGCCCCCTGCCCTTCTGGGCACCGAGGTTTAAACTTGCTTAACCTAATAAGTGCTTCATCACTGTCAAAAGTTTAAACTCTGTAGATGTAGAGAGGGTATAAATTTTACTGTTTCTTTAGTATATACTGAGAATGTGCTTTTGTTTAATTATTATTATTATTCCTATGCTGAATTGTGCTGGTAATCATGCTTCTACATCTTGTGTGGTCCTTGGCATTTCTGATTAATTCAGATGCTTTTATTTTTTCCATGTCACTTGGTCAGTCCGCTGACATATTTTTCTCTTGGTCTTCCTTTTTACCTTGATTTTCCAGTCATTGCTAGGTTTTCCAAACTTCTGTTTCCTCATGACGTGTCCGAGAAATTTTGATTGTCTTTTTGTTATCATTTTAACTAGTTTTTTCATTCTGGAACTTCTTTGAGTATCTCTTTGTTTTTTTCTGTCTGTCCAGGGTATTTGTTGCATCTTTTGTCAAAATCACATTTCTGCTGCTTCCAATTTCTTTGGCATCTTTTTGTTGACTGCCTAAGTTTCACAATCACACAGTAATTTTGGAAAATAGTACTCTTTTCCTCACTTTTAGAGACATTTTCTTATTTGTTAGTATCTTCTTCATGTCATAAAAAGTTGTTTTTGTGCATTATCTGTTCATGATTTTATTTCATTTGCGCACTTGCCATCAGGTGTTGCTGTTGTTCCAGGGTAATAGAATTATTTACTTGTGTCAGTGCCTTCATGTTTGAAAGGATGTTGCATGCTGGTATATATTGTTTTTGTCAGGTATTGCCATTATTTCTGTCTTGTTTCTATTTACGCTACACCTTTTATACTCTCTTCAGTAATCTTATTCACAAATTTCTGCAAATTACTTTCACTTTCTGTTACTATAATGGTGTCATCTGTATATCTCAGGTTATGGATATTATGATCTCCTGTTTTATAATTCCTTTCATATTGTGAATGGCATTCAGGAGGTTTTCTCTGTATAATGAGAATAGATCAGGTGACAATATTCACCCTTGTCTTATGTTGTTTGGTTGTTTTTGTTCTTCCTTCTGTTCTCTCTCTGAACCTTAAATGCCCATGGCACATGGGGCTTCCGCAAGGGTTTTCCACAAATGCCTGTCCTTTGCCTTTTTTTCTGCTCCTCCCCAGCTGAGCCCTCTATTGCTCAACATCCTTTCTGTTGTTCTTCTCCATGTCTCTTTTGGTCTACCCTTACTTCTGTTCCCCTGTGGTGTCCATCTCAGTGATATTTTTGTTAGTGAGTTGTCAGTCAACATGTCCCAACCATCGCCAGTGTCTTTCCTCAGTAATTGCTGTCAGTGGCTTCATCTGCATTTCTGCCAACAAGATGTTATTTCTTAAGATGTTTGGCCAAAATATTTTTCTAATTCTTCGTAAACATTTAGTCTGGAAAGAATTCAACTTGTTTTCTATGGTTTTGTTAATTTTCCAGCATTCACTTCCATAGAGTAGTACACTTAGAACATTACTCTTAAAATCTTGATTTTCATATTTATACTTAGTTTTTTAGATTTCCATATAGTCTGCAGCACTGCAAAAGCCTAGTTTGCTCTAGTAAGTCTTCTGTTGATGTCCTCTGTGCTTTCTCCATTTTCTACTACTCTACTGCCAAGATATACAAATTCATTGACTTCCTCCACTAACTTGCTATCTACTCTGAGGACATTTGTGTTGTTCTTCCTTCTGTTATCTATTTTTAATTGACTTGTCTTTGTACTTTTGGTACTGATGCCTCTAATGCTTGGTGGAATAATTCTTTTAAGGTTTCCCATTTATCATTTACATCTTGAAATCCAATCTAATCATGCCTGTTTTTAACTTCTATGTTGAATTTATTTTTTGTTTCTTTATCTTTTTTCTAACAGGTTGTGTTCAGTTGTATTCTCTTGAAATTGCTATCAACAACAGCACCTGAGTTGCTACTAATGTCACATTCTAAAAGATTGCAAAAGAAAGTTTATAACATTAACCTGTTTTCAAGTTTTTCATTGGTGCATGTAATAAACAGTCAGTCATTTGCATATCCCTTCCAGAACATTGCCTCTCTAACAGCTCTCCTGTAGGCCTCTCGGTTGTAAGCAAGATGCCCTGCTGCTGATGCATCCATTTACAGATTATCAACGATGTCTTGCAGCCATCTTCGCCTTGCTCTTCCTCTCTTTTTTTCCCATTATATATCCTTCCAAGACAGTCTTCTCTAAAATCTCATGAGTTTAATATGTCCAGAATATTTAAGTTTTCTCTCTTTAATCCTCTTTACTAGCCAGCCTTCTTCAGTATGAAATTCTTGTAGTATGGATATAGTTGTTATTTTTTTGTGCCCATGATATTAGAAGAACTCTTCTGTAGCATTTACATTCAAAGGCATTTATGTGTTTCTCACCTGTTTTGTTAACATAATTGGGTAGGCAATTTTGTCAAGAGAAACAAAATAATTAAACTTCCTGTGTCATCAAAGGAAGCACACTTTATCCTCATATATATTTTCAAAACCCTAAACTGTGTGCACATGTGTACTACTGGTGAAGGTCATGATCCCCAAGGGTCTGCAAGATTATTAATTTGTGTAGTAATACTACAAGAACTTAATATTGAAGAAGGCTGGCTAGTAAAGAGGATTAAAGAGAGAAAACTTTTATTTTGGACACATTAAACGTCATGATAATCTAGAGAAGACTGTCTTGGAAGGGTACATAATGGGAAAAAGAAAGAGAGGAAGACCAAGGTGAAGATGGCTGCAAGACATCGTTGAGGATCTGCAAATCGATGCATCAGCAGCAGGCCATCTTGCTCACAACCGAGAGGCCTACACGAGTGCTGTTAGGGAGGCAAAGTTCCACAAGGTACATGCAAATGAATGAAGTAATGCTAAAGTAGTTTACAAAGTTTAATCTTATTTTGTGCTTACTTTTGTATGAACGTTTTCTCTAAAGTTCAGTTTGGAAATATTTTTTTATATACACAGCCTACCTCACTCATTTTGCAGGCTAAATCCTAGTCCATCAAAAAGTGAAAATCACCATCTTGAGGAACATAGCCCTTTTTCACTTGCAAATGCATATAAAAGTCTTATAACATGATTACACCATAATACATTTGCAATAAAGATAGCTCTAAAAAATTATACAAAAGTGTAATATATACATATACAGGTGCTTAACAAAGAATAAGTAACAAATATTGGGAACAAGAATATAGCTGAGAGTTACCAAATAAGTATAGTGTCCTGAAGTAAATACATGAAAAGTGGGGTGGACCTATACTTTAAGTAAAATGTACATATACTGCAACTAGCTTTAAAATGTGTATACATATTTTAAAATTCCTTATATATGTGTGTGTGTGTATATATATCTTATCTTATATCTTCCCGTGCCGTTAAACGTCACATAGGGCTCGCAAAGTAGTTCGCCAATTTTTCCTGTCTTCAGCGAGTCTTTCAACCTCATCAAAGGATTCTATGCCTGTTAACTTGGCCTCTCTTAATAATGTCCTCTTCAGAGTTTCACGCGGTCTGCCCCTTTTTCTTCGGCCTGTTGTGTTCCACTTGATAGCTTGTTTTGGGATTCTCTGATCATTTCTTCTCATCAAGTGACCAACATATGTCCATCTCCTTTTCCTGATCACCCATGAGACTGGTTCTTGTTCAGTCATCTGTCTTATCTCTGCATTGTTCTTGAATTCATTCCACTTGATGCCGAGTATTTTCCTTAGGCATTTGTTTTCAAAAGAGTCTAATTTCTTTTCTATTTCTTTAGTTGTTTTCCAGCTTTCACATGCATAAATGAGGGTGGATATTACATTTGAATTGAATAGTCTTAACTTGGTTTTTGTGCTTATAACTTTTGAATTCCATATGTTCTCAAGATTCTTGAAGATTGATGCTGCTTTTGCAATTCTGATCCTAACTTCCTTTCTAGTGTCACCATCCTGGTCTATGTAGCTGCCAAGGTATGCAAATTGATTGACTTCTTCAATATCTGTCCCTTCTATGTGTATTTTTCCATTTTGATTGATGGGAATTTTCATTATTTATGTTTTGTCCTTGTTAATTTCAAGTCCTATTTTGCTAGCCAGTGAAGACAGGCTATCTGTTTTTTCTTGCATGAAATTCACATTATTACTGATAAGAGTTATGTCATCAGCAAAATCAAGATCTTCTAGTTGGGTCCCATGTACCCAGTCAATACCTGTGTTACCTGTGCAGCATTTTGTCATTATGAAGTCTATTGTAATCCCAAAAAGTAAAGGAGACAGTATATATATATATATATATATATATATATATATTAAAATAAATTTAGTTCTAAGCAATTCTGAAAAAAAACTTTCAACATTTATCAATTAATGCAGAAAATATTTAATACCTAACTCAGTCATAATTTGAGAATTTGAAACAGATTGTTTATTTATTGTTTGACAATAATGGAGGACAAGTACAGCTGCACTGTCTATTTTTAAAAAAATGTAATTCTCAGGGCATTTGTGTGCTGTAAGGGTATGAAGTGTTACATAGCGTTGTGGGGTATGGAGGCCAGCAACTCCTAGATGCCCTTTTTTTCTTGGGGTGTTAATTTCTTCAGGCTGGGTCAGCCCTAGTGCCTATTGCTAAAAAAAATATAAAAATTCCACCCCAGCGAGAAATCAAACTCAGGACTTTCTGCTAGCAGATGAGTTTATTAAGACTCGATTAGAATGTGTAAAACAGCAACTCGGACTCTACTTGTAACTTGACATTTTTTTTAGTAAATTGACCTGTCAGTTTTGTTACAGCTTCTTATTACAACAGTGAAATCATACCCTTATGTGCTGTTGAACATATGTAATTTGAATATACAATCTGTTTAGCTTTTTCTGTTACGTCTTACATCCTTCCTGTGCCATTAAGCCTCATACTGGGCTTGCATTAGTAGTTCGCCAAGTTCTCCTGTTTTTGGCCAGCTTTTCAACCTCATCAAGGGATTTTATGCCTACTAAATTGGCCTCTCTTAATTAACAGTGTCCTCTTTAGATTTAACGTGGTCGACTTCTTTTTCTTCGGCCTGTTGTGTTCCACTTGATAGCTTGTGATACGTGACTAGACATTATGTTATAATTTTGCTTGCTCTAGATAGAGTAATGACACATAGAACAAGAACATTGTGTACAGTAGGCAACTTGAAGCAATTTGGCTCCATAAAAGTGAAGGATTTACATAACTGCCATGCCCATAGGTTATCACAAATGTCTTATACGGAGTAAGATAGTTTTAAGGTATAGAGAGATAACTGAATTTGTGCAACAACTTTGAAAATTTTGGAAGGATGCCCACATACTTTTGTTGGGAGTTAACTGTATTGTACAGTTAACTTAGTATAAGATCCAGTGCCTAGAAGTTGCTAGTAGCAGAATACTTTTATCCATACTGGAATTCGCGAACTACTTTGCGAGCCCTATGTGACGTTTAACGGCATGGGAAGGATATAAGATAAGATATAAGAAGATACTGGAATTAGCCGCATATAGATGAACTGTGAATCTTTTGACATTTATTGTCTGCCATATGTATGCTGATTAATTTGACAACTTATTTTTTTTCTTTTATTTATCACATATCAAGAGTTTAAGCCTATAAGTTTATTTTCATTGTCATTGTTACTGTATGTTTATTACTATTTGCTCAAAATTAAATACTTCTTTCCATACATGCTTCAGTTGTTGGTAATGTTAGCTGTATATGTTAACCATGTCTGCTTACTGTTTCCAGTAGTTTGATGTCTTAACTCAAAGTCATTACTAGGTAGTTCTAGTTTTATAAATTATTTCATTGTGTTTATATATGAAGATACATTAGCACCCTTTGTTGTCAGAGAGCTAGTATGTTGTTACTGAATGCACTATTTTATTTCAAATGAGGAAATTAGTATTGTAATGTTAAGTGGCCAATGTTAGCTAGATAATTCTTACCAGAGGTGGATTAGCAAATATTGAGTATTCTGATAGATTCATTCATTTCATTCATTCATTTGCATGTCCATTGCAGAAATTTGCCTCCCTAACAGCACTATTGTAGGGCTCTCGGTTGTGAGCAAGATGGCCTGCTGCTGATGCATCCATTTGCAGATCATCAATGATGTCTTGCAGCCATCTTCGCCTTGGTCTTCCTCTCTTTCCTTTTCCCATTATGTACCCTTCCAATATGGTCTTCTCTTTAATGTAGAATTATGATTTAACTTTGTGCATGTGAACTCATTTATGTCATAATGTGTTAGTATGCTTCCACACCATGTGGTTACATCATCAGGTTGATTTATAGACTTTAGATGACTTGACTTGAGGCTGCTTGTAAGGACTTGAGACTTGATTGTAGCAATTTGAGACTTGACCCAAGACTTGCCATAAAAGGCTTAAACTCATCTATGATTAATACTGTATTCATATACTTAAATGACCATCTTAGTCATCTTGCAATGTCTTAACATGTGTCAGTCTATATGACAATATTCCAGATCAGACTACAGAAGGCCAACTGGTACATTAAAAATATATTCAGTCAAGTGTTGACTGAATGATCTGACAAAACAGCTATAGGGGATAGTAGATGCCATGTAATGGTTAAAAGTGCATCAAGTCACCCTCAAGTCTGAGTCGACTTGGGTCTACATCTGTGTTACTAATTCCTGAGTTTGTTTTCCTTTTTTTTTTTTTAATTTTACAATTCAGCTTTTTTGAAGTAAGATGTCCAGTATATTAATTTATGTAATTATGGAATTTATAGAAAACAACATTTATTTTTACATTTCAAGGAAAAGAAATCATCTTTCATACTTCACTTGTAACAGAACCTGTTTCATTCATAAAGTTAGTGATTTATATATTGTACAAAGTTTTATGTTTCACAGATCTTTTTTTTTTTTAAGAACTCATAAAGTGTCTTATTATGTAACATATTTAGTATATAGTAACTTATAAGCAGCTGGGTATTGACTTAACTTTCATTTTATGTTGAGTTTCAAGGAATAAACATATATTCTGTTTCAGAAATGCCATCCATAGATTTTATATGTAGTTGTCACTACTATGTTAAACTTCATGAAAAGATCGTTATGTTTAGTTTCATGAGGAACTATGTTTAGTTAAAAGGAGAAGATACCCTTTTTGAGAGGAGATAATGTTTGGCTTTATAAGGATTGATTATCATTTAGAAATTATTCAGAATTATGAACAGTTATTGTTTCATTGGGAGTTCAGGTTAAATAGGGTGCAAGTCTGTGTTAAACCACAATAAACCCACTGCCCCCACCATCGCTCCTTGTTATTCATTTTATTCTGCATTTTTCTTATTTATTTATTTGTGGTTGTGGCTGAGCGCAAGGGAGAGTGAAACCACTCTGGGCTATGACACAGGTAGGAGCTGAAAGGTTACATACCTAAGTTCCCCTGGTTATGGTTAGGCAACGGGCACGAATTAATGGTCAAAACCCCTTTAGTAGAAGTCATAAGTCCTTGTCCTGATATCCATCTTGTCTACAAAGTCCCCACAGCTACAGCTGCCACTCATTGGACACACGACAACAACCACATGCTCGCAGCGCCATTTTACTTAATCATCCGAATCTATATAATATAATATCATCATCATCATCATCTCTCTTCTTCCTCGCGCATGCATCCATTCCATGCCATCACATATGGCCCCTGGTAGCTGTAACTTGTTGCTTGTTCCAGTTTCTCGTTTATGATTATATCACTTTGTGGATTTTGATCTTTCATACTGAAAACCATTGCTTAGGTCTTTCCCATGTTTATCTCTGGTCCTCATTCTTGATTATGCTATCTGGTAATTTCAGTTACGCATGGATTCTCTGCTAAAAGGACTGAATCATCTGCATACCTTAATTTGATATTTTCCCCCAATGTTCAATCATGACAGTTCTTCTGCATTTCTGAAGATGCTCTACGTGTACAGGTTGAATAGACATAGAAACAGCGTATCCTTGCACAACTTTCCTCTTTATGGGTACGTTTTCTAATGTCAATGTGCCTATTGTCAACTTTGATCGTAATTTACCGATGTTGCCAGCTCCCAGTAGAGATTAGTTATAATTTGAAAGTCCTTCCAATCAAGATCGATTTCCTCCATACATTTTATTAGTGTATCATGTTCTGCTCTTACTTAGACAAATATTAGAACAGGCAAATGAGTGGCATAGCACAACATTGTTTATAGATTTTGAAAAAGCCTTTGACAGTGTCAACAGAGATGCACTGTGGAAAATCCTAAGATGGCATGGTCTCCCTCATAAGATAGTGAATGTAATCAAAGCCCTATATGAGGGTTTTCAGTGCAAAGTGATCTGTGGAGAACATACCTCCAGCAGCTTTAGGGTACAAACAGGAGTGAAGCAGGGATGTGTACTATCACCAACATTATTTATCTTGGCAGTAGACTGGTTAATGAAGGAGGCAACATCAGACAAATGCAGAGGATTACAATGGACCCTTGACACAGTGCTGGAGGACCTTGACTTTGCGGATGACATTTGTTTACTATCAGGCAGCCACAAAGATATACAAGATAAAATAAACAAGCTAACTCAGAATGCAAACAACATAGGACTAAACATCAACACAGGAAAGACAAAGTTAATGAAGCAAAATGTGAACAACAGAAATGTACTCAGAGTAGATAGCAAGTTAGTGGAGGAGGTCAACGAATTTGTAATTTGGCAGTAGAGTAGTAGAAAATGGAGACAGCACAGAGGACATCAACAGCAGACTTACTAGAGCAAACCAGGCTTTTGTAGTGCTGCAGACTATATGGAAATCTAAAAAACTAAGCATAAATATGAAAATCAGGATATTTAAGAGTAATGTTCTAAGTGTACTACTCTATGGAAGTGAATGCTGGAAAATCACCAAAACCATAGAAAACAAGTTGAATTCTTTCCAGACTAAATGTTTACGAAGAATTAGAAAAATATTTTGGCCAAACACCATAAGAAATAACATCTTGTTGGCAGAGATGCAGATGAAGCCACTGACAGCAATTATTGAAAAAAGACACTGGTGATGGTTGGGACATGTGCTCCGAATGACTGACAACTCACTACCAAAAATAGCACTAAGATGGACACCACAGGGGAACAGAAGTAAGGGTAGACCAAAAGAGACATGGAGAAGAACAACAGAAAGGATGTTGAGCAATAGAGGGCTCACCTGGGCAAGAGCAGAAAAAAAGGCAAAGGACAGACATTTGTGAAAAACCCTTGCGGAAGCCCCATGTGCCCTGGGCACTTAAGGTTCAGAGAGAGAGAGAGAGAGAGAGAGAGAGAGAGAGAGATGCCATGTGCTTTAGTGTAGTCTATAAAACAGGAGTATACATTCTCTATGTATTTCTCGTTAAATTTAACATTTACAGGTATGGGAACTTGTCTTTCATGATGAGGTGGCCAAAGATGACGAAATTTGACAGTGCTATAAACTAAAGGTGGTCATGACATTTCCAATCTCATCGTGACGCTTTTTGTTGATAAGCTGTTGTGTCAATGTGTCCGACATCAGGTCTGGTGTCTTAGCTTTCCCATGTGGTGAAGGGTGTGGTTTTATGATAACCCTTGTAAAGTTAAAAAAAGAAATCTCATTCCACCATTTCTCCGTTCAACTCGATCTGTGTTTTTCAGGATATTCGTAACGTCGCCAGCTGTAAGATACTCAAGGCTGTAATACGTGCAATAATAACTTCCTAAAGCAAATTCATCAGTTTGCATTAAAATTTGCTAGTAAAAAAAAGTAAAGGTAATCCTGTCATGCCTTAGAGGCACATAGGGATATGGTGTTAGTGCCCATATTTTCCTTGACCTGTCAGCACACTAGAGGGTGATATGGTCAGTATCACGCCTGGCCGCCTTCCCCAACTCCAGAAGTCGAGTACCCATTTCTACAGCCGGGTGACTTTTGCTTGGCGTTAGCATAAATGGATCGTGAAATTGATAATTTATCTGGCAACTCTAGATGGGAGGTTACTCTGATCGCTTTGTGACAGCAGAAATGAAACAGTGGAGACTTCCAGCGAAGCATTACTCAGAATCTAAGTTTGGCAACATTAGCAACACAAACTACTCAGAATCCAAGTTTGGTAACGTCAGAAACGAAAACTGTACAGTATATTAGAATAAATGCTGTTCTGAAGTTAAAGATTAACTTTCATGCTCCAGAGTTAGGTAAGTTTCTAGCCGTTACTTAGTCAGTCAGTCATTTTGCACTTCCCTTGCGGAACTTTGCCTCCCTAACAGCTCTCTCTTGTAGGCCTCTCGGTTGTGAGCAAGATGCTGATGCATCCATTCGCAGATCATCAACGGTGTCTTGCAGCCATCTTCGCCTTGGTCTTCCTCTCTTTCTTTTTCCCATTAAGTACTCTTCCAAGACGGTCTTCTCTAAACTATCATGACGTTTAATGTGTCCAAAATATTAAGTTTTCTCTCTTTAATCCTCTTTACTAGCCAGCCTTCATCAATATTAAGTTCTTGTAGTATGGATATATTTGTTCTTTTCCATTTAGCCGTTACTAAATTTCATGTATTGTTCTTCTCTTATGCATGGTCTGATTGAAAAAAGGGGGCGAGGCAAGGAACTAGTTAGAACTTTAGAAAATCATAACTTTCATAATTGATAATAGTTACTGGATGCTAATACCTTCATGAGGAATGTCTTTAAAAGAAATCGAATTCCGGGTTCAGTATTGCTGTCTTCGTGGATCTACGAGCTGGTGTTTTTTGCAGCTGATGTGGTGAAGATGTTGAGTTACAGTGTCATGGCGGGCTATTTTTTTTCTCAGACTTTGAATGGAACTTTTAAAAAAAAGCCATGGGGCGTGCAGTGTTTCTTTAGCAGACTCCACCGCTTTGGCGATTACGGAAAGGTGGGACAGGGTCTTGGTCAGCTATGGCTCGCCGGTCCTGATATTAGTACTTCAGTTCTAGGTCACTGGTTGCCAGATCAGAGACTTCATTACCTCCTTTTTTTTTCCTAGCAGAAAAATTGTGACACACTGTATACAAGTTTCATGAAGGGACATAACCCAGTGGTATTATATGCACCTTAAATGCTTTGTTCTTCATAGTCAGGCAGTGAATATAGCGCAGTGATGGGGCCAGACTGTGAATTAATTCGTCAAGGAATAAAATAAAGTCTATAACTTCTTCTTCTTTTGAGCAGCTACTGAATTCAGCAGCTTTCTGAGCCTTCGAAGCTCACTGCTGCAGACAAGACACGTCCCCATTCCTCTCTGTTCTCGGTCTTTTCTTGCCACATGTCGAGTCCAAGAGCACATGCATCTTCTTCTAGGTTGTCTCATCATTGTCTAGATCTGCCTCCTGGTCTGTTCCCTTTCATCACGTTTTTATAGGCCATCTTTGTCTATCCTCTTCCATTCAGTCTAAATCCCTAAGTCACCTCAGGCTTTAAAATTTTTTTTTTCATAATGGCTGTTATAATCAGAGAATTAAACAGTGTGTAGATTTATTTGTTATTTCTTATCTTCTTTTGCTGTATTGTAGGGTCACTTAAATTCTTCATAAATTCTTCTCAGGATTCTCTTCTCAAATGTTTGTATTTGGTTTTCATCTTGTTTAGCTATACTTCATGTTTTATGTCTATAAATTGCTTTGAACAAATTTGGTAGAAAACACAAGTAACTTCTTAAACCATTTGGCAGGAAATAATACAAATAAAGAAAAATTGTCAGGACCAGCAAAGCAAAGCTGGCAAATACCATATCTTGTGTGCCCATTGGTGCTGCCAGTCACAGATTTAGCCTGCCAAATGGAACTGGGATCACTGTAAGTCTGCCAAGAAGCATTGCACCTTTTTGTGCCAAATGAAACTGGGATCACTTTAAGTCTGCCAAGAAGCATTGCACCTTTTTGTGCCAAATGAAACTGGGATCACTGTAAGTCTGCCAAGAAGCATTGCACCTTTTTGTGCCAAATGAAACTGGGATCACTTTAAGTCTGCCAAGAAGCATTGCACCTTTTTGTGCCGAATGAAACTGGGATCACTGTAAGTCTGCCAAGAAGCATTGCACCTTTTCCTGCTTTTTTTTTTTAGCAACACATCAGGTCTATCATGGCACTTTATGATTCAGCGGTGCACTCTTCACCTTCACCATATCAGCTGCCAAATACATTCCAAGTTTCAGGGACATGGAACATGATGATTAAGAAGAAGATGCTGTAAAATGAACTGAATGAGTTCAAAGACAGAAAAGTCTTCAAAGTTGGTCTTATCTTCTGGTATCATTTTAACATTAGTGCCCCTGGAATTGCCTGTGCTCCATGCAGCTGTGGCTGTCTGATGTGATATGTTCTTTTAATAAGAAAAAGGTCAAGGTAATCCTGTCATGCCTTAGAGGCACATAGGGATATGGTGTTCATCATCATCATCATCATCAGGTGCCGTGCCGACTGGCATTGGCTATTATGCTTCTCCAGAGTACCCGATCCTTCATGCAGGCCATCAGTTCAGTTGGTGGTCTCCTCTCACACCATCCCGTCAGACTGTCCAGTATCATTTCTCTTGGTCTTCCTCTTGATCTTCTTCCTTCTATTTTTCCTGTTGTTATAATATTTTCAATGCCCCCTCTTCTCATTGCATGTCCTATGAAAGTACATTGTCTCTCTCTTATCTTTCTGACAAGGTTTTTTGTCTCTCCAGCTCTTCTCACACATTCTTCATTAGTTATTTTTGCTGTCCAGGGGATTCGCAACATTCTTCTAATAAACCACATTTCTGCTGCTTCCAATGATTTTTGTGCAGACTTGCCTATTGTCCATGATTCACTTCCATATAACAAGACAGGTTCAATATAGCATTTTAGGACTCGTTTTCTAACATTCATTGATAAAGATGTGTTAGCTAATATGTTTCTCATTCTCTGAAATGGTGTTAGTGCCCATATTTTCCTTGACCTGTCAGCACACTAGAGGGTGATATGGTCAGTATCAGGCCTGGCCGCCTTTCCTTCCCCAACTCCAGAAGAAGTTGGGTACCCATTTCTACAGCTGGGTGGCTGTGGTTCTTCCAGCCGGATTTGAACCCCCGACCTTCGCCATGAGAGACCAGTGCACTGACTACTTCACCACATACAGTATTGCTTGCTTTTGCTTTCCTCGACACATTCTTGGTTTCTTAAGAAGTGAAGAAAGTGTGGCCAGCTTCATTCAGCCTTATCCTAAAGAGGCACTTTATTTCATTTCTGATTTCTTCACATTTGCCTTTTCTGTTTTTCTTCTCTAGTTATTTCTGAAAGGGTTGTTGGGTCTTAAGTTATTGAACACAGAGATCACTTTTTCTCCCTATATCCCTAATGTTTTCACTAATGTTTGCCATCTTTTAGTGTTTTCACTGTTTTCCATCTTTTAATGCTTTCCATAGTGTTTTACATCTTTAAGTGTTTTTGCTAATGATTTCAGTCTCATAGTGTTTCCCCTAATGTTTTCCACCTTGCGGTACTAATTTCAGTCTTTTATTGTTTTCCCAGATGACTTCTGTCATTTCATGATTTCTGTAATGATCTCAGTCTTGTAATGTTTACCATAATGAACTCCATCTCGTGTGCTTCTTATCTCTTTGGAACCTCGAAACTGTTTTACATTACAGTCAGTTCAATGAAAATGTTGGAACATCATATCAGATAAGGATCGGTTTATTGTTGCTTGCTTGAAACTCAGAATCATCCTCCAAAAAAAGAGCGCCTTTGAAGACTCCACCAGTGTTGGGAATACGGTTAACCCTACCCTGGTTAGTCAGGCTGGCTGAGAACATCAGCTGTGAAAGGAAGGGATTACAATTAGGTTGTCTGTACATGGACATAGGTCAGTTTCTTAGCCCAAGGAAATGTTCTTTTGTTATAAAAATATGCTCTGTCGGTGTTTAACTGAATCTTGTATCGTGCATAATTCAGGGAATCTACTGAGGTCATGGCTGATTACCCAGAAGTTCGTGATGAGGATGTAGTGTACTATTTGCGGGACAAGAATAAGGAACTTGTTGAGAGCTGGAAACAGTTGTTTGCCAATTATCCAGAGAACTTCAAGGTAAACTGTAAACTGTATTTCTGCGTGGCTGTATAGAGATGGCAGTTTTGTTGTACCAGTCCACCTGGCAAGTCATATTTGGAAGCTGTCAAAGAGTTAATGCTTCTTGAAAAAAAAAAAAGTTTTTGTTAGGAAAGAGTTAATTTGTTAATGCTTCTTGAAAAAAAAAGTTTTTGTTAGGAAAGAGTTAATTTGTTGTTTCCTTTCTTGTTTCCAGATATCACTTGGAGACATCTTTCAAAGTGCCCCAGCTGTTGATGCCATTGTATGTATTATGGGATAAACATTTAGAGAAACTAAATGTGTACATTTAACTGAAAAAAATGCTGTAACTTTTAGAGACAAAGAAATTGTGTGTTTTCAGTAACACATTGTCTTAATCTAGGGTGAAAAAGAGCTTCTTGTAACAAAATTCGACTTCATTTGCTTGTAACATTTTACTTATACCATTTTTTAAAATGAAAAATAACACTAAGATGGACACCATAGGGGAACAGAAGAAAGGATAGACCAAAAGAGACATGGAGAAGAACAACAGAAAGGATGTTGAGCGATAGAGGGCACTCCTGGGCAAGAGCAGAAAAAAAGGCAAAGGACAGGCATTTGTGGAAAACCCTTGCGGAAGCCCCATGTGCCATGGGCACTTAAGGTTCTGAGAGAGAGAGATTTTTAAATGTGGGTGAATAGTTTCCAAACCTAGTCAGGCAGAGTTACCCCTCCCCCGCCTGTTCCAGACAGTAAGGAAGAATATGATTTGACACAACAGCAGGTTAACTAAAACCTGGAACCATTGTCTTTGAATTTTCTCCCATCCCTTGATATGAAGTTTTCATTCTTTTTTTTCTTTCTATTGTGCCAGGTGGCTAGTGAAGTGTGGCTGTTTGTTGTTTTAATTCTTGTGCATTTCCATGCTGTCTGTTGTTTCTTGGGGAGTGAGTAAGTGATAATAACAAATGTTTCTTGGGGAGTGAGTAAGTGATAATAACAAATGTTTCTTAGGGAGTGAGTAAGTGATAATAATAAATGTTTCTTGGGGAGTGAGTAAGTGATAATAACAAATGTTTCCAGAGATTGTCCTCTGTAGAGCATTCCATAAGCTTACTTTGCACTGTTTCCATAAGCTTACTTTGCGCTGTTTCCATAAGCTTACTTTGCGCTGTTTCCATAAGCTTACTTTGCGCTGTTTCCATAAGCTTACTTTGCACTGTTTCCATAAGCTTACTTTGCACTGTTTCCATAAGCTTACTTTGCACTGTTTCCATAAGCTTACTTTGCACTGTTTCCATAAGCTTACTTTGCGCTGTTTTCACATCTCACCTTCTGTGTGACTCACATGGGGCCTGTGGCCATTCTGTGATCTCTGTGAGCAGGGTGTGTTCTTGTTCATGCCCTGAAGACTGCATTTGTCTCTTTGGCTAATCTTGTTGATATTGTTTGTGTGATAAGGCATTGGTAGTTGTAGTACAACATACAAAAGTTAATGTAGTTTACTACTGTTTATACAGATTGTCTTTTTTTTGTTTGTTTTTGCAAAACAGGTCTCACCAGCAAACAGCTTTGGTTTCATGGATGGGGGAATAGATTATATCTACACTAAACATTTTGGAACCCAAATGTGAGCAAAGTCTGCTTTAATCTTCTGTTGCATTTCACCTGATAACAACTAGTTCCAGTTCTTATATATTACTTCTTATATATATATTATATATATGATCTGTGATAGTTGGTTTGCCTTGGATACCTCAGTTGTACAGAAGAACTAGGTTTGTTTCTATAAATTTCTTCCAACTTTTTTTTTTAAAAATGTATTTAACTTTCGTTTGAACTTTTGTGACAGTAATCCTCAACTTTTTTTGCTCCATGCATCCTTCTCACTTGTATTTAAGAATGTCATATTCCAAACTGTATAAATCCATGGCACTATTCCCCCCCCCCCCAGCCCAAAATTCACCACTTGAAGTGGGGTGGGGACAGGGAATTCCCCATTGTTTGAGAAACCCTGAGGCTCCCTATACCATCTTGTTATTTTCCCACCTCACTCAGCCTGTGATAGCTTCAGCTGTTAGTTGCTGTGCTGATTCAGCCAGTACATGACCATCACATTTATCTGAGCTTTTCTTGTTTCTTTCCTTCAGTTTCAAGTCTCAAAAAATCCACATAGTTTGGAAAATAGATAAGTCTGGTGTCTAACAGTTGTAATGGTACATATTGTTATTATCATAAATAATGGTCTTATAAACCTGTATTGTTGTATAGTTACAGCTTTATTACAGTATCCCTATACAACAACACTAACATAAATTTTCAGTATTTATAAAATTACTTTGATAAGCTTTTGGTCTCCTTATAGTAAAATTAAGACATGAAAGATTTTCAGTTTGTGTCATAATTTTATTCTTTACATTTCTGCTAAAGATTAATAAGCTATTTCAGTCTCAGTCTGTATTATCTTCCAGGCAGATATTCATGATTATTTCAGTGAATTTTCACGATTTTCAGGCAAGAGCGTCTGCAGACAGTGATTCAGGATAAATATAAGGGAGAGCTTCTTGTGGTAAGAATGAAACAATCTTCATAGATCAGTATTTCTGCTTACATTAGTACATAATAATTACACTTGTAATTATCAAGCAGCAGGTGTTATCTGTCTAGCAAGTGCTGTGCCTTCTGGCATTGGCAGTCATAACTCTCTGCAACGTCTTGTTTTGCCTCTGTGAGTTCTGCACAGTGTCCTCTTTCCATGACATCTTGCCAATCCATCCAAGATTTTTTTTAATCTTGGTCTACTTCAGCCTCTTTTTTTTTGTCCCCTCTAACTTTCCTGGTGTTACAATGTGTTCTAGTCTGCCTTGTCTGAAGACATGTCCTTTAAATTTAGACTGTCTTATCCTGACTGTCATAATTATTTCAATTCTTGCATTGGTCTCTCTCAAAATTTCTTCATTTGATTTTCTTACCATCCATAGTGACCTTAAGATTTTTCTAAGAAACCACTTCCCAGACATTGCTGTATGTCCAGGCTTCACATCCTTAGGTCAGAACTGGCTCTATGTATCACTGGAGCAGCCTTTTCTTTACACTCAGTGGCAGTGATTTGTTGCACAGAATATTTCTCATCTTTTGGAACATTGTCTTGGCTTGGGTTGTTCTGCTCTTCGTCTCCATTAGGCATCTTCCATCTGACGTCAGGATTATTCCTTGATACCTGAACTTGTCCATCTGCTTTAGTATTGTGCCATTTACTGTTAGTTTGCATTTAGGGACCTCTCTGTTCTTAGAGATGGCCATAACTTCAGTTTTCTTCTTATTCAATCCGAGTCCCTTTCTTTCGCTTTCCTTTGCTGTTGTATCCAGTAGTTTTTTTTTTTCTCCTCTTTCTATTAAGACTGGAATTTTTATATTAAGTTAATATTAGCTGGTACCATATTGTGTCATTCTATTTATATTAAGTTAGTATTAGCTGGTCCCATATTTGGTCATTCTGTTTATATTAGTATTAGCTGGTACCATATTTGGTCATTCTGTTTATATTAGTATTAGCTGGTCCCATATTGTGTCATTCTGTTTTTTTTTTTTTTCCAAGGGAAAAGCAGCTATAACTACTGCTTATGGGCCTGATGGCAGAGATGAAAGCAAAGACTGGACCAAGTTCAATGAAGGAGTGGCCATCAAGTACTTAATTTCTACACCAACAATGAGAATCCCCATGACTGTAGGAGACACACCAAATGCTTACCTGGCATTTAGAGCTGTCCTTTTAGCCAGTGAGTTAGTTTTTATACACGAGAAAACTTTGAAATTAGTAGATTGAAATGTTGCATGATGAGTTCTTTGTTTTTATCTGTGTGCCAGCTACTAACTTTAGCATAGTTTAATATAAAGGAATATGGTGAATATTTTTTTCAGAAACATATAAACCAGTCCCATATTATCCATATCAATGGAAACAAGATTCCGAGTACTTAAATGTTACATCGAGCCAATTTTGTTTTATGGATGTGAAGCATGGTCTATGAATAAGAGAGTACAGCGAGAAATGGAGGCCATGGAAATGTGGTTTATAAGAAGGATGTTGAAGGTACCATGGACAGCCAAGAAAACCAATACAGAAGTCTTAACTCTTTGTATGCTGGGGGTGTTCCCCTCAAAAGACCAAGGGGGGTAAATTTCACAATGTGGAGTGGGGTGGTTGTCACATTTAAAAGAATGACAAAGGCATAATCTGATTTATAGTATCATATATTATATGTTAATTTGAAGAAGAAAAAATGTATTTTGTTTTTCTAATAAAATTTTTTACATTTTGTTAGTATACAACAAAAAAAAAAGAGCTAAGAACTCAGAAGAAAAAATGGAAAATGAAGGAATAAAATACATTTTTTGTCACTTACCCAACAAGTTAATCCACTGTAGTTGGTCATATAATTCCATAATGAATAAAAATGTACACAAACACCTTTTCTTCACATATCTTCCAAAATTTGCATGAAAATATACACCAGTTATGCATTCACAGCAAACTAAAAACACCAAGGGGGTAGGTAATATTTAACATGAAAACAAGTGGGCGGTCGTTGACTAATATTTACCAGAAAACAGGCCATTGTGGTTTTTTT
Organism: Achatina immaculata; assembly: GCA_009760885.1. Classification (NCBI taxonomy): domain Eukaryota; kingdom Metazoa; phylum Mollusca; class Gastropoda; order Stylommatophora; family Achatinidae; genus Lissachatina; species Lissachatina immaculata. Next base: position 7,314,673 of record CM019695.1, on the reverse strand, counting down.
TAAAAATTGAAGCATTCTGCAGCATTTAATTTGTTAAATGACACAATCTCCAGCATTACTTACTGTGATATCACAGCTAGCACTAGCAGCAAGCTGAGAAGTGGTATCCCCAGCTACCCTTCTAGCATGTTTTGCTGCTGGACCAAAAAAAAAACTTCCTCATCCTTTGAATCAGCGCCACATGGGTCCGAAAATTCACAATCTCTACTACTGCATTCTCTACACCACAGTCTAGACATTTTTAAATTAAATTCTGAGCTTGTAATGCAGAAATACGCTGCACTGGGCAAAAGAAACTACCACTGGAAGCCATATTTGTTGATAAACAAAAGCCTAGCGACGATAAACTTTGAAAAACTCGTGTTAAATTAACACAGAATCGCTCTGTTTTCGGTTCAACCACGCGCCTCGTGTGGACAAATGAAGACCGGAAGGAAGTCAACTGCTGGTTTTAAGTTACTTTGATTATTTTCAAAATTAGAGAGCTACAAACCATCATCGCACTGCGCGAAGATTGGTATTACTGAACAGGGATACAACAGCGCTGGACGCGTCCCAAAGCAGAGAAAGAGTTAAGAGAGGCTGGAGTTAAAAAGCAAATTATAGCAAAGATCAGAGCAGACAAGCAAGATTTATAAGACATTTCCTGAGAAGAGGAAAATTGGAACACATTGTGGCAACTGGAAAAATTGAAGGAAGAAGAGACAGAGGAAGACAGAGAGAGAAGTTACTGGATGGGCTGTCAGTGTGGGTAGGAAGAAAGTCACTGGCGGATCTCGTAATCAAGTCTAGAGACAGGGAAATGTGGAGAGAAATGATCACCTAAGCCACACTGCATGGCACTTGAATTGAATTGATTATTACCCTGTCAGCCTTATGTAGAATTCAAGTTAGTATGCTCACCTAGCAAAGAAATATTCACCATTTTGTAATGCTAGGCATGTGATCTTCCTAATCCAGAAGATAAGGAGATGGTAACTCCAGTCTCATGAGAGTAATTTCCATGCACTTTTGCTGCATTTGAACCAGGGATCTTTTTCACAGAGGTTTGATGCTCTAACTGCTAGGCTCTTTTCCCTGGTAAAAGAGATGGTGAAGGAAATGGCAAGGAGAATTTATTTTGTGTGGGTAATGTCAGTCATTTCCACGTCCCTTGCGGAACTTTGCCTCTCTAACAGCTCTCCCATAGGTCTTTCACTTGTAAGCAAGAGTGGGTAATATTGAGTAATGTATGATATTTAAATGTCTAGGAAGTGGAGGTGGATTGGCCAGACTCTGAGGAAACCTGACACCAGCATAGCAAGACAGGCACTGACATGGAATCCTCAAGGAAATAGAAAACGAAGAAGACCTAGACCTACTTGGGGAAGAGAAGTGCTCAGAGACAAGGGATACACATGGAAAGAAGTAGAGAATAATTCCAAGAACAGGGATGACTGGAGAGCCTTTATCTGTGGCTTATGCTCTCAAGGGAGTGAAAGGCGATGATGATGATGATGATGATATTTAAAATACATTATTTGTATTATTTAAATTTTATTATGAAGTTGTATTATTGCCTTGTGTAACTAAAGCTCATTTTCTTTTTTGTTTTTTTTTTTTTTTACATTGTTGAGCCCAAACCTGGCATAAGGAAAAGAGCATAGATGAAAAATTTGTAGGATGCACATGAAGGAGCCCTTCATGTGGTGGAGTTCATGCAGGTGACCGAGTCCTTGTCTAGATGGCAGAGCATATGAAACTAGACACAGAAGTATTTATCTGTTCTTCATTATATCTTTCTCAGATGGCTGTTGCTCTATTTATTGTTCTTCAGCATTCAAGTTTTTTAGTTTTTTTTTATCAATAGTACTCTTCTTTAGTCCAGAAACATAACAGAAGACATGATGTGGAGCCTATCAGAAGTGTTCTGGTTCCAGGCCTTGGCACAGCAGTAGGCAGGATGCCCAAGATCAGGTGTGCCTGGCAGGTGAGACTAAAGACAACGTGGGCTGGTGTTGGTGACTGTGTAAGATTGTCATTAGAAGTAGTAAGCTCAGGACACATGATTTTCTCTGAATTTCTGAATGTGATTTTCTTTTCTGGGAATCCAGGATTTATTCTGGGAATAAAAAAGTTAGGGAACATTTTCGTGGAGAAATTAGAAAAAAAAAAAAGAGCCAGAATTACAGACCAAGGGTGGCTTACTCAACACTCCTCAGAGCATCAATGTCATTATAACAATAGAAGCTTACACTTTACTTTCCATAGAATATACACGCTGTATAATCACATGACAATATCTTACTTGAAGGATTGTGCAGAATTTGGCTGGTTTCATATTCTTACTGATTAGAATTTGATTAAGCACATCAAAATTATTTTCAGCTACTGTTGTAGATGTTCTGAGAGGAAAGGGGGGGGGGAATCAGATCTACATTCTTCTGCCTATTGATGGTCATGATAGTTCTAGATCTACACTCTTCTACCTAATGATGGTCATAATAGTTCTAGATCTGCACTCTTCTGCCTAATGATGGTCATGATAGTTCCTGATCTACACTCTTCTACCTAGTGATGGTCATGATAGTTCTAGATCTGCACTCTTCTGCCTAGTGATGGTCATGATAGTTCCTGATCTACACTCTTCTACCTAGTGATGGTCATGATAGTTCTAGATCTGCACTCTTCTGCCTAGTGATGGTCATGATAGTTCCTAATCTACACTCTTCTACCTAGTGATGGTCATGATAGTTCCTGATCTACACTCTTCTGCCTAGTGATGGTCATGATAGTTCCTAATCTACACTCTTCTACCTAGTGATGGTCATGATAGTTCTAGATCTACACTCTTCTGCCTAGTGATGGTCATGATAGTTCCAGATCTGCACTCTCCTTCCTAGTGATGGTCATGATAGTTCCTGATCTACACTCTTCTGCCTAGTGATGGTCATGATAGTTCTAGATCTGCACTCTTCTACCTAGTGATGGTCATGATAGTTCCTGATCTGCACTCTTCTGTCTAGTGATGGTCATGATAGTTCCTGATCTACACTCTTCTACCTAGTGATGGTCATGATAGTTTCATATCTACACTCTTCTACCTAGTGATGGTCATGATAGTTCCTGATCTACACTCTTCTACCTAGTGATGGTCATGATAGTTCCTGATCTACACTCTTCTACCTAGTGATGGTCATGATAGTTCCTGATCTACACTCTTCTACCTAGTGATGGTCATGATAGTTTCATATCTACACTCTTCTACCTAGTGATGGTCATGATAGTTCCTAATCTACACTCTTCTACCTAGTGATGGTCATGATAGTTTCATATCTACACTCTTCTACCTAGTGATGGTCATGATAGTTTCATATCTACACTCTTCTACCTAGTGATGGTCATGATAGTTTCATATCTACACTCTTCTACCTAGTGATGGTCATGATAGTTCCTAATCTACACTCTTCTACCTAGTGATGGTCATGATAGTTTCAGATCTACACTCTTCTTCCTAGTGATGGTCATGATAGTTCCTAATCTACACTCTTCTGCCTAGTGATGGTCATGATAGTTCCTGATCTACACTCTTCTTCCTAGTGATGGTCATGATAGTTCCTGATCTACACTCTTCTTCCTAGTGATGGTCATGATAGTTCCTGATCTACACTCTTCTGCCTAGTGATGGTCATGATAGTTCCTGTCATGGGTTTCCTCATGTCTCAAAGGCACATATGAGAAGATGAGATAATGACCTGCCAGTGAGATGCACCATCACTGAGAACCATGACAGTTCTTACCTTGTTTGCCAGGCTGATATATAGCCTGTTACTAGGTAGTTCAAGGTCTTTCTTATGAGTTAGCCTTGACCTTATAATCAACACCTCTAATCCAGCTTTGTAAAAGACAAGATCATGTTTTTTTCCATTGCTCCTTTTCTTTTACTGTTATACATTTAATATCTGCGCCATGAAGAAAACTTCTGGTTAAACCATATCAGAATGGTTGTAATTATTCGTTAAACCGTATCAGAATGGTTGTAATTATTCGTTAAACCGTATCAGAATGGTTGTAATTATTCAGACTGAAAACTGCTGAAACTTCACTCTACATGTGACAAAATAGCCACCAGACTTCACAACATATCTTCCAGACCTGGACTCTCTGTAGAGATTAAGAGCCGAAGCCTGTCGCCAAGAAAAAAGCATAGACGGAAAACTGTAGGGCACACTTAAATGACTCCTGCTGATGGTGGAATTCCTGGAGGTGACCTGTGTCCTTGTCTGAATGGCAGAGCAGATGAAGCTAGACACAGAAGAAGTAAATGATCTATTTTTAGCTATATATATATTTTCTCTGAGGAAAATGTTGGCCGTTCAGCTCCATTTATTGTTCATCAGCATTCAAGTTTTTTTAAGTCAACTTAAAGTTGGAGCATTTTACCTGGACAAAGTCTGAAGTTTTCTACAAGTTTTCTTGATGGTAGCATGACACTTTAGGATCAGGTCAGATGCCTCTGGTCTTGTCTGGCAATGTAGCTGAGAGTATGAGCTGGAGCATCTGTAGTTTTGAAGTCCATTCTCCAAAAAAAAAAACCCATTCATTTGTGTGATAGTTAGAGCTGGTTTTAGTTTATGTCTCCACAAGCACATTTGTACTGAAGTTACTTGATCTCTTCCACTGCCTGGCAACAGATGCTGCAGGCCTATGAAACTTTTGTCAAGGGGGACCACCCTTCACGAGTGAAGCCTGAATGTCTGGAAGAGATATTTATGGACCATTTGAAGATGTGCGAGGTAAGAACTCTGAGGTATAGGGAGAAGCTGAACACAAGGCACAGGATGATAGTGAATGTGATGAGATAGGGTTACAAAAATACTTTATTAGAAACAAGTTGGGGCAGGTAGTTAAGTAGAATCAAAGTTGGTTAATACTCTGCCTCCACCTCATCATGGTGCATCAGGCAACCATGACTTGGTCACCAATATAGGGATTGTTATGCTCCTCAAGATTGTGGAGTTTTGCTGAAAAGATTTCTTCTTTTGTCTGCTCTGGGAAATAAAAAAGTAACTAGTAAAGGTAATCCTGTCATGCCTTAGAGGCACATAGGGATATGGTGTTAGTGCCCATATTTTCCTTGACTTGTCAGCACACTAGAGGGTGATATGGTCAGTATCACACCTGGCCGCCTTTCCTTCTCCAACTCCAGAAGAAGTCGGGTACCCATTTCTTCAGCTGGGTGACTGGGGTGCCTCCGGCCAGATTCAAACCCCCTGACCTTTGCCACGAGAGACTAGTGCACTAATCACTTCGCCACTCAGACACCGCTCTGGGAAATAGGAAAGCTAAACCTTAAGCTCATTCCTGATCTGTTGACATTTTCACCACAGCATCATCTACAGAAGAGTTAAAAGTTCATAGTTAAGAGTGAACTGCCACATCAGAAAACATGACTTGTCTCATCTTGTATCTCCCTGGAACTGCAGGCTGTTGTTCTCTGCAGGTGATGCTGTGAAGATGTTGAGGCATATCATCACATCAACCTGGGAGCGGGTTATGGCAGCTGTTTTTTTCAGTCCCGGAGTGCAAATAAAAAAGCATGGGGTGTGCAGTGCTTCTTTAGACATGAGGACTATGGTCGTGTCAGCCAGGGTAGACCTGTTACTAGGGTTACCAACAGAGAGGTGAGGGACATGGTCTTGGTTCTAGCATGCCAGCTATGGGTGACTGATCGCCAAAATGGACAGCGTCTTTACCTCCTTTTTTTCTACCAAAATCTCAACTAAAATAAAAGAGAAGGAATATTCCAAACAGGAAAGTTATAATTGTAAGTGAATTTATTATTATGGTTAGAATTTATTAGCGTATTTTAACTTAGTTCTGAATGGTTTTGGTGAAAGATGCTGCATTTGCCTGGCATGGTCAGGAGAAACAAATGAGAAGTTACAGAACCAAAAAAAATACAAAAAACGTGTTTTAAGCTGTAAGGAAAATGACAAAAAAAATTCTCAAGACTTGTCATGACAAGACAAAAGCTGGAGAACTTGATAACCACTGTAAAACTGCATGAAAGAAGACAAAGGGAGATTGAGTAAAACAAATATCTCAGTGGTTTAATGAGTTCCACTGAAAAATAGAAGCAGCTGATCTAAGTAGAATTGCCAGACTGCACAGCAAATGGAGAAATATGTTTGCTGATAGCTATCAGTTCCCACTTAATATAAGAAAAAGTAAGATACAGAGGTGTAATATCCAGATTAAAAATGGAGACAGTAAAAAAGCAGTATAGTAGAGAAAATTTCTGTCTCATCAATCCTATTATAACAAATATATGTTTCTGTTTTAGTATGGTGGAGATGCTTGATACACATGCTACAACAAAGATGAGTTTGAGCTGCAAGAATATCCCCAGGAAATTTTCTTTCTCTGAACAAGTGGGTCTGAGTGAGAACACCATAGAAAAATCTGAACTTTTGTTAGTTTTATAGATAAGAGCATCTAGCAGAAGCTAATGTTAGTTTTTAAACATAAGAGCATCTAGCAGAAGCTAATGTTACTTTTTATAAATAAGAGCATCTAGCAGAAGCTAATGTTAGTTTTATAAATAAGAGCATCTACCAGAAGCTAATGTTAGTTTTATAAATAAGAGCATCTAGCAGAAGCTAATGTTAGTTTTATAAATAAGAGCGTCTAGCAGAAGCTAATGTTAGTTTTATAAATAAGAGCATCTACCAGAAGCTAATGTTAGTTTTATAAATAAGAGCATCTAGCAGAAGCTAATGTTTTATAAATAAGAGAATCTGGTGCAGGCTAATGTTAGTTTTATAAATAAGAGCATCTAGCAGAAACTAATGTTAGTTTTATAATTAAGAGCATCTGGTGCAAGCTAATGTTAGTTTTATAAATAAGAGCATCTGGTGCAAGCTAATGTTAGTTTTATAAATAAGAGCATCTGGTGCAGGCTAATTTTAGTTTTATAAGAGCACCCACTAGAAACTAAAATTCCTTCATCTCTTCAACTGTCCAACCATCGATGACATTTGAAGCTTTTGTCCTCCTCATAATCTGAAAACACATTCCACATTTCTGAGTTGAAAAGTATAAGCTTGCAAGGTCTGTAGAAGCAATGAACATTGAATCTGTTTGAAGACCTTAGTAGTCATTTGCATGTCCCTTGTGGAACTTTGCCTCCCGAACAGCTCTCGCTTGTAGGCCTCTTGGTTGTAAGCAAGAAGCTCTGCTGCTGATGTGTCCATTCACAGATCATCCACGACGTCTTGCAGCCATCTTAGCCTTGGTCTTCCTCTCTTTCTTATTCCCTTTATGTACCCTTCCAACGACTGTCTTCTATAAATTATCATGACGTTCAATATGTGCAAAATATTTAAGTTTTCTTTGTTTAATCCTCTTTACTAGCCAACCTTCTTCAATATTAAGTTCTTGTAATTTGGATATATTTGAAGGACTCTTCTGTAGCACTTACATTCAAAGGCGTTTATGTGTTTCTCAGCTGTTTTATTAAGCGTCCAGGTCTCACAGGCATATGTTTTGATGGGATAGATGTTTGAAGACAGCCACCAGAATTATCATTCTACAGAAAATACAAACAGCAGAAAAATAATAGATTTGTTCTTCATTTCCATTTGCATTATGTATCTTTTTATTTATGTATAAATGATCTGTGTATCTGTTATGTCTTCTACTAGTCTAGTGAAGCAGTTAACATCACTGTTTCATTCATTTCCAGTCAAAGAGAATGTTATTGTGTAAACATTAACTATAGTATTACTTCTTACTATTTTGTGTGGGGAAGATTCTTACTATATTGTGTGGGAAGAATACTCTGTCAACATAGACATATGTGTTACCAGTAAATATTTCACAGATTCAGAAGGTACATCATGTTTGTATTTAATGTTAATGTAAAGATACAAGATTTTTGTGTGGACATATTAGATTTTTAAATAGAAGAATATCAGTGATTATTGCAGTACTACATCTGTAATGTTGGCAGTATAAAACTGTTATCTCTGAATATTTTGTATTTCATAAAGTAAATTTATAAGTGTATATCCTTTGAAAAACAGCATCCTTGTGGAGTGATTCATTGAGTTCTTGTAGCACAGTGTATTCATATGTATAATGATTCTAAGCCAAGGAAGTTAACAGTCATGATTTTGTTTCAACTAAACATGCTCCAAAACTCTGCAGTGGCTTCCCTCATGCTGCGGGATAGATGGAAATGAAAAAGTAGATCTCTCCAAAGCGGGGACCAGAATGGAACAAATCAACCACCCAATAACAAATCAAGAAACAAAAGCCATTATCCACATCAGATGGAAAACAAAAGTGAACATAGAAACAAAACAAGACCCCCCCATTCATCAACTACAGAGATACCAGGAAACTGCAGTTTTCTGTCTAAGAACGGGACACTTCAGACTGCTAAGCCACCCCTGATGTCTTAAAATGTCTCACACAAATGAGTGTCCCTGCAGCTTTCCAGAAGCCAGAGCATATCTTGCAGACCTGTCCAGCCCACTCAAAGCTCCGAGCACAGATCTGACCCGAGGGAGAGGAAAAGAAAGAAAAGCTGTGGGGGTTCCACTCAAGCCTGAAGAAGATAGCAGATTCTATCGGGGCCACAGATGTGCCATGACCAACCAGTACTCGGACGCGGATGAGAATAATGATTCTGTATCATTTCCCAACGGATATAAGAGGCCAACCTTTTAAAAGGCTCCACCACCCACCATGGTAATCACATTGATACTAGCACCGCAGTGTCACAACAGCTTGATAATGAGGAACACAAGTTCTGTAGAAGCAATGAACATTGAATCTGTTTGAAGACCTTAGTAGTCATTTGCATGTCCCTTGTGGAACTTTGCCTCCCGAACAGCTCTCGCTTGTAGGCCTCTTGGTTGTAAGCAAGAAGCTCTGCTGCTGATGTGTCCATTCACAGATCATCCACGACGTCTTGCAGCCATCTTAGCCTTGGTCTTCTTCTCTTTCTTATTCCCTTTATGTACCCTTCCAATGACTGTCTTCTATAAATTATCATGACGTTCAATATGTGCAAAATATTTAAGTTTCACTGTTTAATCCTCTTTACTAGCCAACCTTCTTCAATATTAAGTTCTTGTAATTTGGATATATTTGAAGGACTCTTCTGTAGCACTTACATTCAAAGGCGTTTATGTGTTTCTCAGCTGTTTTATTAAGCGTCCAGGTCTCACAGGCATATGTTTTGATGGGATAGATGTTTGAAGACAGCCACCAGAATTATCATTCTACAGAAAATACAAACAGCAGAAAAATAATAGATTTGTTCTTCATTTCCATTTGCATTATGTATCTTTTTATTTATGTATAAATGATCTGTGTATCTGTTATGTCTTCTACTAGTCTAGTGAAGCAGTTAACATCACTGTTTCATTCATTTCCAGTCAAAGAGAATGTTATTGTGTAAACATTAACTATAGTATTACTTCTTACTATTTTGTGTGGGGAAGATTCTTACTATATTGTGTGGGAAGAATACTCTGTCAACATAGACATATGTGTTACCAGTAAATATTTCACAGATTCAGAAGGTACATCATGTTTGTATTTAATGTTAATGTAAAGATACAAGATTTTTGTGTGGACATATTAGATTTTTAAATAGAAGAATATCAGTGATTATTGCAGTACTACATCTGTAATGTTGGCAGTATAAAACTGTTATCTCTGAATATTTTGTATTTCATAAAGTAAATTTATAAGTGTATATCCTTTGAAAAACAGCATCCTTGTGGAGTGATTCATTGAGTTCTTGTAGCACAGTGTATTCATATGTATAATGATTCTAAGCCAAGGAAGTTAACAGTCATGATTTTGTTTCAACTAAACATGCTCCAAAACTCTGCAGTGGCTTCCCTCATGCTGCGGGATAGATGGAAATGAAAAAGTAGATCTCTCCAAAGCGGGGACCAGAATGGAACAAATCAACCACCCAATAACAAATCAAGAAACAAAAGCCATTATCCACATCAGATGGAAAACAAAAGTGAACATAGAAACAAAACAAGACCCCCCATTCATCAACTACAGAGATACCAGGAAACTGCAGTTTTCTGTCTAAGAACGGGACACTTCAGACTGCTAAGCCACCCCTGATGTCTTAAAATGTCTCACACAAATGAGTGTCCCTGCAGCTTTCCAGAAGCCAGAGCATATCTTGCAGACCTGTCCAGCCCACTCAAAGCTCCGAGCACAGATCTGACCCGAGGGAGAGGAAAAGAAAGAAAAGCTGTGGGGGTTCCACTCAAGCCTGAAGAAGATAGCAGATTCTATCGGGGCCACAGATGTGCCATGACCAACCAGTACTCGGACGCGGATGAGAATAATGATTCTGTATCATTTCCCAACGGATATAAGAGGCCAACCTTTTAAAAGGCTCCACCACCCACCATGGTAATCACATTGATACTAGCACCGCAGTGTCACAACAGCTTGATAATGAGGAACACAAGTTCTGAGGCAGCTCAGGGTGTTGATCAGCTTTAGTTGAGTGGGCCTCTTTGTTTTGACAGTGACATCTTTTTGTCTAGTATTTGACACTTTACATAAGACAGCATCTGCTTTGTGTAAAGCATAACTAAAGTAATAACATACCAACTTCTGTGATGTATTAGTATTTGTTTTCATTTTATGTTGTTACAAGATATATTTATCTTGTTTTTCTTTAATTATAAATTGTGATGTTTTTCTTTAATTATAAATTGTCTTGTTTTCTTTAATTATAAATTGTCTTGTTTTCTTTAATTATAAATTGTGATGTTTTTCTTTAATTGTAAATTGTCTTGTTTTCTTTAATTATAAATTGTCTTGTTTTCTTTAATTATAAATTGTGATGTTTTTCTTTAATTATAAATTGTCTTGTTTTCTTTAATTATAAATTGTCTTGGTTTTCTTTAATTATAAATTGTCTTGGTTTTCTTTAATTATAAATTTTCATGGTTTTTTTAAAATTATAAATTGTCATGTTTTTAATCTGTTTCAGTTATGACAAAAAATATTGGAAATTTTAAATAAAAAGAAAACAGCATATAAATAACAGTCTTTAAGTAGTCTATTCTGTGCTCTATGTATGTTCACCATACTGTTGTGTGTTGTGATGTATGTTTGCCATACTGTTTTGTGTTGTAATGTATGTTTGTCATACTGTTGTGTGTTGTGATGTATGTTTGCCATACTCTTGTGTGTTGTGATGTATGTTTGCCATACTCTTGTGTGTTGCGATGTATGTTTTTCATCCTGTTTTGTGTTGTGATGTATGTTTGCCATACTGTTGTGTGTTGTGATGTATGTTTGCCTTACTGTTGTGTGTTGTGATGTATGTTTGCCTTACTGTTGTGTGTTGTGATGTATGTTTGCCTTACTGTTGTGTGTTGTGATGTATGCTATACTGTTGTGTGTTGTGATGTATGTTTGCCGTACTGTTATGTGCTGTGATGTATGTAAGCCTTATTGTTTTGCGTTCATTCAGTGTCATCTTGGGTCAAAAATGTCCTTTGTCTTATGTGTGAGAATAATTACTTCTCAACTCTCACATATACTGCCAAATATTATTCCCCTCATTTTTCATTGCACGAGAGTGGTTCAAATAGAAGTTCAGTCATTTACATGTTCTTTGTGGAACTTTGCCTCCCTAACAGCTCTCCTGTAGGCCTCTCAGTTATAAGAAAGATGGCCTGCTGCTAATGCATCCATTCGCAGATCAGCGATGTCTTTCAGCCATCATCGCCTTGGTCTTCCTCTTTCTTTTTCCCATTATGTACCCTTCCAAGACTGTCTTCTCTAAACTATCATGACGTTTAATGTGTCCAAAATATTTAAGTTTTCTCTCTTTAATCCTCTTTACTAGCCAGCCTTCTTCAATATTAAGTTTTTGTAGTATGGATATATTTGTTCTTTTTTGTGTCCATGATATTTGGAGAACTCTTCTGTAACATTTACATTCAAAGGCATTTATGTGTTTCTCAGCTGTTTTGTTAAGTGTCCAGGTCTCACAGGCATATGTTGCAATGGGAAAGATGCATGCCCTTAAAAATCTTATTTTTGTGGTTCTGTCTGCTCCTCTCCACAGATTCTTTGGTTGTTTTACTTTCTGAAGAGCTATAGATGTCCTCCTTATAATTTCCCTCATTATATCTCCATTATTAGTAGTGATCCAAGATATTCAAAACTCTCCATTTCTTCCAGTTTTTCCTCAGCTGCCTTATTTGTTTTGTCAGTTGTCATCAATTTAGTTTTCTTCACATTAAGATAGACGTTTTGCTCTTTGCTGTTCTTACGGACTGACATAATTAGTTTTTCCATTCCTTTTTTGTGTTGTGGACAGTAATACTGTGTCATCAGCATATCTAATCTCTGGTATTTCATAACCTCCAATTGTTATGACGTCGTATCTCCAGTAGAACAAGTTAATAATGATCCAAGATTTTCAAAATTCTCCATCTCTTCCAATTTGTCTTCACTGATATATATATATATATATATATATATATATATATATATATATATATATATATGTATATATAAATATGTGTGTATATACTTATGTATATGTATATATACATATATTATACAGCAAATTGCACAAAACGTTTATTTAGAACAGGTAAAATAACACACCTGTTCTATAATATACTCCCCATGTTTTGAAATGCATTTGCGACATTGGGGGCCTGCATTTCAATAAGGGGAAAAAACCTTTCGTCCTGACTTCTCATACACAGGTGAGCTGCCTCCCTTGTTTGCTTGCCTAGGATGGGCGGCATCGTGTAAGGTTGTTATGCTCTCGTGAACTTCGCAACGCGGTTGTAGAGTTGAGCCTTGAGCATACATTTATCGCTGTACACCTCAGATAAGAGTGAAGAAAAGAGTATTACAGAGCTATACAGGGCCAGTATTAAACAATAGAAAAGACAAAGTGTCTTTTTCTTATAAGGATGATACCAAAAAAGCTAGGTTTTCATCTATTTTTGCGTGTGTTTTTGTATGTTGTGTTGTTTTTGTTTGTGATCTTTGAAAAAGGCTCCTTGCCGCAATATTGGATTGTTGTATGTTGTTCATTTATACGTGCTCAGCTTACTTTCTGCCATTCTTATTTCTTCCCATTTTTCTCACTCATTCCATATATTTGTAAAACTGAACTATACACCTCTATCTACACTGTTAAAAAAAAAACGCAACACTACTGTAGTCGTAATGGACACCAAATCTCAAACTTGTATCAAAATTTTACTTTACGGTTATGTTTCAATCTTGGCATGAAGAAACTTTAAGACTTTGACAATGAGATGATGTTCATTAAATTTGGTTTGGAGTTTTATTCTTTGCGACTGAGGCCTCCGTTTCAGTAAGGTGTATGGTCTCCTCTGGCCTGTATCAGAGAGCAACATCTCATTGACATGGATCCGATTAGCCGTTGGATCTGTAGTTGTGGGATGGCTGCCCACTCTTCCCGCAGTGCGAGAGACATCTGTCGGAGATTAGTTGGCGCCACGTCTCGCTGGCATATGTTGCAATGGGAAAGATGCATGCCCTTAAAAATCTTATTTTTGTGGTTCTGTCTGCTCCTCTCCACAGATTCTTTGGTTGTTTTACTTTCTGAAGAGCTATAGATGTCCTCCTTATAATTTCCCTCATTATATCTCCATTATTAGTAGTGATCCAAGATATTCAAAACTCTCCATTTCTTCCAGTTTTTCCTCAGCTGCCTTATTTGTTTTGTCAGTTGTCATCAATTTAGTTTTCTTCACATTAAGATAGACGTTTTGCTCTTTGCTGTTCTTACGGACTGACATAATTAGTTTTTCCATTCCTTTTTTGTGTTGTGGACAGTAATACTGTGTCATCAGCATATCTAATCTCTGGTATTTCATAACCTCCAATTGTTATGACGTCGTATCTCCAGTAGAACAAGTTAATAATGATCCAAGATTTTCAAAATTCTCCATCTCTTCCAATTTGTCTTCACTGATATATATATATATATATATATATATATATATATATATATGTATATATAAATATGTGTGTATATACTTATGTATATGTATATATACATATATTATACAGCAAATTGCACAAAACGTTTATTTAGAACAGGTAAAATAACACACCTGTTCTATAATATACTCCCCATGTTTTGAAATGCATTTGCGACATTGGGGGCCTGCATTTCAATAAGGGGGAAAAACCTTTCGTCCTGACTTCTCATACACAGGTGAGCTGCCTCCCTTGTTTGCTTGCCTAGGATGGGCGGCATCGTGTAAGGTTGTTATGCTCTCGTGAACTTCGCAACGCGGTTGTAGAGTTGAGCCTTGAGCATACATTTATCGCTGTACACCTCAGATAAGAGTGAAGAAAAGAGTATTACAGAGCTATACAGGGCCAGTATTAAACAATAGAAAAGACAAAGTGTCTTTTTCTTATAAGGATGATACCAAAAAAGCTAGGTTTTCATCTATTTTTGCGTGTGTTTTTGTATGTTGTGTTGTTTTTGTTTGTGATCTTTGAAAAAGGCTCCTTGCCGCAATATTGGATTGTTGTATGTTGTTCATTTATACGTGCTCAGCTTACTTTCTGCCATTCTTATTTCTTCCCATTTTTCTCACTCATTCCATATATTTGTAAAACTGAACTATACACCTCTATCTACACTGTTAAAAAAAAAACGCAACACTACTGTAGTCGTAATGGACACCAAATCTCAAACTTGTATCAAAATTTTACTTTACGGTTATGTTTCAATCTTGGCATGAAGAAACTTTAAGACTTTGACAATGAGATGATGTTCATTAAATTTGGTTTGGAGTTTTATTCTTTGCGACTGAGGCCTCCGTTTCAGTAAGGTGTATGGTCTCCTCTGGCCTGTATCAGAGAGCAACATCTCATTGACATGGATCCGATTAGCCGTTGGATCTGTAGTTGTGGGATGGCTGCCCACTCTTCCCGCAGTGCGAGAGACATCTGTCGGAGATTAGTTGGCGCCACGTCTCGCTGGCGGACTTGTCTGTTGAGTTCATCCCATAAATGTTCTATTGGGTTCATATCTGATGACATGGATAACAACGGATGGTCTGGACGTTGTTGTCAGCGAGGAACTGGGTGGTGAGTTGTGTCACATGAGGTCGAGCGTTATCCTGCTGAAACATCGACCCTGGTGTAGCCATAAGTGGAAGGATGAAGAATTTCAGCGACGTATCGTTGGGCATTCAGCCGTCCTTCAGTTTGCACCAGGTCACTTCTTCCCATGAAGTTGATCCGTCCCCCACACCAGCATCATCCACGCTGTTCTGGGCGTAGAGCTCATGGACTGCGGTAAACTCTTCTCCGTCTATCGTGAAGATAGAGGTATATGGTGCAGTTTTACAAAGCGAGGGAGGAAGTGAGCAAGGTGAGAAAAAAAACGAATAGAAAGTATGAGAATGAATAAATGAAAAACATACAACATCCGATATTTCGGCGTAAGCCTTATTCGAGGATACATACACAACGAAATACAAACACATAGAACTTATCTGAAGTGTCTTGCTCCGGGTGAGAACTTTCTATTCGTTTTTTTCTCACTTTGCTCACTTCCTCCCTCACTTTGTAAAACTGTACCATACACCTCTATCTACCTTATTTATTTAAACCAGTTTTACTGCAGTCGCCATCCCTTTTATCCATCGTGTCGCTGGAGCAGAAAGATTGATTCATCACTAAACCAAACCCTTCTCCAATCATCCGCAACGGTCCATTGACGATGCTGGTTCGCCCACTGCAGTCGGTTCTGGCGATCCGGTCCGTAAGAACTGGACCTCTGTTGGATCTTCTAGCCCAAAGACCAGCATCGTGCAGCCGGTTCCTGACCGTTTGATCTGAAATTCGACGAGCTGCTATCATTGACTGGACTGTTGAGGACGCAGATGCAAATCGAATCCTGAGGTGACGCTGCCGTATGAAGCAGGAGTTGTAACTATGGGTCTTCCACTGCGCGGCCGGTCTGCAACTGAGCCAGTTTCTTGAAATCGTCTCCAAAGGCGACTAATGGTGCTTCTAATCACATTAAATTTTCTAGCCACTACACTTTGTGACTGTCCAGTCTATAAACTCCAATGATGATAAGTAATTGTTCTGTAGTGAGATGAGCCATACCTGGGCATTGAATTTTCGAATGAATTGATTCGATGAGTGTCAATCTTTTATAGGCATTCAATAACATGGTCAATGAGTTTTGTGTTCAGTAAGTTTCACGGGATTCTCGTGAACCTGTCATGAGTTATTGTCAAAAATGCTGTTTTGACTAGTGTCGCTTTTCTGTGCTCATGGATCATCTGCTGAGTACAATTCAGGCCAGCACGTGAAGTTGATGTCCAAGTGAATGTTTCAAGCAATTTTACCCTTGTCTGATCAGCAAACTTCAGTTTAAATCGCAACATCGTATTTGTTGCTTTTTTTTTTTTTTTTGAACAGTATACTTTCTTGAATGTATCTGCACTGTATCTAACTCTACTTCTATTGAAAAAAAAAGTAAATGAGCCATAGTTTCGCATCGCCAATATTACACTCAGCGGCCTTTGAAATACTATGCCCAGCTGTGTGCATGAAACACACGTCCTTGGTCAACCTGCAAACATGTATGAAAAATAAATAGACAAGTTGGGCATCTCTCTGAAATAAAAAATCCGGAAACTTTTTAATCGTCGACTTGACGCCACAAGTTGAAAGCTGCGTACATTATCTCCTATGACAGGTCGCAATCAGGACGCAGCAGCACAATAGTTTATTTTTAGCCTCCCTCAAGGCTGCGCACGCACGAGAGCGCGCGCACTCATACAGGCGTGAGCACGCTATGATCTGCCAAAAGATTGGCTACAAAAGAGAAAAGAACAACTATCCAGACCCTGTCAGTCGCGATGTATCTTTCAGTAAAAGTAACAGAATAACTGTATTGTATGGTTCATTCATCCATTTGCATGCCCCTTGCGGAACTTTGCCTCTTTCCTGTAGGCCTCTCGGTTGTGAGCAAGATGGCCTGCTGCTGATGCATCCATTTGCATCAACGATGTCTTGCAGCCATCTTCGCCTTGGTCTTCCTCTCTTTCTTTTTCCCATTATGTACCCTTCAAAGACGGTCTTCTCTAGATTATCATGATTTTTAATGCGTCCAAAATATTTAAGTTTTCTCTGTTTAATCATCTTTACTAGCCAGCCTTCTTCAATATTAAGTTCTTGTAGTATGGATATATTTGTATTATATGGTTAGACCTCGAAAAAAGTCATAGACAAAGCACTGCTAGTGAAGACATATTGCAATTATTGACGTGCTGCGCAAAGTATAGGCACGTGCCTTTCATTCACTCATTTGCATGTCCCTTGCGGAACTTTGCCTCCCAAACAGCTCTCCTGTAGGCCTCTCGGTTGTGAGCAAGATGGCCTGCTGCTGTTGCATCCATTTCCAGATCGTCAACGATGTCTTGCAGCCATCTTCGTCTTGGTCTTCCTCTTTTTCTTTTTCCCATTATGTATCCTTCCAATACGGTCTTCTCTAAATTATCATGACGTTTAATGTGTCCAGAATATTTAAGTTTTCTCTCTTTAATCCTCTTTACTAGCCAACCTTCTTCAATATTAAGTTCTTGTAATATAGATATATTTGTTCTTTTTTTTTGTCCACGATATTTGGAGAACTCTTCTGTAGCATTTACATTCAAAGGCATTTATGAGTTTCTCAGCTGTTTTGTTAAGTGTCCAGGTCTCACAGGCATATGTTGCTATGGGAAAGATGCATGCCCTTAAAAATCTTATTTTTGTGGTTCTGTCTGCTCCTCTCCACAGATTCTTTATTTGTTTTACTTTCTGAAGAGCGATAGATGTTCTCCTTTTAATTTCCCTCATTGTATCTCCATTATTAGTTAGTAGCGATCCAAGATATTCTAGGCACGTGCCTACTCAACTATAATACTGTGGGGTGCTGAGATGTAAGTATACACCAGCTGGACTAGCATTTGACTCTTGAATGCTTTACACCACTATTTACTGAGCAGATACTTTGCTTAAATGCTTCACAAGTGACACCCAAGACGTTACATTGACATACACCGTGTAACAAATGAAAACCCAGGACAAAATATACCACTAGAAGTCAGTACACGAATATGACCAGTTACATGAGTAACAACTCAACTCTAATACCAACAGCTGGCAGACGTAACAAGAATCCAAAATACAACAGGATTCAGCATTTGCAAAATATCTTACATATTACGTACATCCTTCCCGTGCTGTTAAACGTCACATAGGGCTCGCATGGTAGTTTGCCAAGTTTTCCTGTTTTCGGCAAGCTTTTCAACCTCATCAAGGGATTTTATGCTCACTAAACTGGCCTCTCTTAACAATGTCCTTTTAGAGTTTTTCACGTGGTCGACCTGTTTTTCTTCGGCCTGTTATGTTCCACTTGACAACTTGTTTTGGGATTCTCTAATTGTTTCTTCTCATCATGTGGCCAAATATGTCCATCTCCTTGTCCTGATCACCCATGAGACTGGTTGTTGTTCGCTCATCTGTCTTATCTCTGTATCGTTCTTGAATTCGTTCCAATTGATGCCGAGTATTTTCCTTAGGCATTTGTTTTCAAAAGAGTCTAATTTCTTGTCTATTTCTTTAGCTGATTTCTAGCTTTCACGTGCATAAATGAGGGTGGATTTGAATTGACTGATCTTAACTTGGTTTTTGTGCTTATAACTTTTGAATGCCATAAGTTCTCAAGATTCTTGAAGATCGATGTTGCTGGCTGTTGCAATTCCAATTCTAACTTCTTTTCTGTCTGAAGGTCTATTAGCTGCCAAACTCTGCAAATTGGATGACTTCTTCAACAGCTGTCCCTTCTATTTCTATTTTTCCATGCTGATTAATAGGAAGTTTCATTATTTTTGCTTTCCCCTTGTTAATTTCAAGTCCTAATTTGCTAGGCAGTGAAGACAGGATATCTGTTTTTTCTTGCACAAAATTCACATTGTTACTGATAAGAGTTATGTCATCAGAAAAATAAATTCTAGTTGGGTCCCATGTAACCAATCAAAACCTGTATTACCGTTGCAGCATTTTTTCATTATGAAGTCTATTGCAGTACCAAAAAGCAAAGGAGATAGTATACATCCTTGTTTTAAGCCTGTTTCAATATGGAACCATTCGCTCATCCCTTCTTCTGTATTGACTGCACAAACATATCCGTTGTAGAGTTCCTTAAAGATGTTGATAATTTTAGATGGTATTCCGTACAGACTTCAAATTCTCCACAATGAATCTCTGTGTATGCTATCAAATGGCTTTTTAATGTCTATAAAGTTCAGGATTAATGGTTTCTGCTTTTCAATGTGTTCTTCAAGTATTATTCTCAGGGTAAAGATCTAGTCGAGACAGCTTCTCCCTTTTCGAAATCCTGCTTGTTCTTCTCTCATTGCAGTATCCACTATATCTTTAATTCTATTTTGCAAATTGACCTTGCAAAATACTTTTGACACAATCGATACTAAAGTTACTCCTCTCCAGTTGTACGGTCACTAAGGTTGCCTTTTTTTTTTTTTTGGGAGGGGGGTATTTTAACAATGATTCCTTTTTTCCATTTAGAAGGGACCTTTTCTTCTTTCCGAATCTTATTAAACATTCTCTGTAGTTGTCTATATTCATCAAACGTCTATCGAAATCTTACCTCCAAATAAACGACAAGCTAAACATGGGTGGATGACAGAAGAAATTTTGGAACTAATGGATGGAAAGAAGTCTTAAGGACGATAAAGATGAATATGGCAAAATAAAGAAAGAAATAAGACACAAATGCAGTAAATCTAAGGATGAGTGGCTAAATAAGAAATGTAGTGAAATAGAGACACACCATCATGGAAACGCAAGAGATATGTAGAAACAAATAAAAGAGTTAACAAACAAAAGGGCATACCACAAGACTGGTTGCCTGAAGTCAAAGGAGGGGCATACAATAATGGACAGAGATGAAATAATGGCAAGATGGAGCGAATACATTAGAGAACTCTATAAGAACAATAGAAGCGAAATAGTTATATGAAATAACTACAGATGGAGCGAATACATTAGAGAACTCTATGAGGACAATAGAAGCGAAATAGTTATACGAAATAATAATGAAGGACCTCACATATTAAAAGCAGAAGTGGAAGAAGCCATCAAACACATGAAAAACAACAAAGCACCAGGACCAGATAAAATCACCAAGGAAGAATTGGAAGCATTAGGAGAGCTTGGCATAGAAATAATTAAATAATTACCATATTGTTGAATGACATCTGTAACAGTAACTATGTCCCATCAGACCTTTTGCAATCAATTTTCATTGCCCTACCAAAGAAACAACAAGGCGCAGTTGAATGTGAAGACCATCGAACCGTTAGTCTTATGAGCCATGTTACCAAAATCCTGCTTCGTATTGTCATGAGAAGAGTCAGGGGCAAAATAAAACAAGAAATCGCTGAAGAACAGTGTGGCTTCGTCGAAGGAAAAGGTATAAGTAACGCCATATATATAATAAGAACATTGATGGAGAGATCAATAGAAGTAAAGATAGACCTATATTTATGCTTCATAGACTACTGTAAAGCATTTGATAAAGTGAGACACAGAAATTACAAGAATGCTGGAAGACATCAACATAGATGGGAAAGATATGAAACTTATCAAAAAATTATATTGGCAGCAATCAGCAGCTATGATGGTTGAGAACCAAATAAGAGCATTCCAATACATAAAATTGGGAGTGAGATAGGGATATGTTTTATCTCCTGACCTCTTCTCTTTGTACAGCGAAAACATAATGAGAAATATAGAGAACATGCCAGGAATATCAGTTGGCGGGTACAACCTTAATAACTTAAGATATGCAGACGACACAGTCCTGATTGCTAAAAGTGATGGGGAGCTACAGGCTCTTTTGGACGTCGTGGTTTGTGAAAGTAAAAATAAAGGTCTCAGCCTGTACAAAAAGAAGACTGAAGTGATGGTCATCTCAAAGAAAAGAATACCACCAAAATATAGCATTACCATCGATGGCACAAATCTGAAACAAGTTGATAGATTCAAGTACTTAAGAACGATTATAACAGCTGATGGGAAATGTCACAACGAAGTAAAAAGCAGACGTGCTCAGGCCAAGTCAGCATTCCAGACAATGAGACACATCTTGTGCAACAGATCCGTATCAATGGAAACAGATTCCGAGTACTTAAATGTTACATCGAGCCAATTTTATTTTATGGGTGTGAAGCATGGTCTATGAATAAGAGAGTACAGCGAGAAATGGAGGCCATGGAGATGTGGTTCATAAGAAGGATGTTGACGGTACCATGGGCAGCTAAGAAAACCAATGAAGAAGTCTTAAGAGAGGCTGGAGTTAAAAAGCAAATTATAGCAAAGATCAGAGCAGACGAGCGAGATTTATAAAACATTTCCTGAGAAGAGTAAAACTGGAACACACTGTAGCAACTGGAAAAATTGAAGGAAGAAGAGACAGAGGAAGACAGAGAGAGACGTTACTGGATGGGCTGTCAGTGTGGCTAGGAAGAAAGTCACCGGCGGATCTTATAATCAAGTCTAAAGACAGGGAATTATGGAGAGAAATGATCGCCTACGCCACGCGGCACGGCACGTGAATTGAATTGTAGTTGTCTCATGTTGTCACTATTGATAGCTTTTAACATTTCGGGTGTTATTTCATCTTCACCTGCAGTTTCGATGTTAGCCATTAAATTCACTGCTGTTTCAGTTTCATGCAATGTAATTTCATCTATGTTGACATTTAGTTGTGGGACTGGTATGTCGGTTTCAAGGTTTATCAGTTCTTTTGGGTGTGGTCGATTAAGTATTTCTTGGAAGTGTTCAGTCCATCTTTGCTTTTGGTCTTTATTTGATGTTAATAGGTTGTCTGTTTTGCTAAGGATTGGTCTTTCTTTAGATGTTATAGTACCTGTTAACCTCTTTTGTATGTTATATAAAGTTTTGCTGTCTCCTGTTTTTGCTGCTTTCTCTGCCTCTTTCACCATATTGTCTATGTATTATCCCTTCTAGCTGAACTTTTTACTTTATTGTCTATTTCTTTGTAAGTCGCTTTCTTCAGATCTTTTTCAAGGCCTGTCTTTACATTCAACATGGCTAATTTGGCTTCTCGTCTTTCATGTATGTACGTCCATGTGTTTTCTGATATCTGTAATATTAAATTACTTGTGGATTTTGTGTTTGTCTTTAGTATCGTTACCTATAGCTTAGTTAATAGTAACCTATTTTGTTCTTTCACGTCCTCTAGGAGACTCCTTTAAATCATGGTGCATTTAGCCTAGGTGTGACCTTTATGTGTGTCAATAGGTCCTAAGGTTACAGCTGTGCCTGGTGCCTATCTTCACACCGCAAATCTCTCCCTACGTTTCCCACCCAGGTTCATTTTCCTCTTCATCTGCCATAGCAAAATCTGCTTTCTACGGCTCTTCTTCTTCGTGTCCAACCAACCGAGGGACAGTATTCTTAGCTCTCCTGTTCAGTCCTCACTTAACGACATTAGCCCGTGGCAATTCCCTGCCTCACAAGCAGCACATAGAAACACTCAGGGTCAAGGACTGTGTCCGTGACATCTGACATTTGCAATGCAATTAAAAGCTCAAATTTATGACCTTGACTCACAAAATGAACCCAGTCAAAGAAAATGTTAACAGTCATTGGCATTAACACTAAATAATGCTCACATCTTAATAACACGTGTGAAACTCAATGTCAAAGTCATGTTAACAACTCAAATCATGATAATTCGTTTGATGCATAATAATGAAGAAGCTTCGCCAACTTAACTTTCTCAACACTCACGGTGTAACACTTAACATCGATGGCACAAATCTGAAACAAGTTGATAGATTCAAGTACTTAAGAACGATTATAACAGCTGATGGGAAATGTCACAACGAAGTAAAAAGCAGACGTGCTCAGGCCAAGTCAGCATTCCAGACAATGAGACACATCTTGTGCAACAGATCCGTATCAATGGAAACAGATTCCGAGTACTTAAATGTTACATCGAGCCAATTTTATTTTATGGGTGTGAAGCATGGTCTATGAATAAGAGAGTACAGCGAGAAATGGAGGCCATGGAGATGTGGTTCATAAGAAGGATGTTGACGGTACCATGGGCAGCTAAGAAAACCAATGAAGAAGTCTTAAGAGAGGCTGGAGTTAAAAAGCAAATTATAGCAAAGATCAGAGCAGACGAGCGAGATTTATAAAACATTTCCTGAGAAGAGTAAAACTGGAACACACTGTAGCAACTGGAAAAATTGAAGGAAGAAGAGACAGAGGAAGACAGAGAGAGACGTTACTGGATGGGCTGTCAGTGTGGCTAGGAAGAAAGTCACCGGCGGATCTTATAATCAAGTCTAAAGACAGGGAATTATGGAGAGAAATGATCGCCTACGCCACGCGGCACGGCACGTGAATTGAATTGTAGTTGTCTCATGTTGTCACTATTGATAGCTTTTAACATTTCGGGTGTTATTTCATCTTCACCTGCAGTTTCGATGTTAGCCATTAAATTCACTGCTGTTTCAGTTTCATGCAATGTAATTTCATCTATGTTGACATTTAGTTGTGGGACTGGTATGTCGGTTTCAAGGTTTATCAGTTCTTTTGGGTGTGGTCGATTAAGTATTTCTTGGAAGTGTTCAGTCCATCTTTGCTTTTGGTCTTTATTTGATGTTAATAGGTTGTCTGTTTTGCTAAGGATTGGTCTTTCTTTAGATGTTATAGTACCTGTTAACCTCTTTTGTATGTTATATAAAGTTTTGCTGTCTCCTGTTTTTGCTGCTTTCTCTGCCTCTTTCACCATATTGTCTATGTATTATCCCTTCTAGCTGAACTTTTTACTTTATTGTCTATTTCTTTGTAAGTCGCTTTCTTCAGATCTTTTTCAAGGCCTGTCTTTACATTCAACATGGCTAATTTGGCTTCTCGTCTTTCATGTATGTACGTCCATGTGTTTTCTGATATCTGTAATATTAAATTACTTGTGGATTTTGTGTTTGTCTTTAGTATCGTTACCTATAGCTTAGTTAATAGTAACCTATTTTGTTCTTTCACGTCCTCTAGGAGACTCCTTTAAATCATGGTGCATTTAGCCTAGGTGTGACCTTTATGTGTGTCAATAGGTCCTAAGGTTACAGCTGTGCCTGGTGCCTATCTTCACACCGCAAATCTCTCCCTACGTTTCCCACCCAGGTTCATTTTCCTCTTCATCTGCCATAGCAAAATCTGCTTTCTACGGCTCTTCTTCTTCGTGTCCAACCAACCGAGGGACAGTATTCTTAGCTCTCCTGTTCAGTCCTCACTTAACGACATTAGCCCGTGGCAATTCCCTGCCTCACAAGCAGCACATAGAAACACTCAGGGTCAAGGACTGTGTCCGTGACATCTGACATTTGCAATGCAATTAAAAGCTCAAATTTATGACCTTGACTCACAAAATGAACCCAGTCAAAGAAAATGTTAACAGTCATTGGCATTAACACTAAATAATGCTCACATCTTAATAACACGTGTGAAACTCAATGTCAAAGTCATGTTAACAACTCAAATCATGATAATTCGTTTGATGCATAATAATGAAGAAGCTTCGCCAACTTAACTTTCTCAACACTCACGGTGTAACACTTAACATCAGCACATCACATACCACGTGTTCACGAGTCTACCTTGCTACCCACGAAAAGTAACAAAATCACATACACGAAGTTTTGTCCAGCATACAGGCTTGGCTCGAACAGCACCTGGGATCATTGCATACATCAAATACCAAAAAAAAATAACATTTAACTTGAAGTACTTACCATCAATAGGTTCTAGACATCAACGCCACAAACAGCGGCCCCCTAGAGACATGTAGACATCACCGCCATAAACAACGGCTCCCCTAGAGATATGTAGACATCAACGCCACAAACAGCGGCTCCCTGAGAGACATGTAGACATCACCGCCATAAACAACGGCTCCCCTAGAGATATGTAGACATCAACGCCACAAACAGCGGCTCCCTGAGAGACATGTAGACATCACCGCCATAAACAACGGCTCCCCTAGAGACATGTAGACATCAGCGCCACAAACAGCGGCTCCCCTAGATTCATGTAGACATCACCGCCATAAACAACGGCTCCCCTAGAGATATGTAGACATCAACGCCACAAACAGCGGCTCCCCGAGAGACATGTAGACATCACCGCCATAAACACGGCTCCCCTAGAGACATGTAGACATCACGCCACAAACAGCGGCTCCCTGAGAGACATGTAGACATCACCGCCATAAACAACGGCTCCCCTAGAGACATGTAGACATCAGCGCCACAAACAGCGGCTCCCCTAGATTCATGTAGACATCAACGCCACAAACAGCGGCTCCCTGAGAGACATGTAGACATCACCGCCATAAACAACGGCTCCCCTAGAGACATGTAGACATCAGCGCCACAAACAGCGGCTCCCCTAGAGACATGTAGACATCACCGCCATAAACAACGGCTCCCCTAGAGACATGTAGACATCAGCGCCACAAACAGCGGCTCCCCGAGAGACATGTAGACATCACCGCCATAAACAACGGCTCCCCTAGAGACATGTAGACATCAACGCCACAAACAGCGGCTCCCCTAGAGACATGTAGACATCACCGCCATAAACAACGGCTCCCCTAGAGACATGTAGACATCAACGCCACAAACAGCGGCTCCCCTAGAGACATGTAGACATCACCGCCATAAACAACGGCTCCCCTAGAGACATGTAGACATCAGCGCCACAAACAGCGGCTCCCCTAGAGACATGTAGACATCACCGCCATAAACAACGGCTCCCCTAGAGACATGTAGACATCAGCGCCACAAACACGGCTCCCTGAGAGACATGTAGACATCACCGCCATAAACAACGGCTCCCCTAGAGACATGTAGACATCAGCGCCACAAACAGCAGCTCCCTGAGAGACATGTAGACATCAGCGCCACAAACAGCAGCTCCCTGAGAGACATGTAGACATCAGCGCCACAAACAGCGGCTCCCTGAGAGACGTGCTGCCGCCCCCAAGCTGAGACGAACGAGAACTCACCGCACACTATCTCTTACTAGCTACCTCCCCCACCCCCACACCCCCCCACCCCCATGTGACTCTTAATGCCCTAAAACAAGTGACACGGGAAAGTCCGAATCTGATCACCCTAAAATGGCAGCTTTTCAGACAGTCAAAATCAAGCCCACGTTCACAATATCCCCCCCCCCCCTCCTCCACTTTCTTCTTTTACAAATTTGTCATTTCAGACAAATTTCTAAATATCGTAAGCCAAAACAAACAAGCAAAAATTAGGAAAAAACAACAGACATCACATCAGAATAATACAATCATCATCATCAGGTGCCGTGCCGACTGGCGTTGGCTATTATGCTTCTCCAAAGTACACGATCCTTCATGCAGGCCATCAGTTCAGTTGGTGATCTCCTCTCACACCATCCCGTCAGACTGTCCAGTATCATTTCTCTTGGTCTTCCTCTTGATCTTCTTCCTTCTATTTTTCATGTTGTTATAATATTTTCAATGCCCCCTCTTCTCATTGCATGACCTATGAAAGTACATTGTCTCTCTCTTATCTTTTTGACAAGGTTTTTTTGTCTCTCCAGCTCTTCTCATACATTCTTCATTAGTTATTTTTGCTGTCCAGGGAATTCGCAACATTCTTCTAATAAACCACATTTCTGCTGCTTCTAATGACTTTTGTGCAGACTTGCCTATTGTCCATGATTCACTTCCATGTAACAAGATAGGTTCAATACAGCATTTTAGGACTCGTTTTTCTAACATGCGTTGATAAGGATGTTTCTCATTCTCTGAAATGCAGTCTTTGCTTGACCTATTCTGTTCTTAATTTATGTTTTGCATTTCCCATCTGAAGTTATTACTGCTCCAAGGTATTTGAATTTCTGCACCTGCTTTAGAATAGTTCCATTTAATCTTAAACTGCATTTTGGTGGATTCTGTTTCTTAGATATAACCATAGTCTTTGTCTTTTTTATGTTTAAAGTAAGGCCTTTCTGTTCACTTTCTTTAGCGACTTTATCCAAGGGATTTTGCAAGTCTTGTTGGTTCTCAGCCATCAGTACTGTGTCGTCAGCATACCGAAGGTTGTTAATATTGTATCCTCCTACTTTTATACCTAGTTCTGCAAAGATCGTTCTTAGAATATTCTCGCTCTACAGAGAAAAAAAGGTCTGGAGATAGTACACATCCTTGTCGCACCCCTTGTTGATGTTTTCCAGTTTTTAATAATATAATACTTAAACAATATATAAATACATATTCAACATTAAACTCACATAATTTATTAACTACACGTGAAAAAAGAAAAGATACACACACAAAAAAAAAATAATAACCAAAATAAAATTCCAGGAAAAATAATCCATACTGTCACAATTTCTTCTTAAATGTCTTTATATTCTGAATGGACCGAGTGAACCCAGAAGTTGATAAGCTACTTATAAGTTAGTGTCACATTTTTAGCCCGAGAGTTGTCTCCCCAGCCGTTGTCCTGATTTGACTGTTATCCTCTCCCTTTTTATAAAGCAAACGTGTCCCTGCAGATGGCCGACTGAAATCACATGTAAATGGGCAAAAAAAAAAATCAATTAACACAAATTGTCTTAACACTGTTATTTAATCCCACTGCTGTGAACTTAATTGTCTTTTGATAATTTAGTCTGTTTTCGAGCCATATCTGTTCCTATTTCCCATGAACTGAACTTGTTGCTGCAGTGTCCTACTTTGTCTGGGCGTACCATGACTTGGGCACGTGTTCGTGGTACAAGAATACACATCTTCCGTTTCTGCTGGAAGTTTCTTTCTGTCATGCATAAGTCGCAAGTGTTGGTGGAGGTTCATTTGAGATTGTCGTTCGTCATCACTCTGGTCGTGTGCTGTCTGCTGTACTAGATGACCAGGCGGTGGACTTTGTTGAAGAAAAAGGTAACGTAAGATTATTGTTCTGATTCAGGGGGGTGGGTACCACTGCTGTGTGGAGTTCTCAAAACGTTGATTTGGTCTGTCGTACCGACCATTTTCTCTAACTGACTTTCCAAACCAACACATTTTAGCCACATGATATCCGCGGCCACAGATGAAACACCGCCTGGTGTTATTTGTTTCTGGAACTCCTGTCTATTTCTCGCTTATTTCACATTGCTTTGACACGAGATGTGTAGTAGTTGCCTCATTACTCGAGCGCAATACAAGTTTTTTTTTTCTGTAACTCCTCCTCCTCCTTCACTGCCGCCTTTACCATATCATCAAACGATGCAAACACCTTTCTCAATAACTTGGATTTTATGGTCTTCTCCCCGACTGCATCCATAAAACAATTCATAATTTCTCTCTTCATTGTGGAAACTAAAAGGTAAAGGTAATCCTGTCATGCCTTAGAGCCACATAGGGATATGGTGTTAGTGCCCATATTTTCCTTGACCTGTCAGCACCCTAGAGGGTGATATGGTCAGTATCACGCCTGGCCGCCTTTACTTCCCAAACGCTAGAAGAAGTCGGGTACCCATTTCTACAACTGGGTGACTGGGGTGCCTCCGACCGGATTCGAACCCCCCGACCTTCGCCATGAGAGACCAGTGCACCAACCACTTCGCCACCCAGACACCCTTGTTTAATACATGGCTAGATTTACACTGACTCTCTTTTCCTAAGATACCATGGTTTCTTACCTATGTTTTTCTGTCGTCAGCCTTATGTTAGTTGCTTTCACACAGCACATAATGTTTTCTGAGCACAGAAAGATCCCATTATGAAGTTAAGCTTAACACAAACCACATTTTTTTAGATCAAGGCGAAGATGGTTGCAAGACATCGTTGATGATCTGCGAATGATGCATTAGCAGCATGGCATCTTTCTTACAACTGAGAGGCCTACAGGAGAACTATTAGGGAGGCAAAGTTCCACAAGGGACATGCAATGACTGACTGATTAATGGCGTGTCATATTTCTTTCCCCGTATTAATGGTTTGTCATATTTCTTTCCCTGTATTAATGATTTGTCATATTTCTGTCCCTGTATTAATGGTTTGTCATATTTCTTTCCCTGTATTAATGGTTTGTCATATTTCTTTCCCTGTATTAATGGTTTGTCATATTTCTTACCCTGTATTAATGGTTTGTCATATTTCTTACCCTGTATTAATGGTTTGTCATATTTCTTTCCCTGTATTAATGGTTTGTCATATTTCTTTCCTGTATTAATGGTTTGTCATATTTTTTCTATGGCTCTAGGATTTTTCGAAAGCGGTACACTTGTACCTGTCTTTCAGGCTTGGCAGTTTAGATATTTTGTTATATCTAGATCTAGATAATTGTGGTCCTGCCTAGATAATGAAAATAGTAATTTAGATGTTGGCTAGAAATCTAGAAATTTTAAAATCAAATCTAGGTAACTGCAGATAAATTTTTAAAAGCAAAATTTTTTTTTGTGTGTAAATTTTATAAAATCAGCCGTTCCACAGTTTATGAAATATATGTTTCAGAGTTTAAAGTTTTGCAGATTGGCAACATTTGTTATACAGGAAGTTAGCTGTTTTAAATAAGATAACAGGTAAAAACTAATCAGGTTACTAAACAGAGTGGTTCTAAGGACTGTTATTGCCGGCGGTGGGGTGGAGAATTCGCTCTCCGCTCCAAGGCGTGCGTCTCAAATAGCCTCTGGCAGTCAAGTCAAGTTCCTGCCCTTCTCGTGGCAGAACTGTTTAAACTGACAGGAGAAGGGGAGAAGGCGAATATCTGGCGCCTGAAAACCAGACACTTAGG
This sequence comes from Achatina immaculata, assembly GCA_009760885.1. Taxonomy (NCBI): domain Eukaryota; kingdom Metazoa; phylum Mollusca; class Gastropoda; order Stylommatophora; family Achatinidae; genus Lissachatina; species Lissachatina immaculata. Next base: position 7,284,746 of record CM019695.1, on the reverse strand, counting down.
GTAGATGAGAGGCATGTTTGGTAGCTCATCTACCGCTGCTGGCGAGATTCTTCAGCTGCCATGCGTGGAGCGGTGCTCCTCCCGCCCAGTGAAGAAAGGTGCAAATGGGGTTGCCGCGCGGCACCACTGCGGAAAAGATGGTAGAAAGGATAAAGCGAAGCAAACAGTAGTCAAATCACGGCACCTCTGGTCTGGAGGTCGGCCACGTTCTAAGACTTCTCTGTTTCCTACTTCTGGAGGAGACCACATTAAGATAAGTTCTTCGTTTTGTTTTGTTTTTTCTTGTCTCGTTGTGCATATAATCCTCGAAAAAGGCTCACGCCGAATTATCGGATGTTATATGTTTTTCATTTATACATTCTCATACTTTCTCTCGTTTTTTTCTCACTTTACTCACTCCCTCCCTCACTTTGTAAAACTACACCATACACCTCTATCTACCTTTATTATTTAGACCAGTTTTACTGCAGTCGCCATCCCTTTTATCTAAGTGCAGTCATATCGGGTGAAATGCCTGAACCGGCTTAACCCAGAGGTTAAGACACTGCTGGCGAGACTCTTCGAATGCCGCGCGTGGAGTGAAGCTCCTCCCGGTCAAGGAAGAAACTGCGGAAAAGAACCAAGGGTTGCTATGCGGCGCCGATGTGAAAAGGTGAAGGAAAGGATAAAGTGAAGTTTAATCGGTATGTCCAGTAGTATCGCTGCGAGAGCTACACATACCACGGCACCTCTGCTCTAGAGGCCGCCTACGTCCGAAATACACCTACACTGGTGAAATATGCCTAAACCGGCTCACACCAGGGATGAAACTTGAAGGCTATGCATGTCACATTACCTCTGCTCTAGAGGTCGGTCACGTCCCAAACACACCCATACTGGGACAATATGCCAAAACCGGCTCAACCCAGGGGTGGAAGTCACTAGTGGCGAGGATTCGTCCTCCTGGACAAAAGCTCCATCCTGGTCTCAACTAGGAAGGGTAGCGGCCACGACCACAAAATACTGAAGTCGGAGACACTGGACCAGGGCAGTCTAGATAGGCAAGCACCTCTCACCCGGCGGGGATGTATGCGTATCCTAATCACGCTGAGGTTTTCCGGTGAGAAAGTCCAACGCTGGACTGGATGGGCAACCACCTCTCACCCGGCGGTGATACACGGATATCTCAAAACACGTCGAGGTTTTCCGGTGAGAAAGTCCAACTCTAGACTAAACTAGTGCAACGAAAACCACGGTGTCACGCAATCTCGCTTCTGAGACCCACCAAGAATACAGGCTCAAGCCCTGCGATACTCTGAACCTCTTGTGGTCCTCTCGGGGATCTCGTGTGGTCCACACGGGGTACCACGGGACTTAACGAGGACCACAGGCGTAAATTCAGTAGGATCACAAGGCGGTCTTGGTGGTAGAAGCGAACGAAGAAGAAGAAGAAGACTAAACAGAGTGGCCCGGGAATTGCTTGGCTCTGGAATAACAATCAAAACTTCAGCTCAGTGAGAAATGGTATTATATAACTGAGGAAGGACTACATATTAAGGGTCAGAGGTTATGGGATGAATGTCATCTCTGCTAATGAGGGCAACTTTGTTGTGACGAATACTTTCAGGGGACATTCAGTTGGGCCCATTCTGTTATATAGACACGAGTCTTTGTCTTAACTTCCCACTGTCTGGTTAGTATTTTGGAGAATGAATCAGTGAAGTAAAAAGGCAAATTTCCCGTTTCCATGCCATTAAGGCATATTTGGGAATATGGTGTTAGGCCCGTATTTTCCATGATCTTCGGCACATGAAAGTGTGATGTGGTCAGTATCACGCCTGGCTGCTTTACCTTCCAAGATTTCTCTGATACTCAATTTTTAGAGGCTGGGTGAACCCCAGGACCTTTTTTGGTGTGTACCAGAAAAAAATCCCACTGCTGGAACTGAACCCGGTACTACCAGATTAGTAAACCGAGCGCCTAACCACTCGGCTAACCACGCCGTCTGAATCAGTGAAGTAGAGGCACATAATTGTTCTAGTTAGGATAACCGAACATTCTGGAAAACTTTGTTCAATAGTTCCTTCGCTCTCAGTGCAGATTCTGTTTAAGTGTGGGAATATATTTACTGGAATTATTTCTTAATTCAGTCAGTCATTTGCATGTCCCTTGTGGAACTTTGCCTCTATAACAACTCTCCTGTAGGCCTCTCGGTTGTGAGCAGGATGCCCTGCTGCTGATGCATCCATTTGCAGATCATCAACAATGTCTTGCAACCATCTTCGCCTTGATCTTCCTCTCTTTCTTTTCCCCATTATGTATCCTTCCAAGCCGGTCTTCTCTAGATTGTCATGACGTTTAATGTGTCCAAAATGGAAGGTCAAATAGGAAAAAGACCTGTAAGCGAGCCCCCTATGCCAGATTTCTTCATTACATCTCTCAAATGTCAAAATTCAAGAAATACAAACAAAAATTTAGAAAAGAATGATTAAAAGATTAACTGTTCGCAAAAAATGATAACGATGGCTGCTGGGAACGATGCCAAAGCTGGCTGTAAATTTTGCAAATTAAAGCAAACTACCAAGATTTGAAAATTCCTGAAAAATCTAAGAAACATCAAAATGCGGTGTCCTTCAAAACTCATGCACCGTTGCCTTTTTTATAACGTGCTTTTAACGAATCGTCTAGTCTTTAAAATGTTCACTAATACATTGTTTTAAGAGACAAAATATTTCGTAGATATTGTTTGGATACATGCTTTAAAAAAAATCTAGCTAATTTTCATGTATTCTGAGCCAACTCTAGATATTTTTGTGGGAAAAAAAAAGTTGGCAACCCTGCGTCTCTCACCTTGAATGAGGTTACCTTCCGACATACCTATTCTGTGAATACAGCATTCTGTATCTTATTCTATTTTTTATGTAAAATTAAACACACGTTACAAACATCAGCGGGGAATGTTTGCGTGAAAATTTTCTTGTCTTATTTAATACGAGATTTACTATTACAAAATGCTCACATGCTGAACTTTAGTCAAAATTGGCTGAATCTCCTCCAGGCAAATTCGGCATCATCATCATCATCATACTTTCCTGATTATCCTCCAAACAATTTCGCTGCTTGCTTACAAAGCTTGTGATAAATATAAACCGGTTACGGTAACCGACTACTAAAAAAGTTTCGCTTTTTCTCGTTTGCCGGTTAACGCGATCACTGATAACGTGATTATGAAACATAATATGATTTTCATTTTTAGACTTGGGGTCTATCCTTAAGATATCTCATTATTAATATACAAATATTCCAAAATCTAAAGAAGAAGAAGAAGAAGAGAAGAAGAAGAAGAAAAATCCGAAATACAGAACATTCCTGGTAACAGGCATTTCGGATAAGGGATACTCAACGCATAGACGAAGGCCCAAAGAGGGAAGGGGTTGGGAGAGCAGGTGGAGAGACTCCACTCCCAGGACAGAGCTGTTGTGGGATGGGGTGGGAAGGGATCTGGAAGCTCTGTTTCCCCCCCCCCCCCGTATTAGAGCCATGTTATATGAGTGTTACTTTCCGTGTTTAGATAAAGGGCCCTATAGTAACTGTTAGAAGTGAAGATGCTGTACGATAAGGCAATCAACGACCCACAGCTGATATGCTAGTGTTAGGGTTAGCGAACCTCTCCGTTGGTACCCCTAGTAACAGACATAGCCTGGCATGGTGGTGGAGTCTGCTAAAGAAGTACTGCACACCTCCTTGCTTTTTAGCTGCACTCCGGAACTGAAAAAAAAGCCGCTATAACCTGCTGCCACGCCGACACGATGCTGTGCCCCAAGACCTGCACAGCATCGGCTGCAAAGAACACCAGCTCGCAGTGATAGAGAGATAGCACAAGACAACATAGTAACTGATCCCAGTCATACCTGGTCCCGCGTAGACCCACAGTTTCTCAGTTTAAGAAAACTAAGCCTGCTGCTTAGACGTTCATTCAACCGTGTGTGTATGTTGACACATATTCACATAAGTTTTCAAAACGCTCTGCCACCGAAGATTGTCTTACACGTTCATTCAACCGTGTGTGCATTTTGACACATATTCACATAAGCTTGCAAAACGCTCAGCCACAGAAGATTGCCATAAGCAAGTAAGTAGTTTTTATCTCTTACCTGAAATCTATCTCCGCGCAGCTCTTGAAAGAAAATAGTCCTAAGTGCACCTACAACACTGCTTGGTGACCTTGACACTTCGTCTGATGGTGCAATAGGTTTAGAAATCAGTCAGTATAAGATACGGATGACTGCTAGAGATAATGTTATATGCATTTGTACCTACATTTCTACCCAACAAAGCTGACTAGACAACAGTTAGGAATGGTTTTGTGTCTCTAGTTTCCTTGCTTTGGGATTTTTGTGGCCGCTCGCAGGGTTCATAGGTCAGAGGTGAGAGAATCTTGTGCGTATGTCAGTATGTATGATTTATATTACTCTTGTTAGCCCACGTAGATGTTCTGAGAGCGAGGTACATCTGGTGGTACGCTGACGCTTTTCCCTACTTTAAAGATGAACCCATGGGAGCTGTCAGTGAGCCCGCGTTGAATGAGAGCAGAAAGTTGGGGAGAAGTGAGTTTTGACCCGGTTTACAACATTTCTGTTCTGGCCTTGAACTCAGGTATCGATTTTTTTTTCTGCGGTTGCCGTGCCGGCAAAATCATCAGCTCTTGATACTGGAGGTTTTGTGTTTATATCATCATAATCATCAGGTGCCGTCCCGGCTGGCGTTGGCTATTATGCTTCTCCAGAGTGCCCGATCCTTCATGCAGGCCATCAGTTCAGTTGGTGATCTCCTCTCACACCATCCCGTCAGACTGTCCAGTATCATTTCTCTTGGTCTTCCTCTTGATCTTCTTCCTTCTATTTTTCCTGTTGTTATAATATTTTCAATGCCCTCCTCTTCTCAGTGTATGTCATATGAAAGTACATTGTCTCTTTCTTTTCTTTTTGACAAGGTTTTTGTGTATCTCCAGCTCTTCTCATACATTTTTCATTAGTTATTTTTGCTGTCCAGGGGATTCGCAACATTCTTCTAATAAACCACATTTCTGCTGCTTCCAATGATTTTTGTGCAGACTTACCTATTGTCTATGATTCACTTCCATATAACAAGATAGGTTCAATATAGCATTTTAAGACTTGTTTTCTAACATTCATTGATAAAGATGTGTTAGCTAATATGTTTCTCATTCTCTGAAATGCAGTCTTTGCTTGGCCTATTCTGTTCCTAATTTCTGTTCTGCATTTCCCATCTGAAGTTATTACTGCTCCAAGGTATTTGAATTTCTGCACCTGCTTGAGAATTTGTGTGTATATCGTTTAAAAAGATAAGAAAAAAGGCTCGCTGAAATGACTCTATCTTGAGGGACTACTTGTTTGGATTCTGACTGGGTGCTCAGTTTCTTGTCAAGTTTAACCCTTGCTGTGCGGAAACGTAGAAAGTCTCTTATTCAGAGGTGCATGTTCCCTTCCACTTTGTTTTCCAAAGTATCCATTTAAACTTACCTCTCTGGTTTTTAAAAAAATTCAATTTCTAGTTCCCCTTTTCATCGTATAGGAACTTAGAACACATGTTGCCACTGGAAATGTTATGAATCGCGCCCTGAAAAGTGGTTTGCTTGTTTGTTCGAGAACAGACCACAAGAAGCAGTTAAAGACCTGTCATTGTTGGCCAAGTTAAAGGAGTAGTTTACCTGCTTCTAGGGACGCGAAACTGAGTTAGGGTCTTGTTCAGTTGTGATAACTGTGCCAATATTTTTTCCTAGTTAGGGTCTTGTTCAGCTGTGATAACTGTGCCAATATTTTTTCCTAGTTAGGGTCTTGTTCAGTTGTGATAATTGCGCTGACTTTTTTCCTAGTTAGGGTCTTGTTCAGTTGTGATAATTGCGCTGACTTTTTTCCTAGTTAGGGTCTTGTTCAGCTGTGATAACTGTGCTGACATTTGCTCTCTTTTTATTCCGGGTCAGTTTTTCGCTTTTAAACTATCTCTTGCTTGTTGAATGTCTGGAGATTTGAGTATATCAGCAAACATATTACTTATCATCATCATCATCATAATCATCATCATTATCATCATCATCATCTGAGAGTCTTTTGAGATATCCACGGAAGTTTTCTTTTTAATAAGTGCATGTGTTGTTCTCGATACACATTGACATGATTGAACTTTTAAAAGACTGGAGTAAGGAAGTAAGAAAACTTCTTTCTCGTCCATGGTTAGGAAGTAAGAAAACTTCTTTCTTTTCCATAGTTAGGAAGTAAGAAAACTTCTTTCTTTTCCATAGTTAGGAAGTAAGAAAACTTCTTTCTTTTCCATAGTTAGGAAGTAAGAAAACTTCTTTCTTTTCCATAGTTAGGAAGTAAGAAAACTTCTTTCTTTTCCATAGTTAGGAAGTAAGAAAACTTCTTTCTCTTCAGTAGTTAGGAAGTAAGAAAACTTCTTTCTTTTCCATAGTTAGGAAGTAAGAAAACTTCTTTCTTTTCCATAGTTAGGAAGTAAGAAAACTTCTTTCTCTTCAGTAGTTAGGACGTAAGAAAACTTTTCTCTTCTGCTTCTTTTTCTGCGTTCGCTCTAAAAAAAAGCGGTGGTTGGAAAGTAAGTTTTCATATTTCAATATAATGTTCTCTTTATCATCGTGAACGAGATACTGCCATAATCGCTCCACCGCCTGTACCAATAAATATTGCACAGACGGTCCCTCGCATCGGTCCTTGATGATGAGCCACCCAGTGAAGACGCCATTTTTGGAGCTAGAAAAGTCCAAATGCGAAACTATTCAGCGTCGCTCACGCTACGAAATCCGTAGCTAAGGCGCCTAACCGAACCAGGACACACAGAGACCATCACAGTTCACCACTGGCCAGGTAGGCATAACTAAGAACCGTCAATGCTGTTCCTGCGAAGCTCACAGTGATGCCATAGCACTCAGCTCAGTCCCTCGGCACACAGAACCGACCGCCATCTTGAAAGCCTGGAAAGCAAGAAAGTAAGAAAACGAACTGGCGTGACATGAAATCTTCCTGTAGTGTTTGAAGCAAAGAAGAAAACAGATAATTCAATCAGACACAGAATTCAATAACATTTGTTTGAGAGGTATGTAAAGGCGATCTTTAGATAAATAGAATGTGCGAAAACTTGTTATTGTTCCATAGAACTGTGAACGTTTGTTCTATGAAACCGAAGCCGCGATGATGTTGAAGCCCAGACATCGGCCTAACGGGAAGTGACAGAATACCCGTCAGTCTGAAAAGGCTTAAAGATCAGGGGCCCATAAGGGCAGGGGGGCCGGCGTGAAGGGAAAAAAGCTGCAAATAAAGATCATTGTTCTATGTGGCAATCATTGATAACTTTTTATTTCTGTACCAGCTCGTTGTGTTATTGATAAATTTTTATTTCTGTACCAGCTCGTTATGTTATTGATAACTTTTTATTTCTGTACCAGCTCGTTATGTTATTGATAACTTTTTATTTCTGTACCAGCTCGTTGTGTTATTGATAAATTTTTATTTCTGTACCAGCTCGTTATGTTATTGATAACTTTTTATTTCTGTACCAGCTCGTTATGTTATTGATAACTTTTTATTTCTGTACCAACACGTTATGTTATCCTAACGGCAATGACATATCATTTGTGTTTACGTCTATGTAATACAAGGCCATATAGTAGCAGTGGAGATCGTAACTTGTGGGGACTTTATCAGGAGATGGTCAGTATAGGTCGACGGGGGCTGAGGGCTTTTTTAAAGTTTAGCCTGGGAGCCTTGGTCATGGTTAATCCGTCACTTCAGATGGGGGGGGGGGTGGATTACCGTGGCTTGCTCTGAAGAAGCAGAGAACTCCAGGAAGGGGCTTCTATGCAGTGGCTTGCTCTGAAGAAGCAGAGAACTCCAGGAAGGGGCTTCTATGCAGTGGCTTGCTCTGAAGAAGCAGAGAACTCCAGGAAGGGGCTTCTATGCAGGCTTCATCATCACGAGGATCGAGCTGGAGCCGTACCCCAGTATCTAGGAAGAAGGTTAAATAGGGAGAAAGTTAAAAAGTAAGAAGTTTACAAAGGAAGAAGGTTAAACAGGGAGAAAGTTAAAAAGTAAGAAGGTTACAAAGGAAGAAGGTTAAACAGGGAGAAAGTTAAAAAGTAAGAAGGTTACAAAGGAAGAAGGTTACACAGGAAGAAGGTTACACAGGAAGAAGGTTACACAGGAAGAAGGCTGCACAGGGAGAAGGTTACACAGGAAGAAGGTTAAACAGGAAGAAGGCTGCACGGGGAGAAGGCTACACAGGAAGAAGGTTACACAGGAAGAAGGTTACACAGGAAGAAGGTTACACGGGGAAGAAAGTTCACCGAGGAAGAAGGTTACACAAGAAGAAGGTTACACCAGGAAGAACGAGCACATCAGGCTGCTAACAGAGACGGCAATAAAATGGTGTAGGGTCTTAGCCAGCTCTGTTGAATGGCCAGCCCTGATGTTGCTAGCTTCCGTCTAGCACTGTGTTTCCCGACTTGTTTTAGTTCGTGTCCTACCTCAATTCCTCAAAGTGAGATTTTGATGTCCACCCCACCCCCTACCGTCCCGTGTTGTCCGTATCCTCTCTCTTCGTATCTTCCCCTCCCCACCCCCCCTCCCCCCTCGCATCCACAGAATAATAGTCAACAACTTCTGAAAATTTCTGATCTGCTTCTTTAGCAGAATCCACCTGCATGCAGTATAAAATTAAACGGAACTATTCTAAAGCAGGTGCAGAAATTCAAATACCTTGGAGCAGTAATAACTTCAGATGGGAAATGTAGAACAGAAATTAGGAACAGAATAGGCCAAGCAAAGACTGCATTTCAGAGAATGAGAAACATATTAGCTAACACATCTTTATCAACGAATGTTAGAAAACGAGTCCTAAAATGCTATATTGAAGCTATCTTGTTATATGGAAGTGAATCATGGACAATAGGCAACTCTGCACAAAAATCATTGGAAGCAGCAGAAATGTGGTTTATTAGAAGAATGTTGCGAATCCCCTTGACAGCAAAAATAACTAATGAAGAATGTATGAGAAGAGCTGGAGAGATAAAAAACCTTGTCAAAAAAATAAGAGAGAGACAATGTACTTTCATAGGACATGCAATGAGAAGAGGAGGCATTGAAAACATTATAACAACAGGAAAAATAGAAGGAAGAAGATCAAGAGGAAGACCAAGAGAAATGATACTGGACAGTCTGACGGGATGGTGTGAGAGGAGATCACCAACTGAGCTAATGGCCTGCATGAAGGATCGTGTACTCTGGAGAAGCATAATAGCTAACGCCAGTCGGCACGGCACCTGATAATGATGATGATTCTTTAGCAGACTGGGCTCCGACACTATAGGGAGTAAGGCGACCCATGTCCGATAAGCCAGGCTAGGCCTGTTACTGGGGATATCAGTGGAGAGGTTGGGGGGGGGGCAAGCTTTAGGTTTGCTGCGGTTCGCCAAATCTGACGCTGGCATGTCAGCTATGGGTCGCTGGCTGCCTAATCAAGCAGTGTCTTCACCCCACCCCACCCCCACCCCCGCCTTCAATTCTTATAATAGAGGCAGTGTTAAACCTTGACTGCAGGTACGGACCAACGGTCGTAAATAGGTTTACATGAGTAGCTTACAAAGTTGGCTCTTACAGGGGTGATGGGAACATCCAAGATAGGGGTGATGGGAACATCCAAGATAGGGGTGATGGGAACATCCGAGATAGGGGTGATGGGAATATCCAAGATAGGGGTGATGGGAATATCCAAGATAGGGGTGATGAGAATATCCAAGATAGGGGTGATGACAATATCCAAGATAGGGGTGATGAGAATATCCAAAATAGGGATGATGAGAATATCCAAGATAGGGGTGATGACAATATCCAAGATAGGGGTGATGAGAATATCCAAGATAGGGGTGATGACAATATCCAAGATAGGGGTGATGAGAATATCCAAGATAGGGGTGATGAGAATATCCAAGATAGGGGTGATAGGAACATCCAAGAGAGGAGCGATAAGAACATCCAAGATAAGGATGATGGGAACATCCAGGAGAAGGGCGATAAGAACACTCAAGAGAGGGGGACGGTGAAGAGAAAAGGAGGCCGTAGGGGGGATCACAACTTTTTGGGTAATAAAAAAAGTTTTTGAGGACGTTAGGAACTTGGCCTAGGAAGGTTACACAAAGGGAGGGGGCAGCCAGAAGAACCGCTGTTTACGCGAACTTATATTCACACGATTCACTTTAGTTGTCAAAATATAGGAAAAAAAGAAGCTCATGCATACATTTTATACATTCATGTTTACCCAATGAATGGGTTTTACTGTACACAAATAGCGTGTCGTATTCGTAACTTGGACTACAGTAATGCTGTAATGTTAACCTAATGAATGGGTTTTACTGTACACAAATAGCGTGTCGTATTCGGAATTTGGACTACAGTAATGCTGTAATGTTAACCTAATGAATGGGTTTTACTGTTTACAAATAGCGTGTCGTATTCGGAACTTGGACTACGGTATTGCTGCAATGAAAACTATATCTGAGGGGAGAACTTTGAAGGAAAACAAATGGCATAGGGGAAGTCAGTTTAGACGGATGGACAATATCAAGAAGTGGAGGAATCAGCCATGCAAGGTGTACTAGGATAAGAACAAGTTGGAGATTCATGGTACCCCCCCCCCCCCTTTTCTTTGACGATGACACAAGATGGCACCCTTAATGTTTAATTGATATTATTTTTTTTCACCTCAAATGCTCTCCAAATCTAGCGCCCTCTTCCTATGATTGTTAATAATCTTCAGCAAATCCAGCGCCCCCTTAATTACCATACTATTAGTTTCACATCAAATGCTCTTCAAATCTACCGCCCGGTTCTTAAGATTTTTAAAGCAATCTTCACAAATACAGCGTCTTCATAATTACTATCAGTGGACTATCCTAAATGACACAAGATAACCAATTGATCACATGATGTGGTTATGTAGAAAACTCTATCGATGTCTAGATAACAGCAAAAAAAAAACACACATCAAGTACAGCTCTATAAATATCTCATTACCCTACTTTGCAACTTAGGCCGGCGATTCACTCTGTTAAACATATCATGACAGATGTATCCTTCCGCGTATAAACCTTTCGTAGTTTTGCTTGTCCAAAAATTGTCGCTATTTTTTTCACTTCGTTGTCAACTTTTTGACAAATGTCATTTACTTGGTAGCATGCCCACATTAAGATCAAGAATGAGGAGGTCTGGGAAAGGGCAGGACAAGATCAAGAATGAGGAGGTCTGGGAAAGGGCAGGACAAGATCAGGAATGAGGAGGTCTGGGAAAAGGCAGAACAAGAACCTATGAACCTACAAATCATGTCTAGGAAATGGAGGTGGATTGGCCACACTCTGAGGAAACCCAACACCAGCTTAGCAAGACAGGCACTGACATGGAATCCTCAAGGAAATAGAAAACGAGGAAGACCTAGACTTACTTGGAGAAGAGAAATTATGACAGTGCTCAGAGATAAGGGATACACATGGAAGGAAGCAGAGAATAATTCTAAGAACAGAGATGACTGGAGAGCCTTTATCCGTGGCCTGTGCTCTCAAGGGAGTGAAAGATGATGATGATGATGATGATGTCGATGATGATGCCGATGTCCACATTGGTTTTGACGCGTCTTGTGCGAGAAACAGCAACAGATCCCGTTTTACCCCCCCCCCCCCCAAAATGTTATTTAGCCTTGTCAGGCCTATTTTAACCTTTTCATTCTTCATTTATTGTTTCTAAATAAGAAAAGATGATTATAGAAACATGTACCTCTAATTCAACTGGACCTCCAGCCTGTATCAGACTGTAAGTAAAAGACTGAAAGGTTTCGTCTGTGAAATGCATCTCACACTGTAACAGAATATGGATTTGCAGAGGTTGTCTCGCTGCATTATGAGTTAAAGTTAAAGCCCCTGTTTGTTTGGGGGTTTTTTGTGTGTTATAGTTGAAATTTTGGAGTAATTTTCCCAAATTTGACAAACGCATGATCTTGTTATAAGTCGAAGCTCTGCTTGAATAACTCTAGGGAAATTACCCCCAAATTCCAACTAGAGTGTAAAAAAAACAACAACAACAACAGAAGGCGTTAACTCAGGACACTCCCATATTTACTCGACCTTTAACCTCAGCGTTGTTCATAGGGTACATAGACTGACGGTGCAAATGGTATATTGATTGTGCACATCTAGATCTTTTTGTTCTGATTGTCTGCCGCTGCCCTTCGTTATTCCCTTCTCGCAGTCTTTGGTGATAGGTGCTACACTCAGTTTTTTTTGTTTGTTTATCTCCCCGTAATTTTCATAGGTTGGCTGTTATGAGGTCTTGACTCATAATCTTACTTATATCTTACATCCTTTCCATGCCGTTAAAGGTCTTCGGCGAGCTTTTCAGCCTCATCAAGGGATTTTATGCCTACTAAATTGGCTCTTAACAATATCATTTTTAGAATTTCACATGCTCGACCTCTTTTTCTTCGGTCTGATGTGTTCCACATGATAGTTTGTTTTCTCATTCTCTGACTCATAATTCAGGGGAAAAAAATTCTTCAAACTCATATTCTGTTTCAGCACACACACAAACACGGCCTCAGTATAAAGACATTTCAACTCAGCTTAATTCCATCTTTATCTATACACTAAGATTACTCCTTACTTTCTTTTCATCCACCATGTTTCTTATACGCGACTTGTTATGTTTAAGCTGACTACGTCAATG